>JAWZYV010012008.1:1200000-1836713 GCA_038373885.1 Cheiracanthium punctorium
TGAAAAACTGCATGTCTGCCTCTGTTTCTATTACGCACAATAATATTGAGAGGGGAAAAAAAAACATCCATTCGTGCAAATTTTCCATTAAATAAATAAAACTGAACAAATTTCTGGGTATTTTCCCATTATATTCTTTTACTTAAAAAAAAAGGGCGAAAATGATGCTATTATTTTCTACCTGCAAAACGTGGGCCCAAATTATAGTAGAGAAGTGATCGTTCTCTTTCTAAAGTGCACCAATAAGAAAAGATTATAAATTCGTTCATTTTTTTCCCCCAAACCTACTGAAATTATTATCATTTTTATAAAAAAAAAGCTCTGATACCTTTTAGCGTGTTACTCAGTTTAAAATAAAATAAAATAAATATATAAAATAAACACTTCATTACTTTATCTTGTGCATTAGAAACGGTCGTTAAAATGCACATTTTTAAACTCGCTGAAAGGTTCGGAAAATGCTCCACATAACTTCATGGTTCGTGTAATTATGTTCGAAGTGAATAGATTTATAAATTTTTTGAATGTTGCCGGCCTAGAAATATGCAAAAGCCATAACCCGTGTTCGTAAATTCTCCTTGAAGATTTAAAGAATGCTTTAAATTGCTTGATAGCATATGCCAGGTAGTCAAAATTGGCTTGTATAAAACAAAGTTTATTCATCTACTCCCGCCCTTCCAATTAAATAAATAAATAAATAAGACATAAATAAAATGAATGAATAATGAAAGTGATAAGAAAAAAGCAAGGAAATAGGAAAAAAAAAACTAAACTTTTCGAAGATAAAAAACATAATTGTATACAGATTAGGATAGTGTAATGAGGAACCAGACTTTACACCTTGACCAATACCGACCAATGGCGAAGTCAGGGTGTCCACCAATGTCAGGAGCCAAAAATAGTATCATTAGTAGACTCAACGACATAAAACAATCACCAGTTTAGTAGCCATGTTTCTTAATTTTAGTTACCAAAATAGTAGCATTTTTGTATGATTTTGTAGTTATGAAATAAACATAAGTCATTTAGCTTCATTTGAAAAGGAATTAATAAAATGATAAATTAAAAAACTTCATGTGTTACATAAGAGCATATAGTATACTTTTATTTTTATAGCATAATTGAAAAAAATTGATTAGAATGTTTGATGAAGAACAAATCTCGACTTTGAAAATAAAGGAGAGTTAACAGAAACCGAAATCTGATTTTCAAATTAGTAGCCTGGAGTAGGGTACAAGTAGCCAAAAAATTGAAAATAGAATGAGAATGACGTTTTTTATTCAAAAAAGGCGCCCAAATCGCCTTATCTTTAAATAATAGCAAAAGTCGCCTTTTTAGTCACTGGTGGACACCCTGCATAGTGGATTAAACAGCAAACATTGGTATATGGCTGAAGTGTGAAAGTCCAGGATTCTAGGCTACCGAGCGGCTGTCCATCAAACGGTCAGGAGTTATACGCGGTTCCCTCTAGATGTCAAGGAGCGATAAAATTCCTTAAAAATTCCTCCGCCCAAGGTATTCCTCTCTTTGGCAGATAGCACTAGTGTGCTTAGCCTTAACAAAGCAATAACAAACATACACCTTGGTCAAAAACTATTTTTATCAAAATGATCAAGGCCCGTAATTTTACAGGGAAAAAGGACACCTAAAACTTTCATCACCGTAAGCAGTCCTGACACAGAAACCGTTAACTGGTATTTTCCATACATACTAATTACACGAAGGAAACCCACTCTCCAATTCCGCGTTTCTCTGACATTTGTACGGCCTTCATTTTTCAAAAAGGGGCTTAAGCAACACAAAACGTGAGTATAGTACACCTCATGTAACACACATTCCAACAACTGCAGGCAATAATAAGAAAGAAAAAAAGCAAGAATACAAGCAGCAAGCACACCTATCGTGATGGAAACCATCAACGGCAGAAAATCCCCTTGCAAAGGTAATTTCCAGTCAGAGAAGAGAGGCAGACATCAAAAATAAATGCGAAAAGAGTCCCCCTTTTAAATTCGGAAATTACATCTCCCGGCTAACACCGGTGGCAGCAAAACAAAAGGTTGGGAGGGGGGTAGGCACTCGCTACTGTAAATTAGGCAAACTCCGTAGTATACGAAACTTTAATCCGTAATTGCCACTTGTAAATAAATGGCACCAATCCGTTTTGAATCAGCGTTTGTTGGGACATTCACTACCTCAGATAAGCTGGGGCACGATTTATCCTCTACGGGGAACACTAAAGCCTTGGGTTTCCAAATGCCTCAAGCTGTCAGCCTTATCGAATCCAGGCTGTTTGGGCAGGGATAATGACAAAACTCAATCACTCCTGGAAAGTAACTCAATTCCTATCCGCGTAATGTCAACCGCTGGAGTCCCCGAATTTCGCAAAGTTTTGGTTTAAAAGGAATGGGCGAAATCTCAAGGGTTTAATAGAAACGATAGAGAGAAGAGGATTTCTGTCTGATTCTCCCTCGGCGAGCGGAAGTAAGTGAGGGTCCACACAAAAATTTTGGGATGGCTTTTGAAGGCGCATCCAACTTGCAAATTTGGACCGCTAGGCTTAATGAATTAGTGTCTTAAAAGAGGCTGCTCCTAAAATTATTAAACTAATAAGACACATAAGTAAATATATGTAAGGTCTACTTTATAAAAGTACTCAAATTGTGAAGACTTAAGCAATCTACTTTATTTAAAAGAGCAATTTGCAAAGAATCAAACGATTTAAATCGATTTCATTTACAGCAATAATCTACATTAAGGAATGATTTTTTTTCTCTTTTTAGTTAGCCATGTAGTATAAAAAGTATCATATTGGCCGTGATAGGGCTGTAGTTACAAAATTTAAAAAAAAAAAAAATCCTGTGAGTCCGAAGAAAATACACTTTGTTTGACAAAAAAATCCTCATGGGGTGGAGGGGCCGGGGTTTATAACCTCCCTAACCTCCACTGCCATTGTGGCCGCTGTCATTGTGTTAATGCTACATGTCACATTTCTTTTCAGCCCAGCAGTTTAATAATTGAGGTAGGAAGGCAACCGTAAGATATAATAATTTGCACCAGAAGAAGAAAAAAAAACTTCATTAGCAGGTCAACAAGAGCACATTTTCACTGAATGTTGTTGAATTTAACACCATAAATGCAAAAATGCAATTCACAAAATAAAGTTCTCAGATTGATTCCTAGAAACATTAAGTCTCTTGTAATTTTAAATTGATTCTCACAATTAGCATGAATGATTATCGAACTTCTGGTCTCAACGTTCCACGAAGCGGATAACATTAAAACTTCCCCCCCCCCCCCCAAGGCAACTGAAATGATCTCCTGAATATCAAATAAAGATCCCATTAACCCTGTAAATATCGTGCAGTACCACACACGTTTGTAAACATTCTATAGATAGGCAGATTAATTAATAAGTTTGAGGCTAATTGCATAAGGTAAAATCGTTCGGAAGTCAGGTTAAAATGTATCAGGATTCTGCAAAATTCTTCACTCTCCAAATTTTGTTTTTGCAGTTACAGCTATGATTGCTAAATTTACAACTAAACAGTCATAATTATTGACACAAAAGCAAAATTTTTTTTTAACTTTTAATCAAAAGGTGAAAATAATGAATTTTTCACAATTTTATCCAATCATATCTAATGTTTTATTTAGCACACTGCCACTGAATTTAAACATTTATGTTGAAAAAATATATTTAAAAAAGGTGTATTTATTATCATTCTATAAAACACGAAAAATTAAATGATAGAAATAATAAAAATGTTCTCTAGGAAAATTAAAAAATAATGCATTTGATTGCAAATTCAGTTTCTGACTGTCACTTTTAAAGAATCGTGTCAAGGGTTGCATTTTTGGTTTTTCGAAATTACTGGTAGTTGACAAATTTTAGCAGGTTCCAACTTATTAACATGAGGATGCCACATTAAGCAGCAATTAAAACTGTAACAATTACCGATAAACGATTTACTGAGAAATCAGACTCAAACCAGTTCTAAATTATGCACATATTTTACGTCTTAGAATTTATATATAACTTTAACAACGTATCAGCAAATTATTTCCTCGTAAAATTTATCTTTTTTTTACTAAATTCGCTCCTTTTGTTTTTATTTCTTCAAATATTCAACACCAGACGTTCCGTTCTGCCAATTATGAAGGAAGTTCTCACGGTAAATGCGAAGGGTCAGTATCAATGACCGACTAAAGTTGGTCATTTGACTGGCTACTCCTAGGTCGTTAAAACATCGGGCTGAGAGAGAGAAGAAAGCAACATGTCTAGTAAGTCACTCATGCCAGCAGTTTATTTTTAGATCATATTTTTGTATCATTGCGATTCCTTCAATATGTTCACTGTACTGCATTTCTGACATGATTTTCATAGGAAAGTAAAGTAAAAAGTATTAATCCAGTAAAGATTTATAGATCACAGGCATACCATTCTAATCAATAGCTAGTACGCATGCAAATACCTTGGAATGAAATCAAATTACATTGTAATCGAACGTTTATAAACAGCATAAAACGCGTATAAATACTAGTTGACTGATAATAAACCTTTAAAGAGAAGTTTTTCCTGGGAAGTGATCCATTTTAAAACTTAAGAAAGACGCAAATTTTTAGTCTTAGAAATTTTAAACTTACAATTGAAATCCCTGTGATTATAATTATCTTATTATTGTAATTTTTAATTATTATTATTTAATTTTGTTGTAGGGCTGCAGTTAACGTTAAGCAATTCTGTTTAATTCTCTATTTACTCACCCCAACTTTTTTTTTTTAATAATTTCTAAATCTCTAGCATCTCTTACATTTACCATCATTTACTCGTGTAATAGTCGCACCTCTTCTGCCAATTTTTCATGGTGAAAGTCTAGGTGCGACTGTTATGCGGGGAAAATTTACTACATAATATTATTGTAACTCTATAGCTATTTTCTCTGCTTCAAAACGGTGGTGCGACTGTTATGCGAGGGTGACTACTACGCGAGTAAACACGGCAATATAATCAATTTAAATATTCACTGGTAGAATATTTACGGTTAAATGTTTGATTTACTGTTGTTTGATGATATTATATCATTATTCTCAATCATTTTCCAAAATTTGGCATCTAATACACGCACAACTTGTTACAAAATGCAATAAATTTAGAGTAAAAACCATGCCCCACGCATAGATTATAAAGCATTTTCCACCACAATTTTTTTTTTTTTTTTTTTTTTTTTTTTCCACCAAGTTTGGCAATGTATCGATATATATACAATGTAATTTTTAACAACATGAATTAATTTTGTTTTGTTTTTAATACATGAATGTCCATAAAATAAATATGTTTCAAAAAATAACTGTCCATTGAACGTAATGCATCCAAATTTTTTTTGGTTGTTCCTGTTAAAAAACTCTCTTTAATAGGGTAATTGATAGAGTGCATGTCAATAACATATACAGTGGAACCTCCGTAAGATGGACACCTGCGGTTCCCTCAAAAAGTGTCCAACTTTTAGACATGCAAACTTAGTAATTCCAGGAGAGATGGACCACGTATTTTCTTCGTTCTCTAAAAGCCATATATTTATATATTTTTTAATTTTCTCAGTACATACATATAGTGTATTATATTTCTTACAAAAATCCTAATGCAGAAGATCATACATGTAAAGGAAATTATTTTTTTTTTAAAGATTTTTAAAAATATTTTCTATGTGGTCCCTCTCACCCGGCTACTCCAGGTGAGATGGAACATATGAATGGGGGACCACCATAAAATAATGAAAAAGTCGTACATGCATTAAATTTATAAATGTTTATTTTCATTACATGAAAATTAAAATTAACTTGCTTGCAATGAAATTAATTTTAATTAATATATAAAGTTCACATGAATTACTATGTGACAATTAATATATATGAAATTTATGAAATCGTTTTTATGTGCTATGACTTAAGATTGACACAAAACCTGGTCCATCTCTCCTGATCGTCCGGATGACGAGTACAAAACACCTTGACTCTAATTGTGGCTCTCACCTCGCCATTTTAGGTTATTTGGAAGCCTAGATGCTCCCCGAGATTACATCATCAAAACTAGATAGATCACGTATAAAATAAAACTTTTAATCGTAGAATTATAACCAAATGAAAAAATTATTTGACTCACCAACAGCAACAATGATAATTAGCTGAAAAATTATTATGTTTTTTGAGTAGCTAGAGCTAATAGCCTTACACAATCTCTAAGTGTCTCACTGAGACAGTTGCGCCATATATTGAGAGAACTAAATATCTGGCTGGTCCATCTCACCCAGTGGTCCATCTATCCCGGAATTACCCTATATTTATATATTATGGCCACGTTCCGTTCCATGGAATAGTGTCCAACTTAGGTACATGTACAAGTTATGGAGGTGTCCAGCTTGGGAGGTTCCACTGTATAAATTTCGTAGCAGACGACGCATATTCACCTCATTAGAGGACGGAGGAATGGACAGACAGACAAACCGAAATCATAAGTACTTTCCAACTTAGTCCGAAAGAGTTAAAAACAATAATTTTTAATAAACATCCAAACAAAGTAAATTCATGAAATATAGAAGCAAAGAACGGCATGAGATTTCCTTAGGACAATAATCCTTGTTTTGACAAACATTTCTGCAATATGAATGCGCTGTGCATCTACAACAACCGCATAAATTAATTCCGACATGTGTTCTTGTTGCAGAACAGAGCTTCCACCAAAGCCCCCAACATTCTCATTTAGTAAAACGATGGCCATTAAGCAGACATGATTCGGCTAATAGGCCATAATTCACAAGCTCATAACACACGCGTGGCATCTTTTTCTTAATCTGATGCCTCTGTTCTATCCCATTTGGGGCATATAATCCCGCCACACGAACCTGCTCCGTCGGTGCTTTTCAGTGACAAGCGACCGTAATGAAGGATACCAATTCTCGCGCCATTTTTGCTACCACCTCTAATTAATAAACGATCTGAATGCCTCCCTGCGCTTTCAAAAATCCTACACCCATCGTATTTTCATGCATTTTTTTTTTTTTTTTTTTTACTTCCCGCCATCCTTCCACGGCGTTGCGAGGGGATTACAAGTCCGTTCAGGGTGGGCCATAAACTAGGCCGGATGGGCTAGCGCTGTCAAGGGGGGGGCCTTTTGCCCGGCTTAAAGACCCGTCTGAGGAAGACGTGAGAAGGATGAATATGGTCCGTTTTGTGGGAGCTTGCGAGTTGTGAAAACTTTTCTTCTTTTTCTCCTTTCTGGAGATGGAATAGTCAGGATATAGGGAATGGCTACTGTCTTTTTTCCCTTTTTCTCTTTTCCAGCGGGTAATGTAGCAAGATATATGGCCGAAAACGGGGGCACTGCCTTTATGCCTTGGTTGTGAAGAAGTGCGTAATAATAATAAAAGCGCACAGCGAAGGCCCTGGATCCTAGGAGCTCGATAGTTTCTTATTTTGGTAATCCGTCCGTCGGTGGCTTAAAATTTTGATGCTGGCAGGGATTGGGAGATGGGGGGGGGGGGGTTGATGTTGAATTACGACTCCACCAAGTCTTGTGGTCTTCTCCTCTTTTCCCATCCACCGAAATGCAATGCGGATACATAACAGGGGATGTTGGGTGTTTTTTATTGGACGTATATTGAGCCATCTCGCCTTTGTTAGAGGTTTTCTGTCTTCTCCGTCAGAAAATTATGATCGGTTTGGAATGCCAAGATTCAGAAATGTACTTTTTTAGGGGGGGGGGGTGAGGCAGCGGATGAGAGTGTGCTGGCAAGCAAATATGAAATGAAACCGACGTGACAGATTTTTAAAAAAACTGTCTGAAAAGACATTAGCCTGCATACGAAAGATATCCAACAGGCTTCGTATGCAGGATGTTCAGAAGTCTCTCCCCCGGACGTCCAGAAGATGCCTTTAAGACAGGTAATCTAGTCAAAGCTTACATACTGTGAAAACAAAATATACAAAAATTTGCTACTTTTTTTTACGACTTCAAAACTTTATTATTCTATAATTTAAATGTGGAATCTTTGGGTCCACTTTTTGATTTTCTTTTTCAATATTTTTACTTCGCTGCATTTCAATAATGTGGGAAGGAAAACAATATTACTGATGCAGTATAAAATTTCCTTATTTCAGAGTTTATTGTTAGTTGAAATAAAATAGTGTCCAAAATTTTTAATTATATTTCTCAATATTCAATTAACAGAAAATAAGAAACATGTACTTAACACTATGACTCTAGTGACCGTGAAGGTGAATGGTAATTTACAGAGACGTGAAAAAGATGTTGATAAAAAACGAAGCATGTTATTTTATTGTAACTAATTAGTAATAGGAGAACATTTACCATTTAATTAATTCCTTTACCAAGATTTAAAAACACTCGAAATTTGCTGCTACACAATGTTTTTCAGAGGAGAGTTTTGTCAGAGTACGAAAACTCTACATTTTAGTTTCATACATTTACGCCTAAATAGCGGCCCTTATTGTAAGAAATTACATGTTTCTTTTAGTGAAACAGGAACAAATCGAATGATCCAGATCTTATTTAAGTATAGAAAGAAATATTATTTTTTTCTGAGTGTATTACTTTTTGTACTTATTGTATATTATACATATATATATAGATGTAGATAGATAGATAGATAGATAGATAGATAGATAGATAGATATGTGTGTGTACTACTTTTTTTCTGTTTTATAAACCGACATTTTTATGACTGATGCATGTAGCCTGGATTTTTTTTAAATAAAGAAATAGTAACAGATACGGATAGAATTTTAAATTTTTGTTGCCTGTCTCATAAATTCAAATCTTTCAAGCTTCCTCGTAGAAAAAGAAAAATTCCTTTTAAAAGCAAAAAACATACATCAATCTGCAACATTTTCCTAGTAAAAAATAAAATCAAACTAGTATTTTTCCGATTTACATTTTATCTTTATACACACACACACACACACACACACACACACACACACACACACACACACACATATATATATATATATATATATATATATATATATATATAAGCACGCATAACTATTACCATTCGATTAATTAATCCTTTGAACGACCAAGACATTCCAAGGTAACCACTTGACCTGCTAAAATGACCATTACAGACAAGTCAGTTCGGCCAGCCACAGATCTCTTTAGAAATGAGTGACAGGAAGATAGACACCAGTAAACAGTGATATTTTTTTAAACAAGGTTGCTTTGGCGATGACAATACGCTAGTCTGATTCCCACGGATAGTCTGATATGCCTTGACTCGGAAAACGAGTCTGCGTTACCTTTTATTATTATTATTATTACTACTACTACTACTACTACGCTTGTCACTTTTCGCTAACAGATTCATTGCAGTGAAGGATGGAAAGTGAATATGATGAATGATCACTGGATTTCTTTAAATTGAACAAATAAAAAAAGAACTTTTTCTTGTCAGAGCTTTCAAAGGGAAGGCCGCAGACAGGTGATTATAATGAAAAATCAGGGAGTTAGAGTGACTCACTAGTTCTATGACTAGGAGTCAAATTTAAATTTTGAATCACTTTGCAACGATACATATCAAATCACGTCCATTAAAATCAGGCTGTAGACTCTTAAAAAATGACTCGAGTCAAAGAGACTAGAGAATATTTCAAGACAGAAAACCCTCTGAAAAAGTCTATTAATAAAAAAAAAAGACCTAAGACATCCTTTTACTGCAAGAGGCATTTGGTGATATAACTAGTAATTTCGGCAGTCTTTAACCCTTTGAGGCGCAACCCTTTCCCAAAGCTGAAAAAAGGGCATCCGTTGCCATCGCTCGACTTAACTACCAGCAAGATGGCAGACGATCGAAACGTTCATCGCATGCCACAGATCTAGAGACCGTTTTTTGACGACAGCTGGCTGTGCCGCACAGCCAGCGGGTTAAAAAATCACCATTTACATTCATATGAATTGACGCTAACTAAATGATAAATATGGATACCAATTATTCAAAATACTACATTTGTTGATAATATCAGGCTGAGACGTTTATCACGTGATGACAGATCCATATTGCATGTTGATCCGTGTACCAGATTCACGAACCCGTAATCCTAAAACAGATCAACGGCGACACCTGCAAATTTAAAAACTTTAAAAAATAATTCATATCTAGCAAACCCACAAATCTAATAATGACAGAAATCTCGAGAAATCGAATCACGGGAAAGTCAAAGCACCAGAAAAGAAGAAATAAGCAAAGAGAAGGCAGATGCAGGGGGGTGAGGGGGGATGGAGACCAAAGGGATAACTCAAAGAGATATAGGTACCCATCGTTTGCTATCTCTCCCTACCATACCCTCACTCAAAAACGTTCTGCAGCGGCACCTGCGCATTCGAAATCTTTGCATGCAAATGAGAAAAAGGCATTCTGATTGCGAGCTAAAATCCCATGCGCTATCTGTGATTCCCCGACTTCTTTGCTAACAGCCAAAATGACAGCAGATTTGAATCAATCAATATATTTTTTTCGAATCCCCCCCCCCCCGTTCGCTCCGATGGGGGGATATAATGAAAATAATAATATAAAAAAATCAAGAACGGGAGGGAACGTTGTGGTCGTAGAATTTTTTTTTCCACGTATATATATATTATTATTATTATTTGTTCCGCCGCGTATTTAAATTCTTTGGAAGGAAGATAAATAATAATTCAAAAAAAAAATTTTTTTTTGCGAGAGAAAGAAAAAAAAATCGGAATTTCACGGTAATAAGGACCCCGGAACGCGTAAGTCTCCAGACTTAAATCTCATAACATTCGCAGTGACAGAAAAATTTATTTAAAAAATAAAAATAAGTCTAAAAAAATAAAATAAAGAAAAGGGAAGGGGGGTTGAGAAATCAGATTACAGTTTGCATATTCAGCTTTTTGATTTAAAAATAAATAAATAAATATTTCCGGGGGTATTTTGTTTATTTGAAACATTTGGAAATCTAAAAAGGGAAAAATTAATGTAGGGAGCTTTGCAGCCGGAACTTTCCGTCGACTCAACCCTTGCCTCTAATTCTAAGGGACTCTCATTCGTATTGTTTCGCAATTTACGTCAAACATAGATCAATATGCGACCCCATTTATTCTTTTTTTTTTTTTACAGTGCAGTGGTATTAAATGAAAGAATATACGAAAATAGAATTTGGGAAGAAAATATCGCCTGGCTTAACTGTTTTATTAAATCTTTTTAGAAAGGAAAACTTCCACGCACAATCGAACATTCGATATTTTTTAACAGTAATCGAGTCTGAGACCGTAGTTTTTGGTTGTAGAAATAAGCACATATTTTAATGTTTTAATAATAAGCATCATAAATACATATATTAGCATAATAGATCGATTCGAAATGAATTGGAGTATATTATGTGTGAAGAGTTTATCCGAAAAAATATATGAAACGCAAAGAAAGCGAAAGTTTTCAGGCTTCTTCGATTTTCGCGTGAGCCATTAAAGTTCTTCAAGTTCAACACAGCATATGTTATTTTATTTAGGCGAAATAACACATTTCTGTATTCAATTTGAAATTTTTAAAAGTATTTTTTAGAGATTTTTCTTGAAAATCATGACTCCATTTACAAAAGCAGTTCTTAAAGTATAGCTATGTTTAGACGATGTAATTAAAGCCTGTTTATTTAATTAAAATTTCAGAATAAATAGTGCTAATGAATATGTCTTTAATAATGTGTATAACAATCGTTAATTAGTTTTATAATGTCTACTATAAAATATATTTTTTTAATTTACATTATGTGTGAATTCATATAAAACCAAAGAAGGATGAAAATATAGTATGGTTTAAAACAACCTATGACTTGATCCAATTTTAATAGTTACTAAAAATAGTATTCAGCAATGTTAATTTTTAAACATGCAAAAGAACAAAGAAATTACTAATTTTTTTTCTTTTTTACAAAAAATAAAATTTTTGGTATTACCCAGTTTTTAGTTTATGTTTTAAAATCTCACTTAGACTGCCTTATCTATAGACAATAGGAGATTGTGTTTAGTAAAAGACATTCCAGGCATTTAACAAATTCAAAAAATAAAAATTTTATTTTTCCGTGACAGCATTTAAAAAGTTTCTTGTAAATAAAATTACCCCCCCCCCCCAAATTTTACCAATTTTACTTAGCACACTTTTCAAGCGTTCTATGCACAAATAATGCTGTTTCATTCATACTAACTTTCTTTTAGCATCACACGGAAACAATGGCAATTACAAATTAATGTGCTAAATGCTAAAATAGTCAATTAAAATTTTCGTTTAAACTGAACTTGCGAGCCTGGAAAAGTTATAACTGTTGGTGAAACACTTGGCGTACTGCCGCAAACTATAAACCTAACGAACTCGTTTGATTCCAAATTACAAAAAAAAAAAAAAAAAAAAAAAAAAAAAAAAAAGAATTAATAATAAAAATCCCCAAAAGAGTATCACAAACCATTTTGGAATATCCAAGGAGGCCTGACGCCAATAATTTTGCAACATCACAAGGTCTCGTCCATACACCGTGGGCACAACGGAAGCAGCTATTAAGTGCTGCATTCGGGAAGATTCTGAAGAATTTTTTAGTGAAGGAATGGAAATTTTTGTACACAATGTTATAGCCTTATCTTAACGATGACTATGTTGAAAAATAAACAGATGATTTTGAAGCTTAAGAAATGCGCTTTAATGCCCAATCCTACTATTTATTTTTGCTTGCGTCTACAAGCATATGGGCATTACTTTACAGTCTACCCTCGTATTAATAATATACTGTCATTATTATTTCGTTAGTATGTGTATGTTTATAAAAGTATTAGTAGCCTTGAAAAGTTAAACTTCACGCATTTTGTCTCGTGCCGTGCAATGCAGAAGCAAGGGAAGGGAGGGAGAAGCAATAACATAAACCAAATAATAGCACACATATGTAAGGGAATAAAAAGTAAATACACTCCAAAGCTATAATTGTAAATATTCTTTTAAAATAAAAGCTAACACTTATACCCAAAACTTGCAAGGAACGCAATGTAATAGCGCTCATCAATAAAATATCACTGCGTTATTTAGATGGGCATGTTCAGTACAGAAGCAACTTGATAACACTGCGATGGCATTACATCACATCATTTCAGTCGCAAATTTTCCCCGTAAGATATATTTTAACTTTTAAAAGCGCGATCTCGCGATATTAAAACTCGCAGGCGTAACTCGCCCTCCTACTGAATTAAGGCGCGAGGGGAACTTCTGGCAATAAATTCAGATTCGCGCACTTTTCATTGAGTAGCCGAATAGATATACATATGCAGTTTGTACAGTAATCATTTGCAGCTAAAATAAAACGGGGATTGTTATGGTGCTCACATAAAGAGGCGAGGAACAAGATGAGAGGTGCTGCTATGCGTGTACATTTTATGCAGGCACAGCTCTCTAACAAAATACGGAACGAAAACAACATAAATTCTATGAAGCAAAAGGTTGGGAGGGGATCGGGGGGAGGGTGGAAGAAGAGATTGCAATAATCTCATAAAAGAACCACGCCTGGTGTTCATGTCACATGATTGTCGACTAAATCCAGCGACCGGAATGAGCGTCAAAAGGGAAATAATTTTTGCGAAAATTCATCCACGGATCGTCATTGTAGATCGTCAAACATGCTATGAATGAAATTTCTCTCTCTATCTCCCAGATATTAACCCCTCCACTACTTCCTAGAAAACAAATTTCGTTCTCTCCGCTTCTGCAATAGCGCCATCTGCCGGGACAACGAGACTGCTAAGCCGAAAAGTTGTTCCCGCCACTTCAAAATTGCTCCTCTTCTTCTGGAAATTAGTTTGTCATAACAGACCAGTTGACTGAATCTTTAATTCCTCTAAAACACTCACCTCCTTCTGTATCCCATCCAACCCCCCCCCCTCCCTTGTCCTGCTTAGCATAGCGGAGCGAAATGTACCCGTGTATCAGAAAGCATCAAAATGAATTTCTCCTTCCCCCCTTCCCTCAAAATTCTAACTTTCTCATTTTGATCTCCCTGAATCTCTTTCACTTTTTAGCAGACGAAAATTTTCTCTCGAAATTAGTTGAAGCCGGGAAACATTTTGGCAACACTGTTATCTGTCCTTAGTTTATTGAATTCCAAACATTAAGCTCCTTTATGGAAGATGAAAAGTGTATTGTTCCGCTGAAGATGCTTGTCAAGGTTATGGGTATGATTTTAATTTCGCTTTCAGCATTATTTATATATGCTGGAGAGAGCATAACGCATTCATTAAAAGAGGGGGCATGATCTATCAGGAGTTATTTACCGCACTCATAAATGCGTTGGTGTGCGACACTAAATTTTAATTTGAGGTTTTAGTAAATATATGTGCATATTTTATCACACTCGAGAAGAATTACTTTTTTATTTATTTATTTTACTTTTTCCAATTTCCAATTTAATTACTTATTCAAGTAAATAATGCGACCAAATATGACTTAAAAAAGAAAAGAAAAGAAAAAGAGTCATAATTTACAATTTCCGATTTTAGGTACACGGTGATTATGATGAAATTTTTTTCACTGCTCATAAAGCCTGAATCACAAATCATTGTTTACAATTGCAACTGATACCGACGTAATCTTTGCACTGGCAAATTTTAAATTTTATTTTATGCCAATTATAGCTTTTAAAAACTGGAAAAAAAATTCCATCGCAAAGGAATGTAAATTACATCGAGGAATTGCATTCCTATTTTCTGATATTCTAAATAGCAAGGATGAGGGCTATTCCCAAATCATCGTTTCCAAATTGCGAGTGATATTGATGTCCAATCAAGATGGCAAGCTCTGTCAGAAAAATTACGTCATAAGGATTTATAAACAGATCTACATACAAACTTTTTTATGATGCGCCAACAGAAAATTTATTCCTATTGTTTTGACATAAGTAATCATCATATGCCAATATCAGAAGGTGAGGGACTTGTACCAGGGAATCATTCAAAGACCCATGCAGGAAAAGCAGCACTAGTTACAAAAAAGGAATCTCTACTATTGCATCTTTTCAATGACGAGAATGAGCTGGTTATATCTGGGTTCTTTGGAGAGTTAAACTCCGTAACAGTCCTCCACCCTCTTAATTGCATAATTTAGTAAATTCACAATAAAAAAATAGATCAATTCAATTACATAGCACGCACTCTTTGAAGTAGGACATACTAGTTGAAAATAATTCTGTATTCGAATTTTTAAACAGCACATTTACTTTTATTTAGTTATAAGCCAAGCAAATCACGTTATAGAATCCAGAATATACAATTGCAGATCTGGAAAAACGCAAGAAGTCATTCTTATTCAAACTACCATTATGTTTGCTTACTATTAAATGGATAGTGTATAATCATAGGGGTAGCGTGGCTGAAAAATTAGGGAAGAGAGAGGGGACCAGAGGCATGGCCAAGGAGAGGGTTAGGGGGTCACCCCCCCCCACATTTTTCGCCATAAAAAATTTATATTCTTCACTCCCTTATCACACACACCTATACATATGTATGAGTTGAAGTAGTCGTAACCCCCCCCCCCATAAAAAATTTCTGGCTACGCCACTGGAGGGGACACATAAAAGATTTGGGAGAGGGGAGCATATTGTATTAAAGAGCAGAAAAGGGAAGTTTCTTTCGAACTTCCAAGTAAATTTTGAAAATCGAAAGATTCTGAGACATTGTTGAGGGTGGGGGTCACGTGCCCCTTTTCTTTGAGGCTACACCTATGTGTACTATTGTTATACACGCTATAACGTTGTGTAAATGAAAGAATTATTTTTGCACACTAGTTTTTGTGCACTTTCGAAAACTTATTTAAAAAATATTTGCTCAGAAAAGGAATAAACAATGACTATTAATCTGTCATAATAATATTCGATTTTCCTTTGAAACAACACAGCTCATGCTAATGCAGTCATTAAGCAGTCTCAAATTTCAGCAATCTAACAGCAAAATTGATGGCGTTTTTCATAGAATTAGATCTCGGTAAATATATTTTTCATTATTTAGTCGTATAATTGAGTTACATTTAAAAAATAAAATAAAAGCAAATAGATAATTTACATACATGTTTTAATAATTGATATACACAAAGGAATTTTAAATTTTTGTCGCTATTTAAAGAGACTGAACTAATAAAATCGAAAACGGACAATATGTGATACGATCAGTAACGGCTCCAGGACATGGGCTAACTTCAACCACTCCCCCTTAAAAAAAAATTACTCTTTGGAGTACATTTATTAGTCAAATTAGCTTTATACATAAATTAACCCTTTCCCAAAAGATTCCATTACTTTATTGCATTACTTACCTTTTGTTTAGATCAAACGGGCTTTTCTTAAAAATTAGTCTTTCTCAAAAGATATTTTTGTATCCACCATTAGATACGATTAAGTATTAAATATTGCACACTGATACAAGGTGTACAAAATACTGTATGAATCAGAGGTTTTTGTGAAGAAGATAGACAAATGCTTGGTTTTTGAAAAAAAAAAAAAATATTCAGTTTCATAAATAGTTGATTGAGAAAACAGATGAACAAAATTATTAAGGAATGGCAGTAGGTTTTAGTTAAACCTAAAGAATATTTGAAACAATCAAAATTTTGTAAAATAACACACATAAAGAGAGAGAACTTTTTCTCTTTTGCAGGAGGTTGAATTTGTTTCAGATGAAGAAGGGCGAACATTTTTTTGTGCGAAACGTGCGTCCTGGAAGATGAGTACGTTTCATGTGTGTTAGTTTACATAGTTTTGATTGTTTCATCTTTTGAGCACCAGTTTCTGTAAGTGGTCTTTGCTAAATATTTATTTCTATAAGAAAGGAAAAGAAGCAATTCTACAGTAAACGAAAAGGAAATGATTCTATGAATCAAAATCGATTGACACTATTTTAGCCAAATAAAACTAATTTACAATAAACAAATATTTTGCTGAATTAACAAAATCATTTGGCAAAGCTAGAAAGAAAAATATTTTTGTTGAATTAATTTTTAAATGTTCATTTTAATGTGAAAATCGCTATCGTAAAGCATTTAATCGATACAGTGTTCTTTTATTTTAAGTTGCATCTTTATTAATTACTTTTAATTTTTAAATTAAATTTTTTTCCCTTTTAGTATATACAGAAAAAAATATTTGTTGATTATTTTAAACCAATAATTTTCTTTGTAATATATATAATAAAGAAATTTTCGTTAATTTGACAAAACATGTTTTCTGTAAATTTATTACTATTATTATTAATGAAAAAACTGAGCATAATTTTTAAACTTCTAAAATTAAAAACAGTTTTTCTTTCGGCTAAGTACAACTAAAATATATGAAATTAAAGAAGTATTTGCTTCATCCCTTAAAAAAAAAATTTTTTTTAAGTTAATTTTAATCAGACTTAACAGAAAATCTAAATAAATAAACGCCAAATTCTCACAGAAACAATGCCCGTAATAAGACATTTTACCAAAATACAGAATAAGAAAAATACACCAGAAACTTTGTTTATCACTACACTGTTCTGTATGCATCCGTACATAATAAATCTTTAAGAGTTACGAAAAGCTTTCAGATCAATTTTTCAGCACGAAATTAAATTGCAAAGCTTTAGTATGCGTTTCGTTCTCGTTATATTTTGACATTAAACTACCAAAATTAATATTATGCCAATTTCTCTGATATGCGGGTTTCTTTGATATGCGGATAATACTACAAAAAATACTATTTGTAAACTTGAATGAATATTTTCAAACATAAGATAACTGGAATGTAATAACATAATATATTTTAACTTTTAAATAATATGTTAAAATTTATTAATGAATGTTGTTCAAAGCTAAAAGGAATGAACAAAACTATCGACTATGACTGGTAAAATATGTATGAAATTTATATATCTATGTAAGACTTAAACTATATGCAATAGAGGAATAAAAAATATCCGGAATTTTTTTAAACTTTTTTGATAGGCAAAAGAAAGAAAAAAGACGTTTTTGTCTTATAAGAAATCACGAGAGCTGAAGAAATTATGATAATTGGTAAAAATATAGAGAAAAGTAAAACAAGATGTTCACCAATGTCAGGTAACAAAAAAATATCAGTAGTAACCTCAAAAACGTTAAAAAGTTGCCAAAATTGCATGCTTTCTCTCAATTTTAGTAGCTAAAATAGTAGCACTCTCTCAATAGTTCTAAAATATATTATTGACATCGTAACATAAAAAAAAACACAAGATTAAATAATTTAATTCATTTTTCCATTTATTTGCTCTTATATTCTCTAGCTGTCTCTTAGATATAATTCATATTACTCACATACCATACACTGATTGAGTACAAGTAACATTATAATTTTTCTAGTGACATTAATTTAAAAAAAAAAAGAAGAATGAACAAAATTAGGTAATCGAATTAAAAAAAGAACTACTTGTTTATATTTTCTAGTTCTTTTGGTTCTCTCATGTGCATAATACTGTTAATGCATAATACAAAAATGTATGAGGATGACCAAATTACAGAATGGTCCCTTAGAGTAAGTAACGAGGAGATGCAAATAGAAAGCAGTAGAGAGGCTTCTAGAAGTCTGATAGCAGATATAGCTTGGGGAAAAAAAGAAAAATACAATGTACAAAACTTGTCTTTAGCAATCACCAAATTAGTTGCCTGAATTAAAGGAAAAGTCACCAAATATTTGAAAATAGTATGAAAATGGCATTTTCAACCAAAAAAGTATCCCACAAGTTGCATAATCTTAAATTTAGTAGCAAAAGTCTCCTTTTTAGCTGCTGATGGACACACTGGTAAAACATCTTAATCGTGGAGAATGCCTGTTAAATATGTTATACATTTTGAACACTATGTTATAGACAAAAGGTGTATGCATTGTAAACTATTCTACAATTTTAAAATTAACTTTTTGGTGGAGCTGTTATTTTGATGGTAAATAAATCAAAAACGAAAAATTTATTTTTCTGGAAGTACACCATAATAATTCTTTTAAAGAAAGATTATCAAAAAAGCAGATCATATAAATGTTTTATTTTATAGATTTCTAGAACAGAATTACTTATACAGTGTTGAACAAAACTAATCTCGTATAAAGAGCAGCTGGTTCTTAAATTATAGTATTTAGTATAAAATCAAATGCCGTCTTCAAATAAAACAGTTAAGTTTTTTTTCTGTATTTGTAGATAATTTTTACCTAGTGACCTAATGAATAAGTTAACAGACAAAAGTCTACTGTATTAGCATGCTCATGAATATTCAGATAAAAGAAGTAAAGTTATCATTCATATATTAAGTCAATTCATCATCAAAGATAAATTTATACAAAACATCTCTGAACAAGGCTTTGGAACAGCTGCATTAAACGTAATTACCGTCTTTTGTAAGAGATATAAATAAGACTTATTTTTAACCTTTAAAATGATAATTTTATTTAATTTTTGCTTTTATTCAACTATCTCTGCTGCATTACAAAGCCAAATAAATAGTACCGATTGTTTCATAAAAAATAAAATTTATTTTATTTGTTTCTTAGCATGTCATAAATTAAAAAATGCTACAAATGTAAAGGGAAATCTTTTATTTAAATAGCATTACTACTTTCTTTTTCGGATATGCAAAATTGCATTCAAATTTCTGTTCTTATAGATCTAGGAACAATTTTTAACTAATATCAAATGTAGTAAAGTTTTCTTTTTTATCCATCTAAAATAAATAAATCGAACAGGTCCATTATAAAATTTTCGAAACGGCTTAGGAATTTTTTTAAACCAAGGGGAATATTTAATAAAACTGATTGAATTACTAGATCCCAGTAGTTACAGACAAATCAAATCTAACAGGTATGTCAAGTTACACGTTGTGACTTGACATATCTGTTACAACATACCTCCCTTTATTGTCATATAGCATAGCAATGTAGCATGTATTATTCTGTTTAACGTTTTTCGTAGTATGGCAAGATTTTGTTCATTATACATAAATAAATAAATGCAATTACATATTAATGTAATACACGTAAACTTAGACAAAAAGTAACTAAAATTAAATTTAAATTTATTTATTTAACCAAAAAACTTTTTTGGTTATTTATTGAAAATTTAGCTTTTTTTTCTACTTAGACGGCAGGGGCATATCCAGGATATTATTTATTGGGGGGGCGGGGATATGAAATAATCATGAGCAAATAAACGGAATTTCTGCAAGACTTA
Source organism: Cheiracanthium punctorium (assembly GCA_038373885.1). Taxonomy (NCBI): domain Eukaryota; kingdom Metazoa; phylum Arthropoda; class Arachnida; order Araneae; family Cheiracanthiidae; genus Cheiracanthium; species Cheiracanthium punctorium. The sequence goes on from JAWZYV010012008.1 coordinate 1,220,264, forward strand.
AATCTTATACTAATAACAAGTCCGAAAGTTTCGCGGGGAGGGGAATCCTTATATCCCCTCCCCTTACGCCCCTGCTAGACAGTGCTATAATAGTTCATGACAATAAATTAAGACATAAAAAATACTACTTATAAAGTTTTCTATAAATGTTTAATTCAGCCATAGCATTATTAAATGATGTCAAGTCACTTTAATTCTACGTAGGCCATGATATTCCACGGAATTTAATCCATCTTGTAAATTGAAATTTTTATTGTTAATCCACAGTTTTTTTGCTATGGGAAAATTATGAATCCACATTCAAAGTTTGGCTTGAACTAAATAATTTGAAAAGCGTATTGCGACTTTAGTTGTTTCAGTTAATTAATCCATTCGATTACTTTTCATCGAGCTCAGATTTTTTTATTTTTTCTCCCGCAGTGATAGATTAATAACATGACGATAAAGAAAACAGGAACAAATGTATTTATAAAAAAAAATTTAAAGACATTATTGATTCACTAATGAATATTTAATTCAAACAGGACATTTTCGATGCGGAAACCGAATCAATTAGTAAATACTTGTCATAAATACAGAACAACACCGAACAAGGGTAACACGCGTGGAACGACAGCTGAATTTAAAACCATTAGCAAATTTTAATTTTTGTTCAACGAGCTATGGTTTAAAATCGTCTGCCCCGCGCGCGCGAGAGCGCTCGCTTTTCCAACTGGAGAGAGAACATTTCGGCAACACAAGTATCGAACTTTTCTTTTTCCACAAAGGGAATTTAATTTCAAAAGATTGAAAGTGCCTTGAGCGATGATAGTGGTGGCGGTTTGCGGCTAGTAAATACAAATATCATACTTCGGCGTTCGTCTGGTCGTCGCAGCAATGGAAAAGCTGGGGGGATCAATAAAGCTGGATTAACTTCCTACGTTGCTTATTATTCTAAACTGCTCATTTGTGAAACGGTAATCATTTACTTACAGTTGCTAAGCGCTGCTTAGAGTTTAAAACCGCGGTCGGACGGAATACGTAATCGAAGTATTCATTAAATCTAACGTCTTTCAATTACAGTGGCGGCGATATTCAGAAGCGTTGTGTGGAAGAGAGAGAGAGAGAGAAGTTGTGTGGGTGGGTGGGGAGGGAGAGGAAAAGAGAAAGGGGGGTGGGTGGAAGCCAGAGAGGAAATCAGAGGGGTTAAAACCGAAGCACACTGCGAAAATTGATCTCCTCAATTTTTGCCCCGGCCACTGCGTTTTGTTTTAATTATCACCGACAAGAGATTAATTTTTCGGCATGAGTGACGCTTAGTTTTCCTTGATTTATTACGTCATTTTTATCCACTGCAATTATTCCGTACCGTTAAAATTATGAGTCAAGCATTAATTTCAAGCACCTAGGCCCCGAGTTAAAGTAATAGCTTTAGCGTTTTCGCCATCTGCAGTCACACATGATGTCGGGCTATTTAATATTGTTGAAGAGAGAGAGAAAACACACAAAAGGCAAATAAGAATGGGGTATGTGTGTGTGTGCGCGCGAGGGGGTGGGGTAAGAGGGGGGGGGAGAGAGAGACACACAGTATTTATCTGTATTGTAATTAAACGCCTTAATTATACAAGCAACGAAAAGAAGACAGGAGGCGCGCCATTTTTCAAAGGCGTATCGCGCGCCAAATTGAATCTTTATGTACCAATAGAATGCAATCAGATTTAAAATGGCATAAATCGTTTTTATTGTTTTTGAGGCGAAGAGATCAATGGCACAATAAAATGTGTAGCGTCACTTAATCCTGGTGCTTAAAGGTGCTTGCTCAGTCCTTGGCGCGAGTGGCTCCTTGCGGCGCAGAAAGGTATAATTTCATTATGCACGGAGCAATAAAAAGAGAATAGAATTTCATTTTTATTCTTTTTTTTTTTTAACACGACAAATGATTTTATACGTTTCAAATGAGATGCAGGTAATAAGCACATTGGAATGAGGCATTATCGGCAATTTCTCACGGGTTTCCCTACAAAAGCAGTTTGCATACTCCCGGTAAGTTGACCTTGTTCAAATAAATTATTCATATCGCCAATTTCCTCAGCAAATCAACTACTACTAACAAAAGAAAATGACGCGAAATTTCACGGATTAACTAATTCACTAGATTATACGATTAACCCTTTGAGGCGCAACCCTTTCCCAATGCTGAAAAAAGGGCAGCTGTTGCCATCGCTCGACTTAACTACCAGCAAGATGGCGGACGATCGAAACGATCATCGCGTGCCACAGATCTAGAGTCCCTTTTTTGACGAGAGCTGGCTGTGCATGGCAACGGCTGCCCTTTTTTCAGATTTGGGCAATCTATCGAGCTGTTCTCGCATCCTTCCCTTTTTCAGCAGCTGGCTGTGGCTGTTAAAAATAATCGTGACAATTTTTTTACGGGAAATGACGTGCTAAAAAGTAAAGGATTCTCGTGGAGCTATGTCACCTGCAACTATTTTTTATAGAAATCCAATCTATTCTTAGTGACTGGCAACAGTTAAAAACGTCAGTGTTCCCGGAGCGGGAACACTGCGCGTTAAAGGGTTAAATCATTGGAAAAGCTTTAAATATGAAACACATTCTTCTAGCTCACATAGCATGTTTGAAAAACCAATGATGGTGTTCGGAGACCTGACGTGTATAAAGAAATGAGTTAGGTTTATAAACGCACTTATGTACAACGTATGGAACGTATGGTCAAACGTATGGAACATGCACGCTTTATCCGGATTATTTCACTTGGTAGCGTGTCTGTTGCATATCTTAATCAGGCATCTATTCTTTTCAAAAGTCAATAAAGTCAAAGTATCCTTTTAAAAGTCAAAATATTAAAATACGCATACACTGAAATAAAACAGAACAAAATAAGAAGCATAATCTAATTATTCATAAGCCACTGTAGTCACGGTTATTGTTATGACACTTGTCAAGTATCAGTACCAATCAGCCGTTTACCTGTTTAATGCGAGGTATTACGTACTTGCAAACGAATACGAAAAAATTTTTCTCCCTCTAATTATCATTTTTACAATCACCAAAAAAGGAGAGGTTTGCAGTGTTGTCTCACCGAATAAACAAAATAAAAGGCGTGCATCGGGTTTTTATTTTATTTATTTTATTTTTTACTTCTCCCTATGATAGGTAATGAAACCTGCATCACAAAAAGTACAAAAAGAATCCCAAAAGGAAAGCGATTTCGTGAATAGCAGGAAAATATTTATTTATGAATAAGATAAGTGAATAATTTTATGGGAAACAAAAATTACTTTTTTTTATGGAATTTCATGTGCCACATTTGATCAGTTTTATAGGCATAACTGGGTGGGTGGGGGGGGGGTAAGTCAAGGCCGTAATCAAGGGGGGTGGACCAGGGGGTACGGTGCACCCCCCGAAATTTAAAATTTTGTTAACAAAACAATAATGATGAAGCCCTTTTGTGAAAAATTTAGCCTTTTTCGCCGTTTGGTCTCTCCTCCCCTCCGAAATTTTTGGACCCTCCCCGAAATTTTTTTCTGGGTGCGGCCCTGGGGTAAGTCCTTCCTACGAAAATTTGATTTTGTATTTCAAAGAATAAAAGATGGAAACCACAGTTGGGGCTGCGTCTGTATATATGATGAACGGGGAGAAAAAAATAATAAAATTACTGTGAGTCTGATATATTAAGACTTCACTGAGAGACAATAAACTATGCGTTCGGTGCTGTGATTGATATCGACATAAAAACAATTTTTAAATAATAATTAAAGAAAAAAACGCCATATATATGAAATACGGAAGAAACTTGCATGTATCTAAGTAATTAGATTGAAGCTTTGAAGCAATGACTAAATAAAAAAAGTCACATTGAAGATTTTTTTTGTGTGTGTGTGTGTGTGTGAAGGGGGGGAGGGGGTTAAAAATTCAAATTTGAATATTTTATTTTCCACGGTAAATTTCCCAAAATATCAATAAATATTTAAGAACGAAAGTTTCAAAGTAATCGTTACTTGTCTATCGAAACTCGATGGGGAGAAAAAAAAAGTTTAACCAATTCAATCTAGCCTCCGTTATTCCGTGAGACCAGAAGTATTATATAAGCATATTATCTCTAATTCACAGGTTACACTCGCACATCCTTACCTGTAAATCGCAGTGTCTCATGTCGCGTAAATGTCTCCCATTTCCACCCTCCACCCCCCTCCTACTTTCTACAAAATACGGTCCGATCTGCACAGGGGCTGCCTTTTAAATATTCTATTTTCCCGCTGCGGGGGTGCCTTTATTTCTCACTCCGATAGATTACGCCCCGGTTCTCTCTTTTAACCCTGTCCCCCCCATTCCCTGTAAACAAGATTCGTTTATTAGAAGTAAAAGAGCGGCATTAGATTTCCTTCAATTTACCTTAGTTTCTCCCGACGTTAAATCATCGGGCCCTGGATTTTCGTGTGAGTAACCCTTCGGGACTCTTTTGTTACTCGCGCCCCCCCCTAACAATGTAACCACGGCCAGCCAATCATGAAGCAATAACTTACCCCGCTCCGCCGACCTAATGGACTCCGATGCGCGCGTTGTATTGTGTGTGTGTGTGTATGATGTTGTGCTGTGTTGTTTTGTGCCGGAGAGGGAGAGAAAAGACGGTGGAGCGATTTGCCTTTTGCCGGCTCGCCGCTTTGTTGTGCGTGCGTACGTGTTTTCCAAATAACGGGATATTGCCGTAAAACGTATGGGGGGGATCAAGTGATAACGGCGAAAGAATGGTGAAGGGGTGGCACACTGTATTCCTTTCCTAGTATTTGAATTCGGAATTTTTTGTGCTTTTGTACGGTGAAAAAATCATCATTTAATTTACATTTAATATAGAGCGGTCTGTTAAGTAAACTTTTCCATAAGTAAGTATTAATGGAGAGGTTAGATCAAAGTTTTGAAGGGCGTTTGAATATTTTGTACCAATGGGGGTGGAAAAGGGGGGGGGGGTTCTCTGTCTTTTGCACACATCATTGTTTTACAGCACTTCACGTCTTAGGATAGGTACTGCACCGACAGCACATCAAACTTGCAGCAAGCTTGATTTATCAAGTCAATAAACTTGAATTAAGCTTGAAATTTTCAAGCGTGTAAGCTTAATGCAAGCTTGAATCAAGTGTTCTAGTTTACACTTGCCCTGCTTGCATTAAGCTTGACATAGCAAGCTTAATTTCAAGCTTAAAAAATTTTCCTAAAAAGAAATTTTCTAAATACACGGGGCGCCCGCGCCCCACATGCTTTATTTTTCCGCGCATTTTCCCCTGTATGCTGAAATTGTAAGTTATTTTAATCTGTTTCCATCAAACGTCGGCGGCTGGGAGGCCCGCGTGCTAATCACTCCGCCAAAACGCCTCGGGCAGCTATGACTAAAGTTTGAAGTGACTGTTGTCACGCCGTTTTCTGGCCAGATCGATAAGTGTGGGCAATGCTGATAAGTTTCTTTTATTTTTCCATGGGATGAATCAAAATTTAAATAATGTTATGTGTGATTTATAGACTCTACCAATAGGGAAATAAGCATAATATAAACTTAAAAGCAGGACACGTTTTAAAACTTTCGCAACACTCGTGTTGAGCAATACTGTTGGCCAAAATCGAGACAAACGACTGATTTCGAAATCAATTTCGTAGTATAATTGTATTTTATTTTGAAGAATTTCCATATTTGGAAATATAGAATTTTTTTTTTTTTTTACTTCTATGGTCAAGTACATTTATGACTGATTAATTATTTTGTGGAGGCCGGATTACGTCTCATTCTACCGCCCATAAAAACTAAATTGTGTTAATTATATTAAAATTTATTTTTAGGGCTAATTAATTAGTTAATGGAATTACTAATGTTAATTAGATGTAAATAAAACTAAAACTTCCCTCGTGTTACACTTCAGAGGGGCTTATCCCATTCATTCCTTCCCTTGCGTGTTCTAATGTCCAGGTTTTGTGCGATAATAAAATATAAAACACAACTTTTACGAACTTTTCTTTATTGAGCAAATTTGAGAAACGCTAGACAATTAATGTCCATTCTCTTTCACAGATGGCGCCATCAACGCACGCTTTCGAAAGGAAAAATCAAACTGTATTCCAGCTTGACAATTCAACTTGACTCCTGCAAGCTTAAATTGAATTGAACTGTCAAGCTTGTATTAGTACGTCAAATTCAAAGAAATGTCAAGCTTGATTTAAGCTTATGTGCTGTCTGGGTGACTGACGAGCGAGAACCAGCGCTGCACTGCTTGCTCGATATTTGCTCGAACCAGTGTCTACACTTGCGCATTGGGAGAGTTCTTCCTATTTGAATCGGTTGATTTTAAATGGGGATTTCTAACATTTTCGACATTTTGCAGACGAGGAAAAAAACGAAACCCAAACGAATCATTCCAATATATTAGGGAAACTTCGTTGCTTTATTGCTGAGAATGCTAGAAGTCGTTTAAAATATGAAACGATGTGTCTAATTCAATCAAAAGATTATGAAAAAAAAAAAATCGCCAAGACGGTCAGTCCCATTTTAAAATCAGCCTTTGAACCATTTTAAAATCAGCTCCCAAACTAGTGCTATTGTTGAGTTGTATGGCCATTAGTATGGCTCAACTCGCTCGGCTCGTCACTGTATACAAGCCAACTTATGCTCCAGGCAGAAAAGGGATCTCAACAAAAGAATGGGAATTTCCTTGTATGGTCGTTAGTTTGGCTTAGCTCACTCCGCTCGTCACTATATACAAGCCAATTTATGCTCCGGGCAGAAAGAGCGATCGCAACAAAGGAATGGGGCTTTTCTTGTATGGTCATTAGTTTGGCTCAGCTCGCTCGGCTCGTCACTGTATATAAGCCAATTGATGCTCCCAGACAAAGAGATCTTAAAAAAGGAATGGGGCTTTTGCTGTATAGTCATTAGTTTGCATACGTACCTTACCCCTTTCGTTTCAGATTCTCCAAATTAAGAGACTCTACGCATATTCTTCATTTGCCACTACAATAATTAAGGGCTGTGTTAATCTGTAATAGTTTTTTTTTAACCTTTTCCTTCTTTTTTTTTTATTCTGAGTTGGTTTAAACGAAATTACATCGGAAATATAAACAGGTATTGAGCTTTCACATTTGATACTGAACGTCGAAATTTACTTCTTGTGAATTTCATCACCCCCTCGCCACCTCAATTTAACTCATTTGTATTATTACCGTAAATATAGGCTCGATTTTCCTGGTCACTATCACCGGAGCGTACATATACGCTCAAATTTTCTGGTCACTGCCACCAGAGCCGTACGCATATCCTCAAATTTGTTGGTACGATAGCGATGAGATTTGGTGATAATTTGTTGTATTGTATATTAACTCATCGAGGGCTATCCACCTAAGGAGAATGTCATGAGTAGGACTTTTCAAGGGCTTCTAACGCATATTCACGTTACATCTCGAGAAAAACGCCCAAAACTCCAGTTAGAGAGATGGCCCGAACCCGGGACCTTCACACTTCAGCCATCTATCATGTTCAGTGTCTTTATCCGCTGGGCCTTGGTGGGGTCAGATGTGGTGATAAAAGCATTTTCATATGCCCTTATGATGCAAATGGGTTTAAAGCTGTCACTTTTAAAAAGCGATAGACTCGCAGGACTTTTGAACAGCTTTAAAAAGAAGCCAATGATGTTTAACACTAAAAAATAAATAAATAATTAAATAAATGAATTTTTTTAAATGTTGAGAAAAGTTAAAAATGAGAAAAATTTTGCTATTTTTGTCTTTATATTTACAATCTGCTGTGTGTAGCCCCTGATGAGAGTCGCGACGATTGTAAAAATATTTCCAAATTTCATTTCTAATAACCTTGGTTTTTGTGCTTCTTTTTTTACACGTCTGACCGGTCAACTGTATGGTTGTTTCTTGGAGGTACGATGATATATTTTAGTGACTAGTTTCCTTTACTTATATATATACAGTGGAACCTTCCAAGTGGGACACCCCCATAACTTGCACACCTCCCGAACCTGGACACTTTTCTGGGGAAATGGAACGTGTCCAAAATTTATAGAAATATAAATTTTGGTAAGTACGGCACTTTTTGAGGGCACCGCAAGTTTCCAACTTAAGAAGGTCTCCTTGTGTATATATATATATATATATATATATATATATACACACACACATACACATACATGTATGTATATCGCCAAATGAATTATGCACTCATTATAATAGTATATAGTGTACTTACAGTATTCTTTAAAATATACGACAGTATATTTTAAAGAATAATATAAGATACTGGATTTTACAAACTGAAAAAAAAAACTTTTAAAATTCACATTCTTATTACCATTTTTACTCGCGTAATAGTCACCATCGCATAATAGTCGCACGCCCATATTGAAGCAGAAAAAATAGCTTTAGAATTAGAATATTATGTAGTACATTTTCCCCGCATAATAGTCGCACCTAGATTTTCACCATGAAAAATTGGCAAAAAAGGTGCGACTATTACGCGAGTAAACACGGTATTGATTCAAATATATTACATATTAATTTTATAAAAATTTGAGTTAATTTTTAAAAACATTTTCACTCTCACACAGTAAGAATTTTCAATTTCCTATAGATAGATCAGCCAGCTGAACAGAAATTGAAAAGCATATAACACATAATTTATACTTCTTTTCAGTACTTAAAAAAAAAAAAAAAACTATTTCTTATAAACTCCTACATAACACCTGTCAACCTTAGCTGCAATTACGAATAAGAAAATTTATTTATCTGAGCAAGTTTTTATGTAAACAAACTAATTATGCACTTCGAAAAATTAACAAAGAGAAAAACAAAGAATGAAAAAAAATAAGTGCATGCCCATTTTACTAAAAAATAATCTAGCCGTAGACATCAATCTATTAATCTAGACAGAGAAAAGAGGGGAGAGAGAGAGAGAAAAAAATAAAAAATCCGTATTCATTTTATGGTTGAATCACTTCTTTTAAAAATTTCACTCCAGACAGACTCAATTTTTTACCTCCCTATCCAGCGGTTTCAATCTGGACGTTTCAGAAAAACATGCACGGTACAAAGTAAACCATGCTTCCGGAAATATTCACGTCTCGGATATGAATTATTGTCCCCGAAACCTTCACAAATTAACTACATAAAAAATTAGTTTGTTCCTTTTCCTTCAAAAAACGTTTAAATTAAACCCAAGAGTCTAGGGCAGGAGAAAGGGTGGTGAGTAGGTGGGTGGGGGATGTAAGGGATGAGTAATAACTTTTTTTTCTTTTCCTTTTTTTTTTTTTACCTTGCTACTAACGAAAAGCAGGCAACGTATAACCATCCCAAACCATTACTCTAGTTCAGTTTTTGAGGGCTTCCTAATCAAGGGAAAAACTCGCATGGCACCCACAGAGAAGCAGCCCCCCGAAGTAATAACTTAATGGAGGATGAAATATAACACGGTCGGTTCCTCGGACTTTTCCGTACCCAGGACTTGATGAGAATTTGTTTCAATTAAAGTCCCAATTGACGTTTAATAGATCATCACTCTGAGGCCGGTCGTTAATACGTGTTGGTTGTCTAAAAACCGACAAATTATAAATCGATGGAGAAGAAATCAGGCTTTTTTCTCCCCACCCTGTTTGTTTATTTTTCTTGCTTCATATATATACATGCGAAGTGTGCAGAGAGAGACGGGGGGGGGGGCTGCTTGCCCATTATTTGGAGCCATAAACTAACTTATCTCTCGCTTCGAGGAAATCTGAGAGAAAAGCGAAAAAATAACTTAAATGTCGCGGAGCAATTAGAGGGAGTGAACGTGGAAGATAATGAAGAATTTGTTTGAAGGGTGTATTCTTTTACTTTTTTGTTTTTGTTTTTAATATTTGAGGCTTTTTTTGTTATTTATTTTTGATAATAAACAAATAAGGTTTGGATTTTTCAAAAAGTTTAGGCGTATTTTATTAATGATTCACTTATTTGATGGCGAAGATATTTTTCTTTTGGAAGAAAAACTTGCCCATTTAATAGCGTCTGATGCTCTTATCGTATTTACTTTTTTTTCACATTTCAGAGGGGGGAGGGATAGAAATTATAATATATCAATAAATATACGTGTTGCAGTTGAGACATATTGAGTAATTGTTAACATTAGTACTGAGTTTCATTAATTGTTGAAATATACAGTGACCTTCACTTAAACGCGTTCCAAGGGTCCGACTTAAAATCGCGTATAACTGAGCGGTCTTATTTTCTAACTCTTCATCTAGATTGTGAGAGACAAAAGATTAAAAAAAACCAAAGAAAATTCGTAATAATATTTTTTTCAGTTAAAACGAATAATATTATTTATTTAAATACGTCGGACCTCTATTTAACGAACCTCTATGTGCGAATTTCTCTATTTTCCGAATTTTTCCTGGGAATCAAGAACATTTTAAGAATTTCTTCGTGTAAAAACCTCCAAATAGCAAAATTCATTCTCTATTTAACGAAGTTTTTCTTGGGGTTTAACTTTTTTTTTTTCGCTGTTTCTCTAAATATTTCTGAACATTTTAAACTTATTTTTTTTTTTTTTTTTACTACATTTCATTTTTATTAGTGACTTTGACCTGGTTTCACCAGATGTCTTAACTCACTGAGAGTAGTAAAATCGCTGTTAAAAAACAGACAAAATTAGCAGACTCTCACAATCAAACTTAAGCATTGTGAGTGTTTAAATTTAATTAGGTCAGACAATACCGCATGATGGTATTGTATACTTAATTTACTAAATATAATGAATACGATAACGACATTAAAATTAATTAATTTTATCGTAAAATGATTTACTTAAAACCAAAAATACGGTGTAATTTCGGATGCTGATTTTTTTTTAATTTTTATTTATTTATTTACTTTATTTATTTTTATTTTTCTTTTCTCCTTGTAAATTTCTTTTTGATAAGTTTAAAAAAACGCGAATTGTCATTATTTACTTTTTAAAATTGTGAATAACTACCTTTTTAAATAATAATACTTAGTGTTTATAAATTTAAAATCAGTTGTATGCAATTTAAATCATTATAAAGGTAAATCTATATTTAAAGAGTTTTCCATATAGCGAACTTTTTTCCGAGATTTACCGACTTCGTTAAATAGAGGTCCGACTATAGAATTTAGTTAAACTTTTCAAATTCAAAAATAATGCGAGACCTACATTATTATTTTACTATTCCGCTTGACGGGACCTTCCGAAATTCGTGCATAAAAGAGAGACGCGTATAACTGAGAGGCGCATAAGTGAGAGGCCATTGTAGTTAGTTGATTTTTCAAGTTTCGTTCAATTAGAGAATTCAGTTCTGTAACTGACTTTCATAAAAAGTTTCTACAGATTCATTTTGCGTTTTTATGTAGGAATTTTTTTATAGTCTAAAACTTTGATAATCAGATAGTAAAACTGTAAGGTAGGCGAAAGCAAACTTGTGAGTTTCTGCAATTTAATTGCTTTCACCAGCTTTTGGTAACCAGAATCCAGGGAGGTTGAAATGTACTTTCTATAAAACCATGTTACTCGGTTTTGAACGTAAAAATTAAGAGCATTTGCATTTTAATTGGTTTTTCTAAATTTTGAAGACCCTGAAGCATAGTATTAATTTTCATTAATCAGTGCTAAAACTTTCGAGTGACTGCGTATTAATTGCCAGTTTTTGAACGATTCAAGTAAAACTATAGCTGAATTTCAGAAATACTTGAAAATAGACTTATACTTTCCATAGTAGTTCTATATTGTATTTCGTAATAATTATTAATCCTGTTGTTATTATAATTAATATTGAATTTATTACATGCGAACATATAAATTGCCCCGACATAAGAACAAAAAACTTTCTGTTAGTCATAAACAGATAAGTGAAGAACAGTCTTCAGCCTTGAAATAAAAATTCCTTTTCAATTGAATGATATTTAATTTGTATACTTCTAATAAATGATTCCTTAAAGTTTTTAATCTGACGTTTTCTCTAACAGTGAACAGAATTTTTTCAAGTTTGGATTAACTTTAACTCTTTTTATTATTTAATTATCTTTGTTATTAACTGTGCTGTAATACAAAGCTTTTGCAAGAAATTTAAAAACTCATATGACAATAAGTATGTGAGCAACTATTTACAGATAAATAATACTTTTATTGCAAGACTAAAAGTACTTCTTTTCTTTTAATGACAGAGAAACAGATTATTTTTCCCTTTCACGGTGTTAAACGTGATTTTTATTCAACAGCTAAATTTGGAGCTTCTGTAGAAATACATTACCGAATTATTGAAACAATAATAATTATTCTTTAGCTTTTGAAAGATAAAAATAATCTGAACTTTTTTCTTTACTCACCAACACACAGAAAAACTGCATAAAATAGGGAAAAGGTCTTACCTAAAAGAAAAACATTTAAATTAAAAATAATTCATATTACATTCAATACTTGTTCAAAATTTATTAAAATCATTATAATGAATATAATTCGGAGAAATAGCTGTTTACTAATGCTTCTACTAAATAGTTTCCGATAAAATTAACGAGCATGTTTTTATAATATAAATATAATAATAGATGTATGCCAGGAAATGAAATAATTTGTATAGAACTGCATTTGTGCATAACAATCTATGCATCGTGATCTTTTACATTGGGGCTACAAAGCGAATCAAAAAATAATAAATTTAGTTACGCACAAATACATAATTGATATAAACTTTCCTGGGTAAAAATTTTGATTTTTAAGATCAAAATTTCCTTAAAGGTAGAAATAATTTATTGCTACAAATATCATAAAAACAGACATCCACACAGACAAGCATATACATCTATTATTATTTAAATTTTGTTTAAAATTTTGTATAACTTTACATTAACGCAAACATATTTTAGCTCGGCATGTTACCTCCATGTCCCAAGAGTTCGAATGTCACTGGTATAAAAGTAGTGTGGAAGTGAATTGTTTACGTAACAAATGTGTCGCAAGTTCTTTCAAGCTTTTAAAGTTCATTTAAAAAGCATCAAATAATGATTTAAAAATAATTGTGCTAAACAGAATTAGGAGGAAATAGATATTTCTAATGACCAAAAAAACAAATTTAAAAAAAAAATGTAGCTCTAAAAGTTAAAGATAGATGGCACAGAGACACATGATATGAAGCAAGTTTCCTATTTGAAAATTTCGGAAATTTCATTCTATCCCTCCAAACCACAAATTTTCACTATGAGTTTGTGTTTTAGTAAATTTTTAATGTGTGACTCACCAAGGTGAGGAAAATGTCATTAAAAAATAACAAAGAAAAATGCGGTTTGTATAGAGTTAAAAAGTGTTTTTTTTTTTTTTTTTTTTTTTTTTTTTTTTAGGAAGTTCACTTTTGACTGATGCGTCAGCGCCACCCATCGGTAACTGTTTGAAATGCAACCCCCCCACCCCCATCCCCGTCTTCAAAACAAATAACTCCCTATAATCCTAATCGTGCAAATTGTAATTTTTTATCATTAATTGTTCTTTTTTAATGAAAGTTTTCACGAACTTTCGATGCATTCGGTATATTAGTAAATAAAAAAAGCGATAGCGGTGGGAGGTATGCAATGATCTTGGACAATAATCATGCATTTCATTTTAAAAGCATGTTGGGTTTTTTTTCCATATATAAAAAATGGTTTAATTACTATCTTTATACTTACGGCTAAGCACGATTTGTTTTCTGCTCTTTAATGCATTGTTTCAACGCATCGTACAGATACGTATCATTAGGGATTGTATTTCCACCCGACCCCTGAGCAATATAAATAATTTAACATGATCCCAATAAACGAATTGATTGACCCTTGTACTTAAAACACCATACCTATGCATTCTCCACACCACGGTGCTTTTCTGACATGTTGGAAAAAAAAAAAAAAAAAAAAAAAAAAACTGACCCGGGGCCGGTCGAATGAAACTGCAGGGCCTCGAAAACGTAAAAATTTTAAGATAATCATTATGCTGCAACGACTCGACAAGGAAAACGATGTCGAAAATGGAATGTTATTAATGTTAATATAAGATGGAGGGGGAGGGGATGAGAAGGATAATGATTAATTGAATCGAACATGTATGTTGAGGACGGGGTGGCTAACACGTGACTCTACAACTAATGCACAGGAATCTTGATTCGACGGTTCGTCTCAATGCTAAAGAATAATCAGGAATCTGTTAATGAAAGCGGATATGCCGAATAAGGAGAGAGAGAGAAAGAAAGAAATAAAAAATAAGCGAATTCGTCTGAGCATTATCATTATTTTTTTTTAACCTATCTAGTGTTAAAAGATTTTTTTTTTTCAATAATATATATATATATATATATAAGTCGGACCTCCATATAAGGTCACCTCTCGGAATCTCGCGAAAGTCACCTTATAAGCGGGATGACTTTATAAACGAGTCATATGCATCTGTTAACAAATAAGCATTATAAATACAGCATTATTCTTGGCAAAATTTAATACGTATACAATTTTCAGTTTATAAGGTTATAATTTTTTAACTGAGTTGAATTAATTAAAATTGTTGGAATCGGAAGGAACTTAAAAAAAAATTCTGAATAAAGTAATATACTACAAATATGAATAAGTTTTTGATGTACAACTTACTTCACTTAAAATAAGAGGTAATAAAGGTCTGTTGCCAGTAGCGGATTCAGGGGAGGGGTTGGGGGCTTCAGCCGCCACAAAAGAGATTGCTAAAGGGTAATATTCTGCTTTATTGCGCACTTTAAATAACTAAAATGATCATATTTTATAACTTAGCCCCTCCCAAAAGCATGCATATTGGTTTAGACTAAAATTTTGATATATAGTACATTTTGCTTGAGTGAAATAAGCTTTTTTATTTTTTTAATGTAGCCCCTCGCCCCAAAAATTTCTGGATACGTCATTGACTGTCACAATTTTGGTTTCATTTTTTTTTTTTGTACAATGTTGTCTAAGTTATGTAGTTTCTGAAAATATCATTTAGCGCCCTCATGATTCGTAAAGAAAAGTTTGAAAGACATTTAATGCTTTCAGCGTTTCTGCTTGTGTTACTGCTTCTTTTTCTGTACCACTGTCGTTATCATTACTTTCTACTGCATTGGACTCTAAAATTTCTGAAACAATCTCGTAATTGAATTTCGGAAAGGTGAAAAATGACTGAAATCACTCAAAGAAAGTCAGATAAAAGTGACCTTATAACGGTATTTAGACCTGACCATATATTCGATAATCCATAACACAGAATTCCCGTACGTAGCAAGAAAATTTTTTAAACATCTAAGAATTTGGTACTGAAGAAGTAAGTGTGCAAGAAGTAGTAGAAAAACGTTCTTTAGTTGGGGACAAAGACTCAGAAAACGCAACTGTTAAAAAAAGTGCACTACGAAGATGTGTTTGTGCAAATTAGCTGATCTACTTTATGACTAAGGATATCACACCAGTCAATCCTTTTGTAGCAAGCTGTAAGAAATATTAAAGGAAAACATACTACATTTTTCTTATTTTTTAAATTCATAATTATTATTTTTTTTCTGAGCTAACAATTTCATTTTTTAACGGTTGCCAAAATTATCTTTTTAATTATTGAAATCTCTTCATATAGTTGAGAGAATCGTACATTAGTTCAGTTTTTCATATGGGATCTTAAATGTGAAAAGGCATAGATATTGCATTTTTTATTTTTATTTAAAACTTACAGAAATTTTGTGAATTTTTGTGATAACTACACTGAAAAACATGTTTTGTTGATTCGGCAAAATTTTTAATTCAACGAAGTATTTCGTTTATTTAACAATTTTTTTTTGAGGAGGGGGGTGCACTGTGCAGTCACTTTCTAACAGTTTATGAAGCACTAGGGGTATAAACGACAAAAATTGATGCACAAATTTTCTAGATAACGCTAATGCGGACAAAAGAATCCAAAAGATGTCATATGTAATGCATAAAGGTTTCTTTTGAGACTGCAGGGGTTTGTACTATGCTTCCAGTACAACCATCCACATTCCCTGTGTAATTTTCAAGCGGCATTTTCCAAACTAGTTAAAATTTGAATATTAGAGAAAATTTTCAAACAAAACTTAAACTTCCATAGAAATGTTTAAAAAGGTGTTGTTCGACGAAAGAAAATCTGCCTCATTGTCTTGATACATAAATTAAAATAAACTAATTGAGCGAGGGATTTGGAAAAGATCAGAATGATTTTTAATATAAGATGCATTACGCACCGGGAAAACCAGAAAAACAGAAAAACCGCCCTTTTATGAAACTTCCAGAAAACATTTTTAAGCATGGAATTACAGAGCAAATTTTTTCAAAAAGTGACACATTTTAGAAAATTGACAATTTAAAAAAATATATTTTTTTATTTTTTTTTTTTCTTAAGTTTCATGGCAAATACATTTTTATCATTATTACAGTGTATGGTAGAGAATGAAAGAGACATGCTAAAAATTTTCCAATTCCATAGCATGATTTGTCTATTTGTATTTATAACCCAAAATGGGACTATTTTTTTAAATTGACTAATTAAAGGATGTTTTTGTACATATTATAACAATTAAAATCGGATTCGGCTAAATTTTCCCAGTTTTCTTAAATTAAATCAGTTATCAATACATACGTTTCGTTTAATCAACAATCAAATAGAACTTACAGCTACACTTGTTCTGCGATAACAGAAATGCCACACTTAGACCGTCATTAAAGAAAGCTGTATCGAGAAATCTACATAGGAAACTCGTTACCTGATATCAACCCATGTCAAACAACCACGACGGTTGCAGTTTAGATTATGAAACGCTTCACTGGAAACAGATAAATCAGTCGAACAAAATAACTGAGGAATTCGAAACAGGTCCTTTTAGATTTAATGAACAATAAAATAATTAAAGCGCTACCAAAGCGAATTTTAAAAAAATTCATATTTCAGTTTTTTGAAAATTTAAAACAGTTAAGTATAATAACACTGGAAAAGATTCTTTTTTTATGGAAAAAAATTCGTTATGTTTTGAGATGATTTGGAGGTATTTATAGTTTTTTTAGTATACCAAATTCTCTTTTTACACTGTGGACACGTTCCACACAACACCGTGTAAAAAGAATACGCACCCATATTAACCTTAGTGTTGTATTGATGCAACATCATTAGTGTTATCTTAATAATTATTTTTTAACCTTCTAATAAACTTCGTGTTAATACGCTGTATTTAGTATAGTGCTGTATTTATGCAACATCCTGTATTTCACGAAATATGTATAAATGTGTGTCAAAACTAATAGAAGTATGTCATATATTACTTTATTAAAACATGCTTTACTGGATAAATTGGTTATTTTTCTATTAAAAAAATTCTTAGCTTAATGTGGGTTAAATAAAGAATAACGGTGGATAGATTTTGTTATATAAACCCTCCCATATACAATTCTGCGAATGCTGAGTAATAAATATGTACAGCAGGTGTAAAAATTCTCAAAAAAGAAGTTTTACTGTTACGCATAGGTAAAATAAAGATCGAAAAAATGTTTTTAGTCATTATTTTTACACCGTGTTAAAAGAGAATCCAGTGAAATGTTACGTGTGCATAGGTGAATATGATTCAATAGTTCTAAATTTAAAAATTTTTAAAAATAAAAAAAAGGAGAAGAATGCAATGTACAGAACAAGAAGAAACTAAATCATGTTAAACAGATAAATTATAAAAAACTTTCAAAATAAATAACTTGTCAGAGGTTATAAAATGCAAATAAGAGAACGTCGCTATAGCATTTCATTTAATGATTGCCCATGAAGAACATAATATATGAGAATACTTTTGTGTGTCCCTTTAACACAATTATAAACACTATTCTCATCATTCTCAATACTGAACTAGGCCAATATTCCCCTTTTTATAATTTTGGGGATTCTACTTTCAGATTCCATTTCTTTTTAGTAGAGTGAATTAATAATTAATGCATAACTGTAGCCCAGATACGATTTTCGATTGAAGAAAAGAGCAGAAGAAATTTCGCATTAATTCCTGTCTCTCATACGGTCAGCATATTAGTGATATATTTCCCGATTTCGCATCGCATACGAGATGATGCATAACCAAGCTTCTATACAAAATAAAGTAAAGCGTAACTTATTTACTTAGCAGCCGATCCATTTTCATGACAATCGTTTATTTGTTTGTGTGATTATGGCAACGCGTATTCACGTTACACGCTTAAATCTATTGATTAAAATTAACACTCCTTTATTGATTAAATTTCTTATCGGCTGATTTAAATCCTTTTACGCTAAAAAATACTCATTAAAGACAATAATTTGTAATCTCCTCCATTCGCCTCAATGCTCAGGATTCGCTAGATTCTATTATACTCCATTTTTCACTAAAATCTTTCCTATTTGAGTATTCTGTCTTTCTCCCCCCACGACCCATATCCTATTACTATCACGTGACCAACGCTCTCAACGGATAACGGTTCATAGTCGGGCATAGTTGTGTGTGTATTCGCTGGTGTTAATTTTATGTTATATCCGAATACCAAATGCATCTTTTTCATATTCAGAGTTGTGAAATAAATTCAGCCTAAATATGGAGGAGATGCTTTAGGTAAAGATTTTGCTTTAATGACATAGTTCCTTACGATTGGATTATAAAAAGCTGTTGTGAAACAAATGAAGCTATGATATCTCCACTCAAAGTGAGTAAGTAGTATTTTACCTTTTTCATGTAAATAAATTTGGTTGCTGCTTTAATTAAATCTCACAGCTGGTTTAACCATGATTGCATTTCTGTATTCTGACTATACTGTGAATTCGTTTTATAACTAGAGAATATAGTGAAATTACATTCTATTTATTAAAGAATACTTTTTTATAGTGTATTAAGATATATGTAATCAGGCATGTGCCAGTAGAAATTAAATTTTGGAGCAATTTGTGGAGCAAGAAAAAACACATTTTAGGAGCAGCTTGGAGCAAGAAAAACAGATTTCTGGAGCAATTTGGAACACAAAAAAGTCACTTATGGAGCACAAGAATGCCTATTTTGAAACACAAAATTAACTTTTCAAGGGAAGGGAGAAGTCACTTAAGAATGCTAATCTGAAAAATGAAAATTAGGGAGGTTCTTAAAACACTTAGCAACAAAAACTACACATGCACTGACAATTCTTACATAAAAATACATCATATTCACATCTACACTATCTTTTTTTCCCCCCTCTTCCAATTTAAATTAAAAATTCCATGATATGACCAGTTTTAGTTAGAAGTGGTGAATCTAAAGTCTCTTAAACAAAAGATTTTTCATCCAATTTGACATTGCTTTATATAACTTCAAATTTTATTTCTACAAGGGTGTGTCAGAAGTTTCAAAAAATAATTATTAAAAAGTTCAGTTATTTTATACAGTGTTATACTAAATGTCTATTTTAAATAATTTTAAAAAAACCTAATATTTACTAAACCTTATAACTACTGCCAGTAGCTAAAAAAAAAAATTAAAAATTTCACCAACTTAAATAAAATTATTAAATTTAAAATACGGGCCAATTTTTATGCTTCAAGTATTAGAGATTACAAAGGAACGTAAAAGGAAATATTTCCGCTTTTAATATTGATGGATAAAAGATTGAAATTAGAATGCTTAGAATGTTCAATGAAATTTTTTATAAAATTTGGGAGATTAAAAGCGTTTTTAGCACATTGAAAAATTTCAAATTACACTTTTGGTGAATTTGGAGCAAAAATGTCCAAAAATGATCTTTTTGTAGCAGATTGGAGCATCATCATTGATTTGGAGCAATTTGGAGCAATTGGAGCAGCTGGCACATCCCTGTGTAATGTATTTGCCTTGATTTAAAATTTATTTTCTCCGGCTTATAATCATAGATTACGGCTCGGATAATAAAAAATGAAGAAAACGATTCATTCAATATATTAATCAAAAACAGCAAATTTTAATAAAACTCCCTTTTTCTAGCTTAAAATAATAATCTTAATAGAGTACAGATATGTTAATTAAAAAAGGGCTGATTTTGCAAAAACGCTCATTCTATAGCTTAAATAATAATCATAATTGAGTACAGTTATATTAATCAAAAACGGAAAGACATTTTTGATTATTATTTAGCCTAAATGGAGCTGTTGTATAATGCTCAAAATTTGAGAATTTTTCGCTCCATTGATTTTTGTCGATTAATGGAGCAAATTTTACTCAATCGGGAGAATGGCTGTTTGAAGTCAAAAATTGAGTAAAAATATACTCCGTTTGATTATTATTTTACTCAATAGATTTAACCGTGTACATCTGGAGAAAACCTAATAAAACTCCAGACCGTTAGATAGACAGCCGCGCGATGGGATCCCAACCCGGGACCGTCACACTTCGGCCGCCTACCATTTTCAGTGACATAACCACTGTGCCATTGTGAGGCGACGATGTGCTGAATGATATTCATGTTAGCCTCTGCATTCAATGTTTTTGGAGCCTACCACCAGTGCCTGGCGGATCAGGGGTGGTGTGGGGAGATGAGAATACAGCTCAGGACCGCTAAAAAAAACTCTTACATTCGTAAATACTAAATAGTCAATTCAAATCATTTACTATTTTTTTTTCTTTTTAATTCGAGTCTGAAAACTGGTTATGTGTAAAAAAGAAGCTGTTGTAAATCATTTTGTTATAAAAACTTGGGCACGAGACGGAAAATTGGCGTCTCGCGTCTCGCAAAACAGCCTAAAAGCTTTGTCTCGTCTCGCAAAATTTCTATATCGTAATGTTAAAAATGTCTGTCTCGTCTAGCAAAAAATCGACTCGCGTCCATCCCTAGATCCGTCCTTTTCGTTTACACAGTATCATTGTACACAGGGAAAAAAACGTAAAACGCATCATAGGATACAAATACTTAATCAAATTTTATCATTTATTCAAAGCAAACAACAGACAAGACATTTCAGCAAGCAGTGCAAAATATTCTTCAAACGTTTTGATACGCTTAAATGTAGCTTTTAGAAACGTATTAAAAGTAATAGCCAAGATACTAACGGAACCAGTGTTTTGTTTTTATTATTATTATTATTATCATTAATGAAGTAGAAAATTCTGAAAAGATGCTAAAAATTTTTTTCCTAACCTTAAGTAATGTTTGCCATAACACACACACAAAAATTAAGACTTAAATAAATGTTTGTGAAAATTAAATTTCTATGTATTTGTAAATATTTCTCTTTTTTTTTTTTTTTTTTTCATCTTTCAAAAATAGCTTAATCTGAAGCCACCAATTTTAAATAATCGAATATTATATTTAGAAGCATTTGAAATGTTCAATTCTTCCATTAAAAATAGTGACTTTTATGGTGGTTTTTTTCAAAATCAATATATCCTAAAGAAGTAAATGAACCGCTGTTGATTTATGCCGATCACAACAAAATTTAAAGTAAAAATTCTTAATTAAAAGAAGAAAGAAAAAAAAAAAAAAACAGGCCACAGACGACAAACTTCGCACGTGTGAGTAACAGGTGACCCGGTGCCAATGGTTATGCAGCTGCACAAATAAGAACTGTAACAAGAAAACATCATTTCGGAAATTAGATTAATAAGCGGTGCCCAGAATCTTTTTATAGCACCATAAGAAGTGCTATCACCGCAGAATTTCCCTTCAGCCCAAATTCTAATCGTGCCCTGCGTCTATGACCAAGTTACTTCCCAAGTTGATAGCGATGATCCTCAGAATAGGTCGCAAAGACCCCTTTTAGTAATTCATCATAGTCTCAGATACATATAATCAATCATGCCATCAATCATCCCTGCATAGTGTACCAGAAACTGTCACTACGATAATTGAAGTCATTACTATCGGGATCTTTTCAGAAAACCACTCTGCTGGCAGTACATGTACGTGTATAAAGAACATGTTTTGAACTGGTTTAAATTTTTTATCCGTATTGAAATTAAAAGGAAAGAAGTTTTTAACCTTAAAGTATTCAGATAAAATTCATAGTGATGAAACATAAATTGGCATTTATTTTCAGTAAATGCACGCATGCCGTGTATATAGACAGACATGATAGATAGATATGCAAAAACATGCCAGTTTATGTAAATGGTTATTAAAGACAAACTATTCACACACGTACATATTCACGAGGAGAATATAGGAATAGTAGGTTGGTTAGTTTTAGTAAAGAGCTTCCAATGGTTAACGAGCCCTATTCATAGTCATAGAATAATATGGTCCGTAAGGCTCAAGTCCCCCTCATCCAGCCCCCCATCCCACCCCATCTAAAAAAAAATTGTTCGATCCCCTCCAGTAATCTACCAGATTATATACAGACCCTGCGTGAAAACAATTCTGAAAACTTTGCGATAATGATTCAATGTAGATCTAAAGAACGACAAATCCTCCAAAACTCTGGATAGTCAAATCAACTGACTTCGGTGAATTCAATCCGCTCCAAGTCGATACTCCAGCGTCTTCCCAGTTCGTCCACCGAATTGAAATCGTTCAAGTACTAGTTCAGGAGCTAGCGAGAAATGTGGCATGATGCTGCATGTTTGGTTTCAAGCATAAACTTGAGGGACTAAGCCTGTAGTTAGCCAATCCTGGGATATCTTACCTGAAACAAAGCCAGAGTATAAAATTTAAGCAGATCAAAAAACCATCTGCTAGCTACCATGATTTTTATAGCCGAAGACTGGAAGCTTAACAGTGATGGCCTTCTAGAAGCTATTCAGATTTACAATTCTCGGGGGTTCTCAAGAGCATGAATGCGTCCTGAACTGTGTTACTCTCAGTCCAGAGCACAGAGCATTAAAGAACAGGTAATTCTATACAACTCCATTTAATGTGCATGCTAGCCAAACACACACAGTGATCAACCTAGATAAGAACCCAAGTACTGGGATCAGGACACTGACTTCCTGCCAACTGGACCATTTTACTGACTTGATGTCGTAAGCTTTGCAAATTTGTGAAAATTAATAGTAATAGGTATTTCATTGAAGTTAACGCATTTCTTCATTTTTCAAGAGCATGTTCATCAAAACAAAATAATTTATTGAGAAATGTTGATTATTTTTTAATCTATTAGCGTTTTAATGCAGTCAATATGTGAATAATCGAAGCCGAATGGAGTCAAAATGTATTTAATTCTTAGATTTTTAGATTTTATGATGAAATATGTATGTTATTTGATAAGACAGATATCCGATTTCATGGCTAATTGCAGATAACAATGTACGATAAAATAAGTAACAGTATACGATAAAGTGTAAAGTAAGCAAAAACGTTAAAACTGCCAATAAGCACTGAGAAGACTTCCTGAAATAACTATAAATAATTGTTTCCTGAAATAACTAAATCACTATGACGCCTCACCCTTGTTACTTATTTTATTTTCAAACAACCATGTCTATTTCTCTTAGAACAATAGAAGTATTTTCTTTTCTCTCTTTCTCTATTTTTTTTAACCTATTACCAATCTGTTGAATGAGTACTTATTTGGAGGCATTTCTAATTTAACACAAATCAAAACGGAAAATTCTGGTGCCAAATTGATATTGCGACCTGAACATTTTCGCCCACCCTACCTCCAACATTTATCCAAAATATGACTAATATTTTTTAATGGCTAAAATATTGTCAATGTATCATCATTATCAGGCAAAATTTGCCGTTATGTTGGTGATGTTTTAAATGCTTCTTCAATATTAAATAAACTAGAAGTCAAAGCCCGTTGTTGAGGCAATTACAACGTGAAAGAACATAAGACAAAAATTTGTCTACACTCAATATATTTAATCTTTGTCCTCTTAAAATAAATAACTTTATATTCAACTTTTATTACCGTACTGGCCCGAATATAACGCGGTGTTTTTTGACTGCTCATTGCCCGTAAAAAAACCTGACTCGCACTAAATTCGAGGCCTAAATATAGGATTTTTCTAATTATCTTGATGAAAAATTTCGGGCCGCGTTATATTCAGGCGAATATGCTATAAACCGAAATCGGAATTGCATCTTCTAAAAACGCGCAAAAACTTTTCGCATTCGAAAGATTTCGTTGATCCCTGGGAACATTCCCTTTTATATCAATGTTTCATGCAAAGGAAATCATTTTATTTGTAAAAAATAAATAAATAAACTGGATAATCTATTTTAATCGAATTGGAACCCCAATTTTCTCTTAAAGATCTGATGACCGTGACTTCAGTATGACGTAATTATCACTTGTGATATCTAACTTAATCAATTAGCGAAAAATCGCTTGAAAATCGGGGAGCGGGTGGAATTTTAGTTTTTTAAAGTAGCGCAGATTATTTTCTTTATTTTTATGCATAATTATGAAAAATTTCAAGAAGTTCATGCGAATGGTGTAGATGTTATTAGACTTTTTGTGCTTAACTTTTTAATATTTTAGGATTAATGATAGTAAAAGTTTTATCTTGGAGTGGTTACCCGGATTTGTAACAGAATCAGTGATTAGCATATAGTCGGAAATTTCAAATATATCAATATCTTAATACAGGGGCGTAGCCAGGGGGGGGGGGATATCGGGATATATCCCCCCCGGAAATTTTTGAATTAGTGATGAAATTCCGTCAACTTATACACATATAAGTTCATATCCCCCCCCCCTGAAAAATTTTCCAGGAGCATATCCCCCCCCCCCGAAAATTTTTCCTGGCTACGCGCCTGTCTTAATATATTGCCTTAATATTGTGAGCTCATGCTAATTTACTGCAAGGAATGCAATGGGAATCAAAATTAACAAGCCCAAAATATTTAGCTCATTTTACTGAAGTAGTCTGAGTATTTGATTTAACAGCTTAACGACGGGTTGGGACCCTTTAGAAAAAACCCCACGGAGGGCATTCCCCCTCCCCCCCCTCGGCCTAGCCCCCCACAGTAGATAATTCGCCGTAATACCACAACACACATTGATTTACCACCTGGCTTTAACAAAAAAGGTAAAAGAATAATTATATTATTATTTTTTAAATATTTTTTCGAGTATACACTGTTAAAGAAAATAAATTGCAAAAGTGTAGTAATAAACAGTCTGTTTGAAAATATAGGACATTTTGCTCGTAAGTTCGCTCCTGTTTCGAAAAAGAAAACGCGTGTAATAAACCTAGAGGAGAGAAACAATATCCTATAACTTACCACTATTATTATTATTATTCATTCTTTTTTTTAAATGACCACTTTAAAACCGCCCGAGGTGTGTCCACTGTCCTTAATATTCCCAGACACGTTTTGCCGTTACAAACACTCCTTCACTTCTTTCTTCCCGCTTAAAAAAAAAAAAGGAAAGACAAAAAAAAAAAAAGTTTTCCAACCAAAATCTCGGACACAGATATGCAGTGATCCTTTCCCGTGGCCGTTTTATTTATTTCGGGGAACACGTCACGTCATTTGTCAAGCGGCGCTCGGACAATAGTGGACAAGCCTTCCTCCTTTTCAATCACGAATATATATCTCTGGACACGAATATCGTTACGGAGTCTCTGCCCGTACACCGCAATTAGCCCGCCGAAGTTATGAACCCGGGGTTCTGGAATATTAGAGACCATAATTCAAAGTTGGGGGGAGAGAAAAGGCGTGTATACATACTATATGAATATGAAGTTGGGGGGGGGGGGGAAGTGAGACCTCTCGCGTTTGCATGTGTGTGTGTGAATTTTCGTGATTTGTGGACTCAGAAATTAGAGTGCATAAAAACAGCGATGCAGGGAAAATTCAGAACCGCTCCAGGCACCAGCAATTTTTATTCTTTAAGAACTTACCTGGTTAAAAATAATAATAATAATAATAATAATAATGTCACCACTTTTACTTCTGTCGTTTTCTAGGAATTAGTAGTCTTTGTGATTCAAATTTAAAAAAAAAAAAAAAAAATTCAATGAAAGATATCTGAATGTTGTTGTTGTGAACATGTAAATCGGATTTGTGTACTTGGCTCGAAACCCGCTTATAAATCCTCGTCAGATGGAGAACACAAGGGGGGGGGGGCGGCGTTCTCCATGGGGGTCTCTCTAAGGGGTCCTAACCCGTATTTACGGTAAGTTTTGGAGAAAACCACGAAAAACTCCGAGCGGTTAGGTCGACGGACGCGCGATGGAACCCGAACTCGAGACCTTCACACTTCGCCCGTCTATCATTTCCAGTGGCTTAACGACTGTATGGTGAGGCCTCTGAATGTTTTTAGTTAACTAGGAAGCAAAATAATATTATATTGCTAAATTGCGCGGATTTGTGTTGACATTTTCAAAAAATGACCCAACATTGGGGAAGCAGAACAACTATTCCTACAGTAAATTTTATAGTAAAACAGCTTATTTTGAAAATCTGTCGTGCAGGTTTTTATTTTATTTAATTTTATTTCTTTTGAATCTCTAACTTAAAAAATATAACTTAGGTTATGCACCTTTCAAGATGACTCATATTCCAAATCCCCTCATAAAATGATGGCCACCGAAATTTCATTAATTACAAGGTATTTTATGATATTAAATTTAAAACTATTATTCGACACCCAATTTTGTTGTATAGGATGCCTTAAACACTATAAAGAATTTTACAGAAATAGAAAAAGAAATATCGGAATGGAAAAATTCCAATCGGGGGAATTCGAGAAATCCACTTTCTACCCCCCCCCCAAAAAAAAAAAAACGCAGCAAAGTACAAATTTTTACTAGCGGCCAAACACACACTACAAGCAATAGTTACTAAAAAGGAATTTTCTGAAGATTATTAAAATTTTACATTAACGTAGCACAAGAATATATTTCTTTTTCTAATCTTTTTGTTTCAGTTAGTGCAAATTTTTATTATTTTCTACGCATTTATAAATGAAAGTATATTCGGGCATGGTACTCTACGCAAGATAATTTAATGCAGCATGCATATACAGAGTCTACAGATTTCACAGCTTTTGCATCCCTGACTTTTCCCTGACATCTATCACGCTCTTCCCTGACTTTTTATTTAGCGTGCTTTCCCCAATTTTGGATTCCTATTTTTAATATTACATCTTTTAATTAATAACTTTTTTTTTACAAATAATAGTAATAATAAAATTAATATATACAAGAATTTTATTTGAAATCATTGGATTCTAACAAAAGCCCTGTTTGATAATAATTTAGGATAAAATTAAGCATATTTCAACTGCACAAAATATGCTCATAAAGGACACATTTTAAAATTATTTATAAGGTTAAATGAGAAAATGAAAATAAAACAATTTCTACAGTTAGGTTCAAACAGCAAATATTTTCTTGATTTTTGCGGCAAAATTGAATTTTTCTTGCATTTCCCTGACCTTTCTTCAATTTCTTCTAATTTCCCTGACTTTTTTTTCCTTGACCAAGACTCAAAAACCCTGACTTTCCAGGTCTGTAGAAACCCTGATATATGATATAACGATGATGAACATCATACTACATCCTTTTTAAAAATAACTTCCACTAAATATGATTAACACAGTTCCACCGACAGATGACACATAATTCCCTCAAAAATGGACGAAATCCATTTTGCAAGAAAACAACGAAAACACGAGGCGAAAAGCAACAGAGGCCCGTGTCTTCCCTCCAGTCTTCCGCTCTTTCCGTCAAAAATTGAGGACTTCAAAAGTCACTACTTCATAACCCGAAAAATACATCTTTCACAAATCCTTCGCAGAGGAAAAACAAAACCTAGTTACCCGTCTCCCAGAAACATGTCACTGGAAGCCTTTTGAACAAACACATACATACACATAACCAACTCCCTCACTTGAACCCAGCCGTAAAAATTCATCCGGCTCTTCTCCATTTGCCCGGATTTGATGAGCCGCAGCCGGAAGAATCCAGCATCTAGAAACCCACTAATTAAAAGTGTACACATCCAAACTATCCGACTGACTTGAAGCCGGGGGGGGGGGGGGGAGAGCTTTTACAGATACACACGTCTGTATACCTGTGCAGCCTTGCATTCTTAGCGTCAAGAAATCAATAGGTTCGACAGGCACATCTTGTAACAGTCCTCCCCGCCTGGAATCTTGAAGCACGAAGTGTACACGGGAGCAATTAAAAGTGCACTGGGAGCTCCATTAGAAAACTATGTGAGAAGGACAGACAGACAGATTAATTTCGTTTTCTGTTTTCCCTCCCTTTTCCGAGAGACAGATGTATATATATATATATATATATATCTATATAGAGATAGGGGGAAGCGCTTTTCCGAAATTCGGGATTCGTTTCCTTTTGTTGGAGTTAGTTGTTCTTGTCTCTTGTTACTGCTATTAATCGCTGGAGAGGTCCGTTGTTAAAGGTCTCAAGGTCCGTTTGTTCATTAGTCGATAAGTGATAGCAATTTAGGGCTTTGCGATCGGGAAAAACCAGAGTTATTTCGCCGGCGATGGGCGGGATATTAAAAGTCTTATCATCCAGGCGTTTTATAGGCGGTGCCTCTTTGCGTTAAGACGATGGTATTTCGAGTTATATGTGAAAGTTTAAAAACAGGAAAGGTCTGAATAAGCAGTAGTATTAGAATTATTATTAAAAGTCACAGTGCGATAGCTGCATCTTTTGGAACTTCGTGCGTTGTTCATTAGTTGACTATGTTCATCGAGAGCCCTTTAACAGTTTCCCGCTTTCTCTAAAATATTTTAAGGCAAATAATATTGTTAAAAAGTGCAAGCTGCAGTGCCTGGATTATTTTTTTATATCATTAATTAATTTAAAGATAAACACATTTTAACTTATTTTGTCTGGCAAATGTCCAATGAACAATTCAATTTTATCAGCAAAATACTTTTCATTAATTTTTAAACGATTTTTTTCAATTTTTCTAATGCCGCTTTATTTTTCTTGGCAATAACACTCGCATTGGCACTGAGAGAAATCTAAATCTCTCAGTTCCAATGAAATTATGGGTTCTGTCTTTCCTACTAACCACTGACTGAGATCATAAATTCACTGCAAATTATCTTTATAATTTACACCATGACTGTATTCGCTTCCATCAATCAAGAACTTCGGTCTCTGCTTTAATTTCCACTGGCAAATAATTAATCCATTCAATCCAGGTACCTACAAATATACCTAAAAAACCGTAAAATGTCTAAAGAATGCTAATTAAGAAAATCCCGTTGAGCTTAGAATAGAGTCAATCAAGAATATAAGTATTGGAGGAGAGGGGAATCTCTAATACCATGGGATGAGCCCATGGAGGGCTCATCGAACGAAAATTTCGATGAGCTTTGGAAAGTGCCCATGAAAAAGCAGAGTCCACAAACTTCGATAAGTTTAGAATAGTGACCACAGAAAAAAAAGTGGGGACCTAGCTAACTATATACCTATAACTAGCTAACTATATAACGATAACTAAGCTTGATAGTTTAATCGAAAAAATATCCAAGAATATTCCACTTATTTTTGAATATTCTCCATGCAGTGAAATGGACAAATTGGCTAGCTGATTCAATCGAGAAAACTCTTCAAAATTTTCGATGGAACTTGAAATATGATCAAGAGGTTGATGTAAAGACTTAAATAGAAAAATAGGTAAGCCAGCATAGGTAATTTCATCGAATATCTCCAGTATTAAGGGTCAGGTTATTTAACCTAGTTTTAATATTCTCAATACTGATTTTTTTTAAAATTAGATCTTGATGTGAGGAAAAAAACAACCGTCAGTTCCTTGACTACTCAAATTATCGATTTAAAGTCCCGGCACATTTCACAAAATTCACTTCACCTAAAACCGTGCCTTAATGCACGAAGTAAAACTTCACAAGCAGTTTCTCTCTCTAACACACACACACTTTTTTTATATAATCAACTTCTAAAACCTTCCCAACCTACGCGCCAAAACACGAAACTTTAAATCACTCATTCAGTTAATAAAACAACCCAGAAAAGAAGCTGAGCGCACACACATACACACACACAAAACAGAAGCTCTTAGCTCTCTTTTCTCTCTCCTTCCTAACAAGCAAAACTTTTAACAAGAGACGGGGCTTTTTCCAACGGCAAGTGTAAAATCCCGGGGAGGGTGGGAAATCAACTAATTAAGTTTCTGTAATTTAATTACATTCATGATGTTAATTAACAAAATTACGAATTCCGGGGTTCTTTTTACCAAGCGCGAAAGCAAATTTAATACCACAGCGAGTAAACGAGAAAGGGGGGGGAAGAACAAAAAAAGATGAAAGTTTTTCTTGTGTTTCAACCACAAGAAATAAAGAAAAAAAAGCAACATAAAAGTACATGAGAAGAGGAACCATATGATGAAAAGTTAAGAATAAAATATCTCGCTTCTCTCAATTTTAATTCTGGACTACGGTCGATGGCAGTTAAGTCACAAAACGCTTAATAGTGGAAATAAATCCAGGGCGCTAGCTGACAGGTTTTTAAAATAATACATCCAAACGAAACTTGTAATCTAAAAACAAAAACTACAACTACAAAAAAAAATTCAGAAATCTTAATTAGAAATTACTTTCCAGTGTAATTCGCGGGTGAATAATGAACAATAACTTATTTTGTAATCCAGAGGAAGAAGTAAAAGGGGAAAAAAAAGTATAGTAACAACATACAAGGCGTGTTTTTGCATTTAAATATTAACAATAACAATTGTTGCTGACAAGTAGAATTTTAAAGCAGGACGTTCGCTGAATTTATGCAAAAATGAAATTTCGCTCGCGATTCGGTTAATTTACCTTTTATTTGTGGTGCTGGATGGGTATTACGTTTCCAGAATGAATTCCTTAAAGGAAGTGACATTTTTGCTCGTAATGATTATTTAATTTGACTTAAGGGAGGTGAGGAAAAAGTTTTAAGTTCTTTTATTGCTGCACGGCCGTGCAATATGGTAATCAAATTTTTGGAAAATGAAATCTGGAGAAAAATCATCATAGCGTTTTTGAGTTCAGCAGCCATTTGGAAAAGAAAAAAAAAGTTTGGTTCTTAAAATGAAAAATATGAAAAATCTTAGACATGCAGTTAAGTTTCGATATAGCAAAGTATCAAACTCTGAAAAACTTCACCACCGAAAATTCGTTTTAAGTATAATTTTCCATAAAGATTACTGGGACTCCTTTTGAATGTATCACTGGCTTCAACTAACTATTTTGTTTGTTAGAAGGTATACATAGTTTTTTGTCTTGATACAATTAATTTAAATAATAAAATAATTATTTAAACATAAAATACTTCGGAGTGCATTTCTAAAATTTCAATAAACCATTATCTGAAACAGACCATTAACTGAATTAATTCTTTTAACTTATTCGATAGCGAAAAACAGTTGTTATTTTTTCTAAAAAGGGGAAAACATTAAGGATACTGATAAATATATTTTACTGCTGAAAAATGAGAGTGGGTAATATGGAGCAAACCGGTCAGTAAGATATTTAGAGGCAAGAAGAGGAGTTTCTGCTCATAGACAGGCGAAACTTAACTAAACCTAAACGCGAAATTGTTTGCCATAAATTTTTGTTCATTGGCAGTGAAATAACTTAAATTTTATCTGTAAGATTTGGATTCTAAAAACAGAAATGGAAATTTTCCTAAATATCTAGAAAAAGATTTTCTAGACAGCGATGTGTAGCTAGTGTTATCATATCGTTGTGGCAATTTTACAATTTTTTTTTTATTTATATAATTTTTAAGATACTAACCTCAGAAGTGGTTAAATTTTAAATAATGCACGAACCGCATTCATATGAGATTAAATTTTCCCACTTTCCGAAAGGTCAAATATGGAGATTTCTGTCCTGTCTAATACACTGGAATTTATTTTTTACTGGTGAGGAAGATACTTTTATATAAGTATATTTATTTGTTATCATAGTTTAAGGGGGGGGGCGGAGGGTGTTAAAGTATTTGGCCCTTACTTCTTCAAAGACAAAATCCTCAATTTATTTATTTATTTATTTATTTATTTATTTGCCCGCCGATATTTGTTTGTAGTGTAGTGTCATCAGATTATAAAAGTAATCATAAAAGGTGAATAATTTTTTTTTCTTCCTTCATGAAATGCTATAGTGAATATATTCTAGTAAATTACAAAGAGTTAAGTAAAAAAACCGAACTTTCCACATTTCCAGACGATTAGGACTATACCACATAAGGCAATTTAGCACCATTATGATTAAACAGTTAAACCATTTTACACGTAACATATGGTATATATTTTCACTTTCACCAAGGCACTATGCATTTATGTAGCCTATCGTACCAATCTTCAAAGCTAATGTTTTGAAACATAAAAATAATAATTTTTAAAAAATAGATATACTCAGAAGGTTAATAATCACGTTGAATATTTTCTCTTAATAAGCGAGATCGGGAGGGTTTAAAAGGAACTTGAGTTTCTTTAAAGAAAACTTTCTACTTGCTGAAACAAAAATATACAGCGAAATATATAGAAAATCGCTATTATAGACTAGATAATACGCTTTTAAAGCTTGCACTCGTGTCAGTCTTCAAATCTTTTAGACCATTTACATGATCTCGTTTCAAAGTCTGATGTACAATCATTATAGAACATTAATAACAGAAACCCGTCTCTGAAGTACCTCGACTCTAGCATACTTTAACTAATATTAATCACAAAGCCCTTATTAATGTGCATCAAAATTATTCCGGCTGCAGAGAACCACAAACAGCCAAAGACATTTATAAGAAGCCTCAAACACCATCTAAGGTTATGATTAATGGAAACTTATCAAGCTACCGAATTCCGCTTTGATGCTTGCACTACTGTTTTTCGTATCTCCTCCCCTCCCCCCAACTAGCGTCGATTATCGTATTCAAAACATGCCCCATAACTCACTGACTATAAATCCAGAATAACATGTTGCCACTGCGTTTGATTACTATGATTAAACACGAGCACGAATGCATCAAGCCCTCGGTCAATTCAAAAAGCGGTTTCCGAAGCCTGTGTTTTTACTATTCAAATGTCTTGTCATCGATCTATCAAAATCCGACCCTCTGATGTGTCTGGCCGGCAATTATGAAATGTGTATGGCAGTTGCTCTTCTTGCAGATAGTTAAGATAATTGTGATGCATTGGGGGCTTTGCGAAAAATCTCTGTGGCCACGTCATAAATTTTAATGGAAATTTTTGAAGCTGATAAGAAAACTATTATCGATAACTAAATTTAAGAGGTCATTAAGAAAAAAAAATTACTACTAGCAATTCATTATCAGTATATAATTTTAAACCCTCCCATAATTCTTCACGGAAATTTTTTCAAGTCTGCAGTTATGATTGATGAGTCTGTATATAATATGAAATGCCTCGAGGCGGATTAGAGGCAAGAAAATCTGTCTATTCACGAATCTAAATATTGAGAAAAAAAATTTAGACCAACCTCCACATGATTCTCAGAATGTTGGAGTTTATTCCAGCATTCCGAGAAACGTATGTTATTTTTCTGAAGGAGGCGCTACAAAACCTTTCGGAAATTTTATCGAAGTAAACTTTCATGCTTATGAGCTAAAATGTTTAATTTCTAAAAAAAAAAATGTAGAAAGAGCAAACCGAACCCATGCAGTTAAGGTAAAATTAGTAGAAGTCCAAACGCAGCATAATAAGTAATAATCTCAAGACATTACTTATCAATTATGCAAATTTTGGATTATGATTTTTTTTTTCAAGTCGCTAACACAATTGGATTATCGAAAAAGCTGTCCAAAATTTGAAACTGTGTTAGCGACTTGAAAAAAAAAATAGAATATATTTTTACAAGTATATTGTAAACGATCACAAACAGTGAATCTATAGGAGTTACAAAACCTTCAGGGAAAAATGCTAAACGGAATTTTGCAAATTTTCCCTAAAAGGGAAAAGCTGTGACCCATTTTTAAAGACAAGTTTTCTGCTGAAGGATTTTTTTAAGCCGACAATTATCTGTAAGAAGAGGGTGTACATTGCATGGTGTAGTCAGCCTCTTAATTTATGCACGTTATTTTACAAAACGATAATACTAATGTTTCGAATATTTAAACAGTAAACATGGTCTGAAAGTAGTTTTACAATTGCTAAAATTGAAAGCCTATAAGTGGCCAGGCTAAATATTTGTCATATGCGAGTAAAACTATGTGTAAATTATTACTACGTGAAATATTAGAGATAAATAGAAAAAAAAAGCGTTGTTGTTAAAACAATGCAGAAGAATGAAGCAGAGAACAGCAAAGTGTACTCCTGACGTAAAGTTTAACCCAAAAACTGTTATTCGCTCCGCGTAATTTAATAGCCACCTTCATTTAATAAGCTTTATAGAAATAGTATCAAAATGTATCATACATACTATCCATCATCTTTTCCAATT
Organism: Cheiracanthium punctorium; assembly: GCA_038373885.1. NCBI lineage: Eukaryota > Metazoa > Arthropoda > Arachnida > Araneae > Cheiracanthiidae > Cheiracanthium > Cheiracanthium punctorium. The sequence continues at coordinate 1,254,600 of JAWZYV010012008.1, forward strand.
AACTACGTTTAAAGAATTTAAGTATCAGGGAAAGAAAAAAAAAAGTGCCAGACTAAATAAACATCCAAACAAGAGAAAAAAAATAAATAAATAAAGGAAAAGAAAAACAAATAAAATCACAGAAGACGTTTTGCACGTTTAGCTTTTTAACATTCATCACAAAAGCCGAGGAGGTCTACAAAAAATTAGGTTAAAGCTCTTTTAATATGTAAATATATCGAACAACACCAAGCGAAAAGAGTAGAGGGCGGAGGGTAGGGGGGGGGGCACGTAAGAAAATCGATTGTACAATGGTAAAGTAGAATCAGGGAGGGTGACAAAACAAACGGAGAGAAAAAAAAAAAGAAAAGAAAAGAAAACCAACTAAAATAATCGAAATCGTTTGAATGAAAAGTGAAGAAGAAAGACAGAGAGAGACTCTGAAGACAATGTGAAGAAAATGAAGCATTTTAAAAGACCCGAGGAAGAGGAGAATGAAGAAGGAGGAAGATAACAACCAAATAAAGAACGGGGGAGAATAAATAAAAATAAAATAAATAAAATAAAAGAGAGAGAGAGAGAGAAAACAGTTACTCTTTGAGTTAACTTCCATTTCATTTTTCCGTCTCCCCCCTTTCTTCCGTGCGTGCGTAAGTCTTTAGAATAATAATAAAATAATGAAGTGAAGGCTAGAAAATAAACAACAAAAAAAATTTCATTCCCCCCCCGCATTTATCGATTTTGGGTAAACAATGGATGCCTCGATAACGAACAGCCATCCGTCTGTCCATCGCTCCACTTCTTCCAGCTCTGCATTCGGGTGATCAAAGAATTTATGAAAGACTTCAACTGAATGATGCGGCAGAGCTTTTTTTTCCCCCTCCCATCCTTTTATTTAGTGGGTTTTTCTCTTTTATTTATTTTTTTCCCCTTGTTTGGAGGTGCAGCTCTAGGGATCTTCCCCCACTAATTACGTTACTTTCTAATAAAAGCCCCGCGAAAAAGTTCGATATGAGGTTTTTATAGTATTTATTTCAGCGGAAAGAAATAATTTCTGATGATTTTTTTTTTTTAAACTCCCCCTTCGGAGTGGAATTCTGCAATGTGCCCTTGGTATATGCCTTGCACCGGTTCAAAAACGTGGTGGTAATGTATTCAGCGCACCGTGTTTTTAGCAATGCTGATCTTGTTTATATAAAATTTGGTTTTTTTTTTTTTTTTTTTTTTTTTTTTTTTGGTACATTCGGTAAAGTTCTTCATTGTGTCCTGATAATTAATGCTAAACTTCAAGAACTTTTGCAGCTAAAGGAGGGTGGACCCTTTGTACCACTCAAAACATTCATATCCTACTATTTATATATATATAATATTGTTTTCAACGTTCTTGGTTGACTTTAAACGCCAGTCAGATTTCTTCGGTGTTCTTAATATATCCCCTATCTTGATTTTTTGGTTTCTTATTAAAAGCCAGATAATGTGCAATAGTAAAACATCATATGAATGACTTCTAATAAAATATCTAAAAATGTTATCATTTCTATACTTACAAAGGTACTTTAGATTATTTTTGTTGCTAAATGCTTTGAGTTGAAAAGACTATTACAATTTTATACATATAATTCAAATTTATTTTCGGGATTCTTCAATTATCGTAGTTATATCCATGGAACGTGGTCTGTTTCGGCAGCCCAGCCACAACTGATGTCCATAGTGGCAACACTACTATCTTCTTCAAATGCTAATCATCACAGATCCCCTCCAAAGCTGATATTTGCAGTTTTAAAGCAACTGCTTTTACTTAAAATGTCAGTTCTCGGATATAAAATATCACAAAATACTCCATATAAGTAAAATCCTAATAGAATTTCAAATGTCTCTGAATTGAGAACAATTAATGTCTAAGTGATTATTTATCTCAACTGTTTTTATGCAAATTACCATAGATTATTTGGTATGGTATGGGCTATAAGCAAATATACTGTCTGCTTCATGCCTTAAAGTGAAATCTTATTTTTACCGCTGAAAAGCCAGAAATTTATTAAAAATGCACTTTTTAAAATGTATTTAGAAAAAAAAAAAGAATTTTATGGCTTTTAGTATCTATTTTATTAGTTACTTTGTATCTGTGTAGGCTCGGGAAATTTCTTAAAATAAAGGAAGATTATTCAAGCTTACAGTTTTGGGAGGAAACAGATTGGAGTCTGTTGAAGCAATATAGCTCAAACGCCATGTCTCTATCTAGGGATCTTCCCCCCACTAATTACGTAAGGGCCCCCTATAACACGGTAGATACGTTCAATGTTATCCGAGTCCTGAGCTATGCTCTATCTGGAGTGCGAACTACGCAGTATAATTGCTGCAAAACTTGTTTGCACACCTTAGAAAGACAATGATGTTTAGTGTTGCAATGATGTTTAGTGTTGTAAGTTATATTAATTACAAGAGCTAAAGAGCAATAAAATCAGATCTTCTGTCTCATTTTGCCGTGCTATACGAGTCTCTTTTAGCATGCTTTAGAAACCCGATTACAATTTTTTCGCCGTGTTCTACGAATCCGTGTTGTATGGAGCCGTGTTATGGGGGAGGGGGTCTACTTGGAAAAACCAAGGAGGGGAAAAAACTTTATATTAACCTTACAATGTTTTGAAATGACACCCACCAGATGTCTATAGAATTGATCCGAAAGCCAGGCGTTGATTTTCAGCCTCTATAAGGCTGTTTGCATCCTCTAAAGCAGGGATGGGCAAACTTTTTCGGTCGCGGGCCAAAAATCGAAAAAAAAAAAAAAGTTTGGCGGGCCAAGATAAATTTTTCTAAAAATTTAAAAACAATATACAAGTATTGCAATTTAAATATGTTAATGAGATGAATGAAATTGCGATTTCATTTTTAAAAGTTCCTTATATTGAGGTACTGATTCTGACTGATGAGATGTACTGATTCTAAGGAACGAGGCTAAATGCTCATCTGTCAGTCTACTTCTGAAAGAATTCGTTCTAAGGTTCATAGTTGAAAACACTTGTTCACACATATAAGATGAAGCAAACGTAGCACTGATTTTCTAGGCGAGAGGGGAAACTTACTTTCGATAATGATTTGTAAAACTCTGGCATATTTAGAAACAACTGCTTGAGATGATTGTTAGATTGCAATTCAATTAATTCAAGCTGCAAATCTGACTTCACTGCTTCACAATTTACATTGAAAGGCATGGTAAAAAAGTCAGTTCTGTTTGAATGGCATTGAAATCTTGAAATCTGCGTTCGAACTCAAAATGCAGTTTTTTCAAGCCATCTTCATAATTAGTAATATGGATACATAATATATAAATATATATTTACTTTTAATTTCCGGCTGACTGACAAATTAAAATTCTATCCGCGGGCCGGATAAAACTTTCCAGCGGGCTGTAGTTTGCCCCCATCCCTGCTCTAAAGAATAGCAACTATTTGAAATTCATGTATTTTGGATGATTTAAATATGCCGCTGCATTATTCCAATCAAAAGACCACACTTTGACCTCATTTGTCTGGATTGGATAATCCTGACAAATGAGGAACTCAATATCATCTCTGGAAAATGGATATCATACAAATTTTTGTCAATATCAGACACACGAGAAGAAATGAGATCTCTCTCACAACGTCTCCCAAAATTGAATCCAATGAAGCTGCCAACAAAATGGCAAAAAAGGAAGGTTGCAGAGAAGCAGAAAGAAGGGGTAAATCCTGCATAAGCCATCTTGCAGCCCCCAAAGAACAGCGATTACCTTGTACGCGTTGTCCTGTGGAAGATTTCAATTGTTTTCAAGATGGCGTTGCGTTATTCCAATAATAAAAAAAAAGACCACACTTTGACATTCAATGCAGACGAATCGAGACACAAATCAGGGGTTAAACATCATCCCTCGAAAATCGATATCATACAAATTTTTGACATTAGCAGAGAGACACGAGAAGGAATGAGATCTCTCTCTCAACGTCACCCCCCCCTTGTGAAAGAAGAAAATAAAAATGGAATGAAATGAAACTGCCAACAAAAATGGCAAAAAAAGGAGGGATGCAAAGAGGCGGCAGGGAGAAGGGTGTTCCATCCATCCCTTTTGCCAAGTGCCACATTTCTTTGGACGTTTACGCAAGCGGCAATGATTGAAAGAAGCGGGCTGTCTGGCACCCGGTCACGTTTGACATTGTTCTGTGGATAATTTATGAGAGGAGCAACGAAAAACACGTCACACGCAGAAGAGAGAAGGTTCAGCACAGCTCCCGACCATTATGTGCTCAACAAAGCTCTTAAATCATCGTCTAAAATATTTTTTTAACACACGCACACACACTGCAGCGCACTACTATTATTATTCGGCGGGATGTAACTCCGGCTTTAAAAACTCTCCTGTATTTTTAGACAATCTTCCGATTTATGGCCCCGGTTATACCCCCGGCGCGATTAAAGTTGCCCCCAGCTTTTCTCTCTCTCTCTCTCTCTCGCTCCTCTTCCAGTATCACCCATATTTTCGAGCGAAAAGGGAGAGAGAGAGAGGGAACGAGGGAGAAAAATCAGTACACCCTTCTCTCTGAGAGAAAGCAGTGGAGGAGGGGTGAAGTGTTTTAATGTCCGTCAATTATATGGAGCGCTCGATTGACTCCGACACTGGGTTTTTTTGAGGTTAAAAAGAGCTTACGCCTCATTTCGGGAAAAGAACGCCGGTTGGTTTTTCACCTTTTTTTCTTTTCTTTCTTTCTTTCTTTCTTTGTCGTCGGATATGAAAACGCGCGCGCGGCGATTGAGTTTCGACGCCTTCGTAAACAAATAGGGATGGAGCAGTAGCAGCAGCACGGTTGACAGTTAAAAAAAGAAGACATTGCCGTTTGTGTGCTTTTCCCAACCGAAGCAATACAGAATTCACCGTCAGAAGGAAAACAGCACAGAAGCGAGATTGTGTTTAATAATAATAATAATAATAATACAGTAAAGCACAGTTTATACGTTTCTGGACTGGTCAATAATTTGCCCATAAAAGCGAAACCAGCTTAACACTATCTTTTCCGTTCCAGTGTCATAAATAATCCAGCTCCTTTAACTCTTTAACGCCCAGTGTTCCCGCTCTGGGAATACCAAACGCTGACGTTTTGACTGTTGCCAGTCACGAAGAATAGATTGGATTTCTATAAAAATAGTTGCGGGTGACATAGCTCCACGAGAATCCTTTACTTTTTAGCACGTCATTTCCCGTAAAAAAATGGTCACGATTATTTTTAACAGCACTGACATCTGCTGAAAAATGGAAGAATGCGAGAACAGCTGGATAGATTGCCCAATGCTGAAAAATGGAAGAATGCGAGAACAGCTGGATAGATTGCCCAATGCTGAAAAAAGGACAGCCGTTGCCATCGCTCGACTTAATTACTAGCTAGATGGCGGATGATCGAAACGTTCATCGCGTGCCACAGATCTAGAGACCCTTTTTGACGCAGCTGGCTGTGCCCTGCGTCAAAACGGTGAGCACGGGGAAAAAACATTTCATGGACTTAATTCAAACTGAAATACTCAAAGACAATCAGCACATCAAACGATTATGAATTTTTTTTTTAGTTCAATGAGTGCATGAACATGAATCACAGCATAATTATATTAATACTATAACAGAGTACAACAAATGAATGATTTTTATGATAGATGTTTTATTTTAAAATTCAATAATTGTTTTCATTGGAAGCGAGATTGTGTTTAAATAATAATAATGGTAATAATCACTCAAATTTTGTTTCCTCCTAAGTGTAAAACATATAATAAGGAAAGATGATTACCCGATCTTCGTTTTCAGGAACCTTTACGGGATGGTAAGTACGAAGGGTGCATTATAATAAACTGAAGCCTTTTAAATTTTAGGGATATGATAGATGCCATAAAATGTTACAGTAATAATTGAACTAGGAAGAAGAGCTGGATTATAACAGTAAAATGTGGCATGTGCGGGAGTTCAGGCCTTTTCTTGTGACCAGAAACTAAGGTTTTCGTAAATGCAAAACTTTTTATTAAAAAATAAATAAATAAATAAATAAAAATAAACTCTTGTCATTTTTGTTTTTAGAAATTAAATTACGTCTACAAAAATTATCCTGGACACGAAATTGTTTTATTTGAAAGGTAAAATGTTTATTTAAAGAAAATGTATTGTTTAAAATATTGTAACTGATCGATACCGTCCACCAAAACATCTATGAGCGTTCATGCAGCAAAATATCGTGTAAAATAGGGCCAACAAAAAATTTAATCACATTAACTATTACTAAACATATTGTTTAAACTATTTATGTAAGTTGAGAAACGAGTAATTTAAAGGATTATAGATAATAAATGTATACATAAGCAGGCTTTTTAAAAAGTATTATCTGTCTGTAAAAGTTTTAATTAATAAATACTGTGACCAAAAATGGCGCTGGCTAAAATATTGTATTGCTCCATCCTTAATCATTCACCACTTTTTTTTTTTTTTTTCCCTGCTATGGAAAGTGTACGTTTGAGACACAAGCAAATTATCTAAGCTACAGTGGCGGATGCAGAAATTATTTTGGGTAGGGACTTAACTTTTAAAAGAATCTTATTCGACATAAAGCAAAATGTTACGCTCGAGCAAAGTAAATTTTTGGGGAGGGGCTAATTTATAAAAAAGCTCATTTTACTTTTTAAAACAAGTGCACAATTAAGCAATATTTTACCCGTAAGCAATCTTTTTGGGAGAGGGTTAAGGCCCCTAGTTCTTTCCTCAACAACTTAAAACTTGTTTCTCATTATATAATTGTTAAAATTAGTTTTTCTTGGAAGTTTTAACAAACAGGTGTTCAAAATCATATTTAAATAAAGATAAAAACATAACTAAATCTTCCTACTTCAGAATTCAATGGTTATTATTTATACATAAATGCAATGATATATGTATTGAAAACAGACGTTTTTAAAATGAGTGAAAACGTATTCATACATTTGTAGAAGAATATGCCTCGATATTTAAATACAAATAAAAGCTTCATAGAAAAAAAGAAATCACTAAAAAATTACTATATTTGGGTTAACAATACATACCTGAATACAATAAAACGATGCATATTTATCAGGAGATAATAACAGAACTGAGTTAAAAGAAAATGTTTGTTGCAGTAGCAGTGACTTCCTTTACAGTAACCTGCCTCCTCACGAACTTTTAATTCCATGGACTTGAACAGTAAACACGTTTTTTTTTTTTTTTTTTTTTTTTTTTCCGGACATTCCGCGGGAGACCGGAATACAAAAGCACCTATTATACCCCAAACAAAGCATCCATCTGATTAAAAGTTTGGACCTCCATCCTATTTACAGCGCTCGTATCTAAATAACTACAAAATGTCACTTGGAATTCCTCATTTTTCAGCCTAGCTGACCTGAGCAAGTTACTTTTTTTTTCCCTTTTTTTTTTTTTTTTTTTTTCCCCATCTTCTTGAAGCATCACGTTTATATGCACAGTTTTTTCCTCTTCCTTTGGAATCAACTTATTTTACGACTATTAATCACAAGGAGTTGTAGTGATGTACGCCCACCCGTAATGTACACAAAACGGCGGGAACGTGTAATTTAATGCGCTCGTCGAGGTGACAGTGATGTATGGATGCCCGTCACTAACTCAGCACCTGTCACAGAACCCGCCTAGCATTCATGCAGTAGGTATGTTAGTTCTCTTTTTAGAACCACACAACACACCATACCTGGCGCAAAACATGCCGAATATTCAATTCAGAGAGATGGTGCTGCTGGCTCACTTTACCCCGCACCAGAAAGATTAAATGATTTTCACCAACTCGCGTGGGACCACTCTCTGGGTTATGAAAGAGAGATTGGCCAAGTATGAAATATGATGAATAATTGAGGATTATATAAGCGGCCAACTCTCCTTTCCAAAAAATGTAAAGGACTACTCGTGAACCGGCCTCAGCCAAAGCAGAAACATCGCTGGGTTCGACAAGAGCTTTTTGCAGGAATTCTCCACCTAGAATAAGACAAGGTGCGATTAGTGATGCAAACAATAATTTGGACTTTAGTTGATCAGAGACACTACTGCGTACTTCAAAACTGTGGAGTCGAAAGTAACACACCTTGTTAAAATCCAGAATGAAAATCATCATACAGAGCAAGGGCATTTGTTAGCAATATTCAAATCTTCAATTCTCTACGATGAGGACAATTACAGAACGATTTTCGTGATTGGAATATGAAGTTCTAAACGTCAAACTAGGTAATGTAGCTTTAAAATTCAAAGAGAACGTTCTCCTTTTTTAACTTATATGCTAAAGAGGGGCATTTCGTTCTCTCAAAAATGGAGGCAACATCAAAAGCATCAGAAATCGCTTGTAAAAAGAGAGAATTTTTTATTTATTTATTTATTTATTTTAAGGAAATATTAAGATAGACTTTTGGAACGAATATCGTTCTCAAAAAAAAAAAGGGGGGGGGTTGAAATATGTTTGGCTTTTTCCTCCGCACGCCCCTGCCCTCACACCCTCCGTGAATTTACTTTGTGTCGACAATATTTATCCAGCTTGGAAACTAGCAAAAATTTATACACAACAAAGATGCTCATTTTTCTCTCAATTCATAAGATGATGTCCTTAGTATTAATGTCACAGAAAGGATGAGTATTAAGTTAACAAGGTCTCGAATCGGAGGACAAGGTCTGTTTTCAAGCTAATCAAAGACGCGGGGAGTTTACAGTTTAAATCTGTGAAGTCGAAAGTTCTTCTGGAAAGCAGTATTTCCGAAGGCTTCTAATTCAAAAATTATTCTTCCTATAGATGAGGATCTAAGTTGTGGAGGAACTTAGACAAAAAAATCAAAACGGTTTTCAACAACACAATTAGTAGACATAAGCGGCGTTTTTTTTCTAACTTTAAATTAATGCCTAAGTAGTGTATTCACACTATTACAAAAATAGTGATAAAATACAGAGTCGTACAACAATTTTTACACTCCATTTTTTTGAGATCATGACAACAGCGACTTTTCGAATGGATTACGTTACCAGTCACAAATTCAAGACAGTCATTTATATGCTTACAATTAGTAAATTACCAAGTGCTTAGTTGTTTTGAGAGAAACAAAAGCATAGCTAATAAATCTGAATAAACGAAAGGCTGTGTTAAAAGAGCCAGCCAAGGTAAATCATACTAGTATGATTACATACAAGGTAAATCATACTACATACCTACTAGTATATTGCGATGCTTTACATCGAAAAACGGCTTTGACCAGTTTAATAAGAACCTCGGGCTTGTGACAGGGTTCCACATGTTTTATTATGGCCATAAAATACGTAAATTTCAGTTCGAACGGCCTTAACTGCAATATTGATAAACAGCTGTCAATGTTCGACAAAAATCCATAGAATCAAAAGAAAATGCACACCTAATAAACAAATAAAAGTAGCTTACCTTCTTTAATCTTTTGACCTCTTAATAGGGTTAACCTAGCACAGGCATTCGCGGTTTTGGTTATGAATACCAAATTTTATTTATTTATCACAATGATGTCTTTATTTTACTATTTGATAATACATTGCTGCAATAATTACGAGATATTTTTTGTCTGTAGAATGGACAGACTTGGGGGGGGGGGATATTTTCCCAGAGATAATAAATTAGATATTTTCGTTGAGAAAATTAAAATAATGGAAATTTTATTTTTGCACGGAAAACAATTTGTAATGCTCGGCATGTCTTATTTAAAATAACCTCATTGCCTCAATCGTTGTATGTTTATTTTATCGACATAATAAGAGTGACAGAAATCATTTCCACAGTACTAGAGATAGAGTCTCCAAATCTTCAGAAAACCAGTGAGAAGATTGAAATACGGGCACATTTATTCTAGTACAGAAAGCAATCTGCCTTGTTTAACAAGTTCTTCATATTGTTTTAATTACTAGATTTTTTTCAATATCATTGTAACAGATTTCAATCAATAATTAGCTTTTTTAATGTAGTAATTTTTAGATAACCGAAGAATTTTTTTTTTCTCCAGTACACCTTTTTTTTAAGTGTCCTTAATACTACACTATCTTAATAATTGCAAGATATCTTTCTTGAGTAAAATAAATCTCTGAGTAAAGGAATGTCTTAAGTGAATTACTTTCTCTGAGTAAACTGAAAAAGAAAAAAAGTTTTCTTTCCAAGAACTCATGTTTAGTTAAATCCCGAAAGAGAATCTTATACCAATACCAGCTGAGAAAAATTGAAATAAAGGCAATTTTATTCTTGCGCACAAAACAATTTGTAATGCTCAGCATGCCTTGTTTCAAGTGAGACGTTACTAGCTTTCTGTCTGTCATATCACCTCTTTGTTTTCATCAATTCCGTTCCACTTCACCCTACGTGTTAAGTTTTTCTTTACCCTTCACCCTCTCAGGTGTCTCTATATTTGTTTTACGCACTCATACGGTTGATTTTCAAGAAGGGAAGTTTTAAACCTTAAATATTTCGTTAATCATAATTTCTATTTTGACTTTGAAGTAGATGGGTGTGTGAAACAAAACTGAAAAGGAGATTCAATATAAAAAAAATATTCTTTTGTGTTAGTATTTATTTGGTTGAACGGAATTAAGCAATGGTGTTTAAATCATATTTTCAGTGTTCTCATTTTACAAAGGGCGCCGCCCCATGCTGGCTTTTTTTTTAAGTGCAGATCCGCCCTGCCCTTTGTAGAAAGAAAAAATAAATTATACTTCAGCTTTTTTAGAGGAATGTCAAGAAAAATTGCCTTTCTCTCAATAGAAAGTGTATTTTTAATAAATCCGCCCTGGCACTTATATATAATTATTTAAAGATACCAATGTACTATCCACGTTCTAAAAAAAGGAGATAGCACAGTATGTCTTCCTAATTTTATTTTTCATGTTTCTGCACTTGAATTTAACATGTTGAGTTTTTTGGGGAGTATGTTACTTCTGCGGGTTTTTTTAGTTACAGGAGTATTTACCTTGTTTTGGGGGGCGTACAAACATCATATTACACGATAATCAATGCACTCTCTCAAAAAAATTCGGACATCCTTTGATGAATGCTGTTTTATCCTTGAAAATATACCGCCCATATCAAAACCATACTAATCAATTGTTGAGGGGGAAAAACGCACTAATCAAAATTGTATAATTCAAGATATGATATAAAAAAAAACTATAGTGCGTTAATCAAAACATACTAATTAAGGATTTTCTGCATTCGGAAAGTAAATTTTAAAATGTGGTTTGATAATTACAAAAATAGTTCTTCAGAAAAAAGTGGGGGAAGGAAGACATCATTCAGTGAAAAATGTAACTTTTCAAATGTATTTTGAGCTGTTCGCTTGAAAAAAAAAAAAGAAAGAAAAAACCTATTTACAAAAATCTAAATAAGAAATTCGATTGACACCACGTACAGTTTACTGAATGGGAGCACATGAAGTACATAATATGTGCGTGTGATTAATACATAGCATCGTTATCCTGGCATTATACATAATTGGAGGATTAAGAATAAAAATTTAAAATCATAAAAAGTAAGATAATAAAATGACTGAAATTTTAGCAATTAAAATAAAAAAAGGCGCGAAAGCAGTAACAGATTATATATTATGGGTACCAAAAATATTACATGCCCGCATGTGAAAATAACTGCAATAAAAAAAATTCTAATATTAAATTTTTATGCTTGTTTAACTTTTTTTAAATAATGCTTCAAAGAAAAATTAAAACACGGTTCGTAACATGCGAAAGTGAAGTTCGATAATATTTCACTGGTAAACGCCACAGAAAACTAAGCGGCTTCACTCACAGTAGACTGGAAAGAATAGGGGATAACCATTGAATCTCAATTCCTATAATTAATGTTATTATTTCTTTATTAAACTACTCTTATCCTCATATGAAAATATGCGAGAAAAATTTGGGGAAAATATGAAAGATGACATCATAAATCTTTCATAATTGAAAAATAGAAGTATTTTGTTTGTTAGATAAATGAAGAACATTTTTTTCTTTCTTTGGAGAGTTTTAGAGACGTACGCATTCGTGAATTTATGATGCGTTTTTTGGGAGAATTATTTTCAAAAGACTAGTGGTTTGTCTTTATTAGGGAAGAAATGAACATTTTAAGGGTAATGAATTGAATATCATTCCCCTCGAATGAACCAAAAAATAACTGTGACTGTTATAGCACAGTAAATACTTGCAAAAGTAAGAAGAAAATTCGAAAGTTTTTAAGGATATTGTTCTTACAAAACAATATGGTCAGCTTTTGTGAAATATAACAGAAATTCAAATAAGAATGGCAAAAGAAGGCAGCCGGCAGTTTATTTGTTTATAATCTTCGTTAGTGGCAAATAATAGTAAATAAGAAGGGGGAGGGAAGGTGTTATAAGCTTCATGCCTTCCCCCCTCCCCACCGAAAGAAATTACAGTGAAAAAATAAAGTTCAGTCCAAGTAATACGACAAACTAATCATAAAGTAAGAAATAATAATATGAAAAATAAAACCGTCGAAAATTTAGTGTAATAAAGACATTCGTATTCCTGCGTTGAAAAGGATTAATGTGAGATAAAGATCCTATTTAGCCGAGGAATTCATGCATATAAGTGTAGATGTTAAGGAAGGAAACCTACAAACCGTTTCCGAATTGAGATTGTTCAAAGATACGCTGTGTTTTATAGATATTTTATGCAAATATAAAGCAAATAATCAAACTGAAATTTCAGTATGTGTTTTATTTTACGTTTACACATGATCACTTTCCCGGTCTGATGTATTTATTTATACAGTTTAATACGCAATTCACATGAGGTTGTACGAAATTTGAGGGGACCAGTGGCGTACGCAGACTTTCTCCAAGGGAAGGGGGGATTGTGGACATAATCTTTGTGTTAAAAATTAAAAATACATAGATTTTATGTAATTTTTTTTTTGACAAGGTCGGGGGTTGACCCCTAATCCCCCCCTTTCGTATGTCACTGGGATTACAACATTCACGAATAACTGTTTAATAATACTAATGCGTTGCGCATGCGCAAAGCTAAAGCAATTACATTCCATTCGAAACATTCAAAGATCTAAGCAGTGCTGGACAGAGAAGGGAAAATCCCCGTCTTCGTAAAAATAAGAGTGAGCAGTTTAAATCTGGGTTCAAAGGAGAAAAATTAAACTTCATATGAAAAAATAACCACCTCGTTTCACCCTATGTTAGTTAAAATATGCGTTACTGAAATCCTGCTTTTTTAGGGATTTTTAATTTGCAAATGCTGAGTATGGCATTTGACGAAAGACATCGTGGCTGACTGCAAAATTCATTTTATTCCGCGTTTCAGGTGATTAGGGGTTTTTAAACTAGTCACCTGGTCTTGGTGATAAGTATTACTGCAAGCTGTATTCCATAAATATAAATTTGATTATAATTAATTATATTAAAGCTTAAAGAGCAATACTGAGACCAAAATACGCCTGTTAGAGCATACGCAAATTTTGGCTATGCTATATAAAATTTTGTATTATCATCAAAGTCAATCAGCATCAGGCGTTGCCAGCGTTTGGGAATAGTGTGTGTTGTTGACATTTTTCATTTTCTTTTACATTAATACATCCTTAATAATTGTTACAGTTATTTAAAGAAACAGTGCAATGCTATGTTTATATTTCATTCAGAAATGAAGAATTTCTTTCGGAAATTCGCAATAATTTTAACTGTAAAGTTTTTTAGTTTTTAAAGCTGTCAAATTTTATACATAAAACTATACGGAATCGAAATCTATATTCCGTTTAACAATTATTAACCAATATTCTAACATTTTTATGAAGTTCTGTGCATTTTTTTCTGTAAAACCATCAATTTGTTTACCGTCATATTTTGACAGATATCTTTTTTAATTTCGTTTATTTATAGACATTCCTATAGATTTGCCTATTTTGTTTATTTATAGACATGTATATACTTTTTTGTGTGATAAACATACAAAATGCTCTAACGGATGAGAAAGAAATGTAAATATCCGTTTTTAAATAACTCTCAATTAAAAGTATACGTTAAAGTAATTAAAAAACTTTGTAAAAAACACACATAAGAAGTAATAGGTAAGAGGATACGCACGTTTCGTTCAAAAATTGTTTTGAATTTCATCAGTCCAAGCCCTTCGTCGTAAAGAACACAGGGAACTGAAAAGCTCCTTTTCAGTTCCCTGTGTTCTTTACGACGAAGGGCTTGGACTGATGAAGTTCAAAACAATTTTTGAACGAAACGTGCGTATCCTCTTACCTATTACTTCTTATGTGGGTTTTTTACAAAGTTTTTTAATTACTTTATCGTTTAACACCAGTATTTTGAGTAATTTTTCAAAAGCATACGTTATTAACCTAGCAGATATTCTGCCGGCAATCCAAGCACGTAAACTTTTTACTGAAAGTAATTCATACCATAAAAATAAAAATGAGCTACAACACCATCCAAATCTACCACCAAGGCGTCTTTTCGCACATAAAACCATCTTAAGCGGTGACAAACCTGAACGATTTTAATGGTGCTTGATCGAGTTATGAGCTCTTTTCTTCAAAGGATGATTTGTATGGAACAAATCTCGGGCCAAATCACACGAGTACGGCATTTTTTCGTCAGCCTTAAATTCGAAGGAGGAGGTTCCTAGCGTCAAGGCCCATTGCCGGTAGATGGATCATACGTGGCTGTCGATTGAATGCAAACAATCGAAATGCGTGTAATTTCCGAATGACAGACTGTCGAAGCGTGAATTTCCAAGACTAAGGATACGTCTCGCCTTGCAAGATGAATCGATAGCGTACGTACAGATGTGAAAGAATTTGTATTTTGAGGTATTCAAACAAGCAAGCGAGCAATAAAAGATGAGAAAAGAAGATAATGGTAGAATATCAATGAAAAACAAAATTGTGAGTATTGGTATGCATAATACTTTTTTTCCCCCATTAATATGATTTAAGGAAACTGAAACTGAAATTTCCAAGAATGCTCTTGGGTGGGAGAGAGGAATTTGAAACAGGTCACATGGCTTTTCGACGGTACAGTGGACTCGCGCTACAAGATCTAACTAACGCGACTTTTTCACAAGTGCGTATCTTAGAGCTAAAACGAACTCCTCGAGTCTTTTTGCCAACATTCAGTTCATTACTGTCACACTATTGTGAGCAATGGTAATTATACAGTAAGGGAATGGTTTAAAGCAGTTTGAGGAATGTTCATAAGTGTCTAAAATAATTGCGTATCTGTTTAACAAAAAGTCGTATATATACCCTATCTCACAACGCGAAATTTTAACTTATTAGAGAGGCCTTGGAACGCATCCCTCGCTTAAGCCAAGACTCTGCAGTATTAAAAACAGTGAAATTATTTCAGACTCGAAAATACAATGGAACCTCGTTTATCCAAACCCAGCTTATCCGATGTTCTGGGTCAACCGAAGTACTGGCTCAACCGAGCTGTTTCACTTCAACACTGGTGCACTTCAGTTTAATGCGGAAAAACTTAACTCGAGTCAATATTGTGATTAACATTTGTCTAGGGATGGACGCGAGACGCGAAATCTCGCATTGTCTCGCGTTCTCGTCTAACATTGCGAGACGAGACAGTCTTGCCTCGCGCGAGATTTCTCGCGGGAATTTCTCGTCTCGCATAAATTTACGATACGAATTAATTTTCAATCAGAATAGTAGTGCTTTATTTGAGAAGGTATGTCATCCTGAGAAGGGAGGGCACACTTTGCCTGAAACCTCTACCGTTTAACTTGCGTCACCTTTGTGATCGTTCCTGGTATACTATCAACAAACACCTAACATTTAAAATTAGGAAAGCACGAGGGATATACAAAACACAAAATGGAGACGATAAAGAAAGAAACTGGAAAAAAGAAAGAAAACAGGGAAGAGAAGAAAACAGAAAAACAATAAGTAAACAGAGGAAAGGCGGTACGGTAAGTCCAAAGCCTGACCATGCTTAGATGGGACTCAGAGACCAACTTTGGTGCCCCCTTTACCATCACAAGCATTTTAACCCATTTTTGACCGCTGTTGAGTTTCGCAATGCAAAGCTTTTTTGAGATTTCCTAAATTGAATTTTAAAATTACTTAACATATATTTGAGAAAGCTACATTTAAAAATTATTTTTATTTTAATATTTGTAACCCATTTGTATCATTAGCTCATATAGACGCTAGTCAGGGATGGCTATTATATGACACACGTGTCTAGGGATGGCTGACATTCCTGTTCATACTTTTGAAATTTCATTTTAAAAAACGTAAGATCCGATACTTCGCAAGACGATCAACGGGGCTTTCTTCTGCCCCTGATGAGAATTTAAATTATGTCAAAATTTTAGATGAAGACCCATAAGTCAGCTCAAGAAATCAAGCAACTTGATACAATGTATCAGTCAAGCATGAAAAGGATTTTTTACTTTGGCCGGTGCTGAAGTGCAAAGGTCCATGCGGTTAAGCACACTATTTTTCGTAGTATACATGGTTTAAACAACAACATACTTAAGTTTCTTAGCAGTCTATGCTTTTAGAAGGCAGTTAAAACACGGACAGACCGACAAACTAGAATCATATTCACTCTTCAGTTAAAATAAAAGCACTCGATAATCTGGTGTTTCACGATCAAAATTAATATAGAACAGAACTGTGTAATAAACACATATACAAAACAAAATGTGCAAAGAGTTCATCCTTCTACAGCAGTAAAAATTTCCAACTTCCATGCTGGCAGAAAAATGAAAGTTGGTCATAGTTTCATCAATAAAGCGTTCAGGCTTTCACACAGATAGCAAAGTGAGAGAACTTAACAATGCGAATAAGTTAAAGAAAGTGAAGTCAAATTAACTCTGACTTTTCTGACTGTGTGGAAATTGGACATTTTCACATCTGAAGAAATGTGGACCCTTTGTGTGAATGTGATCCTTGAATCGTGTACTCTGTACTTTTTTTATATACGTGTGTTTTTTGCAAAAGGTCTTTATTACTTCTGACATTACATTGGTGTCAAAAATTAAAAAGTCTTTTGTTAATTTTTAACTCCGGTTAGGCAGCTCCAGTTGTTACGGCTGTTTCAAAAAGCAACATTTCACAATTTGAGCGATTGACCTGATCAACCCGTTTTATTTCTTCAGTTCGTATCTAAGTTCATTTGTATTTTCGGATCGCTGATAACAAGGCAGTGGGAAATACTTATAAAAAAGGCTTGTTATCTAACCGCAAATGTAGCATGTTTTACAAATGAGAGTATTTTTTATGCGAATTTAACAATTTGCTTAGAAAAATACACCACCTATCCAATTTTTTTGTGGTTGTTGTCTTCTCATCTCATTAGTTAATTCCTTTTCCACAAGACCGTATCGTTCACTTTCAATTGTGTATGTCATTACTTAGTGGCTGAATGTTTAAGTTGCTCGTTCCACTCGATATATTCTCTGATTTCAGTTCCTGTTCCATCCGAACTTATGTTTCTTTTTCTGCATTAGTGTTAAAGAACTTCCATGAACGGGTATCATATGTTTCGTTGGCTACAATTATTTCTTCGTTTATTCTCGGGGGGGAAAAAAAGACAACAGCGTAACAAATATCTATAATTTTGCTCTCTGCAACCGAGATGTGAAACTTTCTGTTCTACGTTGGTTGTGTGTGCGGTCAGTAAAAAAAAGTTATGTGTATTGTTACAGAAAGCTTCATTATTAATTTTAACAGTTAAATAGGAAAGTGCTCATGATTTAATTTTGTCAGTCTGTCTTCTCTACTCTTGCTCTTGCTGATGCCATAAATTGACATCCATTGCAAAGTATGCTATGGACTACGTACCATATCCATCATGTTAAAAAGAATTTTAAATAGTTTTTTTTTTCGGTGGGGGGAGCCAAAACTATTTCAGTACATTAAATTCTACGGAAAGTCATCGGTTAGTTAGCATGGGACCTCACAGGAGCTCAACTTCTGTACTTCTTTTTTGCAGTGAATTTTTATATTAAATTTTAATAGCCTTTATAATTATTTCGATTGACATTAATTTCATTAGATTGCATGCGATTACAGTTGCAAGCAAAACCTTATTTAATTTTACAGTAAATTAGATGTAATTACTATAATTTTCATTGCAAAAAGTTAGGGCTCCTGTAATTCTTTTGTTAGAAGTTAATCCCTGCTGACTGTCGAAGATTAAACCTCATTTTATGAGCGTTTATCTATTTTAGATAAAATCAAACGAATATTATATTCGTAAAGATTATAAAACAATATCAAAAAAAGTGTATGTAACATTTAGAGACATTTTGCTAGGATTACATAGATTTAAGGACAGTGATTAAAAATAATCAGAGTCTTTTGTTAGTATTAATCTGTTGGCTTACATTGTCGCAAAGTGGCTGAACTAACAATTCCGTTTTTGTATCCACCATAGCTTACCGATATGAATATTCGATTGTTCACGTTGCAGCCTAACTAGAGAATGCAATCCCGCACTGTATTTTGTCTTGCGGGATTTCGGAATTGAGATTTACTGATCC
Organism: Cheiracanthium punctorium; assembly: GCA_038373885.1. Classification (NCBI taxonomy): domain Eukaryota; kingdom Metazoa; phylum Arthropoda; class Arachnida; order Araneae; family Cheiracanthiidae; genus Cheiracanthium; species Cheiracanthium punctorium. Next base: position 1,273,144 of record JAWZYV010012008.1, read on the forward strand.
CGCGGGATTGCCATTTCATTTAGCTAGGACTTCATTTCAACAGAGAAAAATAAAAAAAGTATGATTTTAAGCACTATGAAGTTTAACTTTAATAATAATAATTAATCTTATGAGATAATTTATACAACAACTTACAGAATTATGAAAATTATAATCATGATTTTTAGTGTGATAAACTAAGTTATGTGTCAATATATTAGTATTAGTTATGTTAGTTGCTAAAAATCAGAAATTTACAGAAAAACACAATTTATAAATACGGCATTCACACACTTACGTTATTTTCTTAGTTGCTGAAAAAAGAACGTATAAAATCGAACCAATCCAAAGAATCATTTCCTGGTCTAGATTTAATTTTAGTAAAATAATTAAATGTGTGAATTAAAAAAAATTAAAAACTGAAATTAAAACTTTTTATAATTAATTCGTGACTCTGTTGGCTAAGAGATAAATTAATATGAAATATTTCAGCTCATTTGGAGATTGGGAAGTTTGCAAAACATTTAGATTTTTATGTTTAGATTTAAATGCTCGATCCCATTGGAAGATAATCCCATTGGAACGCCCATTGGAAGATAATCCCATTGAAACGCCCATTGGAAGATAATCCCATTGAAACGCTCATTGGAAGATAATTTAGAAAAATAAAACTTTAAATTAAAATTTGCAATTATTGATTCGTATATTGTTAGATAAGAGACATGAATATTCAAAAATTTTCGTTCTATTTATTGAGAAAGTGGCGTGAAATTGTAATAAAAAATTATTTATTTCTCAGTATCAATCCCGCGGGATTATGATCCTAATCCCGCGGGACTAGTCCCGCAAATATTTGTGCGGGATCCCGCAGGATCCCGTTCCCGCGGGATTGCATTCCCTAAGCCTAACACGGGACGAGGCAATGGTGGGAGCGAACGTTAATTACGCTTCGAGCTGCAGAATATACACGAATAAATTGTGTTGGAAAGCCTTTTATAATCAATGTGTTTGGTAAAGTTTATCTTTCTCGTTAGAAAAGTATTGATTCTTTAAATCAGAGCTTCTGAAGTTTTAGTGCTAAATATATTCTTAGCACTACCCTTTATTTACTTTGTTGAGTTTTCAGATGTTTTGTTTGTTTGTTTGAATTGAGAATTTGTTCTTGAGGTTTCTGACTGCATCTCGAGGATGGTCTTATACCCCTGAATATCCGTTTCTGACATTTTATTAATTCCATATAACATTTATTAATAACAAAGAGCACAACAGAAGCACAAACACAGAAGAGGGGGGCGGAAATGACAACCATGGGTTAACGGGATTCGAACCCGAGACCTTACCGATTGCAGGCTGCTAGCAGTGATGGATGCGCGAACCCACACAGCCATGAGATCCCCTTTCAGATATTACGAGCAGACTTCGTGCCGATTACAATCGACTGTAATCGATGACTAAAAAATTATTTTTAAAAATGCTATGATAAATTGCATTATTATAGAATTCTTTTCATATTTGATTTCTTTAACATCAAGATTACTGTTATTTTACTAAATTAACATTCATTAGTCATAATCTTTTTGGAAATTGTTTGTAATCGTAATCGTAATCCATATCATTTCTTGTAATCGATACAGATGACAGATGATCGATTACAGAAGGTGTAATCGCACGAAGTCTGGTTACGAGACATTCTTAGAAGACTCAACAGTATCATGGATGCCTGCGATCCTACACAGGGCTATCCAAACGGAGCGAAAAACGCGAACAAGAAGAATTTCCCTTTTCTACCGCTCGGGAGATTTGGAGCTGCTATCATGCACACCGAAGAGAGATTTAAAGGGGCCAGTCCATGCAATTAAACAGACGTTCCAGCTGCCAAAAACTCTGATTCTTTTCTTTTTTTTTTTTTTTAATTGTCTAAACGAAATACCTCTTCATCTATAAATATTATGAAACGCTTTTTCATCTGTGCACATTTTGAAAAAAAAGAATCCTTTTCTTCAAAAAATCCTTTTTTGAAGAAAAGGATTTTTCAAAAAAGCACATTTTGAAAGATCCCTTAATGATTTCTTCTTCAACTTTAAGAAATCATTACCTTAAAAATGAACGTCTCAGCAGTATTCCGTGAGATAAGTTCCGAGCACACCGTGAAAAAAGTAAGACGGTCAAGAAAATATAATCACATCACATTGATATATCCACGAGACAAAAGCCTAATTAATACCCTTCATTATACGACTTACAGCTTCTCAGGGGCGTATCCAGGGGGGAACATGAGATATAGATGGGGGGGATAAAGCTCCCATCGAAATCTAATCCATTACTTAGCTTTTGATACACAGCACCCCCCCCAAACCGAATAAAATCCTGGCTACGCCACTGCAGCTTCTTAATGTGGCATTTAGGGAGGTGAGGCTAAGAACAGTTGCAGAATTAGATGACCGCAAACTCGGCATCTCTCCAGCATGCAAATTTTGAGCCCTATTTTAAGGAATTCAGTTGTGCTAGATGCTCAAAAAAATTTAGAATGTCTCTTTACAAAGTGTACTATGCACGACTGCAAACAGTGAACCTGTAAGAGTTACGACACATTCAGAGTTTGTTCGAGGGTTTCAAGTTATCAGTTTTTTAAATTGTTCAAAAGCCCCGTGACGCCTATCGCTTTTTCAAAAGAACAGCTTTTTATAATTTATGTAATAATAACTTAATAATTTGCATAACGTTTACTTAATAATTTATAAGTGAAATGCTTTAATTGGTATTAAATGACTAGTCATTTGAAATGGTTTCAAAATTTTAATTATACCTTTGATACGGATAGTCAGTATTCATTATAAAAATATGTATTATTCATTATTAAGAGTAATAGTAATTAATTAGAAGTAGTACAGTTCGCTTGACTTATTTCTGTAGCAGATTAAGTCCGCTCACCTTTCGTTTTCCAGAAAAGGCACTACTGCTTTCGGCAGCAACCAAAAGAGTATGTACGTGTAAATTTACAACAACCATAACTAAAACTTTTGAATAATATATACGCCTTCCAAGGCGAGACTTGGGAAAGAAGTGTTATGCCCTTCCCGAAGAAAGAAAGACAGAAAAAAAAAAAAAAAAGACATACAACCCGGCGCGCGGCGTGGCATGGCATTCACTCAGTGGCGTACACATCTATTCCCGGGTATGATTTGTGTAATAGCCTCTGTCCGTGATGGATCACGCCGCTGGGATAGATTACAGACCGGTGTACAAAAGACGGCGTGACATTTGAGTGACAGTCGCACGAGTGCGGGGTGATTGATAGAAAACGCGGAGAAGCAGCAGATGGTATGTGTGTGTGTGTGTATGTACGTATGTATGTGTATGTATATGCGTTGGTAACTGGGTTGGCCAGCGCTCGAAATAGGTTTATGTCCCAAGGAGACTGACTGATTGTCTTGAAGAATGGGCTCGACGACTGCGAGGTACGCGTACACTGATGGGAGGCAGATATATATACGTGTAAAATAAAATGAGAGAGTGATTAAAAATGGGAGAAGACGAAAAAAAAAATTACTGCCCTGGATATGGGGCGAGAGACTGGAGTATCTTTCCACACATGGGTCACATGGGACGAACTCACGGACTGTAGTTTAACACTGGCTCGTGCAGGAATTCCTATACGAAATCATTTCATATGCTAGTAAATGTTTATGCAAAAGAAAACTCTGATTCAGCGCCCTTGCTAAAGCAGGGGTGTAAGGGGGGAGTCTCCCCCCTCCCAACACTCGCAAAATTCTATTATACTTGGCACAATTAGATACCTAGTTGGCTAACTTGGTAAAAAAAAATATTAACGAAAACTATAATTTACTTTCTATTTCTGGTACACTGGGCAAAATTACGCAAATCCAGTTGGCAAAAGTAAAAAGTTGGTAATGTAGTTGATAAAAAAAATAAATAAGTTGGTAAAAACCGATATTTGACTTGGGAGTTTATTGACATGTCCCCCCTCCCTCCTCCCTAAAAAAAGTCTTAGGAATGGCTCTTGTTTTAGTCTCAGACTTTCAAAAATGACCACGAAGTCATCTGAGTACATGAGACAAGCAAGAATGCTAAATATGCGGAGTAGAATCAAGGGCGTAGCCAGGGAGGGGGGGAGATCGGGATATATCTCCCCCCAAAATTTTTGGATTAGTGATGAAATTCCGTCTATTTATACACATATAAGTTCATATCACCCCACCCCACCCCGAAAAATTTTCCTGGCTACGCGCCTGGGTAGAATATCTTCTCATTACCGGTTTCTGAATCTTCCCCTTCTAATGAGGATCTAAATACAGGAAGCCAGAAAAATATATACACACTTTGATTTGTCATAAAAACATTATTTTCCTGGCTAAAAGGTTACATTTTCAGAAGAAAGTAATATGCTGAGACAACAGAGTTTCTTCCACGTTCTCAAGACTTAAAGCCGCATGATTTTTCCTTTCGAGGCACAGTAAAAGATTAGTAGGCGTGCGGTCGTAAACCACACCAAGTGACCTGGACATACTTTGGGATGAAATTTAAATGGTGTGAGCAGAAATCCCTTTGGATACTTAGGTGCGAAGTACGGAATCAGTCATGATTCGTTCTCAGAAGTGTATCTACGTTGAAATCTGCCATTTGAAACGGTTGCATTAACCAGGCGCGTAGCCAGGAAAATTTTTCGGGGGGGGGGGGATATGAACTTTCATGTGTATAAATAGACGGAATTTCATCACTAATCCAAAAATTTCGGGGGAGGGATATATCCCGATATCCCCCCCCCCTGGCATTAACCATCATTTAGAACATAGTTTGACCAGAGAAGTACAATTACTTTTGAAACTGAACTATAGCCTTACTTTTCTCAGAAATTTCATCTTTTAGGTTGAAAAATAAATTGTCTAAGCAGTACCGCAGCCAAGTAGGGTGTGGGGGGGGGGATAGAGGGAGATCACATTCCCCCCCCCCCACGAGGAATTTTTTGCCATACAAAATTCACATTCTTCACTCCATTATCGCGCACACGTATACATATATATGAGTTGCAGTACCCCCCCCATGAATAATTTCTGGCTACGCCACTGGTCTATGCAATTCAAAGAGCGACAGTTCAAATTTTGAATAACTCGAATTTCCTGAATTTATAAGCAGGAAGTAAAATGTGTCATAACTCACATATATTACTTTATTTTAACATGCAATTAACTGTGGAAAAAAGAACTTCATGTACAAGTTTATAATAAGTCATATATATATATATATATATATATATATATATATATATATATATATATATATATATATATATATATATATAAATTTAATGAGTTTTGAAAACAAAAAAATACAACACAAATAAAACGTATGATGGGAACAGCTAGATATTTATGCGTCCGTTTCTTGCAAAATCCTTAAAGCTATTTTAACACGATCCCTTTTATTGTTATGTGATCTTAAGCACAGTAAAGAAAAAGAAAAAAAGTAAACTGTAAAGCAGTCGAATTTACCGGCATAAAGGAAATAGCTGAGAACAAATTTATATCCGGCATTCTCAAAAACATTTCATATATGCGGCTATAATTCCTTAAGGGTTGAAGTTACGAACAAGAAAGCAAGCAATATTAATAAAAATAAATACACGAAGTCAAAAAGAAAGAAGGGGGGAAAAAAAAAAGCTACGTGAAGGAAAAATCTACAGACTTTTTCTGCCTCAAAATGGGCACTTGGCGTGCAAATTTTAAAGAATAATTAGAAATGCAGCTGGTCTTTAATAATTATAAATGAAAAAGTTTTTATGCCGGATTCTCGCTCGAGTTAAAAGAAAAACGGCCTGGTTTATTCTACTGCGTATTTTATTTTGAGCTCGTTTTGAGTTTTTGTACTCTTTGATACTTTAAAAATAAAACAATTAACATTAAGGTGCGATGGGATTGTTTTTAGCCAAAACATATACGAAAATAAAAATTCTCTCTAGTGTTAGGTAACTTAAATGGGTCAAGGCATGTTAAGTTATAAAAATAGTTCTACGTATTAAGGTATCAGAAAAAATTGTATGAAAACTAGAACTTCCAGCATTTGGAACACTTCTAAAGGGTAAAAAATACACATAGAAGGTCTTAAGATTGTTCCATAAATTTAAAGAAATTAGGAAAAAACAGAACGTTTTGCATAGAGGTATGACATAAGGGAAACAGAGATGTAGGAGCTCTGTTTCAAACATTGATTTAAAATATTAAAATCCTGCCCCTGCCAAATCTTTTATAATTTCATTCCATAAAGCATTACTTTCCAACGAAAAGAATATTTCACACTAAAGAAAATCAGCAGATTTGATTTTTCAATAACATTCTACTTTGCTGCTGCTATTTTAAAAATAGATTTTCTTTAAAAAAGAAATGGAACCGATAATTTCAGACATTTAGGTTATGAATTTATTTTTTGGCGAATATTTGGAAGTTAAATTTCTTTCATTTAAAAGGGTACGAAAGTTGATCTTACAGATGGAACAAAAAGTAGTGTCTTCTTTGATACGTACTTCACAAACGTGCTCAAATAAAATTCTTGTTAGTTTTTCTTGGAACACGAAAAAAAAAAATAAATAAATAAATAAAAATAAGCAAATAAAAATTCTTTTTTTGTGGACCAAAAATCACTAGCTACTCTTACTCACGTTGAACAAACTTCAGACATGAGACAGACTTCCCCATAAACTTGCTCATGGTGGAATTCTCATTTAAAAAGCAACCTGGTAAACCCCCCACGAAAGAAAAAAAAGTTTCATTTTGTCACAGAATAAAAAATCAACGTATTTGTCGCATCATAAAATGCGACACAAACAAGCACCTCTATTTCTACGGTACCTTTTGTATTATTTATTTTTTTACTTACTTATTTATTTATTTATTTATTTTTACTTTAGTGCGCTGTTTCAATGTTTATTGGTATTTTGACTATTTACCTAACCATTAGATTCAATGTATAGCTATTTTTACTTTATCGTGAAATGGCATACATCTTAGCAAATACATACTCTTTTTGGTTACCAAGCAGATTACGATTGACAATGTGGACTGAAGTCAATTGATATGGCGCAATCTGGGTGCGTTAAGCTATATGTCGGGACCAATAGCAAATGGGTAAGTATTTAGTATCGAGAACTACTACATCCGTTGCTGCAATTTTCTGTTGTGCAGCATACATGCGCTTAGTTGTCGATTTGCAATGGGTATACTATCGTGTCGGAATAGCTGATATGTTTCCGATTCTATACTGACGTGCTGGACTAACTATGAGCGGCCAGAATCAGTAGCCCCATGCTGTATAATGCCAATATCGCAATAAAACAGCAGAAACATTCCGTCAAATGTCGACCAATGACTTTGAGCTCTTTGGAATCTGCAGTTAGGGAATAAATTGAAAGAGCGAATATTACTTCTGCTGTGTACAAAATGGGTAGACAAAAGATATTTTAACGTCATTTGGTGATGATAATTCACATACTGTGATAAGTGGGGAAAAAATAATAATAACAGATTTTTTTATTGCACTATTTTGAGTGGAAACAGAATATAAAAAATATTAGAAAGCACATTGTTGAAACATAATTAATGATGAAACAACAAAAGTTATGATACAGAAGATTCGTCTTGTGATACAAAAAGAATATTGCTTAGTTAGCTTTAACATTTAGGCACGGGCTTGTTCTTTGATTTGATTAAAACATCTTAAAATCAGGCACGATTGAATGAATAGATTACGGATATTAAAAATTAAGCGCGAACTCAAATGTAACACTCTGAAATCCATGTCATTATGGATAATGGTTTAGTTGTAAAGCAGTCTCACTTACTCAGGTTTATTAACCCTTTAACGCACAGTGTTCCCGCTCTGGGAACACCAAACTCTGACGTTTTGACTGTTTCCAGTCACGAAGAATAGATTTGATTTCTATAACAATAGTTGCGGGTGACATAGCTCCACGAGAATCCTTTACTTTTTAGCACATCATTTCCCGTAAAAAAATGGTCACGATTATTTTTAACAGCTGGATAGATAGCCCAATGCTGAAAAAAGGGCAGCCGTTGCCATCGCTCGACTTAACTACAGCAAGATGGCGGACGATCGAAACGTTCATCGCGTGTTACAGATCTAGAGACCCTTTTTTGACGACAGCTGGCTGTGCCCGGCAACGGCTGCCCTTTTTTCAGCATTGGGAAAGGGTTGCGCCTCAAAAGGTTAAGGATAATGGTTTAGTTGGAAAGCAGTCTCACTTACTCGGGTACATTAAGAAGCAAGCGGTGGTGGCTTTTTGTAATGATACCTTCGCCATCGGTACATTCAAAGAGCATAAATAGGATTTACAACTGAGTGAATATAGAAGAGAACTTAACGTGAGTCTCCCGTCTTGCCGCAAACATTTATAAAAAATAATAAAATTAATATTAAACAAAAGAGAATATATATATATATATATATATTTTTAAAGAATCAGTCTTCCAAGTGACGCGCGTGCAATCACTCTTCAAGTGGCGATCTTTGGAACCCGCCATTGTAGCTCTACACGCACGAGTGAATCAACAAACAAAACTTGAAAGAACAGAGCAAATTAACGATGAAAAACACGAGCAGTTGCTTAATTACCTCTGTTTATTTTTTATTTCTTCATTTCTTCATTTGAACGCCTCCGCATTGTACTGACCACCTCACACAGACAAAAAAAAGAAGAAGACCTACAAAAAAATAAATCACACAAACGGAACAAAACAAAAGCCTTTAATTTTTCACCAGGCCACAGACGGATGATACGAAATTTACAGAACTCTGCGCCGCCGCCTCCCGCAAAAAAAAAAAAAAAAAAAAAGGGCATGTTATTGATGTAATAAACGTGATCGTCTCCGCGCCAATATATTGTTACAAACACCGCGCATCATATCTTTCATTATTGGCAAAACCTTTCAAAAAATTACTCACAATAAAAACGGGGAGACAGGTTAACAAACCTAAAACTTTCACGTGATCAACGTCACGTAATTTTTGCCCATCCCGCACTCTTCCCCCCTCCCCTCGGTATTATTGTAAGAGCTGTCATCAAAGTCTTGTAATAAATGTGCTGCTACAATGCCTCGCATGTTGCCACAATAAATCAAAGCAACTCAAAACCTGGAGAGAGCAAACTTATTAAACGAATGGATAGGATCATCCCTTTTCGCGTTCTGGAGGAAGAAGAGAACTGGTTTTTCCAACAAAACACACACCACGCACGCACGGCGTATCTGATAAACGGTCCGGCACTGGTAAGCCACACTTGAATAATACAATATGAGGTTTTTGTTCTTCGCGAACAAGTTTCTACAAATGTTTCCACAGACTCACACACACACAGGAGATTTGTAGGTTTTATATGACAGCTGAGATAGAACTTCCAGTTTCTAAACGGGAGAGCTTATAAAGTACTGCTAGCATCATAATATTATATGTGCATAATATATATTTATATGAAATTGAAAGGGCCTAAATTTACTTCTTTTATAACCGAATGAAACGGAACTGTTGGAATTCTTGTATTCAATCCGGACCAGGGGCGTAGCCAGAAATTTTTCATGGGGGGGGGGGGGTTACGACTACTCCAACTCATATATATGTATACGTGGGTGTGACAATGTAGTGAAGAATATACATTTTGTATGGCAAAAAATTCCTCATGGGGGGTTATGACCCCCCTAACCCCCCCCCTTGGCTACGCTCCTGATCCGGACAGCTCATTGGGTGCCACACTGTAGAGAAAATCCAGGAGCTTTCCTTGGAAATAATTGGCGGCTTAAGTACCCTAGAATTAATTCCAAGGAACGTTACATGAAAATACCAGGAACTTTACTGAATAACCCAGGAAAGTTCCACTGAATTGTATTGTTCAGTATACATTGTTCAGTAAAGTTCCTAGTATTTTCACATAACGCTCCTTGGAATTCTAAGACACTTGAGCTGCCCATTACTTCCAAGGAACGTTCCTGGATTTTTTTTTTATAATTTGGGTAATTTTTAAGCGGACTGCCTGTTTTTTAAGCGAGTCGAGGGAGCAATATTCATAGATAAACGGGTTACAGTAAAGTTTTCAGATTGGAATGTTTAGTTTCTGTATGGTATTTGAGTCTAACTTTTCCCATTATTTCCTAGGAACGTTCCTGGATTTTTTACAGTGCACATAAGGCGAATAAAAACAAGAGGAAAGTGACATTTGCTTAGCAAAACAGCTGCGTGTGTCTCATAGAGTAACACGATGTATGATAAGAAATGTCGCAGAATTACCTACATGAGGGACACAATCTTAAGAAGACGCAAAGATTGAAGTTTTCCAGGGGTTCGCAGTTAATTTATATCAGAAAGAAATCAGCAAAACCTGTGAGCATCCAGCCTGATCGATTCGAATTTCAATGACACGCTCATATGCCAGTGCAAACAACGTATGACAGACCGACGATATGCTCATTGCTCAGCTACTATAAAGGGTGAAAAGAAAGACGTTTAATCGTTATTAACTTTTTAATTTTTGGTTTGAGAAAAGTTATTTAACTCTTACATCAATTTCTCATCAACGAATCGATTGTTCATAAAGTTTTGTTAAGAAACTTTTTTTAAGTATTTATTAGCTAGTGCACCCTGATCTTAGCAATGGGAACCGCAAAACTTGTCTACCAGCCCCCGGAGTAAAAGATTTTTGGGGCTACATATTTATGAAATATATTCAATGCTTTGAAATTTTCTTATATGTTTGCCATATAATAGTAATCCACAAAAATATATAAAAAGAAATATCGAATTTTAATGTTCACACCATATATTGATTGCTTTAAGTGTATAAATATAAAAATTCCTTTTTATGCAAGAGTGAACGTTCTGCAGCATTTTTAAAGATCAAAAACTATCTCTGGAACAAATTAACCATTTTCGTTAAAAAAATGTTGCTATTTTGATTGCTCTTTTTTGAGTTTGCTCTGCGTCATCTGGAGCTTAAAAATATACTTGAACACATTTTATAACAAAACTTTTGACGAAAACATATGTTGCTTTTCATTGAAAATGTTTTCTGTTGATGAGCTCTGCTGAATATACTATAGCAGTATGATATACATTCCTATTTTCTCTATTTACACAGCTATATGAAGAAGAATTTTGTGCACACTTTTGAAAGCTTAGTCTAAGACACTGAACATTGGTAGATGGCCGAAATGTGAAGTCCAGGGCTCTGGACTACCGTGTGGCTGTTTATGTAACGATCTGGAGTTTCGGGCGTTTTTCTCTAGATGTAACGTAAACACACATTAGAACCTTTAAAAGGTCTTTCACCCAAGGCATTTCTTCCTTCGGCAGATGACCCTAGTGTGCTTTGCCTCAGCGAAGATACAGAGATTTACGGCTTTTATGCCAGACGAGAGAGGCGTTTTTAATCATTGCTATAGAGGGATTTTGCGAGTCAAGACAAAGCTTTGCAGCAGTTTTGCGAGACAGAAGGGCCTATATTCCGTTTCGCGACAATCCCTAATTTAAGGCTCGGTCCATAGCAATAGTAATCCCAAGACCGGCAAACTAACAAATTGTATATTGCTATGATATCCTATAAGTTTTGAACTTCATGTAAATAAATAATAGACGTGTTAAACAAATTAATAAACACTTGAATTTTTTATGTACACACTTTTAACAGCAAAGATTTCACCATCTTTTGGAGACTACTTTTCTAGTACCATATTTTAGTGAAATGTTGCATCAAATTTTTATGAGTGGCATCCGTTATTTGACTATGGAGGTGCGATCCCTGGACTCATCGTAAACTATCATATAATAAAATGATAATGACAAGCATAAATAACTACAGAACTGATATAAGTTACAGTGAACAATAACATTTAAAATGCCGTCTCAACATTGACATATAGCTCAAAAACAGCTGAACGATTATAGGCCTCTTCCAGGCTTCTGTTATTTATTTATTTGTTTAACACATTTTTTTGACACTGCTGGCTGTGCGGCGCCGCATAGCCAGCTGTTTCAAAAATGCTCTTTAACTGGGAGGCGCGCACTGGGCGATTCGATCGACCGCTGGTAGTTAAATCAAGCGATGGCAACGGCTGCACTATTTCGACATTGGGCAGTCTATATCTAGATGTCTTCTTCTGTTAGAAGTATTTAACTGAAATGAAATGTATTCTTCGAGAATCAAAACAACCAAAATATCAGAGTTGTGTATTCACAGCGAGGACACCGCGCTTTAAAGGGTTAACTTTCTTTCGAACCTGTGTAACATTTTAAAAAACATGTTCCTAAAATTGATGATTAAAGAGTATTCGCACATGAGCCGGACGTGTTCCAAACAATTATGAAGGAAAAAAGAAATAAATAAGGCAGCAAGAGCAAAATTCGAGTGGCATATACCCGAGAACGCGAACAAGTTTCTGGGTATGATTCCGTCATTTTACGGCGTGGATGATTTATTAAGCGCTGTGCCCAGTTTGTAGGCTGTTCTTGTTACGCAAAGCATTACTACTGGAACTAACTTGTAATGTCACTCACTTGGTAGCATTTTATATCAGTGAGTAACAACGGTATGCCATTACTTCTAGCATTTCAACTGTCAGTTACTCAACTTAAAAGTTTGGCCGATAAGACTGAAAAAAGAGAAAAAAAACTGTTAAAAGTTTACTCGCCATTCTTCTTTGTTTGAATCCAGCACCAAAAAACGAGAAAGCAAGACAAAAAAAAAAAAAAAAAAAAAAGTCACGATACTTGTTGTTATTTCACGTATTCAGTGAAATTTACTAGAAATAAGGGGTGTCATCATCTTAAATATTTCAGAAACATGATATTTTATTATTATTGGGTTTCAATTCTTCTTAATAACAGACAATTAACTTTACGGTGTCGTCTACAGACACATCCTTTACGGTGTCGTAATATTCTGAGAGAGAACTTTCAAAAGTGTGAAACAAAAGAAACAGATGGTCTTTCATACATTTAAAATGCCTTTTCTATTAATTATTTTCAGGCTTCAAGGCGCAATAATAATAAAAAAGTAATAATAAATATTAGTTTCTTTAGAAAGACATTCGAGAGAGAGAAGGGAGTATGATGATTTCTGTCAATCCTTTGAGAGGTGTATGTCCAGCATGTCACCTGGATGAAAGATATGACATTTTAGAAGTTATTTTACTTTCTCTTACGAAAGATGCAAAACATAAATAACACGCATTTTTTAAAAAGTTGAGATGGAATAAGATAATCCTCCTTAATCACTAAAATCTGATTTTTGACATCTAAATGACACGCTGGACTTAGATATACACCTGAAAAGATCAGGGGAAAGTATGATGTCCTTTGTAGGAAAGATCACAGTTAAAATTTAAATAAATCTAGCGCTACTCTAACGTTAAAAATCTTTTTTTAACAAATCATCTTTATTTTTCTAAAACATGGACTCAGTTGCTTTTATTGCTCAAAAGTACGAATACTAAACGGTAAAAAAAGTTGCAATTAAAAAAATAAAATAACAGCCTTTAAATTCTGCTTATACTGAGCAAATGAAATTAATCACATATATATTTTAAAAAACAGTGACATTGAATGCACTATCAAATACCAAGCTATCTCTTATTAATAATTGTTGTTCCCTGTATGATTTTGAGTCGTATCCTCTGAACCCGGAATGATTTCTCAAGGATACAATATTTCCATATTAAGCATGTATTTAAACCGGTTCACTTCACTTATATACTCTCGTCAGGTGCTATACCAGTAATTTTACCCTCAAGCAATTGTTTTTTGTTTGTTTTCTCATCTGTGTTCAACATCCATTTAGATTGTTAGACAAATTGCAATTTCTATTCCTAATTAATAATGTTTGTCATGCTATTAATTAATATCTTCATTCCGGAATAAGGAAGCTATTAAACAAATATTTGGGGGGTTTTGTGTAATACGCTTGCCAATGCAAATGCCAGTTCAACTCAATCAAAATGAAAACACGAACGTAAGTTTGCATTCACTATTCATTTTATTTTTATTATTTTATATTTTTATAAAAAGAGTTATTTTATGTATGTATGCATATACTACATGAATATACATATAGATATCATATCAAAACAATATACACTGAATTCAAATTCTTTTAAATCAGCATAAAATGTTGTTAACGCAGCCAGTTTAAATGATTCGCCAAATTTTCAGAATTTATGAGTAAACGTATACTGTTTTGATAAAATAAATAAAAAAATTGTGTAAAAAACACACATAAAATGATACTTATGGGAAAGGTACGATCGTTTCGACAGAAAATCTTTTCAGTCTTCCTCAGCCGACACACTTCGTCTCAAGAAACGGAACGATAAAGCTTTTTACGATTTATGTTTTGATTATGTAAACTTCATACAGTTAATGCTGTATATATATTCAAATACCTTTTCATATGCGAAACATTTATATTCCGACTTTATCATACGTTTGAACAATTCTTTTAAGAATTTTTAAATGCATATGAATGAATTATGATAGCATAATTAATTTTATGATTTAACTCGCTAGGCAGTCGCTGTCAGACAAAAAAAAAAATTGTAAACCTTAATTAAATTTCCTAGCCTTGATTCACGAGTAAAATCTCAATTTCACAAAATACTTCAACATGACCAAGTTGGGAGTAAAAAGTTCAGTTTTTTATATATATTTTTTTTAATTATTAATTGTTCATGATGTCAGAATTTATCTATTATTGCTGGTATCAGCAAAGATTTGCAAAAGTCACGCAAACAGTGTGAGCACAAATGAGTTAATGAAAATAAAAACTTCAAATATTACTTCACTTGTATAAAATAAAAAGAAATTGTTTCTTTTCCGTATATTACGTTAAATAGCTATGTAGTTCTGTGTACCAACTCTTATACGCACACACACATACAACACATCAAAATCAAAATGTTTCAGCTTCAAGCGTAATTAGCAATGTACATATATTTTTGTACGATTTAACTATGAGCGATAACGTGCTCGATGCGATGTATAAAACTTAACCTTGGTACTCTTGAAATTCCATCTGATGAGGACTAAAATTACATAATTAATTATGAAGTAAATATCTCTTTTTTTTCATCTCTGTATCACATCACAAAGACAAAAGTGTTTTGCCGAAAGTCTCTTTGATAAAAGGAAGCTAAGGGTGTCAATGTTCAGAGGCTTCCTTTTTCCTCTAATGAGGTTTTTAAATTACACGTGATCTGAAACATATTTTCAGGCAATAGATCAAGTAACAAACACGAAGTGTCTTATACATACTAGGTTGAAGTACTGGAAACTTTTCACTAAAAAAGATGTGTGTCTGTAGATAAAATTCCTTTCTTGTACATCAATAATGAAAAGTTCGTAATAGCAGATCGGTATAATAATTTAATCTGGCTGAGAATGATTTTTTTTTTCATACATCTATTGACAGAACTACTTTTCAAGGAAAGAAATATATCTAGCCATGTAATATTTAACAAATAAAAACACATAAAATGCTTGTTGAGTGCGAGTGGAAGTGCTAGCTGTTGGTATACAAACTAAATAACAAGCAGATGAATTATCATCGGAGCAATATTTCATTAAGATCATTTAAGTACGTATTGTATCAAGATTTAATTTTTTTAATAATTAATTAGTAGAAGTAAATGGAGGCACATTAAAGTTTTAGAGAATTATGAACATTATATGACATAGATTCACTTCACTAAAACATTTCTCACTTCAGGAGTTAAAATATTTAGAAGCTGAGAAATCGTTTTTCAATTATTGAAGCATAAAAGGCTAATTTCATGATTAATAAGGGTTAAAATACCCTTTCATCAATCTTGGTTCATTCATATGCATTGCCTGTAAGTGCTTCTACGTGAAACAAACTAATTTTTAATTGAAATGTATTTATCATCCCTCAGCCTTCAACAAAAGGAAACGCAGCTTGAACCAACAACAATGACTTGGCTGGAAAAGATGAATGCTAGAAACAACTATTTCTTTTGCCTAAAATATTTTTAAGGCCAAGTTCCATGAATTCTTAGGAAAGCATTCATCACGCTTTTTCCGTGCGAAGTATTCATAAGTATACATCAAAGTGTAAAGGATACACACGAAAGGTCAAGAAGAGTGTAATGAACGGAATGGAAAATTGATCAGTATATTGGAATCGGTATACGCTTGAAAGGTTCCCAATTAAACAGAAAACCTTCTTTTAAGAATGTTTTTCCTATTAAAATAAAAAAATATAGAACTGATATTATTATAAGCATGTTGTTTATTGATTGGTGCGCTTTGTTAAAAAGATTCACGGTAATAAAAAACTGTATGGTGTAGTGAAGCAAAGAATACATGACAAATATTTCATGTTCGTGCTTAGATGTAATATTTTTCCCCCTCGAATACAGAATATATGATGTTCATATGCAAGTTGTATGTATTATGTCTCTAATGAGGCTGTACTGATGCGTGAATTCGAAAAACAAATTTGAAAGAGCAACTTAGAGCCAGAATTACGTTAGAAGTTGTTCTACTTCATAGTATGTTTGAAACATAACACAGGGGAGATGAAAATAAGTCACTTATTTCAGAACTAAGCTAAACAGTCATTCGGACTAGGAATTTTATGGAAAATTAAGAGAAAGGTACATATTAAACAAGTATCACGAAAATCCAATAACACAAAGAAAGAAAAAATATGCCATATAGGTTTTTGAAGTCCAATGGTGAAATGGTTAGCCCATAGTGCTGCTTTGCCACAGGTCCAGGGCTCGATTCTAATGATGGGCAAGGTTGATTCATCCCTTCAGCCCTAGAGTGGGTCGATGAAATGAGAACCAATCTTGCTTGGGGACCCAACACTGGAAGCTTCGCTTCAGGCTCAACACCTGACAGGGGCATATGCTGCCTCCTAAGAGCCCTTGGTCGCGAAGGTGTGGATGGGTAGCGCAGGCCTTGACCTTACATGTACTGTTGCACCAATGTTTAATTTATAAAGGCTTTATTCACAAAGATACAGTAGATCTTTTCTAACTATATATATCGGTTAAATTAATTAAGAACCTTGTAAAAAACATATTTTTATCCATTTTAAAAACACAGTACAGTGCGAACGCTTCGGGTGATACAAAGGGTCTTCTTCATCTGCAAAAAATTCCTACTTCTACAACAGCAGGAAAGTGAGAGAACTTTCACTTTGCACCAAGGCAATATACCGACCTTAATGTTCGTGCGAGATGTAAAATGATAACCGCATTGTCAAACAAAATGTAAATTTCCATTACATATACCGTTTTCTGATTTTACAGTATGTAATACGATAAATTTGTCGTTTTAAAATCCATTTTTTTTTAAGAGTAAAGCTTGACAATAATGTGTTTGTATTCAATAAAATTAATGTACAATATTTCATTCTATCTTGTGATTTCAAGATGATTTTTCATTATCCATAGATTGAATACCACCCACGTAGCTATAAGGAGTAGTTCTCCCTAAAGAAAAAAAAAAAATGAGGCTTTTAAGACAAAAGTGGCAAAAAGTATGAAAACATTGTCCAAACAAACGAAATATGTTAGTGTATTTTTTTGTCAAAAAACAATTTTATATTCGAATGATATTTCTATATATAAATAATTATTGTTTAATTTGGTTCATTGTATTTCAAATTTCATACCGTTTGGCCCTCTGATTCTGCTGATACACATAAATATGATAAATCTACAGCCTAACCATGACATAATCTATCGACCTTAGGTATAGGTATAATACTTTTTGTACGTGTGAAACAAGAAGGCATCATTGTCACTGAAAAAATAAACGTTGATCTACTAGCAATCACAAATAAAACTTATGAACCGTCCCAAAAAAATGAAAGAAAGAAAGAAAATACTTATTATCTCCACTACGTAAATTTTCCTAAGAAAAAAAGAGGGTGGTGGGGGGGGGGGTAAAACCTAACACGGCATAGCGATCGGGAGGGGCTAGGGTCTCAGCCCCCCCAAAGAGAGTTCAGGTACATGTTTATTACCTTAATAGCAAATACTTTATACTAGCCCTCCAAAGCTATACATTGGTTAGCAAAATTGATTTATAGTACATAAGGTGTAACTTAAAATTAGCCCTCCCAAAAAATTTCTGACCGCCACTGCACATCAGAACTTAGAATGCTTAAACACTAAGGAAAAAAAAGGAAAAGTTTTTCGAAATGCCTGGTAAGTTCACTGCAACGATTTGTTGAACTCCAGAATTACAGACGAGCTAAACGAATTAATTCCAGAACCTACAGTTGGTCCGTTAGCGGCCGTCATAAAGTATGTCTTCCATTGCAGCAAAAGTATCATTAAAATGGCGGACGACGCATCGGCGTGAAGAAGCAACGCGTTTCACGTTATTAAGTAGGGCCATTTTGAACTCCGAGGTTTCACAATTCATTATCTCGCACGGAAAATATAACGTTCTTTAATCTGTTCCGCCGAAGGGATGGAATACTCCCGTCTCCAGATGGAACGGCCACGAACAGAAATGCTTCGCTGCAGAAAGTTTGTCACATCTCTGTTATCTTCTTGGAGTTTCTTCTTTAACAGAACGAATCGTTTAGAAACATCGAGTTTTACACAATTTTTATTTAAAAATTTCTTTTTTTTTTCTTCTCTGTAACAAAGGATGATATTAACCCATTTGTGACTGTTCGCATGACTTTCTCCAAACTTCGCTAATGCCAACAGCGACATATTAATTTCTCACATATATAATTTCTTTAAAAAATTACATATATGAAGTGAAAATTTAGTTATAATTTGAGCAATAATACTTATGAATTCAAGTTTAATAAATATTATAATCGCTGCTGATATTAAGTCTATCCAATTTATATGCAATTTTGCCGATGGAAAATTTTAAAAATTCTGAAAAATTGAAAAAAAAATTGATTTTTTTTCCATAAATCGAAAAGTCTGAAAAATCTCATCCCTGATAATGCTACTTTACCCAATGTACTATGGACTGACACCAACAGTAAAGCTGTATGTACCATGCAAATTTCAGAAAAAATTCATAAGCACAAAAATCGCCTTCAGAAATGGGCCGAGGAGTTGCCCGCTTTTGGAAATATCGTGATACTCTGTTTGTTTAGCATTTTTTTCTTAGTGTTTCGAAACTCCTATAGGTTCATTATTTGTGTCAGTACACAGTAATGCTTGTAAAGAGAGATTCTAAATTTTTCTGAGTCAAACGCAATTAAATTTTCTAGAAAGCTGTTCAAAAGTTGCATAATTTTCAAGTTTAACAGCTTTAACAAACACTTTTATTTGTTTCAAAGAAAGTATTTGTGGCAGATTTTATTAAAAATTCCTCTTGTTCACTTTTTTACTCATTGACTTAAAAATTCAACTTCGCACACCAAAATCTCCTTAACCTATAATGACCTTAATTAAATTAAAATATTATTTTATTAACTTAATTAAGGCTACAAAAATTTCCATGAGTTATATTATACCATTCATTTAAAACAAAATTATAAAATTTTAAGTTATACTTATAAAAAAAATAATTTTTCTAATAATTAATTAAAAAGAAAGCCTGTCGTTTTCAGCACATTTTGCACTTTATTCTTCCAAAAGCTATACACAGTAAAAATTCTAGGTTAAAACATTTTCATTTTATAATTTCAGTCATCGTATTAGTTGCAAATCGATTATTCGATAGTAGAATAATATTTTGTTTTCTATATAACCCTGTTATTTATATATAATTCTTGTATTAAATCTTGTGTTAAAATAAATATCTTATTTATAAGATAAAAAGTTTATGCGCATTCCGGATGTATTTTTAATATTGTTTGATTAAGGCAGAAACAATTCGAACAATATATGAAACAATATAAATAATTAAATAATATTGAATAATTTAACAATACAAAAATAAAATAGCATGAAAAAGATATTTTCAATAATTGAAAAAAAAATACTCAATAATACGAAAATCTAATTTTATAGCATTTTATAAACTAAATGAAAGTAATAGTAAAATTTCTGCATTAAAATGGTTTAAATTTCACATCTTTTTGCGTAAATCGATAAAAATTGTCACGAACGAGTAAAAGACACAACTTAAAATATAAAAGCTCAAGCACATTCCTCCCCAAAATCTCTTACGTCATACACACACAAATAAAGCTTTTAGAAAACATACTTTTAGAGTTTATATTGTCGCTTATGTTTAATCAAAGCAACAGTAAAGTATGCCATATAGAAATCATCAAAATGCCAAATCTTATATACCTAAATAAATAAAATAAATAATCATAAACAAATACATAGTCAACTGCGTAATGTAACCTATCCACACAATAAACCTTAAATTTATAAGAAGAATTTGCAAAAATAATAAAACTCGAATTCTACACTGGCTAAATTTGACAATCCACAAGTTCACACTACTTTCTCTTTGCCAATATTTACACCATTTTAATGTGGCCGACAACTTTCGACGCGAAAAAAAAAAAATAAAATAAATAAATAAAAGCATTACATACATTTAAAAAAAGAAATCAACCACCGAGAACGAATCAAAACATAAAAAAAAAACAGCAGCACGAAAAAAAAAAGAGTTTCCATACCCACTGCCGTGTAAAAATTTAATGCTTAAGATCGAAATTCAACCATAATCTCAAATCGGCAACAGAAAAAGAAGGAGAGGAAAAAAGGGGGGGGGATAAAAATAGAAAGAAAAGGTGGGGGGAGAGTGAGAGAGAGAGAACTTCGAAAAATGCTGCTCCGTTTTTAAACTGCCGGACAATTTGTACCCACAAAATCGGAAACCCCTAGAGCCTGAATAACATCGTGTAGCATCGATTTTTTTTTTTCCCCTCCGTATATATATGTCGATACATACATATAGATATATGTATAAAACCGCACTTTGGAATGAACTGGTATGGAGTTATTTGTAGTAAGCCATCAAAAGGGGTCTACACACATGCTGAAGAAGAGAACTTGAACAATAATTCGGCGATAAAAAAGGCACTACGCTCCCCCAGATCTCGCTTTACATTTTAAACCCATTTTCTGGTTTTATATAGAGGTATGAGGATGAGTTTTCATGGGGGTATCATGGTGAGCGAGATGTTACTCTATTGATTTAAGGGCGATCGGGAAAAGTGTCCCGCTGTAGAGATATTTTATGACAGGAAATCCGGGTTGAATTGTTCATAAAAATATGTACCTGGATGTGAAACAATTAAATTTCGGATTTTATTTTGCGGCAAACAGTATTTTATACTAGTGCATTCAGAGCGCTGGTGCTGGGGGAATCCACTGTGGATAAGACACTGAATATGGTAGACGGCTGAGGTGTGGAAAGGTCCCATGTTCGGGTCTAGCGCGGCTGTCGATCTAAGTTTTGGTCGGTTCTCCCCAGATGTAATGTAAGCTCGCGTTATAGCCCCTTAAAAAGTCCTCCAACCAAGGCACCCAAAGGCCTCTCGTGTAGGCTTGCCATAACACAAAAACTCAAACCTAAGCTCTAGTACAAGTGCCTACAATGGTACTTGTAGGTCAACTAGTAGGTGGTATCTGGTATCTACGTCACGCTACTCTAAACATATTTATATGATATATTTATAATGTCTGTGTAATATAGTTACAATATATACGTATTTCTATAATACACTATTATTATGTAATGTATTTATAATGTTTGCGTAATACAGTTATAATATATACAAAGGGCATTCCATAAAAACTGAGAGTTATTTTTTTTTTGCGTAGTGGCAACACCGCGAAACTAAAAAATAGAAGTGCAGGCGATTTTTTCAAACAGTTAACTGTACGTTTATACAAAACAAGCAGACGATTTTATTTTCCTAGTTCCGTGCTTGCTTAAAGAACTGTTTTATTTGCCCTACAGAAATGGAGAGGAGTGATTCAAAGCTGAAATGCGTTTGTGCCGTAAAATTTTGCTATCCACATCCCCCTTACAGTCCAGATCTCGCACCATGCGATTTCTGGCTGTTTCCGATGTTGAAGGAGAAGCTCCGTGGCAGAAAATTTAACACAGATTCTGAAGTTATTTCAGCAGTGGAGGGTTCTTTGAAGCAGCTTCCAGAAAAGGGCTTCTCTACTTGTTTTGAAAAGTGGGTTGAACGATGGGACCGTTGCATATCATCTGACGGAAGGTATTTTGAAAAGAATGATGTATTTTTTGCTGTAAATATATTTCTTGATTTTTTATGATTTTACTCTCAGTTTTTATGGAATGCCCGTTGTACAAATTTCTATAATATACTACAATGTAACATATTTATGTAATTGAATTTCATATTTACTGTCCACAGTAACATTAAATAGCGAATATTCCATTCATAATTCGAAGTCTACAACGTATGTTTTAAATGTCGGTAAAAAGGTTCCAAGGGAGCAAAGAGAGAAATCAAATTTTTAAAAATATGTTTAAAGTGAAATTTCATTATGACTAAATTTGCACTATTTTTTTAAATAGAATTATTGTATTCGTTAATATGAATTATTCGAAAGTAAAATTAGTTGTAACGTGATTTTAAGCATCAAGTTTCAGTTTCAGTTTAGTTTAATAAATATTTTTAAGGCGAAAATATATAAATTAATTGCCGTGTTTTATATGGTAATGGAATATAATGTTTAATTAATTTTATTTAACAAAAGTCTCTATTGAAATCTGATTGCACAAAAAGATATCTCTTTAATTAGTAATCTTTATTCAAAGCTAACAAGGCCACGAACAGCATAACAATTGACCTAAGCCGAATAATTACATATCCTGACCTTATTGGTAATCACCTATATGACTATAATCAACACCATTTAGAGAAAATTTCAAACGGTATTACGGTGAACATAAATTTTATCAAACTACACAACTTTTTATAAATTGAACTTAGAAATTAAATTTTGTAACATTTTTTAAAAGTCAATAAATATATAATACAATTAAAAAATAATAGCAAATTGTTTTATAAAAAAAAAATACTTTTAATTTTTATCTTGAGAAAAACTTCAAAAGCTCATAACAGGCTACAAAACATTTTACAGAACTTTATTTTTAAAATAAACTTTATAAACACTAGCCTAGTCGTGGTGATGTCAGAGTTTAAGAACATCTATTTAAGAAAGCATTCTAGTGTTAAATAAATTTCCTAAATGTTTTGCTAAAATAGCTACTAATTCCTTATATTGATTTCTAAAATAATAGCCTTTAAGGTTAAAAATGAATAATTCAAAAGCATGGGTCATAAAACTTAAACTGCATAATATGTTTTGAGGAAAAACTGTTAAATCACTCATTAAAGTAACAGAGGAAAACTGTATTTTAGTCTAATACTTTCTTGAATGACTAGAGCAGAACTTAAAAGCAGTGGAGAACCCGAAAGATCTGGGGAAGGATGTTGAAGTGATCATTCTCCTTTGCTCACGCTGCTCATTCTCATCATTGGAACGATGCAACGAGAAAGACTCCCCTTCTGTCACTAGGATCGCTTCATCTAATTTTACCAATACTTGAATTATATAGCCATATAATATAATTCAAGGCGCAGCCGAGGGGGTGTTTGGGGAGTTCAACCGCCGTCCCTCTAACTTGGCTAACAACCCCCTTTTGCAAACATATATTACTATTTGTAGATGGATATTAAAAAACTGCTACATTGAGAAACATAAAACTCACCCCTCTCCCCCCCCCCCTCCCGCCCCGAAATTTTTTCCTGGCTACGGTTTTGATAAAAACAAGGGTCGATCCAAGAATTTTTTCCAGGGTCCCATTTTTCAGAAAATTGCTTATTTTTGTGAATTTCAATACTTAATTTCGTGAATACACACTTATTTATGTGAATTTTCATACTAATTTTAAATAAAAGTCACTTTTTTGTTAAAATAATTGCTAAAATTCATTAAAATGTAGGGTAAAATGCCAATGAAGGGCTGTTTGAATCGATTATGTTTTTGTGAAGGGACCGTTTTAATTGATTCTAATTTTGTGAAGGGACCGCAAAATGGACCCAATTTTCGTCTGCATCGATCCCTGTATAATTTGACCTATTTAATATATCTCCTGTAAGAGGAATTTACATTTTTAAAATTTGGCTCTTAATGGGAATCGATATATACTGCTAATATAATTACTTTTTTTTCTTTTCTTTTTTTTTTTAATCGTATATACAGGCAGTCATAAATATTACGGAGCAGGGAAGACACGGAGTCACTCGTTCTTTGGACCTAGCGACTAAATAGTCTAATTTCTATTCCTGAGTATGTAATATAATAAGATATTTTGAGAAGAACGGGCATTTTAGATTTTATTTTGAATCTGAGAGAAATGATAATGGATTGGAATATATTTTTGAATCATTTTCTGCAAGATTTGTGTAGTTAAATCTACATTTTTAAAAATTTTAGAATACTTTAAAAGACTGAAATTTTCTCAAAATGCAAGTTTTTGAAATTAAATGTCTCATTAAGGGACACAGAAAACTGCATGAAATTTTTACATTGGAAAATTGGAGAGTGGAATTTAGAGAGATTGAATTTGCAAGGAAATTTCATAATTTAAAAACGCGTAACAAGAATTACCGTCATGATGAACTTTTTCCCTTATGCTCATCAACGTAGATACGAAATGCTATACAGATTTATTAACAGATAACATGGACAAAATTCTAATTATTTGGCTGATATACCATCCCATTGATTGATGGTAACAAGATAGAACTTTCACTTCAAACTAACAGTAAAAAGAAACTATCTGTGAAATTAAAATGAAATTACTTTCTTTGAGTACACAAATATTCATGTACATGCTACTCAACAAAGCATCACAAAAATATTGAAATAATACAAACTTGGTTCCATTATTCTTCATGTTACAGCTGATGTATACCCGACTTTCAAGAGGCCTACACCTTTTTCACCTGTTACACTCATAATTTCAATGACACCTTTTTCCCCCTTCTTTTAATGCTGCTTTTCAAAATACCCTCCTCTCGGGTGAGTAAAAAAGCTGAACACACATCACGCAATGCGCGGATTTAGGGTATGGTGAAATAGACAATACAAGAACGCACCATACGGGTTTCTATTTGAAGTATTAACATAAATATGGAGGAGAGGCACAGAGATTGGATGTGTTATAAAGCCAAGAGGAGTTAAAACGCAGTCCTTTGTGTGCTTCACTTTCTCACAGAGAGAGCTAGCTCTCTCCCAACTGAAAGCATCGAAGTATTTAAAGAGCGAACGATTTCGTCGTAGTTCAGAGGTGAAAATTGCGGTTTATGAAAATAATCGATTCTTCCAAACGTTCCGTTTTGGTTTCGCATTGAACATGTAAAAAAAGTCTAAAACGATGCCAATAAAAGCAGACTTTTTAACACTTTCTAATAAGGTTGAAAAGCATTTATGATTTCGGTTAGTCTGTCTGTTCGTCCGTGCTCTAACTGCCGTAAATATTCATCAATTACTATGAAATTTATATATGCCATTCCTTTGTACTGTATCATGTATGCTTTTTGAAATTGGTGTATGTAGCATTTATAGTTCCTTTACAAGAACACTCAAAAGAATTCCTATACATTATACTCCGTGGGTAATCACTCTTTAAAGCGTATTTTAGCGATATCCTATTATTTCAAGCAAAGCAAAACGTCAGAGTTTGGTGTTTCCAGAGCGGGAACACTGCGCGTTAAAGGGTTAAAAACGAAAGGCTCATACTTCCGCGATTCCCACAGAGCAAAACGGCCATTACAGCAAAGATTCTACAGGAATTTTTAACTCTGTAGAGGGCGAAGTAAAAAACAAAAAAAAAATCTCTTGGCATGTTTTACAGAAAATAAGTGCCCAGGAACCCTAAAATTTTACAGGTGACAGTCGCGTCACAAAACCCGGAGCAGAATGAATGATGACGGATGGATTTGGGAGTGAGCACAGCCAGCTACACTTGAGTCAAAAACTCTGGGAAGAAGGAGGACCAAGGTGCGTCCTCAAAAATATGCAGGAACTGAAAGGAAAAGATGTATCTGGAAGAGCGACCTTCAGCCATCGGCAGTTTGGGCAGTAACGGATGATGATGTATAGATGGACACGTGGGTCTGTCAAGATTTTTATTATATTTTTCTTTTTTTTTCCCCTCCGAAAGAATGATAAGATGTGCATGAAATAGATGCGCATCATGACAGTTTGGATTAGATGGAGCCTTGGAAGAGGTGTGTATGTGTGTGTTCGGACAAAGAAAGCAAAATGATTTGCAGGTGTCAGAACATTACGATTCTTCCAGCAAACAATAAGCAACAAGAATGTGCAATTGAGAGAATCAGTATTCCAGACCTGCGTGTCCATCTCGACTAACCGATAATCAGACCCCGGATACACCCATGGTACAATTGAGGGTTTCTTTTAAACAGAGAATCGCAGTTACCTGTTCGCCTACCTGTACTTGAAATAGCTTACTAACTAACATGGGTAAAATTTACAATCACTGACTAACTAGGTGGGGGATAAGCCCTAACGGCCCCCTAGTACACATATTGGCGTAAACTAACATGGAGTATTAAGAGGGGGGGGTGCAAAATGATTCCTATTGCAGAAAATACATTTTCATTTAAGCTTATATCTAAATTTTCTAAAATTTTTAGGGGGCGGGGGGAGTGATTGGCACCTCTTGTCCATAGTAAGTTACGCCTATGCTAGTGCATGCTTAACTATCCCTGGCTTAAATATGTTTTTAACAAACAGCATCGTAAAAAATATGGAAGAAAGAGGGGGAGTGGAAATTAAATTTGAATGTGTGCAAACAGGCCATTTAAGTTTGGGCATAAAATGAGTATAAACCAAACTACTGAGTCTTACTAGAAAACCACTTTTCCACAGCTGGGAATCCCTCTAGATAAATACCACAAAAAGACAAACAGACGGGCCATTCAATACCAGATCGGCATCTCCTGGCATAAATCAAAAATCTTACATATTGATTCGAGATGACAGGCATCTGCTCAGCTCAAAAAAAAAAAAAAAAAGAAGAAAAATATTTTTTTTTCCATTCACTTATCCGAGGATAAGCCCATCTCTGAATCCATCCCTCTCCCGACAAGTTTCCCTCGGACAATAAATTCGGATGAAATGCACACTTTACGCGGTTGGCACGAACGAGCAATCCAAGATCGCATTTTTTCCAGGCACGGATGCAAGAGTTTCCCATGTCTTCTTGTCCACCGGAAGACATAAATTTTTGCCACAGCACAAAAGTGTGTACCACGGACACGGGTATTGTAAGACATCCCCCAGTCGGCATAAATCAAAATCTTCCACGAGCCCATCATACAACAAACGTGAGAAGAAGGCGTCGCTTTTTTCATATGCAAGGAATAACATGGGTCGCAGCCAGCCCCCCCAACTGCTTGCCTGAGATGACGCAGGAAAAGTGCCGAGCTTTCATCGAAATTCGACAGTTTTTCGACGAAAGCATTCGAGTACATCAGCTCTTCTTCTAGTCTAAAATGTCTCGTTTTATATTTATTAAACAATTAAAAGTGCATTTGAAAACGTTACTTCCTGCCTTCTAACAGCACTGATTGATCTTTGCCCGAAATGAAATCTCCATAATCTTTAACGCAAGTATGCAAATAAGGGGAAGCACAGTCGCGCGGTGCGACCAAAAAATCGGTGCGTACGACTAAACATTACAGTTGTTTCCGCCATTTTGCAAGATAAGAAAAATTTGATGCCACCAAAGTTTTGACAGCGCTGCTAAATATTTGGATCCTCTTTGCACCCCTGCTTTAACGATAAAGCAAACTCAGACTCATAAATATAAGCATTTCTCCACAAGCTACAATGTTGCACTATTACAAACAATAAATCTATATAGCAAATGATACCATCACTAAAATAAACAAAACAAAAAAAAAATCATTAGCAAAATAGCGATGCAAAAGGAGCGAACGTTTGGCTAATTCTGTAAACTTATTAAGTATTCTTAGCTCCATTTTTGGATACCGCACAATACACTAATCTACAGCGAGGCATTCGAAGATTTCTGCAATAACAAACATAAATTTCTTGACAATCGATTAATATTTATTACGATTAGGGCACAGAAATAAAACGGACATTAAAACAAACTGAAATCATAAACAACTTTCAATTTTGTTAGAAAGCGTTAAAATACAGCAGAATTGTTGTTAAATTATTATCTACCTTGTTGAAGAACATCAGAAAATCTTTATCAAATTTTTAATGATTTGACAAACTTAGTCTAAGAAAATGGTGCTTTAAAATATAAACCCTTTTTTAAACTATATTTTTCCAACATTTTTCAAAATTTTAAGTTCATATTATATTAAGGTTAAAAGTATGATGCTAAATTTACAGGATCTGTCATTCCAGCAATTTGAACATAACTCCAACAGATATCGTACAGCTTAATTTTTTGCTTGTATTACAGCATGCTTTATCAAAGTACTGTAAGTCGATAATCATACATATTGTGTAATATACAATACCAAATTTAAGACTAATATATTTCTGTAATTAAAAGTAATTACAACACAACTTTCGAGTAAAAATAACTCTTTTGTATTTCAGTGTATCATTGACAGTATCAACGCAATATAAAGAAATATACAAAATTTTGTCCTAATTCTTCTCTCTTTAACAAAATAAAACTTATTTAAAGTGTTTATAATAATTATTATTATTCTATTGCACCTTTCAGCAATAATTCTACAGTTCGAGCTCCAAGATTTAGCGTTTTTGATTGGAGTGAATCAATATTTACACTAGATTAAAACTAGTCAAATGTCCAGAAAAACAATTGAAAATAAAATCTTATAAGATGCATAAAATAAATATTAGTTTTTCAATGGGAATTCATTAAGTGAAGTGTGCTTTATATAAAAATTTTCAGACAATATAAAACTTATTTAAAGTGTTTACAATTATTATAATTCTATTGCACCTTACAGCAATAATTCTACAGTTCGAGCTCCAAGATTTAGCGTTTTCAATTGGAGTGAATCAACATTTACACTAGATTAAAACTAGTCAAATGTCCAGAAAAACAATTGAAAATAAAATCTTATAAGATGCATACAATAAATATTAGTTTTTCAATAGGAATTTATTAAGTGATGTGTGCTTTATATAAAAATTTTCAGACGAAACTTTTCTTCATGTGCAACAAATTTTGATGAATGCAAGCAGTCTTTGTATGAAATTTTATCTAAAACTCAGTTTAAATGTTTATGGCTTGTTAACCAAATAACTCCATTCACATCAAAAATAGCCAAGTAAAGATTGAATTTCCGAATTGAGAAGACTTACATTCGACCAAGTATTTCAGACAAACACAGAAACCGAATCTCTAAACATTACCCTCCCCCTCCCCTTATTTTATTTACAGTAAAGCACCGTTTATACATCTTTCAAAGGACCGATCTAGAACGACGTATAAATGAAAAGACGTATAACTGAAACATTAATAAACAACTTACATACATTACATTACAAGTTTAACGTTACTAATGTAAATATAATGTTTCCCCCCCCCCCCCCAGGTACTAATGCCATGAAAACAATAACTAAATTTTAGTAAATAAAACACTTATCATAAAACTGAAACAAATCATACCTTTATTGTACTATTTCTTAAATGCTGCATATCTTTAACATTAATATAATACACACTACATACCAGAGATAAGAACGTGTTGTATGCGGAGTGCCTGGGATCTTGTTCACAACTCCAATTCAATTATATTTAAACAATTAAAGAGAGTTGAGAGAGAAAATTTAGGAAAGTTGCACCGTCGACACTGCATACCAGTTATGGTGTGACTTATATTCCATGCAGACATTGAATAAAAAAATGAACTTTCATAGTCGACTGATTGTCTTTGATTGTTAATTACAGTATTACGGATTGAGTTCATGAAATGGGCTTTTTTCATTCATGTTCAGACAAAGTTTTTCAATATGGTCGATTGCGTGTTTAAAGGAAGGTGGTTAAAGGTGCATCCCTCCTCACATACTCTATTAGACGTTCTATCTAGGAAAAGTTACACCCCAAATAAGAAAATTATGGCCGAGGGAGAAAATTTTCAAAGTTTAGGGAAGCGGAAAACGACCTAAAACCGAAGTTGTGCGTTTTATAAACGTAGCAATTTTCCATTAACACTTTAACGCGCAGTGTTCCCGCTCTGGGAACACCAAACTCTGACGTTTTGACTGTTGCCAGTCACGAAGAATAGATTTGATTTCTATAAAAATAGTTGCGGGTGACATAGCTCCACGAGAATCTTTTACTTTTTAGCACGTCATTTCCCGTCAAAAAATTGTCCCGATTCTTTTTAACAGCACTGACATCTGCTGAAAAATGGAAGAATGCGAGAACAGCTGGATAGATTGCCCAATGCTGAAAAAAGGGCAGCCGTTGCCATCGCTCAACTTAACTACCAGCAAGATGGCGGGCGATCGAAACGTCCATCGCGTGCCACAGATCTAGAGACCCTTTTTTGACGCAGCTGGCTGTGGTAGTTAAGTCGAGCGATGGCAACGGCTGTCCTTTTTTCAGCATTGGGAAAGGGTTGCGCCTCAAAGGGTTAAAATGAATAAGAATGAATCGGGACTTCACGAAAACGACGGATAAGCTTAAAAGTCGTAAAAATGAGAAATGTATAAACGGTGCTTTACTGTATATTTATTTTTATTTATTTATTTATTTTCGTGATACGTCGTGACGCTGAAATAATATGAAATGCATTATTTCATTTTGTTATTTATTAAAAAATACCATGGGAGCTTTTTTTTTTTCCTTGAGCAAGATGGGAACAACGTAAAATTTTAATATTATTTTCCTCTTTCTATTATTTGCACTACTTTGGGAAAGGGATGATGATTTCATGATTTCGTTAAAGGCAGATATGACAGTTCGTTGAACCTGATCTACGATTCAAGACCCCACGTGAGAGGGTTAATACAACCTGCGCCTATTGATCAACGATACGCACCCTCCCGTAAACGAGGGGATGTGTAATGCCCCTGAAGTATGTACACACACATTAATACGCTCTTTCTGTAACCCGATTCAAAGGGGGAAGGGACTCTAGAGCTTTCAGAATAAAAATTCCAGCATTACTGGATATGAATATTTTTCTCGATAATTCAATAGCATAATAGCATATTAAAACGGGACTCCTTTACGGAACTTGCCTTGAACGGAAATATTTGCTTGCTAATAATTATATTAGGAACTTTAATATACTGTTTTCTGTTTCTTTTAAATAAAGCTTTTATAGTACTATTTAGTGGCACAGATTTCGATTCATTGATTTATTATTCTTTCCTTTTTAACGGTGTAGTTCGAAAAAAATCATGTGGTTTTGGTACACGAATACAAATAAACTAATTAAGTCATGCACTTCAAAATATTTAGAATGTCTCTTTACAAGCTGTACTATGCATCGTAGAAAACGATAAATCTGTATCATTTGCGAAACTCTCAGAAAAAAATTCTTAAAAATCGAAAATGTCTGACTTTTCTAAAATTTTTGCCATACAATTCCATGTTGGGGAATTTTTAGCGAAAGTTCTATAAAAGGCATCGTTTGTTTCATTTATTACGATGGGTAGAAGACCTTAGAAAGTATAATCCAGAATTTTTTTGAGCCTCTGGCGCAATTGGTTTATTTCAATTTGTGTACCTAGATCGTGAGGGAGATTTTGTTTCTACGAACTACACCCTTAAATCAATGACTCAAGCTCTATTGCTTGTGTATATTTTGTAACCCCCACCCAAGGGCAAGTATTGTAGGGTGCAGTAACCACCATACAATCTATTGGGCAGCTATTTTGTGAGTACATTCATACTATCATTCTAAAACTTTTAAAAGTTTCACTTTTCGAAACGAGCATTACAATACACTGAATATTATTTTCAGCAGTCTAGAATTGTTTAAAGATATTCTACCTGAAGAGCGATCGACGTCAGAGGATTTTTGAACAGCTTTGAAAACAAACGAATGATGTTAAACACTCAAAAAAATTAATAATGCATCTTCACAAAATGCACTATGGACTAACAATAACAGCCAAGCTGTATGTCTCATGCAACTTTTAAAAAAAAATTTAGAATTACAAAAATTGCCTTCTAAACTGGACCGAGAAATTAACGTGTTTAAGGAAATGTTGCAAAAATCCCGTACATTTAGCATTTTTTCCTGGGTGTTTCGTAACTCCTATAGGTTTATTGCTTGTAACAGTTAACAGTGCAACTTGTAAAGCGATATTTTAAATTTTTTTGAGTCTAGCGCAATTTTATAAAAAGCTGCTCAAAATTTGCATCATTTCCAAAAAGAACAGCCTAATTGTTGTTAAACTGAACACAAATATTTTACTTAATAATTCAGTGCAATGATAAGTAGAATTTTATAATATTGTCGTTTAGTTTTTGATAAAGCTATTTTTAACAAATCCTTCCAGAAAGATAAAAAGCGTTTCGTAGTCTCTTTTACAGCACTAGTTTCACAACGCTTTCTTTACTGTTCAGGGAAAAGTGAAATTAGAAAATCATCTCCATTCATCACTGTTGAGTTTTTGACCTCAGAAAATCTATCTAGATCATTACGTTTCATCATTTTGACAGGTGTTCCAAACCAGAATCATCCTCGGATGGCATAAGTGCAGTTAGTTCACACATTCTTTTCATCAAAAACGAAGTGCAGTAAAGCTGCGTTACGGCGATGCCTGTAAAGTTAGTGAATGATCCGCGTTTGAAAAACTGTCTATAATCAAATAAGCAGTTTCGTTGGTGTTTTTAAATGCTTATGAATAATAACATTATGGAACCTTTGTGCCTCCCGAAACGTAGGTTAATTTTTATTTTACTTTTATGTGAAGTTACACAAAATTATTGAATTTATAGAGTTTAATAACAGGTTTCTTAAAATTTTTTCAACACTTATTACACCATTCAGTATAATTTATTAAACTGACTGATCTCTCCTGAAATGAAAGAAAATGAATATTTTCCCCGAAAGTGTGAAACAAAATATTTTAAGTTTTCGATATGGCAAACAAAATAAAATTTTTCTTGATAGTTTAAAGAATTTTTATTATTATCTTTTAAATGTTGAATTCATCAACAATCTATTTTTATAAACAATGATCTATTCGCTAATGAAATAAAATAAACATGTGTTTTACCCCCTCCAAAGTAAGATGCGAAACGCTTAAATGCTTAGTTTGCCAATAAATAAATAAAAAAAAAAATCAGACAACACTCCCTCCCCCTCTCCACGCTATTAAAAACATATTCCCAAATTACCCATCAGGTCTAGCCAGCCTGGCTAACCGAAACAGACCGCAAAGGTGAATGAAATGCCAGATTTAACGATGTGTTTCACAACATCCAATTAGATATAAATCTTTTCTTTTTCTCCATCTGAAACAGAACTTTCACTGTTTTTCCAATTTTTTTCCCAAGCACCGAAATTTCATTTTCCCACATTCACTATTTACATTGACCAGTTAAAACAAACAGATCTTGGAACATATCATAGAGGTGCAATTAAAAGAAAAAAAAATGTATTGGTAATCGTTACCACCGCGATGCAAAGATTTAAACAAGACTTACTTCATGCACGGCTACACAGGTAAAATAAACAAGATTTTCTCCCCATTATTTCACCGGATTTTACCTGGACTACCAATCATCCAGATGTCTTCAACTGTTTATCACCATCCATCAAAAATACTTACCTAGGGTCATGAATCCGCAAAAAAACGATGGAAGAAGAATTTAAAAAAAAAACTATATGCCATCTTGTTAAAGAGAAAGCCGAAAATGATAGGAAATGTGAAATTCCGTCAATTTATAGATGATTTTTAAAAGGCTTGGGATCGTTTTTCCTGATTTCACTAGATGATAGGGAAACGTTATTTCTTACAGTGGCGGCAGAAAATTACATTTTTCTGTGTTTATCAGAAATATAAAAAGGGTTGAATTTGTAACGCGTTAAAAAGATCGGATGCATTATTACAAACTAGAAGAACCCGGCAAACGTTGTCCTGCCAGTGAATACTTACAGATTTCAGAAAAGGATGTGGTACTATGTTCAACTTGTGTATATATATTTATGTACAAGGATATTTTTTTACCACGTAGAAATATTTCCATTTTTTTTTCCTTTGGAAAGGCGGGTAGCTTAGGGGCGGGGTGTCCCATATTAACCATATTAATTTGGTCAAGTTCCGATGCTATTACCATTCAGAAAAATCTGAAAAAAAAAAAAAAAAAAAAAAAAAAAAAAAAAAAAAACGTTTTTAAACTGTTGACTAAACGGTTGCCAGTAACGGCGTAAAAAATATGTCGAAAGTCGCAAGGATTGGATATCTACCGTTAAGTTTTGCGCCGAAAATTAAGTTTAAGTTAAATTAAGTTGATTTTCTAAAGTATTTTTGAACTCGTGGCATCAAAATGACGTCATTCTTACTTACGATATCCAACTTTTGTTGTTTAAAGCAATAGATAAATAAACCTTACCTTGTTAACTATAGTCCCTAATCTGCTCAAATTGGTCACTGGGGTAGCTGTTTGGAGTGAAAATTACGAAAAATCGATAAAACTCAGGTAAAGGGTAGATTTTCAAAATTTTAAATTCGCCCATGTATTAATTCAGGGTATAAGCTATCTGCAATCCAAATTTCATCCGAATCTGTCCAGCCGTTTCTGCATGACAGAGTAACAAGCATACAAATTCGCAAACTTTCTCATTTATTATATTGGTAGGATAACGGGACATAATCATATATTTTATGAGATTCAATAGTTCTCAATACGCAACAACTAGAACTTAAATTCTTTGAAATTTAGCTAATTAATAGTACGAGTCTTTTATTTAAAGAACAATAATTAAATTTTTTAACAACCTATAACAACATATCAGTCAGTAAAACAGACCTTCAAAAATACGGTCGAAGCCCGTAATTCCACTGAAGCAGTAATTCCAGTTTCGTTTCACAAAGTGTCTACAAAAGACGAAATTACCTCTAACTTGGTAATGTTGGTAAATTAAATTTTTTAATGGCATTACAGCCGATTCCGCTGTAGTAGTGAATATGTTTATCATTAATGACTTAAAAGATGTTTTTAAAAAATTGTTTTCTAGTAAGAAAAAGAGTAGTTTCGGAACAACATGAAACTAAATAATCATATAAACATGCAGGAAAACGTAGTTAAAACAAGGAAAATAATAAGAGAGTGTATGAATAACTAATCATAAAAGACTCAAAACTGACATTTAGTTTTTTGATTGAATAAATTACTAAAGATTACGATCTAAAAATCTGTATAATACCTATTAGTATATACATATTCTTCAATTTTAAATCTTCATTAATCTTCCTTTCGTTCAAAACGTAAACGCTAGTTAATAAATAGTTTTACTTCACAATCTCTCTCTCTCTCTCTCTTTCTAACAGTTACTTATATCCTATTTAAAGGTTGAATTTCAAAGCAATGGTTTATTGCAGTGAATAATTTTTAAGAAGTTATTTTTTACATGCGCTATTTTTATTATTGTAAAATGATTTTTGATTAGATTCTCTTTTCCTAGAATGAAAAATAAACT
This sequence comes from Cheiracanthium punctorium, assembly GCA_038373885.1. Taxonomy (NCBI): domain Eukaryota; kingdom Metazoa; phylum Arthropoda; class Arachnida; order Araneae; family Cheiracanthiidae; genus Cheiracanthium; species Cheiracanthium punctorium. The sequence continues at coordinate 1,308,803 of JAWZYV010012008.1, forward strand.
TCAAAATTCTGTAGTAGATCTTTCAATAGATTTTTTTAAAAATCAATCATTGTAATCACTCTATTCAAACATCATAAAAAGAAATCCCAGCAGTAAATTTAACATAATTTATTAAAAAGGAAAAAACATACTATGCGAGTGAGTTATTATTTTATTAGTTAGACAAAATAAAATAAAATAAGATTTCACAAAGTAAGAAATAGTGCTACCGACATCTTACTTCGCAAATTTCAAAACAATTATTTTTTATATCCTTTATATATTATTTTTTTTTTTTTTCCAGCAAGCCATTTTAAAATACCTTATTCATGTTGTATCACCAATCAGTCAGGATTGGTCAGCATTTTTCAGCAAGCTAGATATGCTATATTTCGATAGTAGCAGAAAATGTGAGATCAAATATTTGTAAATAATGTTCAACAATGACTAAATGTAAAGAAATGTAGCATTACATCTGGAGCCAACGAAATCTGGAAAAAAAAATTGCATCATTTTCATATTATTTCCTATCACAAGTTTCTTTCTCTAATCGGAAAAAAAAATAAGGGCTATTTAGGGTCTTTTTAAGGCACTTTTAAAGCGAGTAAATTGTTTCGCACTTTATTATTGGGAAATATGCCTTACAATAACTGTCGAATTATTATACTTATAACTACTTTTAGTAAATAATTTTTAGAAAACTTAAAATTAAGTAATTTATAATTATCTTAAAAATATTTTATTTTGAGTTTAACATTATAATCAAAAGATTTATCATTCATTATTTTAATATTGAAGTTAAAATTCACCTTTAAAATTGTGTGTGAGAATAAGCTTTCTTGAAAGTCTTTAAATGGAAAACAACTAAGTTTAGAAAAAGAATGATAAAATATGTAAAGAAATGAATTTCATCAAGAAAAGAGGGGATATTTTTAAAAATAATTTAACCTGTTGCGGTTGTTTTATAACATAAATTATAAAGAAGATGTAAAATGTAACTCATTACCTTTTTAACTCTGGCCCGACCAGTTGCCAAGCACATAGCGCTCTGAACTGGCTGACGGAAAGTATCTGGTTCAAACCCAAGTCGTGTCTACCGACCTAGCTGTTCGAAGTTTTCCGTGGTTATCCCCGAAACTTTGCATAAATACGGGTTAGGACCCCTCAGAAAGTCCCCCATGGAGAGCACCTCCCCTTGGCCTAGATCCCTCGAGTAGATAATCGGCCGTAATCTCAGAAAAAAAAAATCCTTTTTAACTCTTTCAGCATTTATTAATTTGCTCTTAGTGTAGCTAAACAACAAAAACTATCTGATTGAAAAAACTTTTTTAAATAATGCGATGACTATAGCGGTCAGGTCTACAGCGTTGAGAAACTAATGTGACAATTTTTTTAGCCGCCGTAAGATAAGAAATGAGTAATTAAAATTTTTCTGAAAAATTTAGAGGTCTTTTAACGGCCCCTAAAATAATTTTGAAATTTAATGACTTTTAAGGGGTTTTAAGCTTTTTTTTTTAATCCTGTAAACGATTTGATTTTAAAGAATGTTTAAAACCTGAAATACATTTGCATTTTATCAAGGTAAAGTAAAAATTATATATCAAAATAAAAATGAGCTAACACCGATTAAAATGTCGTTAGAAACACTATAACATTTTGTATCTTTCTAAAACATAATGTAACAAATACAAAAGAAACACATTATGTAATAAGCTTTGATTACAGAATTCTTTCCAAGTCGAGTACTTAAATAAAAGTCCTAACTATTTTTTCCTATTAATGTTTAAAATTAGTGTTTTTAAAAATTTTACAGAACACCAAAGTAGTAGAACCCGTCAAGCGCGGCAGATTATTTCATAGCTTGCAGGCTAATCTAGCCAAACTTACATTTCGGTTTATGATCCTGGGCCTGCAGATTGATACAAAAAATTCTGCTAGCGGGCATAGTGCTAATTAAGTTCAATTTGTTTCGCTGATTATAACTGTTTATTAATCCTGCCTCGTGAAAATATTTTTAATTTTTTTAAAAAAATTATATCCTTATTTACTTTGTTCAAAACAAAAGTGTCGAGTACATAAAGGAGAACTTTTCGGACAAACTGGACGATACAAACGATATTACAAATGTATCTGCGAGCAAAGACATTGTAGCATTGCACACGCAAATACGCATGCACATGCACATGCAAATGTCACGCAAAAACTTGTCAAATTTAGGGATGATCAAAATCAATTTTCCCGCCAAACTCATTACATTACGATACTTCCTGGACTTTTAAACAAGTAAGCATAACATCACGATTTAAAAGTGGCTGATTTGCAAGTAATACAAAACATAAAATAATTTATTAAAAGCTCACGAAAAAAAAATTAATAAATGAAATTTTAAAAAGAGAAAATCGTCCGATTGTCTAACTATGTTACTCCTACCATACGTAGAACAACTTAAAACATATTTTTAATAATTAAACTCTTCTGGAAAAAATTCCTTGTTGTCAAGAATAAAAATAAAATGCTGAATTAGAAAGCGTGACACAAATAAAAATCTCAGATACTCCCCGCTTTCCTTAATAATATGTATTAATTTAATGTGCTTTTATACATCACAAAAAAGTCCCTAGGCAATACTGCGTCTAGCAAGTCCCCAATTTTGAGGCCTTCAGAGGACTTGTGTAGGGGAAAAGGGGAGTTAATGATTGCAGCTTCTGTATTAAATTATGTTTGACTGCTCACAATATGAAAGCCTTATGTTGCACATTATACAGAGAATTAAAGAATAAAAGAGGAGTAATAGCATTAAATTAGAGTGTTAAGCAACAGGAGGTAAGCGTCATCTTTTTACCTTTCCCGTGAAAAAGAAAAAAAATAGTTCTGCTTTTCTTTTTTTTGGCAATACCCTTAAACAGCGAGGATAAATATAGAAAAAAGCCACAAAAGTGCAAGAATTCTAAAACTGGTTTGAATGTTAGCTCAGAACATTACTTGTTAGTCCTCCAGTAAATCTTTCAACTGACAAGCAACGCTTAAAAACTCAAAATATTTAGAGGGTTTTCGCTGACTGCACTTGAAATGGTTGTTTAAAAGACAACTGACTTAAATGGTTTTATAAATTACTTTATCAATCAAACTATCAAACCAAAATCATCAAAAAATCGACCTAATGATTTGGGGATGAATCGACCTAATGAAATGGGGGGCTGAAGCCCCTAGCCCCTCCGCTGGATCCGCTACCGATTGTGAATGCATAGTTAAAGTTTGAGAAGCAAAATTCTTTGAAAATTACGCGATTATTATAAATTAATTATTTTTCAAAATTACGCGATTTCTCCAAAAGACAACCAAGGTTAAATTTGAAAGATATGAAACGACGATATGTACCATGCCATGGTACATACTCATTCAAAAAACAGAGGAGGAAATGCGATAATAAGTTTTGACAGCACTATTATTGTTGTTGTTGTTGTTATTTTGTGTTCTTCCTAAAGAGAAAAAAAAGGAAGAATAACTAGAACAAAACTTTTTGGCTGTACTCCGTTCTTTATCGTCAACCCTCACACTGATAAGAAATAATTTTTGCTATTAACAAGCTAAAATGTAAAGTAATTAAAAAACTGAGTCCACTAACTTAACACAAACTTTCCACAACACACAAGAAAACAAATTACATACAAAACATATATTTTACTTTTTAAAAATTACTTTTACACATAATGATCACGGCTGAAAAGTTACAAAAGAAAATGAATTTAAATAGATTTCTAAGCAATTAAAAATGAGAATACATAATTAGGTTACATGCAGGTTACGTTGCTTCGTACACCGCAAAAGTTAGTTAACGCCATCTTCGTAATTATTGCACTTCCTTAATGAATACAAATTATTTTTCAATAAAAATTATTTACTTCAGAAACCTGTATGCAAATAGCTACAACAAGGAGATTTTATATGCGGAATGCCGTATTAACGACAAAATAATTATAAAGCAAAACCGTAAAATTAAAAAATTACGGAGAAAAAAAATAAATTTAAAAATAAAACTTCGCTTTACGCTACGGCCCTTTTTTCTCCCGCTTCTCATGAAACTTAATACAAAAAACTTAATTACTCAGTTTCTCTTGTAAAAAAAAAATAATAATAATAAAAAAAGAATTAAAAATTATTCTTAATTAACATGCAAATAAACTTTGTAAAACAAGGCGAAGTTTAATTACTGAAATATGTTCCAAAATATATAGTCTACATTACATGTCATATTAATATTAAAATATTTCGCAGATTAACACACTTCTTACTTTTTTTCGGTGTTTTTTGTCGCCTTAAACAATATGTAACTGACATGAGACAGACGCAATGTTGGAGGAAAGGGAAAAAAAAAAAAAAAAATTCGAAGTGTCAAAGTAAACACAAATGCAACTTGAAGTTTGACTCGTCTATAAGCTTCCGAATATCAGTCTACAGAAAAATCCAAATTAGAATTATAATAAACAAACGACCGAATTAAATTTTTGAAAGGACTTTTTTATTCTTAGCAATAACGCATAACTGATATTTTGAAGACACTCTGCTGTGAAAGGGGTATTGGAATACTAAAAAAAAAACGACTGCGAATTCAAAAAATTAAATAACTGGGTTCCCATGGCATAAATCCTTAAGTACCTTTTTAGGAATTGGAAATAATGGAACTTGCACGATATACATAACATATTTGGTAATTAAACAGTGCATTTAATTGTGAAATGAAAACATTTACAGCGATACAACCGGATGGTCTTTAAAAAAGTAAATAAATAAACGTAATCCTGATGTTCTAATGGTTTTAAAAGAGGAAAACGGAATCTCATTTTGAAAGTGAATACAGAACTAACACAAGGACTGCAAGAGATAATTTGTTAAAATAAGTTTACAGATATAATTTTATAAAAAGTGGCTTTCTCAAATACTCTATCTGAAAAAAAAAAAATAATAATAATAGTAAAATGTTTCTGCATTATGAATCTCGTAATTTTAAGCAATTAATCCATGATTTTATGAATCGACAGATCTAACCTTACAAATTTATCTGTATACATATGTATATAAAAAAGGTTATTTTACTATTCAAGAAATATATCCATGTATAACTCTTAGCAAAAAGGTTGGGAAGTGCACGTAATAAACACATAGGAATTAATACATTATATACATTCTGAAGGTTTGTTTTTTTTTGTGTAACATGTATTTCGGATTTGTGTGCTTAGTCCGAAGCCCGCTTATAAATGTACGTCAGAAGGACAACACAAGGGGGAGTGCCCTCTGTGGGGGGGTCTTCCTAAGGGGTCCTAATCCTAACCCGTATTTACGCTAATTACGGAGAAAACCACGGAAAACTCCGGTTAGGTTAACAGCCGCGCGATGGGACCCAACCCGGGACCTTCACACTTCGGCCGTCTACCATTTTCTGTGACATAACCACTCTGCCATGCTGAGGCGCACATTGTGTTGGCTTTCTAGGGTATCCCCACTAACACTAAATATATATATATATATATATATATATATATATATATCATGATACATCGGCTAATTTCCAAAAGCTAACCATAACTGGAGTCCATTTCCCGACATCCTCTGAACTTTAAATTTTAATGATGATATCTCTATTAATGCAGTGTAACATACGAAAAACAGCAAATGTACTATTTTATCTGGTTGTAAATAATCTCACATAACAAAATATTCACAGGCGGTGTTATTGTCGAAGTTCCTTTTGATATGCAGATTTTCCATACACATCGGGAGCTGTTGACAAAAGATAGGAACCCCCCCCCCCCCAGGGGCACGTCTATAGTGGGTGGAGGTGCTTTCCCTACTTCCCTTGCTTTTATCGAAGGTGGGTTACTGCTTCTAATTAACTTACTATGTCAAGAGATTAACATGTTTCAATGTATCAACGTGTTGCCCTCTGCTCACATGTTAGGGATTTTATGAAGTTGTTTTCTCCCCAACCCTCTCCCTCTTTTTAAAAATTCCAACATACGCACTCTCCAGCAAGAATTCGGATTTATTTTCTTTTTTCATTTTTAAAAAGAGCTAGTGGTTTTCAAAAAAAAAAAAAAAAAAAAGTTTCTTTTTATGAAGGACTGGTATTCAAAAGGGGGGGGGGGTAAAAACGCATCACATTCTGCCAATGTACTGCGTTTGTCTGGCATGCATACAATAGAGCTCTTTTGATGCGTTTTTCATTTTAAACTTTATTTTATTATTATTATTTATTTGTTTTCCCTTTTTTTTCATTTATACACAGTTTAACTTAAATTAATTTAGAACGGCATTGTTAGCATTTTGTATTAAAATTTAAAAATATTGCGCATTTTTTATGCCCGGCACCTGGCGATTCCCAGTAGTCCAATCCATGCACACACATTCATAAATAGCAAAGAATAAACCAAAAAGCATTAATACTAATCGAAATATTCCACATATAAAACATCAAACTAGATGCCCATATGTCAAAGTTCTACACGTAAGATAGTATTGACCGAAAAGGAAAAATATGCATTTATAACTAACCCTCTTATAAATAATTACTCCGATTATCTCTAGGTGCCACATACGCCAAATTGCAAATACAAAAACAAAAGATTTCAATAATGTGAAACAGCAAGAGAGTTAATATCTATCCCATTGAGGCACTATCCTGCTAGAGAAAAAGCATAGATAATCAAAAGTTGAGGCAGCGAGAAAGAATCCGCAACAGTCATACCAATATCAGAACAAAAATTCAGAATGACGCTAAAACGAAAGTTCAAGTGGAAAAATTGGAATCAACAGTTCTCGAAACTTTTTAAGAGTTGAAAAAAATACTAGAATTCCGTTTCTATATTCAAATTATACATTAAAAAAAGAAGAAAGGACGACAAATAAATTTGAAAATAGTATTTAAAAATTTAAAGGATTTAAAATGATGGTACAGTAAATAAATTGCTTGAATGCAGTTAGTTATACTTGCAACTAAAACGCAAATGTGTGATCAATTACATTTTCAACCAGCTCATATTCCCATCAGGCAAGAAATCAAGAATCTAGTTTTGACATACTAAAAGTCTATTAAATTAGACCTTCAACTCTAATTAATTTAAATCATTATAGAAATTGGGACAAAAATGTGCATAATAATTATCTGATTTCTGTAGTGATTACTAGAAGCTTGTGAACCAGAAATTTTTTAAACTTAATTATACGTTTTAAAGCCACAGCTTGTAATATTAATTTAGAAATATACAAACAGTCGTGAACAGTCGTCATTGAGATGCAATAAATTTTTAATTACTTTTCAGTAAACATTGTTCAAGACGTTCCATTCAAATGCAATTTTAATATAAATAATTTTTGTCATGATTTCAAAGAAGGAAATTTAAATGCATTTGAACTAAAATATTATTTGAAATAAAACTAGTACACAGACTTAAAAATTTGCATTTTAAAATTATCTTCATTTGGGCAGGAGTTACAAAAATAATGCATTTCGTAATATTAATTTATTAAAATTTCTAAGAAGGAGGAATAGAATAGTAATTAAGATGAAGTAAAATAGATTCAGTTTATTTTATCAAGCGAATGCACGCACTTTAAGTAATTATACTTATTTATTTTATTTCAATGTCTATTAATTTGTTTACTGAAACTGCAGGTTATAGAAAAGTGTTTCAATTTTCGGAAATCTTGGATAAAATGAACATAATGTGAAAGTCCCTCCCCCCACCCCACCCCCTTTTTTTTACATAGCCACAATATAGAACCGCATTCTCTTAAAATAAAAATTTAATATATTAATGGATGGGTCGGTATATTAACAAATAAAATAAAAAGAGAAATATTCTCATAAAACTGCTTAAACTGTAGCTTACACAGTTAAAATTACATTTTTGCATTTTAATTCGCTTGTTCAAACAGCAACTTTTTATTGAAATGTTTTAAAAGGTAATATTATAAATTTCAATAAGATGTTTCCTTTCATTTTTAATAAATTTTAACTAAATAATACATATATATTCAAAAAATAGTAAAAGTGAAAGCTTCACTTTAAAAGGAAATTCAAGAATAAATGCCTACATAGGTGATATGGATGGTTTCACAAAATTACTACATTTTTTTTTTCTGAAGCCATTTTAAAAATTCTTTCATAAAATTTAAGAATCATTTATTTTGCTAGTCAGCATGACATGCTGTATCAAGCATCTACATTTACTGCAGTTATTACAGCGCAGTGTCAATAAAAAGATTGATTACGCATTATTCCCAAATGACATGTACTTCAAAAAAATTATAAAGAATGCACAGACGCTATTAATTATTATTTATGAAATTATTCGAATCATGGAAGTTGTATGCTGCTTACAGAAATCCTCTACTTTTTTTCCATTTTTTGCCCTCTCAAAACTTAAAATTTTAATACTTCTTATTCAAGATTTCTCTGTGAATAGTGAAAGCAGTTGTTGAATAAGAACAGTTTTCAAGCGGCAATGCGCTTAAAAAAAAAAAGTATAGTTTGCATAGTCCTTTTAATTTAGATAATCCAGTTTCCATAAAACAATTTTAAAAATATAGAGAAAAAGATGAAAAATTATTTTAAAAACTCATTTAAATGAAAACTTTTAATAAACATGTGGAGAAATTTATCTTTATAAAATGGAAACACTCTACTAAAATAGGATAGCTGACAGAAAATAACAAAAACGCTAATTCTAATAGGTACATTTGTAGCTGCGTTTGATTCATAATACAACGAAAAAAACAATGCAATTTTTAAATATTCTCATAATACTATTGAAGTACACAGATTTTTCAGTTAGTCCACCAGCCCACCAAAATCTTACACAAGGAAGCCTGATATATTTAGCTTTTTTTTTTTTTTTTTGAAGGAGACTCGGGAATTTCTCCTTTAAAAAAATGGTTAAAATTACATGATTTATTAATGCTAATTTCATGATTTATTAATGCAAATTTATAAATTATATCATATTAAAAAAATCAATGGCTAGATTGAAAGAGAAATGTGATTTAAGATGACGCTAAAACTTCCCAGAAAATATTTTCAATTTTTAAGTGTTTATATTACCCACATTTCACAAAAATAAATTGAAAAAATCTTAGCTCAAACACTTAACAATTAAATGAACCTATAAATTCACAATGTTGAATATACTTTTGTTCACGCTTAGTGCTTATACTTCTGTATCAGAATTTAACAATCTAACAAGAATAACAGAAAGTTGCGCCTTAAGGGTTGTTTACTATCGAATGCTTGACTAAATATGAAAAATCAAATGTTTGTTACAGAAAAATTTGCTCAGAATTGATCTATAATATAGTAGTATTGAGGGCTTTACCCCTATCGGTTTAACCAAGTACTGTTTTTATTCTTACTATAAAAAATATCTATATAAATAAATTAATAAAAACTGTTTAAATCAGACAGTACAGTTTCAAACATCAGTTTATAAGAGCAAACCAAACATTATCTGTGAATAATACAGTCAGTCGTAAACAATCTTGTCCACATATCCTTAAATAATTCGATTTTAATTAATCATGAATTACCCTTTAAATACTTTGATTATTTAAAGCTGAATATTACATAAAACAGAAGACAGCTTATTCTAATTTGTAATGAAAGTAAAATTAAATATATGAAAATTGCAACTCGTTCTACACACCAAAAATATGAAAAGAAATAATGATAAAGATAGGCTGCATAAAACTTCATTTTGATTTAAGCATTTCATTAATATCTTATAAAATATTTTATTCATGCAACCAATTTTTTTTACGATTGAATTTACTAATTTACAGCAATATCCAATACACTTTTATGCATTTTGATGAATTATTATAAAATCTGTGTAAAAAATCGTTTTCCTAAGCGATACTTAGGCTATTTGTTTTCGAGTAAAACATCTTGTAATACAATTTAAGGAGTTTAGTTGCAATAGATCGCTGCCTTAAAACTTGTTTTTCTATTACAAATTAAATCAATTATAAGGATGTTTCTTGTTTTAGTTTATTGTAAGGTAGAAATTGAAAGATATGCTTAAAATGACAAACAAAATTTTGTTAAGAGATATAACAGGGAATAAACTTCATAATGCAAAAATATATTCATTCGAAATCTGAATAGATAATAAAAATCATTTGTATACTGTTTTTTTTTTTTTCAGTATTATACCATTAATTTAGTGTTTTAGTTATCGGTTGCTTTGTCTCAAGAAAAAAAATTACTTTTAATCCTTAAAAAAATGATTACTTGGAAGTTAAATTATGCAAATTTTGTGTTTTTTACTATTGTTATGAACATAAACAGATTTTAAACAAACGTAGTAATTTATCAACTGCAAAAGTAGTTATGAAAAGGGCATTTTTTCTACTAATAAAATAAACACAAATTAACTAAACGCTATTAGTTAATGTACTTTAAATGTATACAAACTAATTAAAAATACATCTAGATACATGAATAAACTATTTGCAGTGCTTATAAAAATTTTAATCGCAATTTTCATTTACTTATCGTATTTTATAAAGTGTAATGATAAAAAAAGTCTTTTAAAAAATGTAATAAAGTTATTTACTTTTTCCTAAATATTTTCTTCTCTCTCAGTACGCTTAAACATTAACTGGCTTTTGCTAAATCTGATGTCATCAGACTGAGTCAAATACAGATAGTTAAATACCTTTTTATTCTTATATTATGCCAAAATGTATCAAAATGTATTAAATACATAAAATATCTATTAAAACATTACACATGTTCAGAGTATATTTGCAAAATAAACTTGTATACATTTTAAAATACAGTTGGAGGATTTTCCCTATTTAATTTGTGACCGTTAATTATGACATCCAGGCTTTGGACTTCGTCTTTAAAATCCATATATATTTTCCTACTTCAAATAAAGCTGTCGATAATAAGGAAAGTTTTTACAAGCATATAAGCACAACATCCCCCCCCCCCCAGAAAAAAAGGGGCGGTGGTTAGTACGTGCTCAGTTTTCCAGCTGATTAATGTATGCATCATCGTAGATTGAAAGGTTAGTATACACAACGCATGCACACAGACATAGAAAGGATCAGACGTCGCTTTGGATTATGTATTTTGTAAATTCGCTGTGTCTAAAAATGAATAAGAAATTTGACTTATGCCTTATATATTTTATCTGGTGACCAGTGGCGTAGCCAGAAATTTTTCATGGTTGGGGGGGGGGGTTACGACTACTGCAACTCATATATATGTATATGTGTGAGTGATAAGGGAGTTAAGAGTATACATTTCATTTGTATGGGAAAAAAATTCTTCATGGGGAAGGTACCCCCCCCCCCCCGTGGCTACGCCACTACTGCTGACTGTAAGCGTTTAAAAATGTTCTCTTTTCTTTAAAGTGTGGGGAAAAAAACTTTGATAAAATCTGACGCAATATAATTTTCTTTTTAATTAAGTAAGCATATAATTTTCATTTTAAGTCTTTTGAATAATAATTTAATAACGGGAAATATCCGTAATTAAAATATTTCTGAGGGAACATAACTGAAATAAATAGAATTATATAATCTAAAAATACCCTAATTGGTGACATTTTAGAAATGACATCGTATCAAAATTTTCTCAGAAAAATAAGTAAAATAATTACTGATTTAAGGTGATTTGTGACAATTTTTTTAATTTTATTATCACCAATCACCTGAAATACAGCAATTAAAACTTCATTTTCATTGTGTACACTAATGAATTATTTGCAAAATCAAAGTAGGAAAATTGGGTTTTATTTATTTATTTCAAGTGTCTCTTGTTTGAAGTAATATCTTCAATAATAACGATGATGAGGGTAAGACTCTTATATGTGTTCGAGGAAATTAAGTGTCAATGTATATCACTCATAAATGCTTTGTTTCTGGGTTTGTTTTTTTTCCATAGTTCTGTAGTTTTAAATTCATAAACTTTATTTAGCATACAAATAACCATACATTTCCACACAATAAACAAATTAGCAGCATCGATGGAAAGTATTTTTCAAAACAATTATTTAATAAAAACCATTTTTCAAGTTCATTACAAACTGCTTAGTAGGCAAGCTCAACTTTTCGGCGTAACGCAGAAATGTAAACAAACATTTATAGAGAAAATTACGAAATATCCGTTCAGATGTATTACAAATTGTTTGATGTAAGTACTATTTAATTTTCAATCACGAAATAGGTTTAAAAACCCGAGTTTCATCGAAGGAATCCCCACTCCTATAAACCCACGTGTTAACGGCATAGCGAAACTGAAAACAAAACTCAACAACCAAACAAAACAAACACACACTGCTTTTCTCTCTCTCTCCCCTCCCTCTCCTTTACTTCCTCTGTGTGCACGTTCATACCAGAAACAAACACAACCCCCTGTGCAGCAAATTTCCCCCCAAAAAAGATAAAAGATCTATAATATGTTAACATTACTAAAGATGGTAAACGGATAGATAGCCGCAATGTCAATAAAATTGCTCCTCGTTTCTCTTTTATTTACTTATTTATTTTTTCTCCGTCTTTCGATTTTTTCGGACACCCTGGAATCTGTCAGGTGTCCCGCGGCAGTGCCTGCAAAAAAAATCCGGTCAAAATCGGTGCGGGGGAAGCCGAGAAATCTCAAAATCCGAACCGCGAGTTCTGCGCAGGGCCAACGGTAGCACGGTTTGATGTTTGACTGAAAGGCGAGGGATAGCTGTCAAGGTATTGAAGGAGCAGTGCGGAGCTATTTGACAATCGGGTGAGCCGACTCCTCTAAGCCTCGCCGCGCGCTGCTGGGGGAAGAGATTTCTCTCTCGGTGTGTTTGGGGCTTCTTCTAGGGCAAAATCTACTTACATTTCATTCGCTTGGGTCTGTCCTGCTTCCTCCTAGGCATGCTGTTGTTGTGTACAGTACTAGTCCGGTGCGGGGCGGGCGCCTTTTACGCTCAAAAAGCGTTCCTGAAGCGGGCAGATCACAGAGCGCTTCCCGCTGCCGACCTTCCATTCAGTAAACTGGTGCGAGTAGCGTGACGTCAGAAAGATAGACAGCCGCTCGCCAGTTGCATCTTGGGAGGAGCCCCGAGCGCGGCAGCGGGACGACGCGAGAGACGGAATGGTGCCGCCATCTGTCGGCGGCCCGGGGCGAACCGCCGTGAGGAGCCGGTATGCGGACTGCCGGACCGGATAGCGGGGAGTGACGGCGTCGGCGAGAGGAGAGAACGGCGGCCGGGGAGTGGTTTCTTCGGCTGGTGGTCGGGGAAAAAAATGGATCGAGAGGGGGATTGTGGTGGGTTGGGTTAGAAGGGGGAGGGGGAAAGATAGCTTAGGTGGTCTCTAGATTTTTTTTTTTTTTTTTTCTCGCAGAGACTAGCGATGTCTTGTAGTCTTGTTCTTTCCTTTCACAGATAACCATGATATAATATAAAGAACAATGAATTTTTTTAAAAAGTCTAAAAATTGAATATTTTACCTCAAAATTAATGAATGCATCCTATAACCTTATTTTCAATACATATTTCAATAATCAAAGTTGTTGGGATTTCAACTTTTCAGCGATATATTAATGATTTTTTTTTTATTTTATTGATTTATTACTGTTCTAAAGTGGTAAAATAAGTCTTAACCAATTTCCAATTTTTCGAGTAAGAATTTATCTTAATTGTGTTTTATAAAAAATAAAAAAAAATTATTTGGAAAAATCTAGGCATATTTAAAAAGAAAAAATTCTAAGTTTCCCTAATTAAAAAAAAAAAAAAAAATCTTACCATTGTAATAATTGATCTTTTCTTCTTCCTCCAAAATTCCAGAAATTACTTCTAAGCATTTTTAAATTTTTAATCATAAAGACGCCCTTTATTTATTTAAAATGTTATTACAGTTTTATACAGAGGTTCACAAACTTTTTCAGTCATTCATTTAACGCGAAGCACTAAATTATAAATTTTCAAATATCATATTTTACTTTGTTGAGAATTTATTATTATTATTATTTTTAAACAGGCTGCTTTTTTCTAAACAATGTCGTTATATTTTGCTGAATTTAAGGTACTTGCAAATGAATACAGATAATTATGTTAATCATAGGTGGCGGTGAAGCACAGGAGAATATGTTTCACTCTATCTTGAAAATGTTTTAAATTCATCTTTTAATGTTTGGGTAGACGGGGTACATTGAAACAAAATTTCCTTTTTTTTTTCCACTGATCACAAATTTGCATCTTCAAAAATATGTTTTAATGTACATTTTTAGTCTTCTTCATCTAAAAGAAAATTCTTACGAGTTTCTAAATAACATTTTTGTTTTTAAAAAATTTCAACACGTAAACGTCTGACAATACCGTATTTACTCTCGTAATAGTCGCGCCCTTGTTTTGAAGCAGAAAAAATAGCTTTAGAGTTACAATATTGTGTAGTAACTTTTCTCCGCATAATAGTTGCACCTATAGACTTTCACTATGAAAAATTGGTAAAAAAAGTGCGACTATTACGCGGAAAAAAGAATTAATAAAACTATTGCAGCTTAAAATGAAAATATAATTTGGGGCTTTTATTTGAGGTTAGCTAATATGTTTTCATTTTATATTAAATTTACTGCAATCAAATTCAAAAACTAGCATTTTTGTGCACTCACGGAGATGTCAATCGAAATACTTATTATTTTAAGTGAATGCACATATAGCAGAAAAGATCATTATATGAAAATATTTACCAACCATATTTTTCGTGAAAATTTTTTAGTTTTAAAATTTATTTAATTAAAACAGCTTCAATTTTAAACCTTCAACTCGCACACTGAACTTTCTGCAGGGTCTTCATTACGCCAAAATGTGTGAAGAGCTCTCAGTACGCTTGTTTTGTGTGAATAGAAGCTGTGTTTTAGCTTGTTTTGTGAAGCTGCTTTTAAAGTTCTGTGTGTAAATTCTTCATTGCTGTGTCTTAAGGGATTGTGTACTATATCCCTTGAATATTTCCACGGAATTTTCGCCTGTGAAAGTGACTTATTATGTGTGAGAAATACAGCATTTGTGAGAGCTTCTGATCCAAGCGGATTGTTAAAAGCACGTTACTGCTAGATTGTGCTTGTGAATTGTGTACAGCTGATTGTTCTACGAAGTTCTAGAAGCAATAAAGTTCGTGTTCCATCCTGACAAGTGACTTTTTACTTGAACTTTTTACACCAACAGGACTTTAGAACGACGAACCCCAAGAGTAGCAGAGTAATTCCGCAACATTTGGGGGAGCTGTCTTTCTTCGTAATGTCATTCAGACGTCTGTAGTCAACGCAGAACCGGGTGGAACCATCTTTCTTTCGGACCAAAACAATCGGCGAGGCCCACGGACTAGTCGATGCACAGCCCTCTATAGTAATAGGCCAGCGCGCTGATTCAAAATGGCGGCGACTGAAGGCGGAATTTACCCTTTCCCTTCATGCGACCGCAGTGCACAAACCAGAAAACAAACTTAATATTTTACTAAACAATTAATGATTACATGACTGAAAAATTTTACCATCTCTTATATAATGATTTTTACCAATAAAAAAGTTACACCTGAAAGATAATTTATTTTATTTTTGGTATTATAGAGATAATATTTTGATAATAGGCCTTCTTTGTAAACAATATGTTATACACCACGAAAGCAATTTACTATTTCATTATATTTTAATTTGAATCATTTTAACTATGTATTATTCAGTATTCAATTCATATAATGATTTCCATTAAATTATTCAAAGTTTCGGGGAATAAAGTAATTTACTGTAGCTAAATCATTTTAAATAATAAAAATAATAATTATATAGATTCTATTTTCAAGGAGAAAATCTATAAATAAAAATAGCATGGATATACTAAAATGAATCAAAACATATCAATTCAGTAACTTTATTTTTAAAATCATATATATACACTCACAAACAATTTGCATCTTATTACAAAAAAGTAAACAATATATATAGATTAACATTTTCACTATTGAAAATTATCTAACTTCACAGTATTTCCATAAAGGAAGTAACAAAGTAATTTCACCCTTAAATTAATTGATAATTTCTGTTATTTGCACTTGTAAAAGTTACTCGTTCAACATTTTGTAATTACAATCTAGGCTATTTCAATAATTATTTCTTTGTGATTATACTAAAAAATATAAAAATTATAAAAAATTTTAACATTTTTGCCCATACACATACACACCCATTTATCGTGAGGTAATGGATTGGGAACAGATATGTAAATACGAACAGAAATGGAAATACTTAAGCAATTGGCCAGCGTTAAATTAAAAACATTTATGAAGGGACAGGGTACCTCTTCAGTAGCATAAATTGGAGTTTAAAAGGGTTAAATCGTTTGAAAATAAACGTTGTTTTTCAAAACACAAGTGTTAAACAAAGTTTAAAAAAGAAGATAGAAAAAAAATTATTTGGGAAAAAAACATCAACTTTAATAAATATATTTTGAGACATTAAATAACTGTCCGGCTGTGATTTTAACAAGTTATTCTAATTTTGATATTTTAAGCAATGTTAGAGGTACAGTGTCTCTTTTAAAATTTACAGTAACATGAGTTAATAGTACAGTCAGTTACAGTGAGTTAATAGTCATTATTATAATATATTTCAAAAGTTAAATCTAAGCTTACCTTAAAAGATATTTCTATTGACGGTATATCCAATACACATAATTTAATTACAATTGATTGTTCATCAGTTTTAATATAATTCCATTTGGGATAGTTCATTATGCAGTCACGTATGTACATTTCAGCTTCATGGATATCTTTTATTTTATTTAGTTCAGTCTCATTAGCGTATGTTATTAAACTTGTATTTAAAGACAGCTGGATATTTTCGTTTTCTTTGTCGTCACGAGTTTTTCTTTTTTTGGGCACTGTGATATTTAAATGAGGTGTGGAATCATGAATATATGTTGGAAACGCATCAGGAGTCAAAGCAGGACTGGCTCGGGGAATCTTATGTATATTCCAATCTTTGTCCTTCCAAATATCTTCTCGAACAATCATCTCACTGGCAAAATGTTTAATGCAAACTCTAGTATTTTTGTGAATTTGAAATTTTGCCGATGAATCCTGTTAATCCAGAAATTTCTTTGTTCCTCATCGTTCGGGAACCGGAAACAAGTTACGTATGGCGGATCGTAGTTCGATCTGCAATGAGGAACAACACATTTGAAAGGCATAACCTACAAATGAAATAAAAAACATATATTATCGGTAATTTAGATTAAACGTTATTATAAATTAATTAGGTTTTAAATTAATCAAGCTTTTGATTCATATTTTAAAACCATTAGTTAATTACTAATACAAAAAAGTAGAGAATGTAAACAAGCTCAACACATTAACATTAAAATTATTTTTTATGTAATAAAATAAATTACTTACTATTTGTCTGATTTCTTTCTTTCTTGCACTATTCATCTACACATATGCATCAATACAAGCTATTTTAAGTAAAATAATATTACATTATGTGAGAGATAAAATGGATGACTGTTGTTCTTAACTTCCATTTAGAATGAAATCGCGAACGATGGCAGACGAACAGAATAATTTTAAACCTTCCGCCTTCGGTTGGTCACGTGATCGTATTCCCAAGAATCAGCGCGCTGGCCTATTACTGGAGAGGGCTGTGGTCGATGGCTCGATGACGTCATCACGCTGCATCTCCTCTAAAAGTCTGCTCACCTCTTCTTGCTTAGCAAACGGCAGCCGCCTAGGATGTTGCTTGATGGGAGAATGGCTGCTTGTGTCTGTGTCCAGGATAAATGGCTTGTCAGGGTGAGGATACGACAGGATCGGCGAAGATGTTAAAGCCGTCTTCAGTTCGTTGAATGCGTCCTCACTAGGGATGGACGCGAGACGCGAGAATTCTCGCATTGTCACGCGAGACGAGACAGGCATTTTTTTGCGAGACGAGAAAGAAAATATTTTGCGGGACGAGACGCGAGACGAGACAGAGTCTTGTCTCGCGCGAGATTTCTCGCGAGAATTCTCGCATTTTTTTCCGTCTCGCATAAATACGATCTGAAAAAAGACAATTTGCCTGAAGCCTCTACCGTTTAACTTGCGTCTCCTTCGTTTTCGGTCCTGGTATACTATCAGCACTCTACAATACGCACAAACATGTAACATTTAAAATTAGAACAGACGAGAGATACACAAAACAAACAAAGGAGAGGATAAAGAAAGAGGCGGAAAAAAAAGAAAACAGAGAAGAGTTGAAAGAAAAATAATAAGTAAATAGGAAAGGCGATACGGTATGTTCAAATCTGACCACTTTTAGACGGGGCCCGGGGCATTAAGTTTGGGGCCCCCCCTTACTATCCCCTTTTTTACGCATTAAGCCCCTTTACTGAGCCCCCCTTTTTAAGCATTTTCACCCAGTTTTGACCGCTGTTATACTCGAAAATTGCATTTCAGTTAACTGTAGTTTTTGTTTTTTAATCAAATCGTATTTATCACCCCAAAAACATATCTCTATCTTGATCTAGTGATAGACAATTAGGTAATACCTATATTATAGAGGAAATTCAGTTTTTTCCCCACAATTACTATTTCACTACATATGAATTTATAATTTAGATAATCGGGATATATATGGGGCCCCCTTTTTCTTCAGGGGTACCGGACTACCGTCCCCCCCCCTTGCCCCTGGGATAATCGGGTTTCGGGTATATCAGAGAGAGATTAGAAGTAGGGCAACTTGCATTCGCTTTGATGCTTAGTCTGAGTAGGTTGAAATATGGTTGAATATCCTTGGTTGAAATATCCTTGTATCGATATTATCCTCAAACTTTCCCGCACGTTGCGGCGTGCGTAGGGGGGGGGGCGCCCACCCTGGTAACAACTTCCTAGGGGCGGTTAAATCCCTATTGTTGGTCTATTTTAAAGAGATTAAAATGACATTTTTTATTCTTATATATTAATATGGGACGGAAAGAAATGCAAGCAATTTTTTTTTAAACTATTTCTCTTTTCGTTTATATTATCATGTTTTCCCTTCCTTCGGCTTGCAAAACTTTTATAAATTTTTTTTCCTCCCCATCATTTTATCTTGCAGTTCGGTTCCTATTCTAAAATTATCTTCGCCTGTTAGATGTCATGTCATTTTTAAAAAAAATCCACACTGGATATACATTATGGGGATTATGGTTTAATTTTTCTGTAAACAGGGCGACCATAACGACTGTAGTACTATCGCTAAAAATTATTGTGGAAAAGTGCAAACGGATAGTCGTCAACAAATTAACTGTTCAGTAATTTAAAATATAAACAAAAAATAAGACGTCTATTAACCATCTGAGATACTATAATGAAATCTAAAAATGCACTCACGGTAATGTTATTGGAAATATTAGGCAAATAATTATAATTATCGTTAATATAATCTTGTTTTCATTAATATAAAAATTACACATATTTTAGAAACTTGAAATTGACGTTAAAGTAATAGTAGAGATTTAATAAAGACTAAAAGTGTTCTGTTTATAATTTTTCAAGGGTTATCTTACAACCAACTGAACGATAAGTAATTCTAATTTGTGTTGATATATCCCGCAGTAATTTCAACAGAGGAGATTACTTGAACTTAAAAAAAAAAAAAATCTGTTTTGTCTCATGCAGATATGATTTTAGTAAAATATTCGCCACTTCTCGTATGAAGAGCGGGTGCGCAGCTATTTTAAAACAAACGGTTGTCCATTTCATGTAGTGTCTGAGGTATTTAATGCTGCAACTTGAACAGTATGATGTAGAACTACAGTATGATGTAGAAATAACACATTTTGAAAGTCGGGAGTTCTCTGCAAACCGCTAAGCTTTTCACTTTTCTGATCGCGAATGACACTGACGTAGTTTTTTGAGTCATGATATTGCAATGGTGCCAGGTTAATACTCATGACGCAAACTTTACATCAAGAGTCAAATAATTTTGCTTTTATTTTAGATTCCACATCACTGGAATTAATTGAAATTACTCATGTTAGAAAAATTTTCGTTTACTACAGTGCGAAGAACGGGCACGCAGCTAGTAAATAAAAATAAATACTATATTTTCGGTGTGACATTATATATACGGATTAAATCTCAATTTCTTTTACTTCAAATGCCGATATATGCTGATATAGTTATTAATATATCTACTAATGTGGCTATATGTAAGTAATTGTTATTATTAATATTGATTTTCAATAAAATCCCAATAATAAGTTAGTATAAAAGGGTAACGAAATCGCAGTCCTTAATTTTGCGAGACTCGCGAGACGAGACAGCAATTTCTTTGCGAGACGCGAGACGAGACACAGTGTTTGCGAGACGAGACGAGATGCGAGAGGAGACAGAGGTTTACCACTGCGAGACGAGACGAGACAGCCCCGATTCTCGTCTCGCGTCCATCCCTAGTCCTCACATTCCTCAGTCCATAGAAATTTCTATCCAGTCTTGGTCAATTTGTGAAGAGGTCTTGCAATTTGAGAAAAGCCCTTCACGAATTTTCGATAGTAAGTACACTGACCGAGAAAACTTCTTAAGTCATGGATATTCTCGGGACGACTCCGTTCTTGACTGCGGACGTCTTTTCGGGATAGGTTCGGACTCCGTGGGCGGATATTATGTGCCCGAGGTAACGTACTTCCCGACGAAACAAATTGCACTTCGATGGACTTAGGAATGTGAGGACGCATTCAACGAACTGAAGACGGCTTTAACATTTTCGCCGATCCTGTCGTATCCTCACCCTGACAAGCCATTTATCCTGGTCACAGACACAAGCAGCCATTCTCCCATCAAGCAACATCCTAGGCGGCTGCCGTTTGCTAAGCAAGAAGAGGTGAGCAGACTTTTAGAGGAGATGCAGCATGATGACGTCATCGAGCCATCGACTAGTCCGTGGGCCTCGCCGATTGTTTTGGTCCGAAAGAAAGATGGTTCCACCCGGTTCTGCGTTGATTACAGACGTCTGAATGACATTACCAAGAAAGACAGCTACCCTCTTCCCAGGATAGACGACACATTGGACACTTTATCGGGAAATGAATGGTTCTCCACTCTGGATCTCAAGAGTGGCTACTGGCAAGTAGAAATCCATCCCGATGACCGTGAAAAGACTGCGTTCACCACGGGACAAGGATTGTGGCAGTTCCAAGTTATGCCTTTTGGACTCTGCAACGCACCGGCTACATTCGAGCGTCTGATGGAGACAGTGTTGAGAGGACTTTCCTATGAAGCATGTCTCGTTTATTTGGACGATATCATCATCGTCGGAAAGACTTTCGAAGAGCATCTCGAGAACATTCGAAAGGTACTGCAGAAATTAAAAGAGGCAAACTTGAAACTAAATCTTCCGAGTGCCTGACGAAGGAATTAATACAAGACGTGGAGTTAACGGCAGAACAGAGAAGCGCTGCGGAGAAAGTAATAGCTGAATTTGAAGACCTCTTCTCCCGAACTTCCGGTGACTTTGGCCGTACGAGGTTAACGCAACATAGAAAAGACATTTTAAACCATTTTAAGCCACAGAGCAGCGGGTTGCGCCGAAAATTCGTAACAATATGAAACTGATAAATAGAGTGTGAAGGTACATTGTTCTGGTATCACGAGGAGCTCTCGAACTAACGGTCAGAAGTTTTGGGCGGTTTTCTCCTGATGAAACGCTTAAAGAGTCCTCTGCCGAAAGCACCTCCCCTGGTCAGATACTCCTCGTGCAAGTTTGCTTTAAACACGATACACATACACTACAGGCGAAAACCTATACAAGTTGTGAAATTTCAGAAAAAATAAATAAAATTGTTAAATGCATGACAAAATTTTTCAAAGTACATCATACAGAAAATTATTATACGTTAATTCTTTTCTTTTCTTTTTCTTTTTCTTTTCCTTTCTTTTTTTTTTTTTTTTTTTTTTTTTTAATATTCCATAATTTTCCTTAGTCAACATTTACGGAGCACAATAAATCTTGTAAAAAGATA
Source organism: Cheiracanthium punctorium (assembly GCA_038373885.1). Taxonomy (NCBI): domain Eukaryota; kingdom Metazoa; phylum Arthropoda; class Arachnida; order Araneae; family Cheiracanthiidae; genus Cheiracanthium; species Cheiracanthium punctorium. The sequence goes on from JAWZYV010012008.1 coordinate 1,330,795, forward strand.
TTTTGAATATTTTCATGTTCCTTAAATGGTTTGTTTGCTTTTAAAATTTTTGAAAAGCTGTTTGATCTTTTAAAAAGGATAGTGTTTAAAAAATGGAAAATAGTAAAATAGATTCAGCGGTTTATAAAATTAAACTTTTTATTTATTTATATTTTGCAACATAATTATTTTTAAGACTACACTATTACTCTAGATGAACAAGAGATTACTGGAAATGATATGTAAATGACCCCCATACAGCCCTAATCTCGACCCACATGAATTGTTTTCGCAGGGTCACTTAAAGAACAAGAATGCCCCCAAACGGATGATGTCGGACCTGAAAACGACAATATTAAGCGCGATTCTTGCTATTTCTAAAATATATGCCTTTTCTATGTTGGAAAACACTCTGAATTTCTACTGCATTATTTATATTTTAATATTTGTTTAGTAAATTTAAAGTACAGTCACACACACAACCCGCCTAATAGAATAGCCAATTTTCCCACTAAAATTTATTTTAATAAGCGGGATATTCCATTATCCGGGATCACACTTTTTATTAAGGTTTGGTAGATTGAAAATTTTTACAATAAGAGATATTCCCTTAACAGATATTCCATTAAACGGCTTCGACTGTAGTTCAACAAAGATGGCTGTGAGATAGAAAAAATGCTGCCACTCCAGGCACAGTATTTGGAAATTCTTATGCGTAATCATCCAAAACAGAGTTTCTCGAACTTTTTCTGTGGTGGAAATCTTAGAGGGTCTTTGCGGAACATTTCGTGTAAATTTGAGACCAGAGAATCGAAGGGTGGAGCAACAAAATATTTTTACGCGAAGCACTTGCTACCTTCACGATCAGAACTTAGTGGTCTTTGGAGCACAGTTCGAGGAGCCCTCATCTTATACGCACCATATTTTTTCCCACAAAAAAAAAAAATCCTTAATAATTTAACAAGACAATTGTTTGCTTTTGACGTGATATTACTAATGATTCTCTCTTTATTAAGATAAGCAAAATTTTATAGACTGTAATTTATTTAATTTTTGGAATGATATTACTGATTGACGCTCCCTCTCTTCTACAATTTTATCAAAATAAACAAAATTTTAAAGCAATTTTTTAAAATTACAATTATTAATGTTTTTTACTTATACATATTAAGTCTAATTACACGCATTACATTAAAACAAAATGTTTATTTTGTAAGTTCAAAAATAAATAAAATATTAATAAGATTTTCTGCTAATAAATGCGCATTTGTTAATAATTTTTTTTTTAATTTTACACTCTCTAAACGCTAGAAAAGATGAAACGGAAAAAAAAAATCATGAATTTTGGACAGAAGAAAGAAGAAATGTTCTTAATAATTTTCTTTTGTTTTAGTAGTGTCTTCTAATATTTTTCCAAACGATAAAAAAAATGCGAAGAAAAAGAAAAAAGAAAAGAAAGCCTTAATCACATTTTTTTTTTTTTTTTCGGGAGGATGATCCTTTCCGCAGCGAATCCTCTTCCTTCTAAATCCTTTAGGGAGAAACGAAGAAGATATGGGCTAGTCGAATTTCAAGCATTTAAGGAGAACCGCATCGTTAAGTTACGTATTTTGTTTTAATTTTTTGAGAATGCACAACTGTCTTAGAAGTTATTAAATAAATTGACAAACTTGAGATTAAAACTCAAATACATTTCTAACAACTTTGGCGCTTGGAAAAAAAATTTGTCCGAAACACGGGCTAAAATGCATTTCAAGCCAACATCCTGGTCCTTGTAACCTAACTAACACTGGCCCAGGCTCTAATATTCCCCCACGATATGTTAGGGCTCCCAAACGATTCAAATAAAATTTCAAATACAGTCTTTTTTTTTTTTTTTCCCAGTGTCCCTGTCGATTGTCGACGACAGTCTTGACCGTTACGAAGGCCGAAGATGTCTGTCATTTTATTATGAGGGCGCCAGCTCAAAGTAGCCTCCTATGAGTGGTCTCCTAATTTTTTAAAAATCCGGATGAGAGACCAAGCACCTGGATGGGCAACCCCAGAGATATCGTCTGAACATGGAGAACTATGAATCCACGACCGAGTTCACGTTCACCAGCTCCCTTTAGCGCCCACGGTCTCACAGCAGTCCAGTCGTGAGAAGATGTAACCCTCCCGAGCGCTGACCAAGATCGGTGCTGCTTTTTCTTCACTTTCGATATTCTTATGAAAACATAATTTAATCGACTGGGACACTCGGACTTCAAATATAATCTTAAAGAACTTCAAAACCATCAACACATTATTTTAGCTAATATTGGCCATTTAGTAAACGAAAGGGAAAATATTGATGGTAATAAATAGATCATACCAAACACATTAATTACAAAACACCTTCAATATTTCGTAGCATTTGCCTTAATATCCCCCCCCCCTCCCGAAAAAAAAAATGTTTCGTTTAATTCAACAAAATTTTTGTTGGTGCTAATTTAGCGGAATAATTTGCGTGTATATTTTGTTAAGAATGAAAATAATTTGATGTCTGAACGAAATATTTTCTTAAACCCACGAAGTTATTCAATTCAAATAGCTGTCGCAAAATTTGTGTACCGAACCAATAAAATTTTGATGACTTAGATAAAACATTTTTTTTTTAATTCTAGTTAAAAGAAAAGTTCTCTTTCTCTATTTTCCTACCACAGTCTCTCAGTCTCTTGCGAAAAGAAGGATATATATATATATATATATATATATATATATATGTTCTTATTCAGTGAAAACATATAGAACTTTCTTGAATGAACGGATAAGCAAAATAAATACAGAGAAAAAAAATACTATACTTTAGCCTTTCGTCTCCTTCACAGATCAACGCACAATGTCGTTTAATCACTTGATAGAGTGCCCTGGAAGTAAAAAAAAAAAAAAAAAAAAAAAAAACTTACAACAGGTTCCAATCGTGTGATTCAATGCGTGCCACTTTATGATTCGAACAAAATAATCCTTGATAAGCAGAGTGGATAATGATGAAGAGGTCAGAGAATTTAACTTTCTCTCCGATCGATACGCCGAAGTAATAATTGAATTTAGGCTGTAGGTAGACAGCGTGGTTCTACCGAGTGTTGAAAATGGCTGAAACGGGCGCCATTTTTTTTTTAGAACTTTAGAACAAATCTAAAAAAAATTATGATTTCGGTTTGTCTGTCTAGTGACAAATGCAGCACTTTTATTGATTTATTTTAACTAATTTTGTGAATAAAAAGAAGCCGTTTGGTCTAAACGAAATGTACAATGAAACAAAATATTCTTTTGTCTACCCCCAACGCAATGTACTGGAGGGGACGGAAGGGGATGAAGCATGGACGTCGGCAGAATATATTCCAGTGGTGGCGGAAGATTACTTCAATATATAGTTACCACCTTGGAAAGAACAAACAAGCAGGAAAAAACGGCATACAAAAATTCAGGTGGGGCACGTGTCTACCTAGAACTATGCTGCCGACGCCCATGGCGTAAAGCGCCCTAGCCTCTTCCTGGGATTTGTTACTATGTCTGTCCGTCTGTCGGAACTAACGTCAACATGTATAAATTGCTATACGAAATAAATATATTATTAAAAAGGGTGCATCTAAATTAATTTATCCAATGGTTCATGTAGACTGGTTAGTTTTTTACAGGAGCACGCAAAAGAATTCCAAAACATTGATATCTTAAAAACAGATTTAGGTTTTAAGACTAGCAATTAAAAATCGGCAATTTTTGTCGTTTTGTGTTAAGTAACCTATACGTGGGAAAATAGCTAGTTTAATGTCTTATTTGTTTTAACCGAGTAGTTACAAAATGGGAGTTCTCGAACAGGTTCTTAGTGGTTCGCAAGGCAGATTTAGTTTAAAAAATTAATTGCTAGAAAAACAAAACTCTAATCAATCACATCAATCCCAGAAAGAACTAGAGCACATTATACTCTTTCATGACTCGTTACCTAATTCAAATTTATTTTTATAATACTGTATGCATTTCGAGTATTTTGCGTTGATTCACTTTTCCAATTTAACAGAAAAACAAATATGGCTGACGTATAGTTAAGGGTTGGCGCATTTTTTGCCACTAGTAGAAAACTCCAGAAAAATTCCCCGGGGAAAAAATCGGAGAGAAAGAGAGGAACGCTCCAACAACAAGCGTATTCCTCCAGAATCACTTAACCCTTTAACGCGCAGTGTTCCCGCTCTGGGAACACCAAACTCTGACGTTTTGACTGTTGCCAGTCACGAAGAATAAATTTGATTTTTATAACAATAGTTGCGGGTGACATAGCTCCACTCCTTTTTTCTGACAGCCAGCTGTCGTCAAAAAAGGGTCTCTAGACCTGTAGCACGCGATGAACGTTTCGATCGTTCGCCATCTTGCTGGTAGTTAAGTCGAGCGATGGCAACGGCTGCCCTTTTTCAGCATTGGGAAAGGGGTGCGCCTCAAAGGGTTAAAAGGAATGTTTTAAGCGAAGTGATTCTGGAGGTTTTCCGAGTTTATTGAAAAATTATAGATACTCTAAACTCCGACCAAGCCGAAAAGTCAGTGGGTAAATCGTGGGCCAGTATCCAAAACTGCTAGAAAACGCACTTCCACAGACCACGTAAGGGATCCATGGTAAAATTCAGACTAAAGACAGGCCACGATACTTTGACAAAATAGGAATAATCCCTTCAAATATTTGTCAAATCTGTAAAGTGGACCTATCATTAAATGAAAGTAATGTGTGCATGTTTATTAATTGGAAATACGCTGCAAATTATTAAAATAATGACAATAAGTGTCAAGTATTGTTCTTTCAAAGGTAATTTAAATTTAGTTTCTAAATATAACTATTCCAAGTATCTACTGATAAAGCAATAAATCAAGCGTGTAAGAAAATGTGCTTGAGCATTTAAAGCATTCCAAAATAGTTTGATTAACTAAAATATTTTAAATAAGATATTTGAACATAATAATTCATCAAGAAATATGTAGATACACATATTATTATGAGATGTTTAATAAGTGTCATATGCTGAATCTGAATAATACGACCTTTATCTTTTTGCCAGTTTTCTCTATTTCCGTGAAGTTTTTTCCAGTTTTTACCCTTGTCCTGTCAAAAATGCCTTTTCCCAAACAAATTTCCCGACGCCTGGTATGGATTATGATATACATTTCAGGACCACCCTTATTTGCCTTTTATGTTCATAATGGAACATAAAAGACAAATAAGGGACCACCCATAGATTTTAATTAATTCTAAGCATAAGCAAGAGATAAATAGCACCCATTCTTTGATTATGATGCATTTTCCGACGAAATGAAGCAAGAAAGACAAATAGAGCCGAAAGATGGAATATGATGCACTTTCCAGCATAATAATAATAATAATAATAATAATAATAATTTCAGATTCTTTAAAAAATTTATTTTGACTGATTAATTTATCAATACATTTTGTGAATAAAGTTTTGTATTTCTGTATACTTACTGCTTTTTCGTTCGCGTTCTTTGTTTTTATTCTTTATTCTCTTTTTCTCTCTCTCCTTTCTCTATCTTCTTCTGCCCAGCCAAATGTTTTCAAAAGTGGCACATGCTTAAAATTAAAGAGACTTAAGTTTTATGAACTTACCTGTTCTCGTGACCTTTACATTTAGAAAAGTAACTAATATTTACGGGGGTTGTAGGGGAAGAGGATGACCTTTTGCCTGTATCATAAAACGTTAAGAAAGTTCTTGTAATAATCATAAAATATTTATCTAGCTAGCATTTGCAATAATTTCAGTACTCTTTAATAGCAAATTTATTGAGAAAGATGTTAAAATAAAAAAAAATCACTATTAGCCAAAATTTTGGACAATATCCCTACACTTCTTTCACATACTTTAACGGATTGTATTTTCACCACCCTAAAAGCATCCACCACCCTCCCTCACCCCCTCAAAAAAAAGGAGGCATCTCGTTAGCCCGTAAGTTCCGTGAAGTACTTTAAAATTGTTTGTTTGTGTTATGGCAATCCTTCCGAGGGAGCATCGTCCTACGGAGGGTGTGGAGGATGCCTTGGGAAGAGGACTTTTTAAGGTGTTCTAACGCGTATTCACAATGCATTTGGAGAAAAATGCCCTAAATTCTAGTCTAGACTGTTAGATCGTCGGTCAATAATTTAGGCCAGTTTCCTCCAGATATAACGTGAGTACACGTTAGAACCTCTTAAACACTACACTCTTCCACTCAAGGCATCCCTCCTTCAGGTAGCTTTGTCTTTATACACAACGCAACTTTAAGGCAGCACTACTTATAACTGACTTTTCTGTTATACTGGTAGACGTTTTTGCCCCTGTATATATAATTTCAAAATAACTTTTCCTTAGAAGATTTAGTAACTGATTTGGATGAATATCAAAAAATATATTCGTATCTACAGTTTAGTGGCATTTATGTAACATTTTATTGTTCCTCTGTTAGTTTTAATCATAAATTAAAAAAAAATAACTACGCGATTTAACACAGTAGAATTGTATCATTAAATACTTTCCATTCAAATTAGATATACTACTTTTTTTTTCATCATTCTTTCATGAATTGTTTCAATGAACCTTAGTATATCTTTTATATCTTTCTGAAATTTTACGTCATAATTTACGTTACGTACCATCTGGGTTATTTCATATCAGTCATCCTATATTATTGACCCACGAAATTATAAACAGAATAAACACTATCTAAACACTATCATATCTAAACCCTATACACAGGCCGTAAGAAAGGGTTTATCCATTCATTTTTCAATATTTATTAAATAATTTAATAATAAAGCTCAGTAACACATGTTTCCTGCATTCTTTTGACTCTATTTCTTTCATTTATCAATTTCTTTTGATGTTATATTCTAGTCTTCTACAGTTTTTTTTTAAATTGATGTTCATATAAACAGGGCCGTAGCTATTCCGTTTTTATAGAGGGGGCTCCAAATTTTCCAAGGGGGGCTTTCATATATACACACGTAGACATATATAACACACGCATATATTTGTGTATATATATATATATATGTACACACATATATGCGTGTGTTATATATGTCTACGTGTGTCTATATATCAGAAACAATTCAGCAGTTACAGAGATGCCCATAGAGCGTAATGTATTAGAATTATTTTGAGTGTTCCAGTAAAAGAACTAGTTGTGCATAAATTTTAGCTTATGTTACTCAAGACAGGGTAGATTGCTAATAGTGACAAAAGTTTTAGACTCGGTTCAGTGGTTACAGAGATGGCAATCAAGAATAATGTAATTCTTATAAATGTCCCTGTAAAATTGTGATATGTGCTAGAAAGGTAGCCTACATTACTTAAGAATAGTGTACCTTTTTGTCATCGAAAATGTTTTAGAATCAGTTCTGTCATTACAGATATACAAAAGGAGCTTAATGTAATTCTTATGAGTGTAGCTGTAAAAGAACTATTTATGATGTATGCATAAAAGGTAGCCTATAATACTCTGAAATAATGTAGCTTTCAATCAGTGAAAAGGTTTAAGAACCCGTCTAGTAGTTACAGAGATACCGATAGAGCATGATGTATTAGAATTATTTTAAGTGTCCCTGGAAAAGAGCTATATTTATGTTATATGAATGAAAATTAGCCTATAATACTCAGGAATAGAGCAGCTTTCTATCAGTGAAGAAAGTTTTCGTATTGGTTCAATAGTTACAGAGATACCCTTAGAACGTAATGTAATTCTATGAGTCTCCCTGTAAAAAAACTATGTTTGCAATATGCATTAAAATTGGCCTGTACTACTCAGCAATAGTGTTTATTTCCATCAGTGAAAAAAGTTGTAGAAACAGCTCAGTAATTTCAGAGGTGCCCATGGAACGTAATGTAATTCTTATGAGTGACGCTGTAAAAAAATTGTGATATATGCATGAAAGGTAGCATATATTACACAGGAATAATGCAGTTTTCTATCAGTGAAAAAGTTTTAGAATCATTTTAGAAGTTACTAGGACGCCCGTAGAGCTTAATGCATTAGAATAATTTTAAGTGGCCCTGTAAAAGAACTATTTGTGCTATACACATGAAAGATAGCCTATCGAAGGAAGGACTCGGGGATAGTGTCGCTTCCTATCAGGAATACTGTAGCGTGAAAAAATTTTTAGAATTGATTCCGTAGTTACAGACCTACAGATAGATCGCTATGTAAATCATATGAGTGTCCCTCTAAAACAATTATTTGTGATACATGCATGAATTTTAGCTATGTTACTAAGAAATAATGTAGCTTTCTATCACTGAAAATTTTTTTAGAATCGATTCAGTGGTTACATAGATGCCCTTAGAGTAATTTTTATGAGTATCCGTGTAAATTTGTAATATATGCATGAAAGGTAGCCTGTAATACTCAGGAATAGTGCAGTTTTCCATCACCGGAAGTTTTAGAATCGTTTCGTTAATTCCAGAGATCCTAATGTAATTCGCATGAGTATCCCTGTAGAAGAATTAGTTATGATATATTGTTTCGATTTTTTGTGGCTGTTCTGGGGTTTAAAGTAGTTTAAAATTCGTATTCTACGTGTCAAATAATTAAATTTTGCATTTTGTTGCATCAAAATTCGTTAACTAGAACGGAAGAAAGGAAATTTTGGGGTTCCCCATTGGTTAACATAGGGTTTCGTAAATCTCGATAAATACTGGTGCTAGGGCTTAGATGACCTCACTCTTTGGGACTTATTTTTGGTGCCAAATTTGGCGATATTTTCCAAAAAGTCGCCAAGCTTGGCCACATTTCGGACATTTAGCGGGATTTTTCCAAAGGGTAAAAGTTTGTTTAAAAGTATATATAAAGTTTGTTTTCTTGCATTAATATTACGTGATAGCCTAGCGATTCAACTGCATTTCTATGACGTACTCAAAATTGGCGCTTTATGAGGATCCTTCGAGAAATTTCTCCTAGCTTCTGCAACACCTATAAAAGGACAGCACATTGTCCCAGTTGAGTTTCAGTTTGCTTCTGGCTGCTGATGAGAATATTTTTAGAATCGGTTCAGTATTTACTGACATGCCCGTCTAGCGTAATGTATTAGAATGGTTTTGAGTGTCCCCGTAAAAGAACTATTTGTGTTATGTGCATGGAAGATAGCCTATAATACTCAGGAATAGTGTAGCTTTCTATCAGGAATAGTATTGTGTGAAAATTTTTTTTGAATCGATTCAGTAGTTAGACATACACGCAGGTCGCAGTGTAATTCATATGAGTGTCCTTGTAAAATAATTATTTATGATATATGCCATCAATTTTAGTTTATGTTACTCAGGAATAGTGTAGCTTTCCGTCAGTGAAGAAATATCATGTGGACAACACATGACTTCCTTGTACATCTATTAAATCAAAAATATTTTTGGCCCACTTCATCTAAACGTATTTTGTTTGAAAGAGATAAAATATTGCAGTAATAGTAAGGTTTAGCGAATTCTACCCAAATATTTCCGATATCGCCAAGCTGGGTTCAATTTGACAGATTTCCTTCTGACATTTAATTTGCCGATATTTCACGAAAAGCCGACAAGCTTGAGATAGTTTCCGAGATTTTGGGTATAGCCATGGTAGCCACTGACCACAGACTTTCAATGAATTGAATGTATCCATGCGCCTTAATGTATTTTGAGTCATTTGGCAGACCCTGTAAATAAATTACCCAGTGGATTGCAATCAAAAAGGAGATGCACAGTTAGATGTTACAATAGTTCTAAATACAAAATTTCAAAATTCTATGGGTAAAAGTTTTCGAGTTTTGTAAAATACGTAATGATTTTTGTCCCCAAATTTGGCGATATTTCGGAAAAACTCGCCGACAAATGGCGAGATTTTAGGCATGGACCAAACAATGACTGACTATCGCCAAATTTGGCGATATTTCGCCGAAACCTTCCAAGGACAATGACAAATGGCGATATTTTGGGCATGGACCAAATGACTGACTATCGCCAATTTGGCGATATTTGGGTAAAACTCGCCAAGGTCAACGACAGACGGCGAGATTTTAGGCATGGACCGAACAATGACTGTCTACTAATGTAATATATTGAAGATGTCCCTAGACATCAATGTACTGAAATTCTTTTGGGTGGTCCTGTAAATAAACTCTCCAGTAGATTGGAACCAAAAACGAGATGCAAAACTAGATGTTACTACAATCTTATATATGAAATTTCAACATTCTACGACTAATAGTTTTTGAGATTTGAGAGTTAAATACATACACATGTACACCAAAAGTCGTCAAGCTTGGCGAGTTTTGGTGCATTTCTTGAGGGAGGCACGAAACTGCGGTCGGACGATTACCTAACTATATGGTTGGACGGTATCGTGCTTGAAATGGATCAAAAAGTCCTTAAAATTGCCATTGACCGTAATGTATTGGAAATCTTTTGAGTGTTCCTGTAGCAGAACTATAAAGACACTTTTTCCCATGGAGAAATTCATTTTGTAACCCTTAACAGCATATATCACTTCTGAGTCGTTTGAAGTCGCCTAATACCTACCAAAAATGCTCTTTAATTAATATCTGAACATAGAGCGTAATGCATTTAAAATGTTTTGGGCGGCCCTGTAGATAAACTATCCAGTTGAATAGGACCGAAAGGGGGGGGGGTGTACTGTACAACTAGATATTACAACAATCCTAAATACAAAATTTCATCATTCTACGACCTATTGTTTTTGGGATATGCGAGCTACATGCGTACGTGCGTACAGATGGCATAGAAAAACTCGTCAAAGTACTCTGGTCAAAATGGGTTGCAGACGCATATATATGATCCTGCATGCTAGCTTACGATGAGATGCACCTGAAAAATTCTTAAAATTAAATTTAGCGGTAGTCAAAATCGGTTTTTCCATCGAAATTTGGCCCCCGAAATTATTCGGGATCGCATTACTTCCTTATACAACAAGGAAGTAAAAAAATTTACAATCGGTTCATTAGTTCCAGAGATCGTAATGTAAATCGAATGAGTATCACCGTAAAAGATCTATTTGTGATATATCCATGAAAGGTAGCCATAATACTCCGGACTAATGTAGCTTTCTATACATGAAAAAAGTTTTAGAATCGATTCAGAAGTTAAAGAAATACCCATACAGCTTAATGTATTACAATTATTTTGTGTGTCCCTGTAAAAGAACTATCTAAACTATATCCATGAAACTTAGCTTTTAATACTCCGAAATAGAAGCTTTATATTATCGAAAAAAGTTTTCGATTTCGTTCTCTAGTTACAGAGATACCCATAGAGCATAATGCAATACTTGCCTGTCCTTGTAAAACAATTATTTTTGATATATTCATAAAAAGACAGTCTAAAATACTCAGTAGCTTTCTATAGGTGAGAAAAGTTTTAGAATTGGTTCAGTAGTTAGAGAGATAACCTTAGAGTGTAAAAGTATAATAATTATTTTGAGTGTCCCTGTAAAAGAATTATTTACGCTGCATACATTGAATGCAGCCTATAATAATCAAGAATAATTTATCTTTCTATTAGTAAAAAAAGTTTAAGAATCAGTTCTGTAGTTACACAGATGGCTACAGAGCGTGTAGCTTTTTATTGGTGAGAAAAGTTTGTGAATCGGTTCAGTAGTTAGAGATATACCCATAGAGGGTATTGCATTTAAATTATTTTGACAATTCCTGTAAAAGAAATATTTATGCTATATGCATGAACTTTACCTTATGATATTTAGGAATAGTGCAGCTTTCTACCTGAGAATTTTTTTTTAGAATCTGGTCAATGGTTACAATTATGCCAATTTTATGTATTTCTTATGAGAGCCCCTGAAAAATTGTTATGTATGTTGCAGAAATAATCTGCTTGTTTCCGGGGTACGTCGTTCTAAAGTCCAGTTGGTGTAGAAAGTTCCAGTAAAAAGTCCACTGGTTAGGATGGAACACAACTTTATTGCTTCTAGAACTTCGTAGAACAGTCAGCTGTACACAGTTCACAAGCACAATCTAGCAGTAACGTGCTTTTAACAATCCGCTTAGATCAGAAGCTCTCACAAATGCTGTATTTCTCACACAAAATAAAACACTTTCACTGGCAAAAATTCAGTGAAAATATACGAGAGATAACACTAACAGTTTCTTAAGATTCAGCAATCAAGAATTTACACACAGCACTTAAATTCAAAGCTTCTAAAACAGCACGAAACACCGCTTCTATCACATAGCAAAGCAAGCGTACTCACTCTCTCAAAGCTTGATCAACTCTGAACTGAGGCTTCAGAAACACGCTTATATTTATACCCGACGCAGAAGCTACAAGAATCTTCGAGTTAAGTCTATTTCGCGAGGATTCCACATAAGCGGGAATGTTGATTACGTCATAGAAGAGAAGTTTTGGGTTATTATGCGTTTTTAATGCGGAAAAACCAACTTTCAGGCCCCATTGGGAAAATCGCGCCAAATAACCAAAATGTCGCCAAGTTTGGCGACTTTTGGCGAAATATCGCCAAATTTGGCGCCAAAAGTAAGTCCCCAAAAGTGAAGAGATCGAAGTCCTAGGACCCATATTTCACGAGATTTCTAGAAACCCATAGAAAAACAATGGGGAAACCGAAACCTCCGTATCTCTGATGATACTTGGCCGATTTTGATGCAACAAAAAGCAAAATTTAACTATTGGATGCGTAAAATACTAATTTTGAACTATTTTAAGCCCCGGAACAGCGGGTTGCCCCGAAAATTCGTGACAATGTGTATGAAAGGTACTCATATTACTCAGAAGTAGCATAGCTCTCTATCTGGGGAAAAAAAAAAAAAAAAAATTCAGATTCAGTTCGGTGATTACAGAGACCGTAATGAATTAGAATTGTTTTGAGTGTCCTTGTATTTATGCTAATAAATGAAAGGTTTTCTATAAGTTAATCCAGTGTATAAGAACTTTAACCCATACTTTTACATATATTTGAAACAATTACTTCCATTTGTTTAATTTTATTCTTTAAAAATTTAGCCCATTGTTTAGAAATATATTATTGACGGATTTTTTAAAAGGATAGTTATACCATATATTTTTGCCTTAAGTCTAACGATAATGTCTCTTTGTTCAAAGGCATTTTTAATATAACCCTTTGATTCTATGTCCATTATTGACATACATTATAAACTGCATTGTTATACCGTGTATTTCTGCATTATTTCCAACAATGAACGCCCCTTTGTTGAAAGTCATTTTAAATAAAGGTTCAGTCCACTGTTTTAACGTATATTATTGACACACATTTTTAAAGAGCATTGTTATATGCTGTATTTTTGCCTTATTTCCAACAATTACGTTCCTTCGTTGAAAGTCATTCTAAATAAAAGTTTAGTCCACTATCTCAAAGTATATAATTAAAACAATTTCTTAAAGAGCATTGTTATACCGTGTATTTCTGCCTTATTTCCAACAATTAACGTCCCTTTGTTGAAAGTCATTTAAATAAAGCTTTAGTCCACTGTTTTAACGTATATTATTGACGCAGATTCAAAAAGACCATTGTTATATACTGTATTTTTGCATTATTACCAACAATTACGTCCCTTTGTTGAAAGTCATTTTAAATAAAGGTTCAGTCCACTGTTTCAAAGTATATTATTGACGCTCATTTTTAAAGAGCATTGTTATACCATGTATTTTAGCCTTTTTTTCAACAATTACGCCTCTTTGTTGAAAGTCATTTTAAATAAAGGTTTAGTCCACTGTTTCAAAGTATATTATTGACAAACTTTCTTAAAGAGCATTGTTATACCGTGTATTTCTGCATTATTTCCAACAATTAACGTCCTTTTGTTGAAAGTCATTTTTAAGAAATGTTTAGTCCACTGTTTTAACGTATATTATTGACACACATTTTTAAAGAGCATTGTTATATTCTGTATTTTGCATTATTTCCAACAATTACGTCCCTTTGTTCAAAGTTACTTTAAATAAAGGTTTAGTCCACTGTTTCAAAGTATATTATTGGCACACATTTTTAAAGGGCATTGTTATATTGAGCATTTTTGCAATATTACCAACAATTACTTCCTTTTGTTGAAAGTCATTTTAAATAAAGATTTAGTCCACAGTTTCAAAGCATATTATTGACGCACATTTTTAAAGAGCTTTGTTATACCGTGTATTTTTACATTATTTCCAACAATTAACGTCCCTTTCTTGAAAGTCATTTTAATTAAGGTTTAGTGCACTGTTTTAACGTATATTATTTATTGACACACTTTCTTAAAGAGCATTGTTACACCGTACATATTTTGATTGATTCTAACGGTTACGCCCCTTTGTTAAAGGCGATTTTTAATAAAGGTATAGTCTATTGTTTCAAAGTATATTATAGCCACATTTTTAAAGAGCATTATTATACCGTATTTTATACCATTGATTTAAGAAAATTATGTCTCTTTATTGAAAGTTATTCTACTAATATGATAAATGTAAAAGTTCGCATTTTTGTGTGTTTGAGTGTTTTTGACTCAATCACGCAAAAACCGTAGAAGGGATTTGCGTAAAATTTGAACTGAAAATAGCTTACGCTCTGGATTAATATGCAGTCTACCTTTTATGCGTATAGCATAAATAGTTCTTTGACAGTTACGCTCAAAATAATTCTAATACATTGCGTTCTATGTACATCCCTGGAAGTACTATACAAGTTCTAAAACTTTCTCCCCTAATAGAAAGCTACACCATACCTGTATTTTATAGGCTACCTTTTATGCATATTTCACAAATAATTCTTTTACAGGGAGATTCATAAGAATTGGATTACGCTCTATGGCATCTCGGTAAATATTGAACCGATTCCCAAACATTTTTCATGTTCAGAAAGTTACACTATTCCCGTGTATTATAAGGTACCTTTATCCATTATATCACATAGTTCTTTTGCAGCGACACTCATAAGAATTACATTACGCTCTGAAGGCACCTCTAATACTAAACGGTATATACATATATATTGTTAAGAATTTTCGGTTTGTTCTGCCTCCCAGATATTAAAATTATTCTAAAATTCGTACCCTACGAGTCAAATAATTAAATTTTGCATTTTGTTGTATCGAAATCGGTTAACTAGAACGCGACGTACGGAGTTTTGGGTTTGCCCATTGGTTAACATAGGGTTTTCTAGAAATCTCGAGAAATATTGATGCTAGAGCTTTGGTGATTTGACTTATGGGAACTTATTTTTGACGCCAAATTTGGCGATATTTCGCCAAAAAGTCGCCAAGCTTGGCGACATTTTAGTCATTTGTTGCACTTTTACAATGGGGCCAGTAATGCTTGTTTTCCTGCATTAATATTGCTCTGTAGCTTAGTATTACTAATTTCATTTCCATGACATAATCAAAATTCGAGATTTATGCGGGTTCTTCGAGAAATAGCTCCTACCAGAATTTTTGCTTAGCTTCTGCGACACCTATAAATAGAGGCAGGGCAGGCTACAAGAGATAGTTATATTCGAACTCTAATTGAGTTTGATGCATTGCTCTGTAAATTGTGCTATTGGAAGCAGTAGTTTGCTTGTTTTTGAGTATAGAGTGTAAATTCTACAGTGCTGAGTCCCGAGGGACTGTTTAAGATTTCCTTTGTAAGTTTCAATTGAATTTTGCCAGTGGAAGTTTTTTTTTTTTTTTTTTTGTAAGAAATACAGCATCTGTGAAAGCTTCTGTACTGAGAGGACTATTATAAGGAAGGTACTGGCCATTAGTGTCTGTGAATTTTGCACAGCTGATTGTTCGACGAAGTTCTAGAAGAAATAAAATTTGTATTCCATCCTGACAAATGGACTTTTTACTAGAACTTTCTACATACATTGGATTTTAGAATGAGGAACCTAAGAATCGAATCCCGACGAAGCCAATATCTCTGTAACTGTTGAACCGAATCAAAAACTTTTTCTATAATAGAAGTCTTCTAATCCTAAGTATTATAGTTTCACGAATTTTTGGGCCAATCGGCTGTTCTAGGGGTAAACTAGCTTAAAATTCGTATTCTACTCGCCAAATAATTAAATTTCGTATTTTGTTGCATCAAAATTGGTTACCCGGGAGATGTGGAGTTTTAGGTTTCCCCATTGGTTAGCATAGGGTTTTCTAAAATCTCGAGAAATATTGATGTTAGAGCTTAGCTGACGTCACTCTTGGGGTCACTTATTTTTGGCGCCAAACTTGGCGATATTTCGCCAAAAAGTTGCCGGCTTGGCGATATTTCGGATATCTGGCGCGATTTTTCCAATGGGGTCTATAAATTTCATTTTCCTGTATTAATATTGCATAATAGTCTAATGATTCAACTGTATTCCTATGACGTAATCAAAATTCGCTCTTTAAGGGGATCCTTCGAGAAATTTCTAATAGCTTCTGCATCCCCTATAAATACGACAGCGTGCGGACCCGGTTGAGTCGGTCTGTTTTTGATTGCTATGAGAAATAGACGTCCGTTCTGTTGAGAGCATAAGACTCTGTCTTAGCGCTTATAGAAGTAGTAATTTGCATGTTTTTAAAATCGCATTTTTAAGCGCTGTGTAAATTCCTCATTGCTTAGTCTTGAGGGACTGTTCCTGCAATCCCTCATAAGATTCCACTGAATATTTTACTTGCGGAAGTACTTTATTGGGTGTGAATTACAACATCTGTGAAAGCTTTGGTACTGAGCGGACTGTTAAAGCAAGCTACTGGCCGTTAGTGCCTTTGAATTTCGTACAGCTGGAAGCAAATAAAGTTCGTGTTTCATCCTAACAAGTTTCACCGTAACAAGTCTTTACTAGAACTTTCTACTCCTACTGGACTCTAGGAATTAAACAGAGTTTTCTGCAGCAATTGGTTACCTTTCATGAATTTCTTAAAAATAAAATAAAAGTTAAATAGGTCTTTCACTGAACACTCAAATTAATTCTAATGCATTAAGCTGCATGGGCATTTCTTTGACGTCTGTACTGATTCTAATTTTTTTTTTTTTTTTTTTTTTTTACTGATAGAAAGCTACACTATTCCTGAGTATTATATGGGCTACCTGTCATACACATAATCACAAATAGGTCTTTTACAGGGATACTCATTCGATTTACATTACGATCTCTGGAACTAATGAACCGATTCTAAAACTTTTCACGGACGGAAAGCTGCACTATTCCTGAGTATTGTAGGCTATCTTTCTTGTATACTTTAATTCATAGTATACTTTAATTCTTTTACAGGGACACTCATAAAAATTACGTTACGCTCTATGTGTACCTCTGTAACTATTAAGCCGATTTTGAAATTTTTCTCACTCATAGAAAATTTCGTTATTCCTAGGTATTAAAGGGTACCTTTAATGCATATAGCATAAATAGTTCTTTTACATGGACAATCAAAATAATTCTATTATTTTACGTACTAAGGACATCTCTATGACTACTGAACCGATTCTAAAGATGTTTTCACTAACAAAAAGCTTCTCTATTCCTGAGTATTATGGACTACCATTTATTTCCCTCTATTCTAAAAAAAAGTAACGGCCGCTGCCGCAAGCTTGTTCTGATATCTCCTTCGAAACCGTCAAGATTTGAGTTTCAACAAAGGTGTCCGCGAATTCGGAAAATTCCGGGGAAGCCAATAAGTTGACTTAAATTTCGCAATTCGAATTATTTTAGAAGATATTAATAAAAAACTGAAAAAATAAGCATAATGGTTGCTAGTCTAGGCAATTTTTGCCAGCATAAAATCATTCATGCCTTTGCAAAAAAGCAATTCTAAGTGTGTAGATTCACGTGAAACTGACAAACATGAAGTAGAATGACACCAATTGTATGCCAAATTTAAAAGTTTGGGACATAAATATGTCAAAGTGTGTTACACAAAGTTCCCTTAGATAACAGGAGTTTAGAATTACCGGCTATTCGTTTTTCCAAAACAGAATAACTAATTTTAGCTGATTTAAAAAGCGCCTTTTTGGCATCAGGTACAGATACGATCTAGCAAAAGACTGTCTCTCCAAGCAGGGTAACTCTAAAACGCGTTTTTCAAAATGTTAGCACCCAGTATCTTGAAAATGAAAAATAATTAAAATGCAGATTATAGCAAAGCCGGTTAGGTTCAGCTTATTTGCTACAGTAAAATTGTTTGGCGGCGTTGACCATGCCATTATAGCAGTTACAGTACAGCTTGGATATTTGTCAGCTCCGCGAGATGGTATATTTCGTGCTGCTAAATACGCCAATCTGCAAAGAATTATATATATGAATACATGGATAACGATTTACACGGAAACCTTACATGAGCAGTAATTATTGGTTATGAGTTTGTGTAAATCGCCAAATAATGAAAAGTCGCCATGGGTGGCAAGTTATTCAAGCTGTTCCGTAGTTTTTATCGAGGAAAACATATATAGTACTGTATTCTTCGAACTAATTATTAACTATACATGTACGTAAGTAGCCAAATTATGAAAAATTGCCATGGGTGGCAAATACGCAAGGTTTTCCAAAGCTTTTACATAATTAAAAATTGTGAGAAGTTTAAATTTTTATGTTTCAGAGAACATGCATAACCAAGGGATGTGTAGCTCGGTAACATTCTATCTGATCCAATCTTAAGTGTTTTCTTTTGAAATTATGCTTTTTTTACGAATACCTAAAACTTATAACGATATAATAATAACGAATATAATAAATAATAATAAATATAACTTATAACGAATACGAAAACCTAAAACTTATTTTTTTTAAGTATTCCTGGTGCCTGTTAATTGCTCTAGGGAGGGCTTAGGTTTTTCCAGGGGGGGCTGAGCCGTCCATAGCGCCCCCAGCGCTACGGCCCTGCATATAAAACTTGATATTGAACTGCAAAAGACAATAAGTGTGTTTGTGGTTAAGTCAAACCTCTTTGAGTGCTATCTGCCTAAGAGAGGATGACTTGGGAGAAGGACATTTTAAAAGACAAGTAGAAACATTATTAGATGTTTCAAAAAATGCTTATATCTGTCAAAATTTACGTATTTTTTCTATAAAAAAAGCTTATGCAAACGTTTCAAATAGTTATGGGAATACTCTGTAATTTTCAAGCCAATTTTAATTTTTTTTTATACAGGATGATCATAAATGTTTTCTTCTTTACCAATATGTTGGAAGTTTTCTAATTTTACGAAATTCACTGTAATACGTGAGGGTGAACATGTTACAGGACCAAAATTAAAAACTGATTCATACATATTCTTTGTAGGAAAAAAAATATGTAATACAAATTATACGGGGAATTTTTATCGTATGAGTACATTTCTTTTCTTGTGAGAAATTCACAAATGATAACAATATCAATAAACGAGCAAAATAGTTTTTAAATAAAATTTATCAATTGTTTTGTTACCTGAATTCACCTATAAGCAAATTCTGTGCGTGGCAGAGAGAGAAGGTTTCAATTAAAGATTGATTTTTGACAAATTTGGATGACGGAAATAAAAAACTCATCAATGTCAACAGTAAAATTAAAATGCATAAAAGGTTTTGTATTACTACTTCATTTTTAACTATCGTATAAATTTTAATCTTAAGGGACTGCTTAAGAGCTAGCTTATTGAGTAATACAGTTCACTCTCCGTTTAACGACGCTCTATTTAAAGTCGATATTCCACAGTCCCGGCCCTTCCGACCTAAAAAAATTCTGTTCAAAAACGATATTGGTTCTCTTCAACGACGGTTTTTCTTAATATGATACACGTTTTTTTTTTTTTTTTTTTTTTTTTTTTTTAATTTCTTATCTGCAGTAGGGGAGCATTCTGTGGAGATACAAGTTGGTAGAAGATGATAATTTCGATTCAACAGTTGTGATGAATCTGTTTTAACAATATCTTACAAAAATATAGAACAAATTTATGAAGATAAACTGAATGAAAACGCAGTATTAGACGAGTAAGTTGCAATTGAAGACACGATAAATGAGTTACTGCCACCATCTTACACAGATGTCACTTCTGGCAGATTTATCATTTTAGAAAATCTGGAAGAAAAGAGAACAAAGAAAAAGGAAGGGCGAAAAATGAAGCAAAATCTAATTTTATTCTAAAGTCTGTTGGCACTCTTTTTTTTATGTAACTTAATTTTCTGTGAATAAAACAATATAATGATATTAAAAATAACATTTTAAGCACGCCAATATATTAAGAAATTTATTGACAGTCCTTAGCCTGTAGAAAGGTTTTTTTTTTTCAAATTCTGTTTAAGGAGATCTCTATTTAAGGACAATTTTTCACGGTTCCTTGAAAGTCGTTAAACAGAGAGCCAACTGTATAATTATTTTGAGCAGAGTTTTTTAATAGGATAGCTAATTACCTCAAAAATCACAAGAATTTCTGTCCAATGTAGGAGCTATATCCTTATTCTCATTAACAGATATGGAAATCTCTCCGACATCAGGAATCAAACAGAAAAGAGCCGAAAGTATTCTTTAAAACAGTGCTTCGCAATCATCAATTCTCGAACATTTTTAATAAATAGAATTTGTTAAAAATAATCAGCAGCAAATGTCGAACTAACTAAAAATTATGTGTCATCTGAAGCAATGTTTCCCAACCACCAGTCCTCGGCCTTCGTAACTCGAATTTATTAAAACTAATCAACAAATGTAAACCTAACTAAAAAATACATTTAGTTACTGATTCGTTTTGAATCTTGTGGACAGATTTGTAACAACTTGAACACAATGTATTTTTTCAAAATTCATGGCTCTTCTAAAAAGAATTTTTTAAAAAAAATTATTTAAGCTTTAGAAGGTTGGAAAACACTGATTTAAAGTGATAAAAAATTTTGGTACAGCAAAAATGGGGATATCAAATATTTTCTTGTCATCCTTCAAACTTTCACAGTAGTAATCGGGATTTTTTTTTTTTTTTTTTTTTTTTTTTGCCTTAGTTCCCGACACTCAGAAATTACTGTTGGAAAAACGCAAGTTGTTCGATGAAGACGGAATGATACCAATATAAAAGAAATGAAATTTATGACACAAGTTCCAAATTATTATCACATTGAAACGTTTGTGATATTTCAAAACTTCAAAAGCAAATTATTTTTTTTTTTTCTTACTTTATAAGTCGTCGAAATTCCTCATTTCGAATAAGATTTCAGCTCATCCAATCGACA
This sequence comes from Cheiracanthium punctorium, assembly GCA_038373885.1. NCBI lineage: Eukaryota > Metazoa > Arthropoda > Arachnida > Araneae > Cheiracanthiidae > Cheiracanthium > Cheiracanthium punctorium. The sequence goes on from JAWZYV010012008.1 coordinate 1,351,921, forward strand.
TGGCAACTCGTGAGTTCTGTAGAACTTAACTTGTTTCCAAGAAACAAAATCATCTGACAGTGGAAAAAGTCACGAAGACGTATGACTTAATATTTTGTTTTCAACAGATTAGGGAAATTATCAATGGGAACTGATACTATGATCAAGAGAAGGCTTACAGAGACATCGAGTGGATAAATGTAACCAACTGTATCCTGCACGGTCTTTATATTTATTTTTGACTTAATTTTAAAATTTCCAATACCATCTATTTATTTATTTATTTATTTTATTTATTTATTTTGCCTTTTGCTCTATACATGACAATTCTTTACTCAACGGTGAGAACTTGGTAAGTTAGCGAGAGACTGTATAGGTATTTACCATAATTTCACTGTCAGGAAAAATGAATATGACAATGCGCAGAATGACAGATACTTTACGGTCCCTAAATATTTTCTTTTAACTATATTAGCTGATGTTTTCATAATACTTGACCAAATGAAACGAAAATTTACAGTATTCGATATAGATGCCCCCTAACCCCGCTAAGCCACTGGCCTTATTGCTAGCATCCCACAGTGATAAAAAGCAAATCAAAATATGAAATATCTGCGGCCATTCAAAATGTACAAACAGTAATAAGCTTTACTCGTTCACTTAACATATAAACGTCATATTTATTTCTAGACAAATATTCCCACGAGATATCCTCAAACATTTTCGTTAACAATGTTCCTTTTTTTTTCTCCATTCTTCGAAATCTTAGCCCTGTTTGCCGATTCCAGTTCCGTTCCAAGCCATTAGGTTCATTCATGATTTCGCCGTTTTCTGTCATTCCGTCGATACATACAGACACATTATTGCGTCGCGGGTGTCTGATCTTTGCGCTCCAGCACCACATAAGGCCACGTACGACTCCCACGATCGGTGCACTCCCCCCTCCCCCTCCCCTCCCCCTTTGACAAGGAAGCAAAATCACTGCTAACACAAATATTATGAAACACATCTTCAACCTATAATCTTATTTGCGTATTTGCTGTTGCGTAACGTATACTTAAAATTAATAAAATTGGTACTTATAGAGCCCACTTAAATTTAATCGCCAAGCAACCGAGATAAATTGTCAAGATGGTGTTGTTGAAATATCGGGATATCGTTTCTGTTCCTATAGACGTTGTTTGATTAACATAATCGTAACGATCAAAAGCATGCTTGGTGGCTGAACACTTGAACTTTTTATAAAACACCAGCGCCGAACTTTATAAATAGCACACATATATAAAAAAAAAATCACACTCTGAACGTTTCGGGTGATATAAAGGGTTCACTTTTATTCAGATGCAAAAAAGGTTCCTATTTAGGCAGAGGGTGAGGCAACAAAATATAAACATTAAGCAAAAGAAGAAAAAGTTTCTTTTAAAAAACTTCCATTTAAACAACAACGGAAGAAAGCTACGTTTTAGTTGACAAATGCTTATCCCCTTGAATATAAGCTTAAAACAATATCAACTAACAATATCAACTTAAAAATTCACAAAAATCTTATAAAAGCAAAAATTGAAAACAAAGATTAAAATTGACTGTTAAAATACTTGAATAATTCTTTTTATTCGTGATTTGAATACATTAGTAAATCGAATAAAACTTTTAATAACTTGAAATTAGAAAAATTTGCGATTCAAGCGGAAAAATTCTTATTTGATAGCCATTCTAATGATTTATTCAAACACTCTGTACATATATATAACATACATATACAATATCATATAAAATATTGTATATGATATATACAATGTATGATATATATGTTTCCGTGATATTTTTTCTTACTGGAGCATTTAATTAATAAATTTTATTAAAATAATTTCACTTCAACCACTTCCGTTTTATTTCATTATTTTTTAAATTTTTAAATTTATTTGTATTTTATGCTATTTGTTTAATTATTTTTTCTAAATCATTCTTTGCAAGAAGATTCTTTAAAACTTTAACATTAACTGCTGAAATCAGGAATAAATAAGGCTGTTCTGTAACTTAAAAAAAAAAGAACGTCGTTTGTCTTTTGGACAGTTTTAAGACAAATATTACAAATTTGAAAAAAATTTGAAAGGAAAGAAAATCAGATTGTTTCTCCAGAAGTTGTGTTGTTATTGTAAAAATTATAAAATTGTAGTCTGTAGAATTGCTTTTTTTTTATTTTTTTTTTACGGATGGTTGCTGTTTTTTTACATCTTAATGTTTTCGGAAAAAGAGTTTAATTAGTCCTGCTAGTGCATTAGAGTAACTTACTGATACCATATCTTTTTTTTTTTTTTCGAATTATTTTTGGCGTCATAAATAGTCAAGTTCGTTTGCATATTCTGTTCAGCGTATCCAAACGCCGAACAACAAATGACTTTTCGCTGGAAAAAAATCAAGACTCTTCAAGCAAGTTGGAAGGAAATATGGAGGCAGAAGTTCACACATACTGCCGTCACGGCTTTGCAACGATAGAGGCGCGAACAGGTTATGCATTAAGCAGTCGTAGCATGTGCAAATAATATCGTGTCGGAAAATTTGTATAATCGATGGTTTGGCAAAATTAATCTAGGCGTGAATAGAAAGACGTAAAAAGTTCTTTTAGACGGAAAAGTACTCACCGATTTATGTAGTGGAAGAAATTAAAATAAATTTAAGAAAGTTGTTTCATTTATTCATTTCCATGGTTTATTTCATTAACTATGCTAAAAAAACGCCACTTGAAGTATTACTTTCTTTGTTATGCTATATTGTGTCAAAAATTGCGCATGCTTCTAATAAAAAGTTTTCATTCAAGTATATTATATGAATTCAAACCAGCAGCAAATGTGTCACAAGTACATAGTATAATTAATTTACGCTAACTTTTTGTAATAGCTTAAACAGAAAGGCGGCTTTACTTAAAGTTGGCTTTTTTCCCAAGAGCTTACTGAAGTGGAAAAAACACTTTAAAGGAATGAATGAATGTACAAAATAGAGCAAAGTAATTCTGAATGTACTCTCGATTATGCTCGGGCGAATCAACCTCTTTACGGACTACCTGCGATTCATTGATTCCACATACTCAGTATGTAAGGGAACAAGGCAATGTACCCTTTGCTACAAAACAACTTCACCCACTAGTAAATAAGTGGGTGTTTTAAAGACGAAGGGGAAAAAACAAACAGCTGTTTGATTTTTCTGAAAAAGTAAATATACGCATAAGTTAACACCAATTCTAAGATGTTTAAATCGTACTGTTTATTTATATTTGAACGGTATTTCATATCCTTCCCTCCGAAAAAAAATTCATGTCTACATAACTATATTAAATCATAACTACTCATAAATTGTTACGAAAATCACAAAGTGGGTTTTAAAATAGTGCGTTACAATAGTCCAGCAAGCTTGAAAAGCGAAAATAAAACTTTATTCGACTATAAAGCACTAATATCTCTCAAAAAAAGTATAATTTAACACGTGTAACAGTCAATCATTAACAATCACAGCAATAGCGCTATTCAAATCGCGATGTCAATCGTATAACCCTGTTTTCTACATCGACAGTCTGTATCAACTAACTCACAGAGAGTGAGATTGTGATATTTATAGATTTGCAAGCAGGTCGTGACGTCATATTTCTCAATCTTTCTCGTAACTTCTTTCCTATTTGAGATACACTCGAAATTCCACGACTTTCGAGAACTTTTTTTGGTCGTCAATTTTTGTCGTCAAGGTCAAGGGGTCACATCCTCATTTCAGTTACAAGAATGCCTGTACAACTATGTTTCCTGCAACACATATTAATGCGGGAAAACAACATTACAATTTTGTAATACAATACATAATTATGTTTGTGCATTGTGACAATACCAGTTTAAGATTCGGCCCTAATAATTACCGTAATAAATTTGCTAGTATTTAATTGCCAAAATCCTTAATTTATCAATGATTTAAATTTCAGTTAAAACATTTTGTTTAATTCATACATAATTAAAATAGTCATGACGCATGTGAAGTAAAGCATAAAAATACTTAAAGTGGGCTTACTAATGACTGCGAGGAAAGAAAAATGGCAGTCTTGTCGCGAATAAGAAATGAACATTTCTATCTCGTCTCGCCTCGCCTCGCATTCCGCGCAAGTGATCTCCACAAAGAGCTACAGAAGCTGGATCAGGCTAAAAATGGCATTGTATTTGAAGGAAGAATTTGTGTGTTGATTTGCTTATTTTTCGGCCGTTTTGAGATTTATCTACCGAATTCATCGGATAATAGGGAGCTTGCTGCACTTAAACTTTCATTCCATTTCAGAGAAACTATCAAACAAAAGCCTCTCATCTTTTGTTTTATAATTTTCAAGAACTGAATCTTATGGTTAATAGTTAAATTAACAATAGTTTTAGTACCTGACACCAATTTTAAATTCTAAAATTTCTAGTTCTGTTTAACAAATTTTGCATGGCACGATTTCGAAGGAGATCCTGATAGTTTGTATCTATTACACGCCAGTAGCCAGAAAACTATTTTGCTGGAAGAAGTTAAAAATGTAAATTTTTTTTTAAAGAAACTTGTTTTTCATCGATTTTTCAAGAGAAATACAGATTTAGCACTAATTTTGAAACAATTTTGCAAAATCAATTTCAAAACATATTTTTTTAAAATATTTCAGTTTACTGAATTCTGTAATTTTATTTATTTATTTATTGACTTATTTATTATGCAGAACGCATTTATAAATTTCATTAGCCATTCTTTTCCGCTAGCTTACATTACGAAATTCGATTTCGTTTAGAAGATACTATCTTAAATACTCGTTCTTTGCACGGAATGGAGTCTAACCAACACATACAAATGGAAAATAAATAAATAAATAATCATTAAATATATTTAAGTAATGCATTTATCTGCTTGTCTCTGCAATATTTTAGTTATGACTTAAATCTTCCTATCTGGATCCATGTTTCATGTTCGAACAATTTTGATTATGGCGCATATTTTTCTTTTTTGTCATATCTTGTTATCATTTAACTTACTAATAAACTTTTAAATGCATGATCTAAAAATTACTTCAAATTGTAATAAATTCCATTTTCTATTTTTAACAGGACCATTTAGTTACCATAGTAACAGCGGCCATTTCATTTCCTTCGCATATGCGTTAACAAATCTTTCAAATTGCCCAGAACTGCACATGTGTACTATACCTTTCCTCCTTATCAGACGCAGCGACATCTGGTAAATTCGACAGAATCCGCTACGCTTAAAAAGTTTTATAGTCAATTTTTAAAAAAACTAAAAAACACACTTTAGTGATAAATTGAACTAACTAAAAAGTGAAAAATAATTCTTAATATAGAAATAAATTAACGAACGAAAAATAGTATTATTGTGAAAAAAGTGTGGCGTGCTTTGTGCTATATTTTTTTGTATCATTTTTGTACTAATCGTACCGATCGAATATTCTCAAGAACTGATATATGGAACACCCCAAGTTTTTTTCACAATAATACTATATTTCGTTCGTTAATTTATTTCTATATTAAGAATTATTTTTCACTTTTTAGTTAGTTCAATCTATCACTAAAGCGTGTTCTTTAGTTTTTTTTTAAACTACGTATTTATTTTTCACTTTTTAGTTCGATTTGCTATAAAAGCGTGTTTTTTATTTTTTTTAAATTGTATTTATTTAAAATTTATATTTTTTTAAATTTTCGATATCTTCCATAAGACACCAAGGAACACTAAGTTGGAAAGTACAAACTGTGAGATAATTTATTTTCACTGTGTACCAGTGGTGTAGCCAGAATTTTATTGGGTGGGTTGGGTATAAAATTTAAAGCTAAAGTACAATTGCAAGATAAATATCAAATTGTAAGCTAAGTAAAGGGTCAAATTTTTGGGGGGGCAGCCCCCTCAGACCCCCCCCCTCTGTCTACGCCCCTGCTGTGTACCAAAGTATTAATTAACCTGCAGTTAGATGCTACCTTCCTTACTAAAAAGGAAAAATAGGTCTCTTATCAACAAACAAGTTTCATAACGACTACAATAATCACAAACATCCATGTAATAATATACAATATTGAGATAAAATTTTTAGATTTGCCATCTGGATTTCAAAAACGTAACTATCCAAATGTACCATTGAATACAGTTACCAACAGCGAGACAGGTTCTACTCCATTGTGCTGAGCCGAGTGCCGAAATGGTACGCATGGGTAGACCGCGCGCTTGCTCCCTCTCTCTTGCTCTCACGCAAAGGATCTCTAAGAAAATTACTAATCCTAACGATCCTAATCAGGATAATGGGATAAACTTATCAAATTATTGTATTGTCATCGGTCCTTGATGTGTCTACAAAGTTTAAATTAAATCTGTCCGTTTAAAGTGGGTCAAAGTCGAGTTCAAAGGAGTCGGCTACAAACAAACATACAGGTGAAACTAATAAAAGCGTGTTAAAAAATGACTCGAATCGCCTTACTTTAATTCATAGAATAACGTATTTTATTTTTTAGGAGAGGTATTTGGAAAGTAAGTACCGTTTTGAAAAAAAAAAAAAAAAAAAAATTAAACCATTCCGTGCAAAGAGCGAGTATTTAAGCCAGCATCTTCTAAAATCGTATTTCGTAATATAAGCTAGCGGAAATAATGGCTAATGAAATTTATTAATACGTTCTGTATAGTAAAATTAAGTCAATAAAGAAACAAATAAAATTACAGAGTTCAATAAAATGAAACATTTTTTAAAAATATGTTTGGAAATTGATTTTGCAAAGTCCCAAAATTAGTGCTAAATCTGTATATCTCTTGAAAAATCGATGAAAAATATGTTTCTTTTCAAGAAATTTTACCTTTTTAACTTCTCCCAGTAAAATAGTTTTCTGGCTACTGGCCTGTAACAGATACAAACTATCAAGATCACTTTGGAAATCGTGATATACAAAATTAGAAATAAAAAAAAAAAGATTTTTAAGCCAATTTTATTTTTACATGAAAGAGCATTCGTTAAACTACTTTTATACATAGTTTCCGACAGTGTACAAAGTAGCGGGGTACCAGCTCTTCTATAACTTCTTCATATAAACCTCCCGCCAATGACGATAAGCACGATTTTAAGAAAACTACGGCGTGCAGTTTAAAACAAACGGAGAGGAAAGTTCAGTAAAGGAATTGTGTTGCTTCATGAGAATGTTTGGCCCCATACTGCTGGTGACACTCAAACGATGATTTGACAGTTTCGTTGGGAGCAGTTCGATAACCTGCCGTACAGTCCAGAGCTTGGCGCAGTCCGACTACCACTTGTTCCTGCACATGAAGCGCGAACTAGGCGGCAAGCTCTTTGGATTCGGACAATGAGGTGAATAAGAAGGTATAGAAAAGCTGGTAACCCGTTACGACAAGTGTTTAAACATTGTGGGAAACTATGTAGAAAAATAGTTTAAGGTATGTTCTTTCATATTTAAAAAAAAAAAAAAAGTGACTATTTCTTTTTTCAAAACGGTACTTACTTCCCGAATACCCTCTAGTGCTTTCAACACTATAGTTACCACAGTAATAAAATTTTTGATGCTACATAATGCTAAATTTAACAAATAAACGTTACGAAAGGCAACGTAAAGCGTTCTTGGACTGGTTAATTTATATTGAACAGAATATTTACCAATAGGGAAAATGAAAGTGCATAAATATCGAATAAACGGAACATTAACTATATGGAACTTTAAAACACGCGGATTTTAAGGTTATTGTTGCTATTTTACGTTTCACTTCACTTCCTTCCCATAAGCTTCAAGAACCTGAGCCGAAAATCTGCACAAATCCTCCAGTCATAAATCTTGTTTTCTAAACTTACTCGTCATTTAATTTTATCGTCAAAGCTTCTCAGCAAATAACTCTGCAATTTGAAATACATGAGTTAAAAATGACTTCAGTCACACCTTAAATTAAGAAATGGGACATCGAAATCCTTATAATATATTAATCCTTGAGGGGAGCCATCGTTTTCCTCCCCCATCTGGCTGCATTTCCCTGCTATATGGAGTCTCAATTGCTTATTCCAACGATTTTTTAGCATTTGTACATCCGGAATCTACCAATTACAGCGATAAAAATGAGTTGAGAGAGAAACAAAATGTATGTACGTATGAATGGTAACAGATATGACTCCACACCGATGACAAGCAAGCACATACCAAGTGTTCGTTTCCCGTATCGAACAATCAATAACCGATTCGTAAATAATCTAAATCTATTTCCCAAGGAAATGGAAAAGCATTATTTAAATCACTTACGTATATTAAGACAAAGGATAAGTACACATACACAAATAATAAAAAAAAAATAGGACTGGGTTCTCCATGGAAATAAAAGTCCAAGAAAACCATGTTGTTCGACTGTCATCAAGTGTGACAGAGTTCCGGGAACTGAGGGGAAAGACGGTTTGAGTGGCAGCTATTGAACTATCGAATTTTTCGTCAGAGGATGTGATAGGTATCTAAAAGGCCAGCCTAGCGGAGAAGAAAAAAATGATGAGATATATATAAAGAAGGACATGTGCCCGTGGCAGACAAACCAAAAGAGAGAACTTCGAATCTATCCATCCTAAAAAAAAAGAGGTGAAATTCAGCTGGAAATAAATTTCTGATAGTATTAGCGGATGCGATATGGGAAGTATCGACTATATGTGTATTAGGAACTGGAAAGGTATCGAGCCCCGTTTAGAGTATCGAAATATTTGTACGGCGATACTTTCGTTTATTTTTAACAGCACTGACATCTGCTGAAGAATGGAAGAATGGAGAACAGCTGGATAGATTGCCCAATGCTGAAAAAAGGGCAGCCGTTGCCATCGCTCGACTTAACTACCAGCAAGATGGCGGACGATCGAAACGTTCATCGCGTGCCACAGATCTAGAGACCCCTTTTTGACGACAGCTGGCTGTGCGCGGGAACAGCCAGCTGCGTCAAAAAAAGGATCTCTAGATATGTGGCACGCGATGAACGTTTCGATCGTCCGCCAACTTGCTGGTAGTTAAGTCGAGAGATGGCAACGACTGCCCTTTTTTCAGCAGTGGGAAAGGGTTGCGCCTCAAAGGGTTAAAACAAAAGGCTCTAACTGTAATCTTATAACGAAGCAGAGAAACACGCGCTGACGATTTGACACATTTTTTGCACAAACCCAGAAAACACTTAGAAGTATTCTAAAATGATTTCTATTCCGAAACAGCGCCGTGCATTAAAAGACCTTGGCCGTACCCTAATGCAGTTAGAAAATTCAAACTGCTGCCGTTATGTGTCGCACAGTTCATTAAAATGGCAAAACATAACCACTCAGTCGGAACCACGGAATGTTGAGTTGAGATATGTAAACTTTTCGAAAGCGTTGTAAAATATCAATGCTAACGAGCCAAAGCTGAGCTTTTTCCCGTCTCTACTAATTTTCTTTTAGTCCGTTCCCATTAGTTCTTTTTTAAACTAACACGGTGTTGTTTGGATAGTAATTTTGTATGTATTCATCTCTTTTTGCCTGTCTTTATTTTAAAAGATTGAGCAAATAAAAACTTAAATTATACATCATGTACTGAGATACAATATTTCCTTAATCTGTTTGTTTTTAACATGCTTTCCTGACCGATGTGCTCTTTTTATTATAATTAATTGGATTCAGTATCTTCTCACGGGAATAAAGCTTATTTCCACTATTCATACTCTTTTTTTAACACTTTCTAACAAAACAGAAACGTGTTTATTCAGGCGTAGGATCGGTGTAATACAGAGGGGCTTTTTCAAAATGTTTTGATTTAGAACATTTCTTTCGGAATTGAAACGTAGCATCTCTTTTCTACTCGTAAATTCGATATTCCTCCCCCTCCCACAAATAATAATAAGAAGAAACTCGGCTGTTCGAGCCTCGTTAGGGGGAGACCCACCCTCCTGAACCCCCCCCTAATTTATTAGTTTCATTAATGCCATATTAAAACGATTGTAACCTATTTAAAGAAAAATACATGTGATGCATATTCTACAGCCTACGAAATAAACAGATGAAAGTAAAGTTTGTAACAATAGATTAAAGCTGTTGTGAACTAATAGTATTTAAATATATGTAAAAAAATACATGCAATGCATATTCCGCAGCTTACGAAATATTGTTGTGGTTGTGTGTGATTACGGCAACGCTACACTGGGGCGATCTGCCAAGGGGGGTTGCCTTGGTAGGAGGACTTTCTAAGGGGTTCTAACGCGTATTCACGTTACATCTGGAGAAAACCTACCAAAACTCCAGACCGTTAGATCGACAGCCGCGCGATACGAAATATTGTAACAATAGATTAAAGCTGTTGTGAACAAATAGTATTTAAATATATGTAAATTATGTCGCTTTTTGGGACACATTTTTGGGACAATTTTCAATAAAGGGTATGAGAGATAAAATGACATAGTCATTAATAATAAAATTAATAAAAGAAATCGATCACATTACATTCACACATGTTATGATTTCGCTTCGTTTGTTAGTCCGAGCTCTAAATGCTCTAAATGTGAATCTATTGCCAATAAGTTTACATATGTTACTGCCATGTATTGTACCTTGTACCTTATGGCAAACCGTATGTATTAAGATGAAAAAGGGATTTTCAGTCCCATCCAAAAATCTTTGATCACGTAGAGATCTATGGGCAGTCATTGTTTAAAGTACAGTCGGAAGAAATTCATATATCTTATGCAAAGTAGAATACGTATATATTGGTACTTTTTTTTATGCTCTCTTTCAAAGACGCTTCTCCCAACGCTTTCAATAATTCTTTCAAGGTCTGCCATAGACTGCCATTAGTTTCAAAAGGCAGTTGTTAAAATGGATAATGAAGTCTCTAATTTGCCTCCATCTTCTCATTCCTATCCCATTCCTATCCATCCCTCTCATTTCATCCTTCTCATTCCTATCCTCATCCTATACCCATATCCGGAGATGCAACGGCGGGAATTTTCCTTCTCTGCTCATCGTTGTTTCAAGTCATAAGTCGTAGAATGTTTCTCATAATATCGCGATGGAAAGTGTTTCATATTTGATGCGTCCGAAATTAATTTTGTATCTTTTCGTTTCCGTATGTTTCTGAGCATCTGTAAAAAATTTCAAGCCAGTCAGTCTGATGACATCAAGGATGTTTTCTTGAGTTAAAAATTGTCCAAAAAAAACCCGCCGAAAACTGGAAATAGGAACTGTTTATAGAGAAAAAAAATTCTGGTAAAGTAGGAGAAGGGGGGGGGGGATTCTTTTCTCCTCTTTTCTTTTCTTTTCTTTTTTTTTTTTTTTTTTTTTTTTTTTTACAAATGTATATTAAATTTTCAAATTATGTCAATCTTTTACATCCTAAACTTAACTTCGTCTAGGGGTACACGTGATCTGGTCCCCCACCCCTTTTCCGGTTAAGCAAATGAATGGAAAAGATTTTAGATTTCAAGGTACCTACAATTTATTGTATGTTTTTGTAAGACTGTGAACTCAAGTCAAATGGTTACAGTCAAAAAGAAACGCTTTTTTTTTTCGGAGATTTTCAAAAAAGCGTTATAAACTAGAAACGAATGGATTTTAAGATTTTAAAGTAGCTAAGGTATTCTCCTGCATTTTTTTAAAGATGATTTCTTTTTCATGCATCTGTTTAGATAGTCTTGCTTCAAGTCATTTAGTATATTGGTGTAAATTTATAATTGACACAAATATACAAATTTCCTGCTTTACATATATTGGCACAAAACGGAGCTAAAAATTCAGATTTATTCTATTTGGGTGTCTATATCAATCCCTGCTCATATTCAAAATTAAATTCGAACAACGAAGTAAGAGGTAATTACACATACGGATAAAATTTTTAGGAATTGCTCTGATTACGAAAGGCATCGGATAAACTTGTTTGTATTTTTGCCTCTACGGGCCATGATTCCACATAAAAGTACTAATTCTAGCACTTTCACCGTTAGTCACAAAAATATAAAAACAGTTTTCTATTCATCTACGTCTTTTTTCACGAATAATATAGATATTGTTTCCATAATATGATTAAAGACAGAAATAGAAAAGAAAGAAAGAAGAAATACGCGCACTTTTATAAATATTTAGGAAAAGTTAGGGTAAATGTTTATAAAATTAATATCGGAAATTTTTTAAACACAATTGGTATTTTTGAATTCTGTTCAAATGAGATGGATATGCTTGCTCTTTTAAAGGTTAAAGACAAAATGGCTTCATGTATTGAAAAAGCAATGTGTACTCTGTATATTTATGAGAGTGAATGTCAGTTGACACAAAGCTACTCAAGGACTCTCTACCGCCAAGGATGGGGGTGCCTTGGTCGGATGATTTTTCAAGGGTTCTAACGCGTATTTACGTTACATCTGGAGAAAACCAACCGAAACTCCAGACCCTTAGATCGGCAGCCGTGCGACAGACCAGACCAGAACGCTAGACCTTCACGTATCAGCTCAGCCGCCCACCCATTTTGAGTATCTTAACCACTCGGCCATGGTGGGATTATGTTTTCGGGAAGTGGGATCTCAAGTTAAAAAAAAAAAAAAGTTCAGAGGCAATTTAGACAAGAATTTAATACACCTCGGCCTATCAATCTAAATCCGAATAATCAATTAAAAGATGATTAATACAGTTTCGACAGGCTAAACATGTTTTGAATCAGGAAGGCGCAGGTAGGACAAGCGTCAAAGAAGATTATGATTTCGCTATCAGAGATGCGTTTTTGTTATAAGTTTATTTATTTACTTGAATTGTTCAATAAAATGTAGTTGTCTATAAGCCATTTCGTCCTATTTAATATTTTGTATTATTTATAATACACCTTTATCCAGAGAATAATTTACAGACATCCTACATATATTTTTTGTCATACATTTTTTCGCAAGAAATATGCAAATTTTAAAAATCTTCTTTGTAAACAACACAAGAGTGAAGATAGCAAAAGTATTCTATCAAAGTGCAAAAACTGAAGTAAATTGAAAAAGTTTTTAGAGATGCATGTTTCGTATTCTAAAGAAGGTTTTTTTTTTTTTTTTTTAACTTTTTCGGCATGGCAGGAAAATTTTATGGCATTTACAGGGTGCTGAATTCTGAAGTGCGGGAGCGGGGTTCGAATCCCTTCTAATCAAAAACATCGTGTACATGCAGTAAACGTGCACGTTAAATGTGTAGAGCCAGCCGCATGTCCTCTCGATCGATACGCAGGTACATACGTAGGTTGGTGGGGGATAGATGCGAATCAGGGAAATACCCCCCTTTCTGGTGATGCTCAAAATTGGAGGGGAACTCACTTAAATTGGGGAATCCCACTCTGGAAAAAACACGAGGCTGATGCTCACATCTTTAAAGCAGTCCAGTACAGGTAAGCTTTCAATCTTCAGCAATAAAATAAGATCTTATTTAATTTTATATTTTGTAAAGTGCTTTATCTGAATAATCTTTTAAGAACTTAACTATTCAAAAATGGAAGCACCGTTACTGTCCGACGTTGTTCGTGCTGCAAGTTATAACAAAAAAGCTGCACTTTTTCTGAAGATAAATAATAATAATAATACACAAATTCATTTTCAGAAACACATTCTTTACCGTATTTCAATATTTTACCCTTCTAACAACATAACTATGTCTTGTTATTGCATTACCATAGCTGCCAACTCTTCCGGTTTTTCCGGAAGATTTTCCACCACTAATTTTTACTTACGAATTTAAGCTTAAAATAAGTCCAAAATTTTATTGTAAAATCAAACTGTTTGAAGATAGTGGTGAAAAATCTTCCGGAAAAAACGGAAGAGTTGGCAGCTATGCATTACGTTCACTCAGACACTCAGTTGAATGTTTTAATTTTTGTTAAAATATCAAGTAAATAGTTCTCTCTCTCTGTCTTTTTTTTTTTTTTAACATAAAGGTAAACAGAAAAAAAAGGTTTTTGATAATTTTTTAATATTTTCCTGTCACTCTTCCTTCTTGTCATTTTTAACTGTTATTGTAACATACTTGGGGCGACACCATGGCTGAGTGGATAAGTCTGTGAACGTAGTAGACGGCTGAAGTGTGAAGGTACCGCGTTCGGGCATCGCGCGGCTGTTGATCTAACGGTCTGGAGTGTGGGTCGGTTTTCTCCAGATGTAGCATGAGTACGTGTTAGTGGCCATTAACCCCATAAAGTTCGCATTATTTTCGAGAAAACGGAAATAAAAGTGCCTATTTTTTTATTCAAGAAAATTCTACAGAAATAAGTGAATGTTCAATACATGTATTCATTTTAAGGTTCTGGACATCTTTTAAACCCCGAAAAAAAAAATGGTTGAATTTTTAGGAAAAGTTAACATTTAGGGTGATAGGGACTGAATGTGTATTTTCTAGTAAGCAGGGAATCATTAAAAATATATGTTTTAAACACTAAAGAAGAATTTTCCTAAACTTACTTCATAAAATAAACATATATTTGTAACTTTTCTTTGAACATAAGTAAAAAAAAAAATGAGCTAAGATTTCAAAATGCATATCTCAAATACGCCTATTTGAGTACCATCTATTACCAACCATTTAAAAATAAACTATCTCCAATTAAGATGAGTGTTCCAGTAGTGGGCTATTTGAAATTTTAAGTTGAAAAACAATAAATTCCAACTATCCACTGAGATAAGAGATCAACCTCTGATTGGCTGAAACCCTTATCCATTAATTATTAAAATTGCATACTCTTAATTTACTGTTTAGTTAAGTAAAAGAAAGTTTCTTGCTGAAGTAGATGTCTTAGAGATGCATTTTAAGCCCATATTTAGGGATTTCCTTAAGAAGCAAGTCTTCATTCAGACCACTTTTAACACATATTCTATTTGTTTTTAAAATCAATCGTTATTGGTATTACATGATTATATGCTGAATGTATTATAAACTGTCACTGAATGAAATTGGAATGTATTATAATCTATCACTGAACAGGGATAGATTCAGACAAAATGTGGGGCAGTTTTACGGTACCTTCACAAAATTGCAATCGATTAAAACGGCCCCTTCACAGAATTAAAATCGATTAAAACAACCGCACATTAGCATTTTCTTATATATTTTAATTTGCTTTGTTAACTATTTGAAGGGGGAAAAAAGTTGCTTTTACAAAAATTGGTGTTGAAATTTACAAAAAATAGATACTGAAATTCATAAAAATAGTTTTCACAAAAATGGAACCCTAGAAAAAATTCCTGGATCGAACCCTGCTGAATGAAATTCTGATGTATTACAAACTATCCCTGAATGAAATTGTAATAGTAATTTTCGAATGGTGATGGGTGGTCCACTTTTAGATCAGTGATTTACTAAATCCTTCAGAAATGGGCAGAGAGGGCCAGTACTGGAGCATATGCTTTTCCTCATGCGCTCCAGAAGTCGAGCACATGCATGGCTGCCAGTTTTTATGCTTTTTTTCGAGAGATTTTCCACCACTTTTTTTTTTCGATTATTTGATCTTAAAATAAATAAAAAATTTTAGCGTGAAATTATACCAGGAAATAACGGACGAAGCAATCTATGTTCAGGAGCTAAAATGTACCAAAAAAAAAAAAAAAAAAAAAAAAGACATTGCAATAGTTTAAAACGATTTATTCAGCATAGTATATAAGGATTTAATTTTCTTATTCCCCAAACCAGAACTTACTATGAAATATCGAGAATTAGCATGTACCTTTATTAAAAAATTCGCTGTTAGAGAAAAAATGTAAATCTCATGCATGCAGAATTTGTAAATAAAACATTTCATCTGCCATTCTTAATGTATATTTTATAGAGTATAACATTAATATATTTTTATTGTTACTATATATAACGACTTCATTCTACAAGGTGTGTCACAATTTCCTCACGGGTTTGGAAGGCTTATAAAAAATAAAATAAAATAAATGTTACCAACACAGCAACAAAGTTGACTTTATTGGATAAAGTAAGGTCACAAGTTTTGTTTCATAAATGTTCAATATGTGAACCTTTCGTGATGCGGCAGATATCAAGTCTAAAGAAAAATTCTTTCCTCCCCACATACGCTTTAACATGCCGCTATCGACGGTAGCGAATGTGGTTGTGATCCTTTGGCGTAAATCTTTTTAATGCATGGGGCATGAGGAATATGAACACGATGTACGATCTTTTATGTAAGCCCATGAAAAAAAATCGCATGGAGATAGCTCCGGAGAGCAAGGTGGCCACGGAAGAAGGCGATTGTCAGCGTCAGAATTTCGATCATTCCAATGACGAGGAAGCTCGTTATTTGTGAAACAAAGCTTGAAATGTTTCTTTCTCCAGTAAAGTCAACTTTGTTGCTGTATTGATCATATATTAATTTTTTCTAAGCCTTCCAAACCTGGGAGGGAATTATGACACATCCTGCGTTTTCCTTAGACTTTTGACAAATCTAGGTGGCTCATTTTTTTGGTATGCCCACTACTGGAATATCAAAATTTTTTTATGCTCACTTCTTGTGCATAGAATTAACCTAAGTTTTAATTTCTTTTTTAATTATATCACAATCATCTATGATAATTTTAGATGATTATTACTTTAGATATGAGATTGAACAATCATAAAAAATAATATAGATTAACAAAACTTCTCCGGAACAAGGCACCCCCCCCCCGTAGGCAGATGCCCCTTGATTAGGATTGCCATAACACAGAAACAACACTTCTTGGCTTAATCATTTTCCACTGCATTTTCTAGATTCTGGAAATACTTGCAGCAATAAAAAAATTTACAGCATTACTTAAGTAAATAATTGATAGCATTTCCTTAAAAAAATACATAATTCATGATCATGAAATTGCAAAATATCTGTGTGCATATTGCTTTTTTATCCCCTGATAAACATTTTGAAGAAATCAAATTAATTTTTTATGAAACAGAGATGATGCTCGATAATTTTCAAATCGACATTGGAAATGTTGGAATTTCATGGTTTCGCCAAAATACAGCGTTATCGATTTCGACCGTGTCCGAGTTGAATAAATTCCAATTTCTACATCCAAATTTCTCTTGCGAGAACCAGCTATGGCAAAATAGTTTGTAGTGCTGCCATCTAGTGTATAATATACAATTTAAATAGCCTCCCTTAAAGTTTATTCTAATTTCAAATAAAACTTATTTTGGATTTCAAAGTGACGGTCAAGTGACAAAGGGGGCATGTGCCCCCCCTCATTCCACAGAGAAATATATTTACACTATATAGAATTGGCTTTCTGCTAATGATGGCACATTCGATGTAATTCTGAATGGTATTCGACCTTTGAGTCCTGTCTGAAAAAAAATTCTGGATCCGCCCTTGGAAACGGCAAGTATTTTGTTCAAGTGCATAAAAAATATATCCTTTATATTTTAGATCTTTTTATGAAATTCGAATAAAACAGAATAAATCATTTCTTATGTTTATTCCTATTTCTTAACGGTTCTTAGTTCTTAGAAGTTATTCCTTTGCTTCAAGCTTAAATGAATCTCCATGTCATCGGTTCTCTTGGTATAATCTTTCATACATAGATCTTTTTAACTTTTTGTTCCAACATGAAGCATATAATACGGTAAAGAAATTTTCTTCCCTTTTTGATCGAATGGATAAGGCTCTGAAAATCGGGAGAAGGCTGAAGTGTACACAGGTCGAGGATTCTAGACTCTACGGCTTCTATAAAACGGTGTGGAATTTTGTGGGATTATCTCCAGGTATAACGGGGATACGTTAGAACCCCATAAAAAATCCTTTACCCAAGGCCTCACCCCTTAGTCAAAATGGATTTCATTTTATAGTTAAGACCAAGCTACACCAGGACTATCTGCCTAATGCGCAGATGCCTTCGTTGAAGGACTTTTTGATTGGTTCTAACGTCTATTAAAGTTACATCTAGAGAAAACCGCCCAAAACTCCAGACAGTTAGATCGACAGCCGGGTGGCTTTCGATCTAACGATGTGTGATCTGTCGACAGCCGGTAGGCCAGAATTCTTGGCCTTCGCACTTCAACCATCTACTGTTTAGTGTGTTTTCCATTCGATTATAGTCGTCCAATGGGCGTCAGCAGAATATTTTCTAGAGGGGAAGGGACAAAAATTACATCAACATAGGGTTGTCATATTGAAAAGATCAAAATAGCAAGAAAAAAGTGACATACTAAAATCCAGGGGGGCAAGTGCCCCCTTGCCATATTCTGCCAGATCCTATGGTCTGTCCCCACTTAGTCAAATAGTTCTCATGTATCTTTGCTTTCACCACAATAACAACCTAAAAGTTTTGCTCTGGGCCATTTTTCATGAAAATATTCCAGGTTTTTCATGAAGGGGATTCAATTGTATGATAGCAACACTTTGCTTTAGCAACGTGGCATAACATAAAAATATTGTAAGTATTCACCTACCACTTAATTTCTGATCGGAAAATTTAGAGTTCGATACCCAAGAGCTATGACACCTGTGTGCATTATGCAATATATATGCGATAAATGTATTTATTAGCTTTTGTAGGAGGGTTACCTATATTCAAAAGCTATTTTCTATGATGATTTAGATCCAAAACTGTAGATGGTTCTGTATAAAGCCTTTAGAAAGCGAGAGAAAGAAAAAGCTCTTAATACAATATTTCGATGCTGAAGCGGCTCTCGTCCTCATTATAAGATTATTACGAGTGACATAAACCTTAACGAAAGTAGGAAAAGGTTACTTTGATGGCGAACTTTTGGTCAGATATTTCTAACCTCGACTTAATGGAACGCATTTTTAATCGGCAAGGAAAAGAGGGCGGTAGGAATACGCATGTCTCGAATCTAGTTTATAAATCATAAGATCACCACTACTCCCTCTCTCCTCCCATGCCAAATATTTTAAATGGCATATCTTTTTTTATTTTGTATAAGAATTTTTCAAACGCCTAGAAAGTTGTTAAGAAGTTGTTTCTCATAATAGATTGCGTAGTTCCCTCATTTTAAAGGATGATCAAATTGGTTTTGGCTTAAATTAGTTCTCCCACAGTTTTATTATTCAAATACTTTCAAAGAGTACTTTAAGAAAGCTAGAAGAATGATATTACAGATTATCAAAAAAAATTTCCGCTGTGATCCATTGCCTTCGCTCAAGCTTCTAACAAAGAAAATAAGGTTGACAAAGCTTTTAAATGTATCTTCTAGATGGCAGCACCAAAGAAATCATCTTTTCAAATCACTCGAAAAACGATCGTCGTCACAGAACTTATGAACAACTTTAAAAACAAACCATTACCAATGATATTAAACACTCGAAAGAAGAATTTAGTAATTCTTCTTCCCCCAATGCACTATGGAATAATACTAATTGTAAAGCTGTATGTCTCACGCAAAATTCGGAAAAAATTCATAAGCACAAAAATCGTCTTCAAAAATGGTTTTATGTCCGAGGAGTTTGTCCTGTTTCGGGAAATTTTGAAAAATTCCGAATGCTTAGCATTTTTTCCTGGGTGTTTCGTAGCTTCTATACACAGTACAAAGATTCACAGTACAACTTGTAAAGAGACATTTTCCGAATCTCTAGCGGAATGAATTTCTTTTTAAAGGCTGTTCAAAAGTTGTATGATTTCCAAAAAGCATGCATGCACAAATATTCCAATATTTTTGACATCTTATCACATCTTCCCTTACATTCTGTTTCATTATTTCTTTTTCTTTCTTATTTACCCATCTCCCTTCTCCGTTAAATATTCGATTCAAAAAGCAAACTTTATAGATAAATTTAAAAATATTATTTAGTGTCTTAGTTTAGCAACAGACGATTTTTATAAATTTCTCGTCTGTAAAGAGTACAGTTGTTCACAGAGCGATGCATAATCTTATGATTGACTGATTGTATGATTGTGTGTATTAAGACATATCTGCACGTGTGGTATCTGCCTAGGATGGGGGGGGTGCCTTGGTCGAGGGACGTTCTAAAGAGTTCGAACGCGTATTCACGTTACATCTCGAGAAAACCGATCAAAACTCCAGACCGTTAGATAGACAGCCGCGCGATGGGGCCCGAACCCAGGACCTTCACACTTCAGCCGTCTACCATTTTGAGTGCCTTATCCTCTTGGTCATGGTGAGGCGTAAATCTCATGAAGAAATGCCATTCGTAACATATCTTCTTTCTTTTAACGAAAGTGGACGTAGAATATGTTATATTGAGCAACATATAACACATATGCAAACTATAAATGTAGTTACGAATAAATAAAAATTATTGTTACTACTTGTGAAGAAATGTAAACCACTTGATATGAGCACTCAAAAGAATTCGAATGCATTACGCTCTATGAGCAGAACAGTTATTCTGATAAGCGCATCTTAAAGGTATTCGGCTATTACAAAAAAAAAAAAAAAGAAAGGGGAAAAAAAGGAGTCATTTTTAAGAGCGTATTTTATTTTAGTGATATTTAACTATTTAAATCAAAACAAAATTGATATACGTTATTAATAAGGTGACCATACGTCCCGTTTTGAACGGGACAGTCCCGTTTTTAGGTGGCTTGTCCCGTTGTCCCCAAGTACAGCTTCGGGACACCGTAATGTCCCGTTTTTAGAAAATGTCCCCTGCAATGTCCCGTTTGTAGAAAGAGAGTAACCCACGGTACTGACCTCCCTCCCTCCAATTTCGATTTAATATTCTTTTTTTTTTTTGTCAACTATTTCAATTTATTTAATTTTTATTTCTTTTTTTAAAGTCATGTTCCTCTTTTGCTTATCCCCTCCCCGAACTCCACTTTATTTTCTTTTCTTACTCTGTTCTTTTAAGAATTTTTTTCTTTCCGAATGACAATTTCCTTTTTTCTGTGTATCCTTTTGTTTACATCTCACTTTTCTACCTTCCTGCCTTGCGTCGGATGGTGTTTTTGAAGTCGCAGAAGGGCCTACCCCTTGCACCACCCGAAACTATTGCACTATTTTTTATAGTATATGTGTGTGTTAGAAAAGGTTTTTTTCATTTTATTTTGATATTAATATTAACACAAGCTTTTTTGCGCGTTTTCTTAACAACTAAAAGATACACCAGACCTGTCAATTCAGTCTCCCTACACTATTACCTTTAAAACAGGAGATGTCCCGTTTTGAGGAAGAAAATAAATACGCTATTGCCAAAAGAGTGGTAGATGTCCCGTTTTGAAGGAAAAAATAAATGGTCACGTTAGTTATTAAGGATGGCAAAATAAAACTCTCCATCTGAAACAATGTATGTAGCACTTGAACTTATTTTACAAGTGCAGCAAAAGAATTTCATTACATTATTCTCCATAAGCAGCCATTCTTTTAAGCGTATTCCAGAAATATTCGGTAATTTCAATCAAAACAAAATTGATATACGTTATTAAGGATTACAAACTAAAGTTCTCCATCGAAAACAACGTATGTAGCATTATGCAAGTGCTTTTTTAATGAATGTACAAGATTTATTATATCTTGCACATTCATTAAGCACTTGCATGTATGGAAAAAATCAGATGTTTACATTATAAACTGTTTCGTTTTCGTATCTTCATTAGGCTTATGTGTTCATCACACAACTTTAAGCATAAATCCCGAATTAAATTTTTCGGACGATCATATTTTACTTATAATATGTTGAATCTAAAGCAATTTAGACTTTTTACAACTTTCGGGCATTTTTAAAGAATCTAAGGAACACGTTTTTCTTTCACGTAGCCGCATATAGGCGGAATCCCTGTAAGTTCTTTTATAGGTTTATGGATTAAGGCCGATTGACTGCACTAGGGTCCTAGTCCTATAGGGGGAAGGCCCACCATAGGGGACTTTCTAAGGGATCCTAGCACGTATTTACTCGAGGTTTCGGAGAAAACCATGGAAAACTCCGAATGGCTAGGTCGACAGGCGCGACCGGGGTTTCAACCTGGCAGTTCTCGCCGCCTACCAGTTTCGAGAGCAGAGCCTCTCAAACTCTAGTAAGGCGTTCTTTTTTGTAGAAGCACCCAAAATAATTCCAATAGATTACCTTCTATGGGTAGTCATTCTTTAAAGCTTGTTTTAAAGATATTCGGTTATTTTAAACAGAACAAAATTTATGTACTTATTATTAATGATTACAAAGTAAAGTTGTCCATTGAAAATAGTGTCTGTATCATTTACAGCTCTTTTACAAGAGCATTCAAAATTATTCCAATACAATTATTCCGATCTGTAACAGTTTAGTAACATTAATCCATTTCAAGCACGATTCAATAAGTATGTACACGATTATACTTGCTTACTCTCCATTTAAAGTATATAAATAATTAATAATTCATAATAAATATCTTATACCAGCGGTTCTCAACCTTTTAACGTCGCCCTCCCCAACAAAGGCTAACTTACGGTGGCGCACCCCCCCCCTCATATTTTTCAGCATACATTCAGTTTTTAAATCTTTAACTATGAACATTTAGTCGAATTTTCTACAAAATAATGTTATCAGTAAAGTTTGAATGAACATTTTAAGCGAAAGCGGATATATTTTTGAGTAAAAATGAGAATAAATAAGATGATATTTTAAAAACATGCATCACCACTTGCTCTTCATCACTCTTTGGTCATGCATCACTCTTTGTTTTTTCTCCCCCCTCCCTACAAACGCTCTGCACCCCCCTTGGGGGGCGCGCCCCACAGGCTGAGAAACGCTGTCTTATACAGAGTCTCGCAAAATTATATTATTAGTCATATACAGCTGTTTTGGAATAATCCTTAAAATCTCGCCAAGTTTTACGATAATCTATCGCCAAATTTACCGCAAGAGACTGCAGTGTTGGATTGTGTTTTATAATCTGTGCTTTTGGCATGCTTTATCTTTCTTTTTAACTATTTTTTAAAGTGGTTAAAAAGTGCTCAGTTTGTCTGTCTGTCTGTTCGTCCGTTCTCTAACTACCGTAAAGATGCATCGATTTTCACGAAATTTATATATGTTATTCCAATGCACTGTACCATGTACCTTATTTAAATGGATGCATGTAGCATTTGCAGGTTCTGTACGAAAGCGCCCAAAAGAATTCCACTACATTACGCACTATTGGTAGTCATTTTTTAAAGAGCATTTTAGGGAAATTCTTTTATTTCAAACAAAATAAAATTGATGTTATGTTATTAAGAACTATAGAATAATGTTCTCCATTGAAAATAGTGCCTATAGCATTTATATATTTCTCCTACAGGACAACTCAAAAGAATTCCAATACATTGCGGTCTATGGCATTTTAAAGATATCCGTCCATTCAAAGTTCAACATAATAGACGTCTATAACAGTTCACCCAGAACCAAAGGCCGTACCCAGAAAAAAAATTCGGGAGGGGTCCAAAAGGTGAAAAAGGCTAAATTTTTCACAGAAAGTTTTCATTATTATTGTTTTATTTACAAAATTTTAAATTTTGGGAGGGAATGGACCCCCTGGTCCCCCCCCCCTGGGTACGGCCTTGGTTCATTCTTCATTTAAAATATGGTTATAACACTTAAAGCTTTTTTTTTCAGGTCTTTGCAAATTACATTAATAGTGATATACATTAATAGTGATATGATTCTTGCGATTATCGTAAAAATTTCTCCAAATTTGACGACAATATATCGCCAAATTTGTTGCGGACCTCTTGCTGTGTTGGCAAGTTTTTATATGATTTAGTTTTCGTGTTTCTTTTCTTTTCTATCTTTCTTCAGGAAAAGGAAGTTTTCCTATTGCACGATTTTTCCTGACATCCATTTTTGTTCTAACTCATGGGGAATAAAGACAACTTTAAAGCGTTCTTTGTTTGTTGTCATTAGCTTAATAAATACGATACTTTTGACAGTTTTAACTGGGGTTTTGATTTAATAGAACTGATCTTATTAAAAAATTGCCTGTGAAAAAAAAAGTGCTTATTTTTGGAGCACAATGTTTTTTTCGAAAATACCTGATGGATTTTTATAGCTATTAAAGTAAATAAAAAACTTTGTGAAAAAACACACATAAGATGTTACATGTAAGTACTTACATGTAACATCTTATGTGTGTTTTTTCACATTTTTTATTTACTTTATCGTTTAACACCAGTATTTTGGGTGTTTTTTTCTGTTTTTATAGCTATTGTTTGAGTAAACTTTAAAAGTATGGTGAGGTGATTCTTTTTTTATTTCAGGAAACACTATATACAGGTTGATTCAAAATTAGTGTGACCACTTTAAAAGCATATAACAGCTTATGGTAAATTTTAATCGCTTTACCACCAGTTTTATTTTAAAAGTGGAACGTTTAAATTACCAATTAAACTATTTTTATTAGTGTGAGTAAATTATGGCTCCGAAATTAGATTCTCAAACTCGAAACGAAATTTTAAAGATTTTGAAGGATGGTTGCTCAAATTCTGTTATAAATAAAGCATTTAAAAATGATAAAAGACATTTTTCTATTGTATTACTATCTAAACTTCGAAGAAAAATAAAATTTGACTGGCAACCAAAAGCTCCAGGGAAAAAATGTGGACGAAAGGAAGTTCTTGGTGAAAAAGAAAAAAAAAGATGCTGAAAGACTTTCCGCTGTAGAAAATTATCTGCCTTAAAGAAACTACGCTACGGTATCGCAATCGACAGTTTGTCGTCAGATGGTGAAGAAACCAGTCTATCATCAAATGTTTACAAAGACTGTAGAAAAGCGAAGAAAACGTTTCGGGCCTCCGTATTTAATGTTACACAAAGGTAGATACAAAAGATGGATAGCTTCGGATGAAGCACTGCTTCGTCTGTCTTCCACAACTGGCAAATCGAAGATACAATATAATTCACGCGAACAGTGTCGCAAAGACGCAGTTGTTTTGGAAAAGGCAAGTTGTCCATCAGGTGTTGTGGTATGAATGGGAATTTATACCCCTCAAGGCTTAACAAAACCATTTTTTGTAGAACCAAAGGCTAAAATTGGTGCAAAATACTACCAGAATAAAGTTTTCAAGCACATGATCAAAGAAAGTAAACGTCTTCACCCTCAAAGAAAGTTTGTTTTTCACCAAGATTCTTTTCTTTTCCCTGAGAAATGGCTATCATCATCCCCGGAATAAATAGACGTAAAGTAAGATCGCTTCAAAGACTTTAAAAAGCAATCAAAGAGGAGGTTGGAAAAATACCCCCAAATAGTCGAAAAAGCTCTTTTGACTTGATCACATTGAAACTTTCATCTAAATAAGTTAATGCAATAAAAATTTATGGTGCTCTGAAATTGGTCATATTATTTTTGAATCAACCTGCAAAACAAAAGAAACATAAAAATCTGAATTCTGTTCAATATAGTTTATGCTTAAAAATTTTTTCTCCGTTAATAGTATGCACAAGAGATTTCAATTAAATAATTGGGAAAAAAGTTCTTCTTTATGAAAAGTAATTTTATCATTTCATTAATTCTAAAGTTGTATATTTGTAACAAAATTTCACAAAATAAATTCCATAAGTTCCTGTTGTTTTCTCGTGAAGTTACTTTTGCTTTTTCTGCAAGACATATTTCTGATTAAAACAACAGCGCAAACAAACAAATTAACAAATCTCCAATACATAATTTTGTTTTATTTTCACAAATTATTAATGAAACACTTAAAAATTTCATTCAAACTGAATGTAATGACTGCAATCTTCTTTCTCTTCTTCTCTCTTGTACTTTTTTCTTTAGAATAAAGATCAAATTCCGAGACATCTCAGTCATTTATGGATAAGACTAAAATACATCTAAAATATAAGAAATCGTCATCACTAAACAATTACGTAAGACGCAAAAATCAAAGCTTCATTGTGTTTTAAAGTTAATTGAACTCAACTACTAATAGCAACAATGATGGCAAACTGGAAATATTTCAAAATGAACTCTGCGTTTTACACACTTAGATATACAGTCTAGAAGAAAAACAAAAACCAAACTCCTGGAATATTTTGAGTTCGAATTATCACAGAAATAAATTTATTACTTTATATCTATGTATATGAATTTCAACATTTTGAGGGGACCATCAACAAATTTATTTTCAACATAAATTTCCAA
This sequence comes from Cheiracanthium punctorium, assembly GCA_038373885.1. NCBI lineage: Eukaryota > Metazoa > Arthropoda > Arachnida > Araneae > Cheiracanthiidae > Cheiracanthium > Cheiracanthium punctorium. The sequence goes on from JAWZYV010012008.1 coordinate 1,377,928, forward strand.
TACGAACCATTATTATTTTTTTCTTAATTGTTGTCTTGATCTTTAATTACTTGAGGTATGAAATTTCATTGCTCAAAGGTGAATATGCATCAAATTTTTCCAAATAGGGACTGTATCAATATTTAGCTGTGATTCTAGGAAATCGAATAGCGTAATGAACAAATAGTAGAACGCAATGAATGCATACGGTCCCTTAAAGTTCACGTTGAACTAAATTAGCTGGTATTTCGAAAGATATTGGTAGAAATAGAACTAAAAAAATGTTTCGAAGGTTTTTTCTTTTGAAATATTTTTTGATAATTCATGACTAATATAGAAAAATGTAATCTCCATCAAATCGATATCGTTATTTTTAGACATTTGAAAATTAATTTTTAAAGATTTCAGTGCTGTTAAAAATAATCGTGACCATTTTTTTACGGGAAATGGCGTGCTAAAAAGTAAAGGATTCTCGTGGAGCTATGTCACCCGCAACTATTTTTTATAGAAATCAAATCTGGCACCAACAGTCAAAACGTCAGAGTTTGGTGTTCCCTGAGCGGGAACACTGCGCGTCAAAGGGTTAATAGACTTGGGGACTTAATGGTAAAGGATCGATGATATCGCATGGTCAGGAGGTATTAATTTTACTCAGGTCTCAGACATTGAGCAGCTTATACAGAAAAATAGTAGTAAAATTAATAAGTAGAATGAAATACATTCAAATTTAAGCTGTTGTGGCTAAAGTCTAAAAATTCTCTTTAACATTTCATTTTTCAGTACTTCGTAATTCATTCACTGAAAATGCATGAAAATTTTTACTTTATTTTTTTCTGACATGCTCATTTCGAATTCCAAGTAAAAAGGTAAAGTTTCCTTTGAACTCTCTAAACATGAGTTCTGTTTCAATATGTAATTCCATAAAACAAAAATTACTCTATGGAATAACGAGGATTATTTTCTAAAGTAAAACGATACTTTTCTTTCGCCTGTGTGACAGTTAGAATTTAAAAAATCCTTTTGAGTCTTTTTTCAAGCTTTTTATTCGCTTGGTCAGTGCTCGTCGTTCCAGTTCAAAATTTGTATTCGAATTTTAACCCACTTACTATCACCCAACCGAGCTGAAACTTCATATTCACGTGTAACTTCGATGGCACTGAATACAGCTGTTTTTATTTATTTATTTTTGAAACTCTCTTTTTGCTATTATTATTAAATATTTTGTTCCAAAAAGCGTGGGTTTTTTGCCCATGTCGACTCGCGTCTTCCTGACAATTGACAAACTACTGATCAGACAATTTTTATGTTTGCATCATCAGAAAGTTCTTACAATTCTGAAAAAGCACTTTCAATTCTCTAGCTTAACTTTTTAGTTTTTAGTGATTTTTCGAAAAAATGATCATTATTGCCTTTAATTTCTTTACATAGAACTATACATTCTACAAAAAACTATATATTCTACTAACCGAAAATTTCATTGAATATGGAATGTCCTTTCTTAAATCGTGTAAAAGAATAACAGTAAAAAAAAATTATAATTTTTTGCAATGTTTTTTATCAAAAATGGTAAAATCAAGCGGTAAATTTTGGTTCAGGCTGTGAGAAAAGTCATTTCCCTCTCAATTAAGCCACGGAGAATTATACCGTTCTCACTCAGTGGAAAGTATGAGTCCAAGAGAAAAAGAGTTATATAAATCTCCTTTAAACAAGTTCTGTGAACAATTTTCCTTTCAAATGAAAAACTAAGTGAATATGCTAATTTTTAAAAGCTTTTTACCATCTTTGCTTTATTACCATGTACTACGATTCTATTTGTGCAGAAATTTTAATCCATCCGATCACACTGAGTACTACGTTCAGGATATTTAGCCAGATCGTCGTTCCAGGATTGCTTGCGATTGCCTGGATTATGTAATCACGAGATATACTCAAGAGACGTGGCAGCAGCTCGGTCAATATGGTTTATAAGCGCAGACTGTTTTTTGAAGTTACTTGTAGCGATTGTCGGATTGTTTGTTTAATATTCTTTTGAGAACTGACTCTAATGGTAAAGGATCGATGACTCCGCATGGTCAGGAGGTATTAATTTTACTCAGGTCTCAGACACTGAGCAGCTTATACAGGACTGCAAGCAGGGGGAAGCCAAGTGGGGCACCGTGCTAAGAGGGCAGTCAAAATGGAAAGAAAGAAACGCCGAAATTAAGGTTTGGCTCGAGTAACGTGATCTCCAGGTGCTGCACTGAGTCTATATATTGGTTCGGGCGCTTTCTGTTGCCTTTCTTGAGGCACTTGGAGGAAACAACATGAGGGCAAAAAATACGAGCATGGAAGAAACAGCAACACAACGCTGGCGACGTCATGCGAAACTTCGACAGAAGTACCAATAAAAAACAATTTTCACGCCAAAAATGATTAAATATCATCATCAACAACAACATTGGCACGGCAGCCCTTTGTAGACGCCGGCCTTCGTCAGAAGTCTTCCCCATTCCACCATATTCTGTGTAAAGGAACTCCAGTTTCTTATTCAGCTTGGCAAAATCCTCATCTAGGCTGTCCCTCCATCTTTTCTTAGGTCTTCCACGGCATCGTAAGTTATCTTTTGTTTAGGGATCACAATGTTAAAAGTTTGGGAACCCCTGCTCTAGAGAAGATTAGGGGCACTTCTTTTGCTATAAATTAAGCCCTGCTTATTGCAACACACAAATACATCCCAGCTTATCGATCGTAGGCGGAAGTACTTAGAAGTTTTTTTAATATTCATTTTTTTTATATAAAACTAGCTGAAGTACCCGTTCTTCGCACGGGAATGAATGGACTTTTTGATATTCATATTTGTTGTGATTACTATTTATTGTAATAAAGAGGTATAGCAAAATGGATATCGCGTTATATTGTGTTCAATAATCATGCATACTGAATTTCAAGGCAATCGTTTTTACGGTGCAGAAGGCGATGCGACGTAGCACAATCTAGTGGCGAGTTTTAGCAAAACGGATACGGCAAAAATATTCTTCGCATTCAGATATCGATGTATACGTCTTTTCATGACGATCGGCTGAATAGTCTTGAAGTTCATGTGTTGACGCGACATCTAGTGTCAAGTTATAGGAAAATGGATCGTGCCAAACTCTTCCCCGTGCTCAAATATCTATGTATACCTATTTTCATAGCGATCATTCGCACAGTCAAGAAGTGATACACTGCAGGGCCATCTAGTGGTTAATTAAAGTAATGATTTGCTACAGCGCCGTCATGTGGCGAGTTATAGCAAAATGGATAACGCCAAGATATTCTCATTGTTCAAATAGCTATGTAAACTGATTTTCACAGCCACCGTTTGAATGGTCAAAAATTTGGCCTGCTGCAGCGTCATCTAGTGGCGAGTTAAAATAATAATGCATTGCAGTGCCATCTAGTGGTGAGTAACATCAAAAGTAACGCAGTTAGAATATATTCTTCGTTCTCAAATGTGTAAGTATAAAAAATTTTATGCCGATCGGTCGAACGCTATAGAAGTTGATGCGTTGCAGCGCTATTTAGCGGTAAGTTACAGCAAATGGATAGTGAAAAATATTCTCCGTGTTCTAATATTCGCGTGTACCAAATTTCATCGAAATTGGTTGGACGATATTCGCATAGCAAACGGCTAAACGGAATAGAATTCGACGCTCTGCTGCGCCACCTAGTGAAAAGTTAGAGGAAAACGGATAGCATAAAAACCTTCTCCATGATAAAAGACTTAGGTGAACCAAATTTCATGGTGATCGCTGAAACGGTGCTGGAGTTTTTCAACCTCCTACACACATACCAACATTCATTTTTATCTATAACCAGTCTTATTATACGTATATACCAGTCTCAAGTAAAATCCAGTTTCAAATCTAAGCCTCGCCAAAGTGCCAGCATACGCCATTTTGCAAGAGTTTTTTCAGGGAATCATTCGAAGCATTGACTTAGCAGCAATCAAAATGGGAAATGGTTCGACCGCCAGGCATTTATTTGAAAAGTGGAATCCCTTAATACAGCCGCATTTTTTTAATTATCAACTATAACATGTTTTATTCATCGTTACCTCGATGTACTAAATGCGAAGATTTCAATTTTCTGAAATTTGGCGGATTTCCCCCAAGTTAAATAAATGTACTCAATTGGCGAGAATTCTGAAGCTACATCGCTTGAAATGCCCTAATAACTGCACTATTTCTGCACGGATAGTTAAAATTTAATGCTGTATTCTAAGAAAGCCTATACACTTGTTTTCAAAAATGCTATTCCCTTAAGCTCTCAGTAAATTGCGCCAAAAAGCCTAAAACTGTGCAAACCGCTAGAACTCACTCTCTAAAAATCGGCCTATCAGCCATTTTTTTTTCGCCAAACTAAAAAAAAATTACATATTAATCTCGGATATCTTCGATCCTCATTGTTTTGCGTATAAAACATTTCATTCCTGCTCTCATTTCTTATGCGCACACGATATTATAATTAAAAAAATAACCTAAAAAAAATCATTATTATTCTTTTATTTTTACTTTAAGAATTTAAAACATTTTATTCGGCAAAATCGCCACACATGGCAACCAAGATGCTTATTTCACACAGTTTTTTCACTACAGGGGTTAATATTACATAAAGCTTTCTGCGTGGAGAACATAAAAAATCTCTTAAATTCCGGGAACGGAAATTAAGAGAACCATTCAGGAGGAAAACGTTTTTAAGTGGAGTTTCAAAGTTTTAAAGTGGACTATCATTTATTCTATATTATTTTACATATCTGTGTAAAATTTCAGGCTGACAGGTCCATTTTTGTGGAATTGTATACTACCCAAATCAACAAATTGACAAAGAGAATTTCATTTTTATTTATAAGATAACCTACGCTTGTTTTTAAAAATACCCTCTCATTAAATTGCGCCAAGCGCTAGAATCATAGAAAATCTGACACATTTTCAGATTTTTAAATACGCACTAAAGTGCTATATATATAAAAAGAGTTATAATCCATGGGTCTTCCCTATTTTCGTTCCTTCTTTCATTAAGTTGGAAAGTGTATCATTATTCATGAGTGTGATTAAACAAAATTAAAATTGATATTTCTAACATCCTTTTTTCTGGATGTAATACATTAGATGCAGAAAAGCTGCTCAGAAAAATTCCAACTGAATGAAAATTTCAAAAACTTATACGCAGGTGTATTCATAACACAAATAGCAGACGATTAAATTACCATAAATAGCGCCAAGCGTTAGAATCCTCCTCAAAATCGCGAGAATGCTGAAGATAGATCGCTTGAAATCCCTTAATAACTGCATTATTTTCGCACGGATCATTAAAATTTAACGCTGTATTCTAATAAAACCTTTGCACTTGTTTTCAAAAATCCGTTTCCTTAAACTCTCAGTAAATTGCGCCAAGCCGGAGCGGAAACTGTGCAAACCGCTAGAACTCACTTTCTCGGCATTTGAGCCATTTTATTTTTTCGCCAAACTAAAAAATTTTAACATATTAGCCTCGGAAATCTTCAATTCTTATTGTTTTGCGTATAAAACATTTCATTCCTGCTCCGATTTCCCATGCACACGATATTATAATTTAAAAAAATATAACCTTACGAATATAAACTAACAACAAAAAAAAATCATTATTATTCTTTTATTTTTACTTTGAGAATTTAAAACATCTTATTCGGCAAAATCGCCACAAATGGCAACCACGATCCTTATTTCACACTTTTTTCACTACAGGGGTTACAATTACGGAAAGCTTTTTGCGTGGAGAACATAAAAAATCTCTTAAATTCCGGGAACGGGTGGACTTTCAAAGTTTTAAAGTGGACTATGATTTATTCTATATTATTTTACATATCTGTGCAAAATTTCAGGCGGCTAGGTCCATTTTAGTGGATTTGTATACAACTCAAATCCACAAACAAACAAACAGAATTTCATTTTTATTTATAAGATAATATATCATTTTTAAAATCTTAAAGCGTTAATACTTCTTTTGACCTCATATCGAAGTAAGTATAGTTAAGCACCCCAAGCTTTAAAAAATTATATATTATTCTACATTAAAAGAGTAATATTTAATAAAGTACCTCCTAAGTATCTCCGCCTATTATCAATAAGCTAGGATGTATTAATGTGTCACAATAAATGTTTGAGCTTGAAAGTTTTCTCAAAAATTATTTTATACCTTAGCCCATCTTTGAATAAAAAGTTCGATTTTAAAAACTTTTTTTAATCTTACATTTATTCTTTCCCGCTGTACATTAAATTCGTGATTCTCCCAGTCCCTGATTATTACACTTACGGCCCGTGCCCTGGGCACACATGCAGAAATAGGCAAAAAAAATGAGTTAAGAGCTATATGTAGCAGCAGGCGCGTAGCCAGGAAAATTTTTCGGGGGGGATATGGACTTATATGTGTATAAATAGACGGAATTTCATCACTAATCCAAACATTTCGGTTGGGATATATCCCGATATCCCCCCCCCTGGCTACGCCCCTGTGTAGCAGCACGAAAATTGTGCCAGTTGTATGTATAGGACCGCAAAATTTGAAAAGTACCCAGGTCACAAAAATGTTGTAGTCAGGTCTTGGATTCTCTAATTGAAGTCTGCTGATCATAAACGGTCTTCTATTTTCATTATTTTTCAGTTTTTGTTTAAAAACATAGAGAGGCTAGAAAATATTAAGCAAAACGACAGAAAGGTATAAGAAAATCATTCATAAATTATCGGACATCGTCTGCCCATAGATTTAGATTCTTCTATAATACTAGCTTCAGATAATTCTTTGAGTTGCAAAACAGTTTTTTAGCTATTATACTCAGTTTTTTTTTAATTCAAAAATGAAATCAAGAATTAAAACCTGAAAGCTTTATTTATTAAAAAAATCTATTTGATGCCTTTTATTCCACTATAAATGACGACTCGGCAATTCAAACTATAATAGATAGAATTAAGTATTTACTTCCTTTTTAATAACTCGAATCTTTTCACTTCATTTTAAGATTCAAGTGTTCCAGTCTTGAAGAAGCATTGAATGTAAAACGAAAATGAAAACTTAAGTTTGACACTAATGAAAAATGCAGTAAAATTTTGGTGTTGAGAGGTTCTCTCCAAGATTTGATAAAAAGATAATCTTAACATAATGCAGATATGGAAAGACGATTGCAAGTCAGTGATTACTTATTAGCCATTGATTTAAAATGCAAGTGCACAGCATTCTTAGTTCGGTTTGGAAATTTGGTTTTGGTTGGATACCGGTAAACGGACTGAAAAAAGGAATGAAATTTAGTTTTGTTTGCACTTTAAGCACAACGTTTGACCTGCGTTGTGCATTAAGATTTTCCTGTTTTGGCGAAATCCAGAAGGTAAGTAAAACAATTACGCCGGTTTGCAGATTAAACGGTTAAATAATAATTGAAACTTGCCAATCCACTTCAAATTTTAACGCATTTTAAAGCGAAATGTTGTTTTAATACATGATTCTTCTTCTTGAATAACTATTTGCAAGACAAATTTTTGCAGATTCGTGATTTCAACGTTTCACCAAAAACGTGGCTTCAATTTAGCTGCAACCGAAAATTTGAGAAAAATGCCACTAGCTTATAACGTTTCTATAAAGATTTAAAAGGACCACTTTTGCAGTTAAACAGTGAAATATAAGTCGAATTTTCTTTTACTCTAATTACTTATTTGGTTTTATTTTACTTCATTATGGACGTTAAATTTCGAACCATACTATTAGCACAAGGTTGCACCAAAATACTGGATTTATACAAAAAATACTGTAGAGATTCGGATATACAGTGGTCTCTATCTCCATTGGATGATGATTCAGTATTACAGAACCTGTTTTAAAAGAAAACTTTTGAAATTCGTCCGAACTTTAAATTCACTTCTAAGCTTTTGAAATTACATTCACAAACTTCTGAAAAATAATAATTTTTTAATCACAAAATTATTTACATAAATAAAATTCTAAAAAATGTCCCGATGAAGCTAAAAAATCATTGGCTGTTGCCTGATATCATTTATTCATTTGTACGTAACAATTTTCGGATTTTCCCCGCCAATAAATAGCTACAAGAAATTGCAGTAATCTGAGCAGCTGAACAGAAAATTATTTACTGTGGAAAGCACATTGGTTTACCTATGGGTAACGAACGATTGTTGTCAGAAATTGCACTTTCGCCGAACTTGGACGGAAATATTGAGGAAACCTCTATTCATTTTGATCTAATATTTTTATATAAAGCATAAACATAATGAAACCAACATTCAAGTGTCTGTAACCCATTGAAATTACTGAATATTAAGTAAAACAAAGAGGTTTTTTTAACGTATTACTAAATCTTGATTTCGCCATTGTACCAAACTGAGTTGTTGGATGAGTTACGATAAACGTTCTGACTATTAATACTGAATTCATAGGCAGGAAGAGCTCTTTGTAACCTCGAAAACACTAAAAAATAAAAAAGATGTTAAGCTATTTAGATTTTATGGCTTTTTTGCTCAGTAACACATGCTTTGTATGTGGGAGTTTATATGTCTTGAAGTTGTCTTCCAAATATACATCGTTTAAAGTTTTGAGCTCATTAGCATAGTAGATCTGGCTTATATGCATGACAACGAAGTTACATATCTTGATAACTAGACGGATATTATTAGAACTATTACATAGAATTATTTTCCTACTTCCTCAAAGTCATTTTTGTCATTCTAATGATTGCATTCATATGCTCATCTTTCTCAATCTATCACTGTCAAACTGAAATTTAAAAAAGTAAATAAAAAAAAAAAAACCTTTTTTCTTCAGCATGCTAGGAAAACTAATTTAATAATATTTATTGTGATAAACGTTACTTTTAAAAAATCTTTAAAAACATAAAAACCGTACATATTTTCAGTCATTTAAAGTTTTACTTAATTAAAACCGAAACATCCTGCATCTATGATTTCCGGGTTACTTTCTTACTATGTTTTAGAATCGCTATACAATTTTAAATAACTGAAAAAAACTTATTAAAAAACGTAAATTTTAAAAATATTTCAAGATTTGGCCTCATAAAACACTTTATGTTACAAATTTACTCTCCTTAAAAGTATCGAGACATTTGATGTTCCGTTAAATGTTCATAATTTTCTATCTTTAAAAAGTAAATTGATGTCAAATCGTTTTTAGTTATTAAAACTGACTCTCGCAACAAATTTTTTTGAAAAAGAGTTTTAAATAAAATTTCATAGCTACAATTTGAATTCTTAAGAAACATTTTAAAAAGAAAGAAAGGAAATTTTTTTATTCAGCAGCATGCATTAATTTAGAGTCATATTACTCTTGTTTCTGTTTTTACGCAGAAAGTACCAATTAGGTGAATATTTAAAACTAAATTTGAAGCTGAAATTTTACTTATAATACTACAATTTAAATGCCTAAACGTAAAATATATATTGACAGTTTGCTAACATTTTTCCCCCTTGTCCTTTTTTTTTTTTTTGTAAAAGTAGTAGTTTTAGTGTCTTAGTACTAGAGTACACGGGAAAAAAGTGTTTTGTTGAATTTAACAAAATTTGTTTGGTTAAACAGTTTGGCATCTTTGTTTTGTTGATTTGACAAAAATTTGATTTGTTGTTAGAGTTTGATTCAACCAAATCGATTTGACAAAATGCTTTTTAAATTGACAAAAACTGTTTGTTAAAATTGTTGAAAGATTCTGATTGGTCCAATCAAATTACGCATGCGTCAATGGGCGATGAAATAGAGACGAAAGATCGGAATTTTCAAAAGCAGTTAATAACGCCCATTGTATTAATACGTTGGACTATGGGTTACATAAAATCTTCTTCATCCTGGACACTGTTCGCTTCTAAGCCCTGATGTTTTTTCCTTACTGTTGTACCGACCCCGTTGGTGTTTTCTGCACTCAATACTTTTGATTAATGTATAGATTTAACTCCGTGGCAATGTTTTTGCAATTCAAGCTGCTGATTCTGCCATACCACGTATATTCAGGAGTACAAAGCCGTTTGCCTGAGCGAACCTAGAAATCCCAGAGACCCCACAGCAAAAATAACAAATACAAAATACACTAATTGACTGGAAGTTTACTGAATTCATGAAAAGTTTCTGAAGTAAGTGTAATTATTTTAATCTATTCATTAAAATGTGCACTTTTGTTTTAAATATTTTATCTGTATCTACATAGTTTAAAACAACTCAATGTCAGATTTGTCAAACAAAGTAAAGCTTGAGATTCGCAATAAAAAATATGTAAATCCAAATTGAGAAACATATAACGAATTGCTTATTTAGCATACGGTTGTAATCGCTAGTATGTACTCAATTCGTTCTACTCTTAGCGCGAGTGATCTGTTGTTGTTGTTGTTTTAATTAATTAATTAATTTTTTTATCACTGTTGTTCGGATTCTTCGCTCAGAAATAGCCCCTTGCGAGTGCTTGTTAAATTAAAAACTGTTCACATATTTTTCGTGATTCGTTGAAATTGTAATTAGTATTTAATCTTAAACTCTCTCTATACACCGGAACAACTATCTAATAATTTATCCAGTATGCCACACACATGTGATATAAAGGCGAAAAAATCGTTAAAAGATAGCATGGAATAAATTTGCTTGACATCTATATAAATAAAATTAGACTTTTGTCTGTACATTTCTTGGAATTCAAAAATTTTGCGATTTCTATCCGTTTCAAGCACCCGGGAATCGATGCGACCCTCAAAAAAAAGTTTGTCTGTCTGTCATTCTGTCATTCTGTCCGTGACGCTTTTTTTGTTTAAGCATCACGTAAAAACGACTGAAGCGAATGATATGAAATTGGGTGTCATGATAGGTGGTCACTCAACTTAAAACATAGGCGTCGAATTTTTAAAAAATCTTGATTAGATTTTCAGATTTCGCGAAAATCGTTTCAAACTGCGTAAATTTGTGTTCAAGCATCACGTAAAAACGACTAAAGCGAATGATATGAAATTGGGTGTCATGATAGGTGGTCACTCAACTTAGAACATAGGCGTCGAATTTTCAAAAAATCTTGATTGGATTTTGAGATTTTGCGAAAATCCTTTCAAACTGCGTAAATTTGTGTTCAAGCATCACGTAAAAACGACTGAAGCGAATGATATGAAATTGGGTGTCATGATAGGTAGTCACTCAGCTTAAAACATACGCGTCGAATTAAAAAAAAAATCTTGACTAGATTTTGAGATTTTGCGAAAATCATTTCAAACTGCGTAAATTTGTGTTCGCACATCACGTAATAACTGCAAAGGTGAAAAAATGATATTTGGTGAAATGATAGGTGGTCACTCACCTTAAACTATAAGCATCTAATTAAAAAAAATTGATCAGATTTCGAGATTTTGCGAAAATCGTTTAAAACTGAGTGAATCTTTGTTCACGCATTAAGTAATAATGACTAAAGCGAATGATATGAAATTTGGTCACATGATAGATGGTTGCTCAACATAAACTATAGGAGTCCAATTTTTTAAACATTTTTATTAGATTTTGAGATTTTGTGAAAATGCTCTCAAAATACGTTCAATGATGATTTCTTCAAACTTCACGTAATAACGACTAATACGAATGATACGAAATTTAGTGATATGATAGGTAGTTGCTAATCTTAATTTATAGGCGTTGAATTTTAAAGTATTTTGATTACATTTTGAGATTTTGCGAAAATCGTTTTAAAATGCTGAAAATTGTTCCAGCATCACGAAATAAAGACTGCAGGGAATGAAACGAATTTGGGTGACATGATAGGTTTTCACTCAACTTAAATTCTAGGCTTCCAATTTTTCAAAATGTTGATTAAATTTTGAGATTTTGCGAAAATTATTTCAGTATGTGTAAATATTCATTCGCGCATCCCATAATTACGACTAAAGCGAATCAAATGGTATTGCTTAGTTACTCTCTAACCTGTAATATTTTAACAATACATAAAAATTATAACTTCGCTTTCTTTACTTTGGCAACATACTACATTCATTCTGTGTACTCCTACAATGCTGACGAAAGTTCTTGCTTTTTGGAAATTTGCATTCACTAACCCGTCGAGGACGGATACTTCAGCTAGTAGTTTATATTATTAACAACAGAATTAGGGAAGTAGTTGTATTTAAGCAACATTACTCTCAACATCCTACGCATTTTCCATATTCTTACACAGCATTTTTACCTTGTTTAATGTATCTAATTATGTATCTAATAATGTTTTGCTCATTTAAAATAATTAATTCCGAGATTATTTGTTTGCATAACTACCTAAATTTACGGCTAACGGTTATTTTGACTTCTCACAAGAAGCGCTTCTTTTACCGATACATATTAGTTGTTTTCATGTGTAAATGATAAATACTCACCCAAAATTTTGGCATTAAATTATTTTGAATGAGACTACATAATAGAAAAACACACTCATCATGAATTTTGAATAATCTGACGGTCTTACTAAGTGAGCCTTACGCGGAGGAAAAAAAAACCTGACGTGGAAGCTGATAAAATTAAACTTGTAGGTATATATAAAAGCACTCAAATAAAAATCTAAAATTTGATGAATAGATATTGAATTAGCTTTACCTCAGAAACTTTCAACCAAATGTTTTAAAAAATAACATTGTAAAACCACCAAAATCATTCTGTTAAGTGAGATATAAACATACCAATAAAAAAAAAATTTTTGTTAATCAAACAAATAATTTGGTTGATTTTAGCCAAATTAATTTAAACAAAAAGTTTGGTTAAATTAACAAAACGCAAATAATTAATTTTAACAAAATTCGTTTGCTTTGGTAAAATAACAACATTAATTTTAACAAAATTCGTTGGTTAAACTGGCAAAATGTTTTGATAAAATAACGAAATAATTTTAACAAAACAATTTTATTAATTTAACAAAAGTTTCATTGGCGCTATTTTAACCGGATAATTTTGTTGATTCAACAAAACATTTTTTTCAGTGTAGTAGTAGTAGTAGTAGTAAGAGAATAATCTCCTTTAGTCGAAACTATAAAACTTTCAAAAATTTAACTTATCATCATTCAGGTAAAAATTAACAGGTAAAAATTTTTCTTAAGTTATGTAGATTTGTTACTGAGAAGACTTTCAATTTAATGCAGAATTATTTGGAAAACCAGTTTTGTTCGGGCGCTTTGATTATAAAATTATTTTAATAATCTGGTATTATTCACATGTAATTCTACAGAGTATTTTTGAAAGATGTAAAATTCACAGGTTAAAAAAAGTAATATCTATTTCTATAAAAGTTTTGAATACTTTAGTTGCATGTGATAGGGGAGTCGGGGTACAATGAAACAAAATTTACTATTTTTTCCCCTGTTCACAAATTTGCATGTACAAAAATAAAATTAATAGACACTTTTAACCTACTTTTTTCCCCCAATCCATGAATTTTAATGAGTTTGTAAATAGCATTTCCATATTTAAAAATTTGCAAAAGGTAAATGTCTGACATCGTGTCATTGTGTATACCATACCAGGGTAGAATGAAACACTTTATAACACTTCACAAACACTCAAATAATAATTCAAATTTCAGTATATATGTTTTATATACATTTAAAATAAACATTAGTGAGACATATAAATATGAAACTTTAATGAAAAAAATCAAATTTAATTAAACTGTTATAGCTTGAGATGAAAACAATACTTTTATTAGATGTAAGCCTTTAGTTTTTCATTTTATATTAAATTTACTTAAATCTAATTCAAAAATTAACACTTCTGTTTCCCTTTATGTACCCCCTGAAGGAAGAGGAGGTGATAGTTTTGATACAATTTGAGTTTTCTCAAAAATATATATTTACAAAGAACGCACAAATTTGAAGCTTGAACGCTTTCGTTTAGCGTACAGAACTTTGCATTCCATTTGATTTAAGTTCATTACTTCCCCAACAGAGTACATTTGTTTACGTTTAAATTTACCTTCCTTGATTAAAACATAAAACAATTCTTATTGGTTCAGAAGATAAAAAAATAATCTGAGCAACCCCATAAGAAAAATAAGCTAAGTTTGAATTTGTATGTTTAGAAAAAATCGACCACTGTTTGGCATTGATGTTTCCACTTCCTTTTTGTGAAAGTGTTTTTATGTACTCTATGGAGACATCAATCTGAATATTTAATAGTAACATGTTTCTTTTAAGAGAATGCATTCACTCGCGGTACAATAAAACACGTTTCATTGTACCCCGCATTGAGGCTACAAAATAAATATTTTTTACTCAGGGGCGTAGCCAGAAATTTTTCATGGGGGGGGGGGTTACGACTATTACAACTCATATATATGTATACGTGTGTATGATAATGTAGTGAAGAATATACATTTTGTATGGCAAAAAATTCCTCATGGGGGGTTTATGACCCCCCTAACCCCCCCCCTTTGGCTACGCCCCTCTTTTTACTAATTCATAAATTTATTTATTTTTGTATTCTGGCTTGGGGGCTATGAAGAATATAACATAGTGATGACAATATTTGAAAAATAAATAATTATACATAAGAGAGCAAAGAGGTAAAACAAAATTTCTTTCATACTTGCAATCGAGAAAATCGAATAATTGTCTTTAGCTCTTGCTGTAAAAATGCGATTGTCTTCAAATTACATCAGTAACGGGAACATATATTTGTATAATATGTGTGTTGAGTTACAACTTTCTATGATAAATCCTACTCATCTTATATAGTATGTTTATTCTACACTAACTTCCCTACTATGAACGTATTATCTTTTATTATACTGTATGCAATGAGGTGTGCAATAAACGTTTCAGTTAGCTAAATGATTCATTATAATAAAACTTTAAAAAATATCGTTTTAAATATGTTTTCGAAATTTAAATTGGTGTTTAAAAGAGCATTTTGTTAAGAAAAAACTTTCGGACAGTCCAGATCCGGATAAGCACGCCTGAATGAATGGAAATACTTGTATTTTATTTTTATAAATATTCAGCTAATAATCCATTTTTGGTGCTTAAAAGAATACTTCAGATACAACTGAAACTATCTATGAGTTTCCTGTAAGTACTTAATATAGGACTTCGAAATTATACTCGGAGTTTTATAGAACATTTCACTAAGAAAACGTTCGGACAATATGCGTTAATATAGACAAACCAAGGTCGAACTGAACTGAAACTATTACATAACGAGAGCTTTTTAGTGTTAACATCACTAAAACAGCTTCGAACACTAACAGGTAAACGTCTATGAATTTTTCTCTTTCAAAAATCCTGTATCTCTACAATTTAATCATATCTTGCATTACTGGTCAGCACCCACCTTATTCATAGATGTTTGTTAAAGTGTCTTGGGTCGCAAACACGACATTTTTCGCTACTGAAGGTTTATAATTCCTACAATAACGAATGTATATAGGAGGGGGTGGTTAGGGGGGTCTGGAAATCCTCCCGTTAGTCTACGCTCAAAAGCTAATTGTAGCCAAATATTCATCTTTTGAATCCATTGCTCAAAATATAGTATACGGTAAAAAAAGATTTACATTTTATATCAATTTCTAAAACCTTCTATTAAAATTTTAAAAAATTATGTTTATTTTGTAAATTTATTAATTCAGTGAGTAACAAAAACAATGTAGTATACAGAATTTAAAAAAAAATTAATGCTATTGAAAATTTTTATCAGATATTTATAGTAAAACTTATTATCAATCAAATTTTACAGCAAGAACGACCCCCCTGCCCCCCCCCCACTAGCTGGACCCACCCCATGAGAAAGTTATAGCCACACCCGCATCTACAATGAATGTGTTGTCCTTATTGTACAATATAAGGACTCACACTGCAGCTTCGGAATTTCTAATCATTTAAATATATGAAATGCGATCCTTTACAAAAACCGTGCTTCCGGCTTTCCTGTTTCCTATGCTTCCGAGAAATATGCATCCTGTGCCTGCTACGGTTATTCAGAAAAATGCTGTTAACTTCTGGTTTTAAAGATCATGTTAGATATCCTGGTATTATATGACAGGTAAGCAAAATAGGCTTATCTTCATATCTTACGTAATGCACCCACTCAGATAAAAGTGTTCCGATGCAAGAAGAATTTCCAATGTATTTCAGCAGTCTTTTTTTTTTTTTTTTTTTTTTTTTTTTGGTCAAGAGATTCTTAAGCTGTCTCCGGCATCGAATGTAATTTAATTTTAACCCCTTAACAGAGGCGTACTCGTCAAAAAAATGTTCAAAAAATAGATATTTTTTTCTCTTAAAAAAATTACAAACTCAATTTTTTTCCTTCATAAAAAACAAGAAAAATCATGCCAAACATATCGATTATAAAACACTTTGCAACATGTTTATATTTTGGAAAAAACACTCGGAAAAAATACTCCAAATACTGGAGTTAAACGGTAAATTAAATGAAAAACTTTGTGAAAAAACACAAATAAGATGTTACTTGTAACTTGATACGATCGTTTCACCAAAAATTCTTTCGGTCGAAAGAATTTTTGGTCGAAACGATCAAGTCACAAGTAACATCTTATGTGTTTTTTTACACTAAGTTAGTAATCGGGATTTTTTTAATTTTAGCCACCATATTAAAAATTCAATCTCCATTGTTATAAAAATATTCACCAATGTATGCTGGTGAGAAATTGTTTAATCAGATCTGAAATGTTTAAATTTGAAAAGCCTTTCTGGCACCGTTTAACCTGCCTTTTTGACAGTTTTTTCACATATATGGAAAAAATAGCAGATAAACATTTTAAAAAGCGGATAATCTATTTGTTCCCAATTTTTAACCTTTTTTGGAATCCCGAAATTCGGTAAAATAAGAAATATAAATCATACCAAACGCCTCAATTATAAAAGTCTTTCCAACTTTTTTTTTGCAAAAAGTAAATGTAACTGCAAAACAAAAAATTCCAAAACAATCTCTAGGTTCAATCACGGCCATTAGAGCATTATTTTTTTTTTTCTGTTATGTATTTGCCAGTTGATCTTTTATTACGAGCTTTAGTTTAGGCTGAAATTAATTATCAGTACGAGAATTAACTATAAAGTTGCGTCTTGTCGAATGTAAATCAAAAAATTTAAAAGACTCTTTTTGGCGTCAAATTTGGAGACATTGTTAATAAGCTTCTAAAGATTAAGCTGCCAAACTCTGGGACATTTTGGCGAGATTAAAAAAAAAAAAAATACTAACTTAATAGCACGTTAAAAGTACTCGGAATTTAATTCTATTCTCTTTACATGTTATTTTCATAGAATGTGTGTCAATACTTTCCACGAAGCCCAATACTTGCAGTAATGTTGACAGGTCATTTTCAACCGAACATGCGCATATTCATTTGACCCCTATAAGAGGCAGAGAGTTTTCGATTGTAGGAAAATTCGAAACCGTTTTCAGAGATTCTGCCCCGTAGATGTTCCCTACCATTTTAATATTAATCAATACTTGACAATGAGAATCTAATACCAGGATATTTAATTAAATACTGACATATTTAAACAATGCTATCTTATGAGCCAGACCTTTTGTTACTTATTATAACTCGATTTGTTTTGTTTTCTTTTTTCTTTCTTTCTTTCTTTTTCTTCTGTTGTTACTTATCGTGAGTCGAGGAATCAGAATCCCTGTCAGTAAAAGAAGGAGGCAAGACCCCACTATGGCCGAGTCGACATGACACTGAGCATGACATAAGGCTGAAGTGTGAGGGTCCAGGGTTCTGGTCAACCGCGTGGCTGTTGATCTAATGGTGTGAAGTTTGGGGCGGCTCTCTCCTCGTGTAAAGTGAATACTTTCGATGAGGCGCTAGAACCTTTTAAAAAAATCCTGCACTCCAGGCAAACCTCCTAGGCAGATACTCCTCGCGTAGTTTTTCCCTAACACAAAGAAGAAGGTAGAAGTGGAAATATATACATTATGGACTATGGGAGGAAATTCTTGAAAGTGCGCTAGCGTTTATACGGAACATTCGATTGAGCTCAAATTGGGTATGCAGGTGTGAATCTAAACTCTTGGGCAAAACTTTAAGGGGTGATTGGGCACACAATAAGAAATCGTAATCACATAGCCATCTGGGGTCAAAAACGCAGTTTTAACTTACCCGGTAATAATCGCTTTGGGAAAAGTATTGAAGTATCCGTCTAATTTCTTAACCAAGTTTCATAAACAATAGGCTCGTCTCCAAAAATTTCATCCATGAAATAAAATAGAATTTTTAAACTATAAATTTTAGTCTTCTGTTTTCGGAGAAAAATACGTTAGTTTCTGACGAACAATGGTCGGAAAGTGCACTGTTGTTTCGGCACTTTTATCAAAGTGATTATTAACAGCTACACGAAGACGACGTTGCCGACCCCACATTGCTATGTGATTCTGATTCCTTATTATGTGCCCTATCACCCCTTAAAGTTTTGCCCTAGAGTTTAGATTCACCCTGTATATGTTATGAACCACCATCGTAAGACCGGTATTGATTTTCATATGTATAGGACTTATAGTTTTTCTACAGGGCTACGACAAAGATTTCTTTTACATTATGGCATATGGGGAGAAATTCTTGAAAGTGCGCTGGCGTTTAAACGGCGCATTCGATTGAGCTTCAATTTGGTATATATGTTTGAATTATTCATCGATTAAAATTTATTTAAATGCTTGGTAATGATCTTAATCGTAAATGTTCGGAAAGTCGAGTGGAGTCACTCCAGATTTTTCTATATTATTATACACATCTGAGCAAAATTTCAGGATGATAGGTTCAATTTTGTGTATTTGTATACGGTCTAAACAATCTCACAAACAGAATTTCTTTTTCATTTATAAGGATTTGGAAGGGAAGTGCATGTTGCTTGGTTGGTGTAGTGTCTCCCTGAGGTCAAATAGTTCCATTAATCACTTCCTTTGCCAAATCCACTATCTTCAATGTGCACAGGTCTAGCTCCCCCTGGGGGGTGAGTTCCCCCCTCCCCATAGAGGAATCATAGAATGTGAGGATTTCGCTTTTTCTGTATTCGAGATTTGGGTACTATTTCGCCGCGAATGATCTGTGGGAATAATAAGTGAAGAGAGCAATTGTAAACCTAAACGGAAACAAGAATAAAAGTCATGTGACTTATGGAAATACTGCTACAAAAATTTCCATTATTTCCCTCGTCTCTCGTTTTCCTTTCTAGAAAATTAAAATGCTTGATTTTGCGAAGCAGATGGAGATAAACAGCCAAATTCGTTAATTTTCTTTCCCTGCGATTCCCATCTTAGCTTCAACTCTCCTCTGAAAATATAACAGAACACTCTCTCCACTAATTTCTCCTCTATGGCTCCCTCAAGCATTCTGGAGTTGCAAGAAACAGAAGACAGATTGAAGATATGTTCAGATATGAGCTCTACTCTAGGGCAATTTCTATAGATTTAATACGTCCTGGTAACGTCCCTAATGATTTTTTTTCCTCTCAGGTGTCGGATTCTCAGTCTGGTAATGATTCTTGTGATCCCTCTGTTTGCAATAATCTCACACATCAGATGATCCATTTTAATATGTTTCTGTATGAGTCTTAAATCTGGCTATGGCGTATGGCCTTAGGTTCTTCTAGAGTGACGATATTTGTGATGCAACTGTTTAGATTTCTCCGCTCTTCAGCCAGTTTATCGGAATTCATTGTAAATTAAATCTCGAAATAAGTGTCTTAAATCAAAAGATTTTTAACAGAGTTACGCCACGTTGCGCCAATGTACAGAAACTCGCCAAATAGAGAACAATTCACGAACAATTAACAATAGCATCATCGCTAACAGGGACATCGAAATAGGTGTTTCGAATCAAAAGAATTTTAATAGAGTTCCGGGGGGCACGAACTTTATGCCAATGTTATACCAATAGAAACCCCCCCAAATATAGAACAACTACAAACCATTAACAATAGCATCATCGCTATCTACGAGCCCCAAGCAAAGCGAATGCGAACACGTCAAATTTTATTCATTTCCTCTATCTTATCCTTTTCTTTGTCATTTAATTTAATTTTTAAACTCCACGCGCGCGCCCAAAGTTATCTTAAATTTCCGATTCTCTGAGAAATATCCTCGCTATCAGTGAGCGCCTTTGTTCTGGCTCAACCAATCAAGGAACCTGTTCGGAGCAGGCGAATATCGCTTCCTCGTTCTGCGCGAGAATTATGAAATTTTCGAGGACTTGGGTCATCATAGCCAGGCAGCAGCAGCGGGCGAATTTCTCGGTAATCCTAACGCTGGGCATTTCAAGGTTTTATTGCAAGTGCTCAGCTACCATGATTATGCGATGATGTGTATGTATGTATACGTTCTGAAGCCTCGTATGAAAAAGGAAAATAAGAAGTCAATTAACGTCGTCGTATTTTCTCTTTCTCGAGTATTAGATATAGCGTACCAGGTGTGTTTCATAAAAAAATGATCCGTGGGTGTAATTTTTGAGGCTCTGTTTTTCAGGGGGGACATGCATGATGTCATATCGAAAGTGCTTTTTGGGAGAGAAAATATTTAAAAAAATTGTAATCATTTCGTGGACCTAGAACAGTTCTATAAGAAATGGAAGAATCGCATTTCCCCTCTGCGGGGTAACTGTAGCTTGCAGGAATGATGTCTAAGTAAAATTTTAAATCAAAAATAATAATAAAAAAACTAGTAAGGCATTCATTAACCCTCTGAGGCGCAACCCTTTCCCAATGCTGAAAAAAGGGCAGCCGTTTCCATCGTTCGACTTAACTACCAGCAAGATGGCGGACGATCGAAACGTTCATCGCGCACAGCCAGCTGTCGTCAAAAAAGGATCTCTAGATCTGTGGCACGCGATGAACGTTTCGATCGTCCGCCATCTTGCTGGTAGTTAAGTCGAGCGATGGCAACGGCTGCCCTTTTTTCAGCATTGGGCAATCTATCCAGCTGTTCTCGCAGTCTTCCATTTTTCAGCAGATGTCAGTGCTGTTAAAAATAATCGTGACCATTTTTTTACGGGAAATGACGTGCTAAAAAGTAAAGGATTCTCGTGGAGCTATGTCACCCGCAACTATTTTTATAGAAATCAAATCTATTCTTCGTGACTGGCAACTGTCAAAACTTCAGAGTTGGGTGTTCCCAGAGCGGGAACACTGTGCGTTAAAGGGTTAATAGGAACTAATGTACAAATAACTGCGCAAGATACCTTGAGAGTCAAATAACATTTTTTACAAAAAATACTTTAAACACACACACACAAACAAAGAAAAAAAAGCTACATATAAGCGAGAGAAGGAAACAAAATGTTTGTTATACTTTTGAAATAATCGTAGTTATTTTTAAATGAATGTTGTTTTTACAAACAGATTTTTGCATTAAAATGCAAGTTGTTTACTATAAAATAACTTAATTCATAACCTTTCTACATTTTTTAACTTAAAAAAATTTTAATAACCAATTTTTTTAGCTGAAATACGTTCAAAGCAAAGGCTTGTGCACACTAGCTGTTGGTTCATTAGAGGAAATGTACAATAAAAAACGCGAGAAATTTTTTTAATTATTGTTATCTACTTTAAGTTTTACTGTACCCCATTTCAACTTTTTGTAAATTTACATAATGATGCATGGATATATATATATATATATTTTAACGTTAAGTATTTTGACAACTTGAAACTGAATTACTCATCATAGTATCAAACAATATTGGAAATTAATTAAGGTCGAGGTGTTACTTTGTTGACTGATTGATGACAAGTTTACTATAGCTAGGTGAATTTGCGCTCATGTCAGGCAACGAAACTGCGCCCCCTCATGCAATATGAACACGTTCTTACATTTTTAGAACGAAACCCTTCACAGTGTTCTCTCTGTATGCAGATAGAACCTCCATTTCGTTTACCATTCTTTTGTATGATAAATTGATTCTCAAAATTTTATTACGACATTCTAGTGTTGGATCTTATTGTATACAGGGTTTATATAACATGTGCCAGTGCCATTACGTTTGACACATATGTACCTAGTGCCCCTTTTTACAACAGCAACTCCTCCCAGTTATTTTGTTTATCTGTATACCGATCTTCTACAAATTTTGAAATCAAAGCCAATATATATTAGTTTCTGATGTGGGAATTATTTATGCGCACTCAAAATTGGTGATTCCCCCCCCCCCGTCCTCTACAATGAACTTCTTTCAAACTATTTAAGAAATACCCTTGAATATTACTTTTGTCTTCAATTTTGGGGCCTAAGACTGACAGTTGAACTTAGCTGGACTGCTTTAAAACTTCGAAACTTCCGAGGGCTTAAAGCCTCGGAGGTCCTCCAGAGCGTGGATGTTGGCGGTTGTTCCCTGATCCCCACCTTACTCCCATCTATTAACCAACCCAGCAAAACGGCATTAGATATACAGTCAACTCCGGTTATAGTGAACCCGGATATAGTGACCTTTCGGCTTCTTTTCGACCCTAGTAAACGCAAATGGTTAGTCCCGATTCAATTACATTAGAAGTGTGCATAGCATTTTTCGGTTTTAGTTAACATGACTTCGGTTATAGTGAACCTAAAAACTGAACTTCGAAAATTCTGGAAATGGCGGAGATGAAGTTTTTCGATGTCTACATTCTCAAAGGTTGTCTATATTGCATTCGATAAATACACAAAATGATTATCAAGCATCTGTTCTGAAATACAGGGGATTTGTCAGTGGCGAAGGGGAGAGGGGAACAATAGAGCACTAAAGGGCAGCAAAAGGGCTTTTAGACTCTTGACCTCTGTGAAACCAGGAATTTATTCATTGCAGTGACGCTTACTAATCTTTAGCTCTTCAATTCCCTTGCAAAATAGCCCAAGTCTTATGGTGTATGCCTCCCGTACTCCTTTTGTCCTATACCCCCAGTGCTTAAAAGATAAACTGATCTTTTCCCCCCTGCATGAAAGCCCGTGACACCCACACTTCAACAATGAAGTTAGCAATGACAATTTTTAAAAGAAACATGCAACATTTTTCATTTCCATTCTGATTCTTGATGAGAAAGGAAAGACAACAAGAGCTTCAATCCAATTCGTCAAACTGTGACCCTCCTAATTGTATTCTCGCTTGCTATCCTGGGATATCTGTAAAAGGAGATTAAATTCTTAGTCGGGTCGAATCAATGGCCTTTTTTGGCTACTAAGATCTTAACAAAAAGTACATTTCATGGTGAACAAAAACGGACATATCTTTCGTCCTTGAACGATTGCATTTTCCATTCCCGGGGCAATGGAACAGGTTAAGGATTACCTGCACTACACGCTAATGCTTGATTGGCTATAACACTTTCCGGCCAATTGAATGGAATCTTCCAAATTATTGTAGCACTTAGGAGTAATAAGACATAAATACGATTAATTATGTTTGATTTACACAAATAATCATTGAGGGTATAAAACACTATTTTTTACTTATGTATATAATGCATTCCTTGCTCATGTGGGGACACTTCGCTTTTAGTGAACTTCGGATATAGTGAACGAAATTTGCCGGTTCCCAGAGGTTCACTATAACCGGAGTCGACTGTATTTATTTGCCAGGCCCAGGAGAGGACAGCTCGCGTCACTGAATGTGTCGCTTAGAGCTACATATGCGTCCTTCCCGGAATTTCCCGCCACAATTTGGAATCTCATCAGAAGGTGGGGGACTTCTGAATCCCTCGGAAACTGCTAGCGACCGCCGAGAGGAATTTCGGAACCACGGATTTAACGTGCACTTACACCGCATGTACAGGGTGGTCCAGTGGCGGATTATTGCAAGTTTGTCGGTGGGGGCGGTTAGTTAGAAGATTAACATATACATCCATTTTATGAAAGTAAAATAGGATCTTTTACATTAATTTCTCTTTTCTCGGGGGGGAGGTCGCCCCCTCCGCCCCCCCTGTTTAATCCGCCCTTGGGGTGGTCTTTAGTGCTACGCCGGTATCGAATCCACAATCTTCCGGTTAAAAGTCCAACGCCTTAATCACTGGGCTACTTTGTTCAAAAATTCGAACGAATTTCTTTGTTTTCTCAATTCTTCAATTGTAATCTAAAATCTGCTCTGCCTTCTAAGTGATGCACATCATCAGAGGTGTAGCGAAAGGGTGGTATCAGGATACATTCATGATCCACCTGGAAAATTTCCCTTTTGTTAGCGTAAACTTTCAGATTTTTTTTTCATCCCTCATAAATTTTGTTCACTTATTTATATATACAGGACTTTTTATTAGGGTGGGCCGAAAAATCTCATTTTTTTATTTCGAAGTTGTAATAGCGCAAAAAAGTTGCGAATTATAAACGAAAAAAAGATTTTTTTTTTTTTTTTTACTAAAATCGGTTCACATCTTCCGGTTAGCGCATAGGCCCTAAAATTTGACAAAATATGAAAAAAAAATTGATTTTTGTGATTTAAAAAAAATTTTTAATTAGAGGTTTTTCTAATGTAATAGTTTGCAATTTCTTCAAATATAACCTAAAAACATTGTGTTTTAATTTTGTTTAGATCAGTTGACATCTTCCGGTCGCGCATACGCCCTAAAATTTGACAAAATATGAAAAAAACTTCATTTAAACGATTATTTTCTTAATTAGAATTAGAAGTTTTCGTAATGTAATAGTTTGTAACATTTTCAAACAGAGCCTAAAAGTATTTTGTTTTAATTTTGTTTAGATCAGTTGATATCTTCCGGTCGCGCATAGGGCCTAAAATTTGCCAAAATATTAAACATTTCACATTTTTAAGAGTTTTTTTTTTCTATCTTTAATATACTTTTGTAACGTAATAGTTACAGTATTTCTATTTCTGAACATAAGAGCATAATGTTTTATTATGGTGTGAACAAATTAATAACTTCCGGTCGACCAGTGACTTCCCAATGACCCCAATGCTATAGAACAGTGGTTCTTAACCTGTTGTTCATGGACACCTTAGGGGTCCATGGGTCATATTTTGGGGGTCCGCCGACTGATTCTAATTTTTAAAATGTTTGCATCAATATTTAGCCAGCAGTGGTAACCCGGACCTACTTCATCCTTAGCGCGCTCTGTATGGCAACCCTGTTTCTTTTTCCGCTCCTCCGGAGATGAGAATTTGAGGCACTTTTTCGCGCATGCTCATTTATTTCTCTTTTGTTTTAGCCTTTTCATTGGTCGATAATTTGTTTGAGTTGGAAATAGCGATATAATTTAAAACTTGATTCTCGATTTTATTTCCGTTTGATCTGCCCTGGAGGTAAGTCGTACATTTATTTTTTTCCTTCATCTGTTTGTGAGTAGCATATTTTTTTGGTGTTTTCTTAGCTTATATTATTGCTAAAAAAATGAGAAACTACAGGCATTTTTATTGAAAATGTCACTCTGGAAAATTAGAATTCAAAATGGGATATATGCAAACTTTCAAATGTTGGACGAAGTGCTTTTTGCAAATGGATCTCGGCAATTGTTACTGAATAACTTGAAAAATGAAATCTGTGAACATCTGGAAGTACTTCAAGTTTCATTTGAAAAATATTTCAATTCGGATGGAATAAATATAAAAGATGAGTTATGGATTCGTAATCCTTTTCTTTGTGATATTGACTGTATCGATGACATGAACCTTGCCAAAGATGAGCTAATTGATTTGAAAACAAAGTCCTTGTTAAAAATGGATTTCGATTCAAAAACTCTTGTAGAGTTTTGGTCTTCTTTAAGAGAAGCTTACCCATTGCTTGTAAAAAGTGTTATGGCAGCCATTATTCCGTTTGCTACAGTATATCTTTGCGAAGCGGGATTTTCCACACTTGTCACAATAAAAACAAAACATCGAAATCGACTGAATGTCGATCATGATAACCGCGTTGCTTTGTCGAAAACCATCCCTCAATTCAATCTGTTAATCAAGGAAAAGCAGCAACAGCCTTCACATTAAACATTTTAATTTCTTCAAATTTTTTATACTATTGAAATAAAAATATTAAAATAATTAAATAATAAAACAGAATATATTTTGTAATAAATGATGTTTAAGCAATTTTTTTTTCACAGAGGGGTCCGTGACATATTTAAAATTTTTAAAGTGGTCCATTGTGCCAAAAAGGTTAAGAAACACTGCTATAGAAAAACAGTGCCTGAAAGAAGATAGACATGACATGGTGGGTGATGACAGTAACAGCGGGCATGGTACTTTTCGACTTTCTCTATATTTAAAAAGCTCAAATATTACAGTATAGTTTTTAACAATAAACTTGCTTTTATAAAAAGAAGGTACTTGAAGACTGATTTGCTGGTGAAGTTAGGCATTATCTGGACAGCAGAGTGATTCTTATAAGCCCGTCTCGGGATTCAGCTCCACTAGCTTTTCCTGGGGCTTCCGTGACGAGTTTTACACAGCGCTCAACAGCCTGCGTGTGAACTGGGAATTGCTTGATGTTCCAGTGAGTCACTGTCCATGTGCGATTGGATCTCCTCGTCAGGGATTTCTGCCAACAATGGGGGAGAAGATAATTCACAATCCAACCACTTGATCATTTCTGAGTATTCTTGCGCAGTGAAGTTTATTTTTGGTGCCGTGAATGTTCTTACTATTTTCCTTCTGGCATCTATCTGCCTTTCCTTCAGAATTTTTCGAAGTCCGAGCTCTCTTATGTGTTTCTTGTCATCTTGAGTCATGGCTAACAGTAAGTGTTCTGGGTGGGCAAAAAAAAACCATCCGTTCGATCACAGGGTCGCCAACATCAAGCAAAGGTTTTGGCGAATACCTGGTACATTGTATTGCTTGGAAGATAAGTTTCGGGCCGTCTGTAAAGTGTTTACTTGATTTGATAGCAAACCACGTTAGCATGTATGGTTTTAATATAAACAAAACTAGTTCTTGATGTTCAGGTGAAGGGCTTTCTTCACTTATGTACAATCGAAGATTCTTCAAATCAGTCTTCAAAGTACCTTTTTTTATATAAAAGCAAGTTTATTGTTAAGAGTTTATTGTAATATTTGAGCTTTTTAAATATAGAGCAAGTCGAAAAGTACCATGCCCGTTGTTACTGTCATCACCCATTATGTCATGTCTATCTTCTTTCAGGTACTGTTTTTCTGTAGCATTGGGGTTATTGCGATACCGGAAATTGTCAATTTGTTCGCACCATAATAAAACATTATGTTCTTGTGTTCAAAAATAAAAATACTGTAACTATGACGTTAAGAAAAGTATATTAAAGACAGAAAAAAAAAACTTGTAAAAATGTGAAATTTTTAATATTTTGGCAAATTTTCGGCCCTATGCGCGACCGGAAGATATCAACTGATCTAAACAAAATTAAAACACAGTATTTTTAGGCTCTGTTTGAAAACGTTACAAACTATTACATAACGAAAACATCTAATTCAAAAATTAAGAAAATAATCGCAAAAATGAAGTTTTTTTCATATTTTGTCAAACTTTAGGGCCTATGCGCGACCGGAGGATGTCAACTGATCTAAACAAAATTAAAACACAATTCTTTTAGGCTCTATTTGAAGAAATTACAAACTATTACATTACAAAAACCTCTAATAAAAATTTTTGCAAAAATCAAGTTTTTTTCATATTTTGTCAAAATTAGGTCAATGCGCGACCGGAAGATGTCAACAAATTTTGATAATTTTTTTTTTTTTTTTTTGTCCATGTAATTCTCAACTTTTCGCGCTATTACAACTTCGAAATAAATAAATGAGATTTTTCGGCCCACCCTACTATTTATATCTCCTAGGACAAAATACCGAGCCATATAAATGTAAAAAGGTTGCGTATTCAAAGAGTAAAGTTAACGGACAGTGGAAATAATAATGTATGGTATTTAATCCATCACCCCCCAGTTTATACAGTAGTTGTCTTGTAGTTGCTTTGTATCAATAAAAGGGTTGGGACTGCTTTATGATCGAATAAACGTTTTTAAGTGAGCATTTTAAATATTTAGTTAAAATTTGAAAAACCAGTTTTTCTGTCTCCAATAGTGAACGTTGAAAATTTGTTGGCAGAATTTTTTTTAACACAATCTATGCAGTTCATTGCCTGGAGCAGTGAAAAAGAAACTGATACAAAACACTTATGACAGTAGACATGAGCAATCTCTCCGCTTACTTGTCAATTTACTTTTGTTTGTTTTTCAAAACGTTTCTTGCAGCGGAAAATATAAATGATGAGAACTCTTTAAGAAAGTAATTTTTCTCGTTAGAGGCAGTCACCCATTCCGACCCCGTCCCTTTAATCCATCCTTGATCAGGCCCTGACTCTGTTCTTTCATTTTGGCTCTTAGTTTTCGTTCTATATTTTGTTTATACCTGTATTCCGGATTCATTCTTCCAATTAAGACAAACTTGTAAACATTATTGGTGAGATGTGCACTTTTTATTGGCCATGCTTAAGTGGGTGGTCCAAGGCTCTGGATATCCCCTCTTCCGAGTTGGCGATTTTTGTCAACAAAGAGATAATTATGATGATTTTTTTTTTTTAATACTGCCTTTCCCATCGTTTGGACCCTCTCAATTTTTTCTTTCTAATATACTCTTGTGCATGTCTCTTATTGCTGTCTATAGAATATATTCTTTCACATTCGCCTAGGTAATCAGTTGGCTAAATAATGCAGGCATGCAATAGCCACATTAAGTTACAGGGGCGTAGCCAAGGGGGGGGGGTCATAATCCCCCAAGAGGAATTTTTTGCCATACAAAATGTATATTCTTCACTCCCTTATGTATGCATATATGTGAGTTGCAGTAGTCGTAACCCCCCCCCTATGAAAAATTTATGGCTACGCTACTGACTTTATATTTATTCTTTCAATGAGTTATCTACAATTGATTTACGGTTCCATAATAGAACTTCAAAAATTTGTCTAATTAAAAAAAGGGAGAAAAAAAGAAAGATAAGGAATTACGTTATTTATCTTTTGCTTAGAAAAAAAGCTTGATCTTGGGAGGAGCGAGGAAACGAAAATTTTCAAGCAAAATTCGCGGGGCCCATAGCATTTACTACTTCTGCTATATGGCTAATCCGGCACTGTATGCACATATGGTTTCAGATACATGTAGATTTGACCTTCTACTCAAAATGAAAGTAGCGTGACTCACATGCACGAGGTTTTTGATTATATAAAATTAAGGGGAAAGGAATGTTTCCGAATGGCATGCTTTATTGTAAGCAGGTGAACTTTATTTTCGCTATAGCATTGGGTACTTCGGTTTGCAGTCCAGTTTTTAGTGGATAATTAGACTTATATACACGAGTATATTTTTCACTTTTTACCTATAACCCTTTGAGGCTCCACCCTTTCCCAATGATGAAAAAAGGGCAGCCGTTGCCACGACAGCTGGCTGTGCCGCACAGCCAGCTGCGTCAAAAAAGGGTCTCTAGATCTGTGGCACGCGATGAACGTTTCGATCGTCTGCCATGTTGCTGGTAGTTAAGTCGGGGATGGCAACGGCTGCCCTTTTTTCAGCATTGGGCAATCTATCCAACTGTTCTCACATTCTTCCATTTTTCAGCCGATGTCAGTGCTGTTAAAAATAATCGTGACCATTTTTTTACGGGAAATGACTTGCTAAAAAGTAAAGGATTCTCGTGGAGCTGTGTCACCCGCACTTTATAGAAATCAAATCTATTCTTCATGACTGGCAACAGTCAAAACGTCGGAGTTTGGTGTTCCCAGAGCGGGAACACTGCGCGTTAAAGGGTTAAAATGTCGAAACTTCGAAAATGTTTAACTGAGATTGAAATAGCAAAAATAATACAATTGATTCTGAAACAGATTCGGATAGTAAATGATAGAGATACTATAATATATATCCTGATTGATATTTCGGTAATTTCATGGATTTAGGTTTAATAGTAAAAAAAAAAAAATCCCCTCGGGCCCTGTACAGACACTCGCTTGAGATCCCCAGCCTTAGCGATAAGCGGGCGTTTGCACTTCCCGTCGCGAAAGGGTTAATATGCACTTCGGTATCGAGTTAGTTTCAATTAAAATAATTACATATTTGGAACTCAAAAGTGAGTCCAGCCGAATTTCTAGTGTTCTGCCGGAATAAAAAAGGAGAATGCAAATTACAACTCCTTGCGTGGTTAATTCGTTTTAAAGTGCGCTTTCTCTATAAAAGAGAGCTGACATTCAAGAAGAAAGCAAGAACTCTCCTCCTTGTCTTGTCATTGCGGCCGTGCCAAATCGTTCTAGATGTTCGTCAAGGTAAAAGTTTTGTATGGGAATCACGTTATTTTAATACTTCAATAGTATCAGGTATTCCATATTATTGTATACATTGCAAAAAATGTCTTGTCAAATTTACAGAAAAAATCTGTCAGCCAGGACGCTAGTTTATTTCCGTTTTTTTTTTACTGAAGTTTTCCATAAATTTTACAGATTCTCAGTTTATTTTACAGAAATCTTCCGCATAGAGAAAAAAATACGGAAGATTTCAGTAAAATATACGGAAATAAACTGGCGTCCTGGCTGTCAGTTTTTTGCAGTGTAGTCTTGATTATTGAGCAATCTTGAATCGAATAAAAGTTGCATTGAGCTAAATAAAAAAAAATTACGCATATTATATACTAAATAGAAGTCAAAGCCCGTTGTGGGGGCAATTACAACGGGCGCTAGAAAAAGAATTCGACGAAAATAACGGCTACGCTCAATCTATTTAATCTTCGTGCACCTAAAATAAATAACTCTATATTCAATTGTTATTATATACCCAAATCGAATTTCATGCTCTTCTAGAAACGTGCGGAAACTTTTCGCGTTCGAAATATTTCGTTTTGTGCATACAGCCATTCTTACATTCATGCAGACGATTTATTTGTGAAAAAAATTAAACTTTGTAATGTGGAAAAACTGTTTTAAATGAATAGGAATCCAAATTGTATGGCGTCATTTTCATTTGAACAGCTCATTTTGACACGCTAATGATTCACTTTTTTGACTCTCTTTTTGAATAAAATGGAGCTGAAAAGAACGAAAAATCGCTTAAAAACGAGGTAGCGGGAGGATTTAGGGATTTTTAAAGGATTGTTTACTTTATTTTTATACAGGATTATGAAAATTTTCAAGTGGATCGTACAAACGGTATGAATTTTATTACAGTTTTAGACAATAACTTTTTAATCTGGAATTAATGACGATAAAAGTTTTGTTTTGAAGTGGTCGGACCCAGGGATCAGCGTAACTATATAGTAGGATGTTGATAATTTTTTCTTCAGCAATAGTTTTTTTTTAATTAATTTTAACAAAGAGGTTTAATGTTAGCATTACTAAAACAAAACAATAAACTGGCTGATTCCTCCATTTTCTATGAAGTTGATTCAGAAATGTCACTTTAGAATACTGTAGCACATTTTTAAAAATCAATTAGTTCATCAGATTGTGACAGATTTGGGAAAAGTCAATGGGTGCTTGGGATTTATGGAAATATTGTTCGTGTTATACAATGGTAGTTCACGTTAAGCGATGATCTTGATATTAATTTTAAGTAAAAAGTAATAGAGAAATTATAATGGCCCTCATTACACAGAAATACGTCCTAAGCGGAAATGCGTTAACAGAAATCCACTATAATATACGTAGATACTGACTGGCCAAAATTTACTTGCTGCTTTCAACTTATAAAACTGTACGAGTTACTTCACAATTAATTATGTACACATTTCACAGTTGCTTTTTAAACCTTAAAACCCAGTTTTATATTGCAAAGAAAACTTAAGCAGTAGAGTGGAAAAACAAGAAATAAAGAACCAGAATTTGCACAGATCTTCATTTAAGTTTATCCAATTTAATCTTACTTCCTCTTTGGAGTAATTGCCAAGGAGGTTAGGTAATTGCATTTCGCGTGATGAAGAGGTTGTGCGACTTGTATTTTACCTTGCAAATACAAGACTTGTTGTCGCCGAAGATGAAGTTCTCATGCGTTGAGAACCGTGGCACTTAAATTTATTATTTATTAATTCTTGTCTCTGTGAAACGAGCTCGGCAGTGAAACGAAGAAAGACATTTTACTGTAAGTCCGTTTGGACGGCGGCGTGCACAGACGACTCGACAGCTTAGGCTATGCGGTCAAACCCCATTATTATAAAGTTGATGTACATGTAGGTGGTATTTTGATTTGATTTTTTTTCCGTTGTCAGAAATAAGAAATTGAATTAATCGAAATAAATATTGAAAGTCACAAAGTTCGTAAAAATTATATGGTAATTTTAGATAAGGTGCATTATGTTATAAAAAGGATAATTCTACATAAAACCAACCAATAAAAAACTTATTTTTGACATCGACGCTGTACATTTTAATGATTTTTTGTATGCTTGTTGTAGTCACCTCTGAGATGAAAATTGTGAAGTTTTTAGGAGGCTGTAACTCAAGACCTATTTAACCCAGATTTGAAATTCATGCCATTTTTTTCAGCGTTCTGAGATCTTTCATAAAATACAGAACGTGACCATGTCAATTTTTTTCATTTAAAAAAATTAAATTTTTAATAACTTAAAATTGGAATAGTAATAATTTTTTTAAGTATGTGTTATTTAACTTATTTTTACTAATATATATGTCAAATTTGAAGCTGGTGTATCTATGCCATCATGGCGAAAAATTATTATTACCTATATACAAATATATTTTGCGGGGGGGAGGGGAATTGGCTGAGATTTTATTGATCGTTTTTTCAAAAAATAAACCATTACAAGTGGCCAATTATATTTAAAATATTCACATTTTCATCTTTCAAGGAAGTCAAGATCAACATTTCTGTAGTTTCTGCCTTGTAATTTGTTTTTAAGTAGCAAAATAATTTTTTAATTCAACATAAGATTTTATATAATTTAAAAATTATAACAAAAAATATAAGGTACTCGAAAATTTAAGGGACGGCACTGACTACGAATACGTTGTAAAAAGGAGAACTGTAGAAAGCAAAGCAACACATAACCCGGAAGCTCGTTCCGAACCACTGCCATTCGGTGGAGTCAAATAATGAGAAACAGGCTGGATATCTGTGGTGGATTAGTTCATTTCGTCCTTCTCTTCTTTCTGTTGTATTTCGTTAAAATACATAGCATGAAGCGATTGGCTTGTAAACATAACATTGGTTCTCAACCAATCGAGTGGAAAGAGAGGGTTAAGCTCCACCTACTTTACCCTTTGAACAAAAACAGCTTTGGTTATGTGAAGAGTTACAGATGAAGCTGAGATATTTCATTAATTGGCTTTAGAAATTCGTAAATCTTGAGTGCTTTATATTTTATTGATTCATCGAATTCTGTGAAAATGCACAGATATATTGTTATAACAAGCACACATTCAAGTGATCTTAAATACTGTTCTTATTACAGGAATAAATGCATATACATGTACATAAACTTGTTTGCATAAATAAGTAAATACAATAGATTTCGTTAAGGAATTCGTCCAAATGCTTTTCAAATTACTTTACTAACAAGTATGCTTTATTCAAAACAGATGCGTATAAATTTCAAATTAATAAAAACACTGAAAAATGCTGATTTGAAACATATGAATTCATAAAAAGTTTGTAAATAACAGTAATAACAACAAGAAAGACAAATTATGTCACACGCATGGATTATAAAACATTTTCCAACACAATAGTGTCTCTTGCGCCGAATTTATCTATCAGTCGCCGTCAAACTTCGAAAGATTTTAACGTCACATAATAACATTATTATTGATATATCATTAATAATGTAATTTTGCGAGACACTAAAACGTACTTAAATGTTTTTCACATCCGTTAAGTGAAGAGTAAGAGAGTATAGTCGTTTATGTATTTATTGAATTGTGATTGAAATGGATTTTCGGTTAATTGCTGTAGACCGTAATGTATTGGAACTCTTTTGAATGCTCAGTAGGAAAACTATAAGTGATACAGACACTAAGTTCAGTGGAGAGCTTTATTTTAAAATCTATAATAACATATATAAATTTTGTCTCGTTTGAAATAGCCAAATATCTCTAAAATACGCTTTAAACAACGACTCCCCATAGACCGTAATACATAGGAATTCTTCTGAATGGTCCTCCAAATGAAGTATAAATGTTACATACACTGCTTTTGATGGAGAGCTTTGTTTTGTAATCTTTAATAACATATATGAATTTTGTTTTGTCTTAAATAGACAAATATCTCTAAAATAAAATACGCTTTATAGAACGACTACCTATAAAGCGTAATGTACTGGAATTCTTTTGGGTGATCCTGTAAAAGAACTATAGATGCTACATCTATAAATGCCCATTTTCAATAGGGTACATGATACAACACATAGGAATGAGATATATGAATTTCTTAGTAATCGCCGCCTATTTACGGCAGAGCACGGATGGACGGACAAAGAGACAGAAGGACACACAGACAAACCGAAATCATAAACAGTTTTCAACCTCGTTGGAAAGTGTTTAAAACTGTATCTAAGTTTCAGGTTCAGTTTCATGGAAAACTGACAGTCGACTCTATAAGAGGTTTTGCAACTATTAATGTCAGTCTCCAACATTTGTTCGGTATCAGGCTACTTAGCAAGCCTCCAACAAAGCCCATCAGGTCTGCCAGGATATCAAACACAACGCAGGGGCGTAGCCAGAAATTTTTCATGAGGGGGGGTTTACGACTACTACAACTCATATATATGTATACGTGCGTGTGATAATGTAGGGAAGAATATACATTTTGTATGGCAAAAATTTCTCATGGGGTTGGTTATGACTCCCTAACCCCCCCCTTGGGTACGCCCCTGAACACAAGAATAGGTTTCGCTCAGAGCTAACTAGCATGAGTTTTTGAACTATTTGCATATTTATGTGCAATTTACGCTGCTTCAAAATCAAGGCAGAGCAGTGAAGCTAACACACACACACGCACACACAACACATACATCTGAAAAATCACTCAAAATACTGGTGTTAAACGATAAAGTAATTAAAAAACTTTGTAAAAAACACACATAAGAAGTAATAGGTAAGAGGATACGCACGTTTCGTTCAAAAATTGTTTTGAACTTCATCAGTCCAAGCCCTTCGTCGTAAAGAACACAGGGAACTTTCCGAACAGAACAGTCGTAAAGAACACAGGGAATTCCCTGTGTTCTTTACGACGAAGGGCTTGGACTGATGAAGTTCAAAACAATTTTTGAACGAAACTTGCGTATCCTCTTACCTATTACTTCTTATGTGTGTTTTTTACAAAGTTTTTTAATTACTTTACAACACATACATATTCCAGTGGCATAGATACTGATTTATATCGAGGCTTTAAGTTTTATTTTTTCCTTGATTAACTTAATTTCCTTAAGTGGAAAGAAAAGAAATGAGTATGCAGTATTCATTTTGAATCAAGCAAATTATAATTATTAAGTCAATGATATTAATTAGAACAGAAAAGAGTTGATTTTGTGCATTTATGAATAGGCGAGCATAAATTATTTGATAAAATGTTCTGGTTATTAGGCGTTTAATTTAAATCTCTCTATTCTAAAAAAAAAAAAAAGTAATCCCCGCTGCCGTTGCCGCTGTGAAAAGCTTGTCATGCTATCTCCTCCGAAACCGTGAGGAGTTGAGTTTCGACGAAGGTGTCCACGGATTCGAAAATTTTCGGAGAAGACATTAAGTTGACTTAAATTTCGAAATTTGAGTTATTTTAGAAGATAATAGAAAATTGAAAAAATGAAAGCAATGACTGCCAGCTTTGGCAATTTTCGCCAGCATAAAATCATTCATGCCTTTGCAAAAAAGCAGTTCCAAGTATATAGAATCGCGTGAAATAGACAAACAAAAGTAGAAGTACTCCAGTTTTAAGCCGAATTAAAAAGTATGAGAAATAAATAAGTCGAAAGATGTTACACAAACCTCACAATTTTCAAATAGCAAGTAGTTTCTCTTCGTTAACAGGAGTTTAAAATTACAGATAGCATTCGTTTTTTCAATACAGAATAACTAATCGTAAGTGATTTAAAAAGCGCCATTTTGGAATCACAGGTACGATCTGCTGAAAGGCTATCTCTCCTAGCAGTGTAAATCTAAAGCGAGTGTGTTCCAAAATGTTAGCTCCCCGTATCTTGAGAGTGGAAAATAATTATAATGCAGATTATAGTAATGTTGGTTAGGTTCAGCTTGGGTATTTACCAACCGTCACCGAGTACAAATATTAACTATGCCATTATAGCAGTTTTAGAACAGCTTGGATATTTGCCAGCATGGCAGGATGAAATATTTCTCTGTGCTAAATATGCTAATCTGCAAAGGATTATGTATACGAATATGTGGAGAACAGGAACGTACAGGAAAGTAACTTCAACAGCAGCCTACCTACATGGTTTAAGACTTTTCCTTGCTCCTGAAGCAAAATATTTTGTAGGGAAACTTCAACGGCAGTTGGTGTTTCATTTTACATTTTTTTTACACATATTATAGGATTACATCAGAAATATAATTACATATTTCATATAATAATACACAATATATACAAAATAATATACAATAATAAGAAATACAAAATAATTAAAAATACAACAATAATTTTGATAAGATATATACAAAGACGAAAGAAAAGAAAAAAAAATACTTTTAGTAGATGTAAATAAAATTTTGAAAGGAAGTCAGAAAGTGAATAATATTCAGTACTCATTTTGATAGCCAAATAATGTAAGATATTTAAATCTAATTATGCTAAGGACAAAGATATACATATTATAAATGCAAATAAAATTTCGAAGACAGCCAGAAAGAGGGTGGTATTCTAATTTTGATAACCAAACAGAAAGTAATATGAATTAAGAAAAATAAATAAATTTAAAAAAATGCAAGTGCGTAAAAAGTAATATATCAGGTATTTTAGTATTACTCTTTCGGTGGAAAATAATAGATTATTATTAATTACTATGTCATTTTATCTCTCACCTCCTTTATTGAAAATTGTCCGAAAAATGTGCCAAAAATGCGACATAAAAGTACACGGCATATATATATATTGAGTATTTTACGTATATTTAAATATTATTAGTTCACAACAGCTTTAATCTATAGTTACAATATTTCGTAAGCTGTAGAATATGCATCACATGTATTTTTCTATAAATAGGTTACAATCATTAAAATTTCAACAGCTTAAGAAAATTGTTGAGTATTGAATTGTTTATTTTTTTTTATGTGCAATGTCTTATCCTCCTGAATTCTGTATACCTCAATAAACATTTATCTACTTAACTGTAACTGTGCTCTCGCAAGCATTCTTTTACTTCTTCTATACTTTTTTCCTTCTTGATGTTATCTTGTTATGTGATGTGTCTGTTTCTTCCGTTCTAATTTAATAAAGTAAATGTCATGTTAAAATCCAACGCTTACTATGTTTGTGCCATAACTTTGCTAACATTTCTAAAAGGTTATGGACACCAGATGGATTAATTTATTTATTTGCTGATTTTTAAGGTTCATTTCAAGGCTGCATCATTCATCCTCAAAATGGCGACTGGAACTTGGCGAATTGAAACTCTGAATAAAGATAATTACGAAACACGGAAACATAAAACATGGACTCGTAAAATTAAGAATACATCAAGAATAACTTGTAAAAAGTGTAAACGCATCGGGCACTGGGCTAGCGAATGTGAAAGTGGAAAAAAGAATAATTTTAAACATAAGCCTAACAGCCTGGGATTCTTATCCACTCTGGATGACTCGCCAATAGGGTTACCAGGCGAAATACAGCAACCCTACTCGCCTAAAGCTCTCTCAACAATATCAAATAACGAAAAACAAAATTTTTGGTGTGTTAAGATAGATACTAAAAATTATATAAGTTACTTCAGTTATCATCGACCCACGTTTGCAATTGCAAGAAAAGATCTGGAAACCCTCCTACTTCCAGTCTGTGAAATAAATGTTAAGGAAGAATAAAAGAAAAAGAAAAAGGGGTGAGAGATAAAATGACATAGTCAATTAATATAATTTTAATATTGCAATAATGAAACTAAAAATTTAGGGGGTTCAGGGGGTCTCTCCCTGACGAGGCTCGAACAGCCGAATTATTAATTTTATTATTCGTATTTGTATACATACTTTAATCTGAGTCACTTAGTGATGACATACTGCATGTTATTGGTGGGTGGATCTATTTGACTTGGTTATTGTCAAGTTATTTGATGACTTGAATAATCTCATTAGGTGGCTATTTTTTAAGATATATGTAGCCCACTGCTCTAAGTTTTGGGATGAAGATTTTTTTATTAAGGATGTACAAAATAAAGGACAGGAGGTGAAGAAATGGATTGAAGAACCAGAATTATTACACTTACATAAATACGATGATGATTTATTAAATTTAGATAAATACTCTGGAAATGGGTCGTGATTTGTAAAGAGTAAGTATAAATTTCTATGATCTAATGGAAAAGATTGTGATGATATCTTTAAAAATTGAAATGTGTAGTGTCTAGCTTCCATCCATGTGTAGCGTCTAGCTTCTCCGTGCTGCAATCCATTCTGTTTGCCATTTTATTATTTTTTTATTCAAAATATATTTTAGGTTCGATAGAGGAAAGGGGTGAGAGATTTTAAGTATATTGTGGGTGTGATCTCTACTATTGTTATTGATGCTGTTTTTATTAAAGTTCGATAAATCAGCTTGCTTTGCAAAGGCTTCCGCTAGCTCATTTCCGGCTATTGATGAGGGAGATTTAATCCATTTAAATTTTACTATCTTGTTCCTCTTGTTGAAAGCATCTTGGTTGTTAAGTATTTTTTGTGCTATTGTATTTGTTGTTGTGTTGTTTTGAAGTAATATTGTATACTAGAATTACTATCTGATAGAATTAAGCAAGAGTTAACATGGAAGTCAAAAACCATTCAATTGCGTAAAGTATAGCAAGCATTTCAGCTTGAAACAGAGAATTATTTTTCTGTAGTAATAATTGACAGCTATAAATAAAATTACTGTGCTGAGAGACACAAAACGCCGCTCCGCATCCCTCTGCTATTTTTGAACCGCCTGTACATATGTTTATGAAATCAAAAATGTTATTGGAAATAGTCAAGGAAATTGATATCGGAGGAAATATGTGGAGAACTGTTTTCATGGCAACCTTACATAGAAAATTATTATCGATTATGCTCATGTGTAAATCACCAAATAATGCAAAAGTCGCCATTGGTGGAAAGATATCCTAACAGTTCCGTAGTTTTTTGCAAAGAACGTGGGAACTACGTTTTAAGGACTTTTTTTTTCAAACTTCAAGAGAAATGATGTTTAACTAAACACATGCGTAGTCGCCAAATTATTAAAAACCACCATGGGTTGCAAATATCAAGGTTTTAACAGGTTCAAAACTTTATGTTCCAAGGAACGGATGCATTAGCTAGCTGCAGCTTTCAATGGCTGGACGCGATTTCTAGTTTTTGCGTCAAAATTACACTTATAAAAAAAACTGGGTCCAGCTTTGGTATTTGCTTCCAGCTACCGGACTGCAATATGGCGGCGTTAAAATAGCTTTGGTACAGCCTGGATATTTGCTACCATGGCAAGATGAACTATTTCGCGGCTCTAAGTACGCCATTCTGCAAAGGATTATGCATAAGAATATATGGAGAACTGTTTTAATTTCAACCTTACATAGGAAATGATTACTGATTATGCACAGGTGTCAATCACAAAATGAAGTTGCCATTGATAGAAATATATCCCAGCTGTTTCGTAGTTTTTAGCAAAGAGAATATATGAAGTGCTGTTTTATTTGCAAACTTAAAGAGAAATAATGATTATAAGCATAATTAAGTCGCCAAATTATGAAAAAGCGCCATGGGTGGCAAATACCCTAGGTGTTCCATACTTTTTACATATTTGAAAAAAATTATATGCTCAAAGGAACACGCAAGAACCAAGCAATGTGTCGCTCGGTAATATTCTATCTGATATAATCTTCAGGTTCTGACTGTGAAGATTATGCCTTTTTACGAGAGAGTCTTATTAGAAGCTGAATGCCCCATACGAAAAGCGAGAATAGAAAGTCTAGGGTCCTTGTCCCCTAGTTAGAAAAAAGAAAAACTAAGCATCTTTTTTGTTATATAATGAGAGTGGTCAAAGTCAGAGAAAACATTTACAGAAAATAGGGGGTTGAAAAAGTAGAACTGGTATCTTTCTAAATATGTGATACAATTGATTATCTTAGAGAAATTGGACAGTCAGAAATATAGTAAGCAGAGGAGGAGAAAGTTCAGAAATATAATTTACAACCTACACATTGAGCAAGGTCGTAGCCATGTGGTTTCAATCCCTCACCCCACCGAAACTTTCATACACATATATTACTATTTATAGAAGTGTAAAAAAAAAAAAAAAAAAAAAAAAAAAACCTATCATACATCGAAACGTAAAACTTGACACCCCTCTCTCCTGATATTTTTTCTTTGAGACTACTATAACCTGGTCGCTATAACCAGATTTAGACTATACTTTTTTTGTTGACGAAAGGAGGAGCATGTAAGCCTCCTGAAATGTATGCACAGATTTTGCAATTGTACAAAGCTTTTAAGTTCAATAATATAAACTTCTCGAAAAAGTTAGATTTCCCCCTTTATAGGTATGTTCTAAATTATAAGGAACAGCAAACCTTCACGCTGTTGAAGATATCAACAGTTTTGAATCAACTTTCGGATTTCGGCTCTAACAGAAAAGAAATAAATTCTTCAAAAGGTCCAAACTGTGAAAGTATATGAATTTACTAATATCATGGCAGTGCCCTTTTTTTTTAGTGGAGAGGTGTTTAAGTTTTATGTTTGTATATAAAGTACTTTTTTTTAAATCCAAATAACTAATATTACAAATTGTGAAGAAGGCTTTTGAAAAAATCATTCAACAAATAATTTCTTAAACATTAAAAAAATTTCAGCTAAGAATCAAGGGGGGGGGCCATAGATATAATGGGGTGGGGGGGGGGGTGTTAAAACTTTATTTCGAGCAACTCCTCAGATGAAAAAGCATTGTCTTTCCCCTTCGGCAGAATTTCTAGTGTTCTCTGCTTAGACCACATATGGGCAGCTATTTAGACCACATATGTGGCTCAGCAGAACGAAGAATTAAGATCTAGGTACAAGAACGTTTTCTACAGATGAATGAAATTTTCATTTAAATTTTTCTACAACTAGCTAAATTTATGAGCCTAAAAATTTTTGCGGGACCGATCCCCACCTCTCTTTTTGGGTACGGTTCTGACTAGTAATATTTTTAGAAGTCAGTCGCTAAAACAGGATTACGATAAATATGAAACTGAAAACGTAAATTGTACGCAAATATCACACTGCTGCCGTCTATTACGTAATTCACAGTTAGCTAATTGCATGTATGCGCAAAAACAGGGGCGTTTTTCTAAAATTTCATGACACACGGGCGAATTTATCAAACCCGATGAGAGGGTTTGATACCTAGATCAGTCTGGGACATTCACCTTCCAGACTGATCTAGGGGATACTAAATCCAAAAATAAAAGCTCAGATGCCCTTAAGTATTTCAGGGTTAAATGCAACCGATACTTAGTTGATGAGAAATCACAATAAACAAATATATAAATAAAAAGAATAATGATGATCGACAAGGATAAGCTTATTAGAGATAAAAAATTCCACCCAAGGCTGTGTTGAGTCATAATGTTGCTTTATAAACAGCTGAAAAATGGTACATAGTAACTAATTCAGTGGTTATTGAAGATCACTCGAAAATCCGTCTTTCTAAATTCATCCTTCCTCGCCCTCCTCAAAAAGTCAAATCGATAAGATAGCGTTTTGACCGAATGACTATGTAGCTATTTCACCGTCGGCCGAAAGCTTACTCAACATTCCCATGGAATGGGTTAGAATCAAGAGTCTCCTAATATCACTTTTCACTCATCAGGTGATAACTTTTTTAACATGTAAGTGGATATTTTTTTATGTTAATAAAATAGGTTTGCGATATTTTCAGTACTTTGCAGCAAACTTCCAATGGATTTATGATTTTGGTTTGTTCGTGCTCTAAAAATATAAATACGCGTCCATAAAATTTATTGAGTTTTACAGTCACAAGCTCCCTATTTAAAATGATCTAGGAATGCAGGATTTATATTTCTTTTACAGAGGCACGAAAAAAAATTTATATGTATATATATATATAGGGTGTCCAGTTTTAACGGTGCTCAATGGTCATTTCCTATGCCGTTAGTCAGAGATGCATAGTTCCAATTGCAAAAATACTTTAAATTGTACAATCTATAATATCAGAAACAATCGAAGTCAATAAATCAGTCCCTATAAACATTACGGAAATTAAATTTTTATATGGTCCCCCGATCCTATTAGTTATATTTAGAAAATTTTTCTTTATGCAATCTGAAGCAAAATAATATAAACTCGTCCTTCTACGACCAAAATTTACCGAGTTATAGAGCAGCAAATATTTTCACTTAAGTCACTTTTACACGTTTAAAAATGTCCCGTTACAGTAAACCATTAAGGAACCATATAAATATTGAAATTTTAAATTGTAGGTTTTAATTTCATTTTTTGGCATAATGTGGAGAAAGAAGCAAAACTAATTTTAAAATACTACTCTTTAAGCAGAAGGTTATAGTCAGGCTCTATAAAAGTCCATCCGGGGTCAGACTTACTAAATCGTATATGTGTAGCACCGAATATGCAACGCTAAGTACAGGAAGAGTTTTCTTCACGGGTGCATATTTGCATTGCAGCTGAAGGAAGCTATATTTTGAGCAAATGTTACGCTAACAGGATTTGTAATATTATTTTAAGTTTCTAAAATGCATATATTCGTACTTTAAAATGTTTTATTTTCCGATTTAATGTTTAATGAAGTGTTTTATTCTCTTGTTTTTCTATTTTAAGTTATTTAACACCAGTTCATTAAAAAAAAATATTAAAAAAATTCTACTTTCAGTATAAGCTGTTATGTTAATTTATTGGATACACATAATTAAACGTTAATCTTCTTTATTGCAATCTCCAATCGTAAAATAGTATAATCGTAAAATAGTTAACTTTTCTCAAATTCATTTTGTATACAACCCCTATTTTGCATCTCGAAAAG
The DNA here is from genome assembly GCA_038373885.1 of Cheiracanthium punctorium. Classification (NCBI taxonomy): domain Eukaryota; kingdom Metazoa; phylum Arthropoda; class Arachnida; order Araneae; family Cheiracanthiidae; genus Cheiracanthium; species Cheiracanthium punctorium. The sequence goes on from JAWZYV010012008.1 coordinate 1,420,990, forward strand.
TGCTCTAACTTTAAGCAGCTGTAGCTCGGTGAATTTTGGTCGTAGAAGGACAAATTTATTTTTTTCTTATTCTGCGTGAAATTGTATAAGGAAAAATTTTCTAAATATAACTGATAGGACGGGGAGACCGTACAAAAATTAAAGTTTCTTAATTTTTATAGAATTCGCTTTATTGTCTTCGATTGTTTCTGATATAATAGATTATACAATTTAGAGCATTTTTGCAATGGGAGCTATGTGTCTCTGACTAACGGTTTAGGATATAGCCATTGAGCACCTTAGCACTCGACACCCTGTATTTATCCATACATTACGGTTTGTTGACAGAAACTGTTTGAAGTGCGATTTAGTGACATAATTTCATTTCAAATTAAGTAAAATTGATGCATGTCATTCACGTTTCTAGCAGCATGCCTCCCGTGGGAACTTATGGGACTAACTTTGATCTTATAACTAAAACACACAAAATAATTCCGAAGCAATGCTGTCAATGGGCGTTAGTTTTTTTAAGATAATTTTTAATGACATTTTTATATTTTTATATTCTAGCAAACTTTTTGTATGATAGTTTAAACCTCCAATGTTCATGGTAGCATACATGCTACCATCCTTTAAACGCTATTTTTTTTTTTTTTTACGGAAAACATTTCCAAATGTAATTTTGAAGTCCATAAAACCATTAATTGTACCTTTAATTAAAATAATAGTAATATTTTCGGTGCACAGATGCCAGCATTAATGGATGAAAAATACACTCTATAACAAATAAATCGACGCACCAAGAAGGAGGTGTCCGATTGACACGAAAATTGGTGGATAGGAAGACAATGTACAGAATAGTAAATGATTAAAATTTCAGAACAATTGAATAATTTATTTCAGAGTTACAGTAACAAGTTCAATAAGGTGTTGACCCGCCGCTAGCCTGGATACAAGCTGCCACACGGCGTGGCATAGACCGATAAAGCTCCCGGATGGTCTCCTGCGGTATTTCCTGCCAAATTCGCTCCAATTGTCGAACGAAGTCATCAACAGTCCGTGCCAGATGCAATCGCCTTCCCATCATATCCCAGACATGCTCGATGGGAGAGAGATCTGGCGATGTGGCAGGCCAAGGAAGAGTTTGACAAGCTTGCAGACAGTTTAGAGCAACACGAGCCGTATGTGGTCTGGCATTGTCCTGCTGAAAAACCAGCCCAGGGCACTGCAAAAGGAACGGTAGCAAAACAGGTCTTAGGATGTCGTCCACGTACCGCTGTGCAGTAAGTGTACCTCTAATGACGACCAAAGGGGTCCGGCTGTCAAAGGAAATGGCACCCCAGACCATAATGCCTTGTTGAGGGCCGGTGTGGCGTGCAATAGTGAAAGCAGGATCCCCCCTCTGCCCTGTGCGTCTCCAAATACGTCTTCGATGATCGTCAGGACACAGTTGGAAGCGGGATTCGTCGCTAAAGACTATACGTCCCCAGTCCGAATCATCCCAACCTGATCGAGCCCTGCACCACTGTAATCTGGCTCGGCAGTGTGCAGGCGTGAGTAGCAGGTGGCGTAACGGTCGGCGCGAGCGTAGATTTCGCTCTCTCAGCCGTCTGTGAATGGTCATGATGGACACTGGTGTTTGGGTTGAACGTCTGATGGTTGATAGAGATGAAGAAGGCGCTGTGACAGCTGATCGGACCATCACTCTGTCCTCACGATTTGTTGTAGCCCTAGATCGACCGCTACTCATCCTGACGCTGCACTCTGCCATTTTCCACCCATCCTTGCCAGCATCTTTGAATCGTCGCATCGCTTCGACTCAAATGACGAGCGATTCTCCGATTAGTCCAACTGGCTTCTTTCAATCCAATGATACGACCTCTGTCAAACTCTGACAGTTGCTCGTAATGAGCACGAATCCTGCAGCGAGGCATTTTTTAACTTGTTGAAAGGTCATCTGAATCGCAATCAAACGGAAAGTTTTAACAACCGTTGAAGAACTGCTCCTTATATACGTCTGCTGGATGCGCAGTTCCGATGCGCTAGAGATCAAACTGTTCATTCATTGGACACCAAATTTGAATCATTTGCATATCTGTTCAAAACATTCATGCATACGAAATTTCAAAGCAATCCGATGATTGTTTCTTGGTGCGTCGATTTTTTTGTTATAGAGTGTATTTTAGAAGCAACATGGATGAAGTCAACAAAGAAAACATGTTTCCAATGGTAAGTTTTTCCACTATTTTAATAATATTTAATATGAAGAAAAATTAATTATTTTCATTTGTATCTAAGAAAGTGTATGTTTTTTCATTAGGTACAAAATAATTTTTAAAAAACTTTCATTTATAATGTTTAGAAGAGTTTTAAAATCATGGTAGCATATATATTACCATTGAAAAAACATTTTGAAAAAAAAAATTTTCACAATTTTTTATTATGTTTACGTTTTTCGGTTTAAAACACCATTTCAATCAAAAAAATAATTTTTTGTTTGGAAATTTCTTATAGTGGGCATTAGAGGGTTAAAAGAGAGTCGAAGTTGGGCCTATTGTCTGTCTTTACCATTGGCGTAACTGAGTAGGGTTTGGGGGAATTTGGAGAGTGGGCTTTAGCCCCTCTTAGATGACTAAATCGCCTATTCTTGTAGCAGAAAATCATTTTATTTACAGTGGACTTTTTTGAAGGTTATTTTAGCCCCCTATTCAATTACGACTTTCGAAGCTCTCACGTCCAGGAATATGCCACAATGTTTCACTAAAGGCGTTTACCAGAGATAGTTTCTTAATGACATTGGCATGCATTGTATGGGGGCACAAAAAAGAATTATGTTTTATTTTATATTATTTTAATTATTTTATTATTATTTAGTTAATCGTAATTCAGTAATATATGATAATAAAGCATTTATGTTAGAAAGTGTTTTATGACTATATACGCTTAGCATAATTGCCCGAGATAAGCGAGTATTTGATTTATTGACTTCAGGCGCGTAGCCAGGAAAATTTTTCGGGGGGGGGATATGCGCCTGGAAAATATTTCGGGGGGGGGGGATATGAACTTATATATGTATAAAATAGACGGAATTTCATCACTAATCCAAAAATTTCGGGGGGGATATATCCCGATATCCCCCCCCCTGGCTACGCCCCTGATTGACTTTGATTGTTTCTGATACGGGGTGATAAAAAAATCCGTAAATACTTTAAAAATTCATTAAAAAAACAAATACTGATAGAAAATTGCGTTTTGCACAAATAGGTTTAGGGGTGATCTTTTTTTTTTTTTTTTATGACAAGAAAGGTTGTAGTTCTAAATGTTGCCGATAGGTGGCTCTGGTGGGAAGCAAGCACATGCTCTGACATGCACAATGGGAAGCAAGTTTCCTATTTAAAAAAATCCGAAATCTCCCTAATCTTTTCTATGCAAACTACATTTTTCTATCATGATTTGTTCTTTTTTAATGATTTTTTGAAGTTTTCACGAGCTTTTGACGCATCCTGGGTGCATCAAAGTTTAAAAATTCAATAAAAAAAGAATAAATAACGATACAAAATTGCTGTATGCATGGATAAAATTAGAGAGATTTCGTTTTTTTTTTTTTTTTTTTTTTTTTTTTTTTTTTAACTTTCTTCTAATTGTGCGGTTCAGCGCAACCTATCGGAAACATTTGGAACTACAACCTTTTTTGTCACTAAAATATTCCAATCATCCTCTAAACCTGTTTGTGCAAACCGCAATTTAATATCATTACTTGTTCTTTTTAATGACTTTTAAAGTCTTTACAGATTTTTTTATCCCCCCGTATAATATATTATACAATTGAAAGCATTTTTGCAATTGGAACTACGTGTCTCTGACTAACAGTTTCGAAAATAGCCATTGGGCAACGTTAGTACTGGACATCCTGTATATTGGCTGTTTTCTAGTATATGTGATAAATATTCACCCAAATTTTGGCACTAAATTATTTTGAATGTGACTACATAACAGAAACACACTCATATGAGTTTTAAATAATCCGATAGTCTTACTAAGTTCGTCTTAATGTGGAGGGGGTAAGAAAATGATGTTGATAAAATTAAACTTGTAGATATATAAAAACATTAAAATAAAAATGTAATTTTTTATGAGTACATAACTAATTAGTTTTACCTCTGAAACTTTCAACCAACTGTTTGTGAGTTAAAAAAATAATACAGTATAATCAACAAATAGTTTTGTTAAATGAGCCATGAACATACCAGCAAAAAAAAAAAAAAAAAAAAAAAAAAAAAAAAAAAGACATTTTGTTGATTTAAACCAAAAAAATCATTTATATAAATATTTTGGTTAAACTAACAAAACATCTGTTTATTTTAACAAAATTCTTTGGTTAAACTGACAAAATGTTTTGTTGAAATAAAAAAACAACCATTTTAACAAAATTATTTTGTTAATTTAACAAAACTTTCGTTAGCGCTATTTTAACCAGATAATTTTGTTAATTTAACAAAATTTTTGTTGACTTAACAAAATTTTTGTTGATTCAACAAAACATTTTTTTCAGTGTGCGTAAGTTATTAAGTCACTTATAAAAAAAACTAGCTTTTGCACGTAACTTCCCTCGCAATAAATCGGGATAAAATTAGGAAATCGCGAGGTCTCTGTTTGGGGAAAACCACTAGTCTTATTTGGGGTGCTTTAAAGTTATAATACTTAAATAACTTTATTTTTTTTCAATTAAAAAAAAGTATTACATGGACACCCCATGACTTCTTTGTACGCTTATACACATTTTCTAAAATATTACTGCATGCGGATAAATCTTACCTAACTTGGAAGAACATGTAGCAGAATTCAGTGTGCAATTTTAGCGTTAACCTGGTGTCTAATCAACCATCAATGAGTAAACTGATTGACAAAATTATCAAAACAGGTTTTTTTTATCACCACCAATTATATTTAACATTATTTCTTGATTATAATTTGAAATTAGTGTGTCGGTCTGTCAAATTGAACAACTGTTTTCTGAACTGCATATATTACATATTTCAGCCTACATTTACAGGGGGGAAAATGAATGGTTCTAACATAAATATAAATCTGAAGTGCACACCATATGACCTCCTTGTACTTCTATTAAATTACAGGTATTCTTGATTCATTCCATTTAAACGCTTATTTAATTTTGGCATTGAGATACAATACTTCCATAATATTAATGTTTACCCATTTCTCATGAAGAAATAAGGCCAAGCTGAGTTAGTTCAGTGTTAGAACTTATTTTTAGCGCCAAATTTGGCGGTATTTCGTTCCAAAGCCTCCAAGTTTGGCGACAGTGGATGAGATTTTGGGCAAGGCCATAACAATGAATTGAACGTAGACTTCCGTAGACCTCAATATAAAGTCTTTTGGGTGGCAGGTCAATAAACTCCCTAGTCGATTGCAATGAAAAACGAAGATGCACAATTCAATAATGCAAGTCTTGAATACAGAATTTTTTCTTTCTATTGCCAAGTTATGCTAGTTACGTACATACATCACAAAACTAGTCAAAATCGATTAACGGTTGATCAAAATAGATATGTGATACATGTTAAGAATACTTCTTTGCAGCGCTGTAAAACACTGTAACCCTTAAACACACCAAATTCTATGCAGAATGTAAGACATTGACCTATAATATGTACCTATTTTGAGTTAGTCGAATGCACCATACAGAGGCCTAATGTATAAGATTTGTTTTTAGTAGCTCTGTACAAAAGCTATAAGTCCTACACACGCCAAAATCCATTCAGGCTTTTCAGGCCCAGCGAGAGGGGGGGCAGCCTGGGCAATGCCCCGGGCCTGTCGAACTAGAGTGGGCCCGTGAATTTTTCAAAATGCACTACAAATTTCCTTTCTACATCTTTACTTTTAAAAAATTACTTTAAAAAATCACAGCCCAACGCAGTGCCGGTCCTAGCTATTTTTCTAAGTGGTGCAAAATACAAAAATGCGTCCCCTCCCTCACACATGCAGCTAGAAAAATCAATTAAAGCCTCTGGATTTATTGAACATACTAACAGAATATAAACTGAACGATCTATTTCCAAATGTTTGCATTGCACTGAGGGTATTTTTTTAACCATTCCAGCAACGGTAGCTTCTGCTGAACGATCATTCAGCAAATTGAAACTTAAAAAATTTCTTAAGATCAACCATGTCTCAAGAACGACTAGTAGACTTAGCAAGACTAAGCATCGAATCTGACATTGTCAGAACTATTAATTTTGATGATGTTATACGAAATTTTGCAAGTAAAAAGGCACGAAAAGCCATTATTAAAATTAAATAATAAATATGCTAATTTTACCATTTATATATATTCTTAACCTTCAAGCATGAATAAAAAATCGCTAAATATGAAGATTTCCTTACTCATTCTTTTCTTTTAGCATTCTGTATAAAAATTACTAAAAGAAAAAAAAATTATTTTTCGAAACTGTGTGGTTAACTATAGCAAAATATGAAATGATGCATTTACAGGTAAATAACACACTGTTGGTGATGGTGATTTGCAACACATGTTAGACAGGGAGGGTGGCAATGCAAAGGAAGATTTTGGAATCTGGTTATAAAAATACCGTAATAATATTTCCTTTTTTATATTTTTTATAATGCATTATTACAGATTGTAAATACTATTATTAAAATTATAATTTAGGCAAGAATAAAAATGACCCCACAATATTAACTTTTTTATTTTTAATAACTACTTTTAAAGTAAATTGGGCAGAATTTAAAATATATTTCTTGAGACAAAAACAAATTGGGGAGGGCGGGGGGCGGGAACATTTTTGTCCCGCCTTATAAAATTTCTCTCGGAGGCCCTGGGCTTTGTGACTATGGCCTATAATATACATATCCAATTTGAACTTAATCGAATGCACCATTTAGACACTAGCACATTTTAAATGATTTGCACTCATAGGCAGTGCCGTAACTTGGGTTTACGAAGCCATGGGGCGAGAGTGAATCTGGGGCCCTTTTAATCTTGCATTTGGTATAAACGAAAATAGGTTAGCACGTACTTGCATTTGTATGTATGCAAAGACAGAATTAAACACTTTTAGATAATAATAGATATGATATATTATATTGTAAGTATTTATACAATACCAAAAAAGAAAAAAAGAAAAACAAAGGTCAGACCTCTATTTTAAATAAATAAATTTTCTATTTCTGAAAAATTCACTTTAAGACATCACTAAATAGAAGTCAGTGGCGTACCTCTATATAGCAGAAAAGGCGTGTGTGATGTGTGACACTTGAAAAGGGGTGCAGATTTCTATTGCTGGATTAAAGCAATAAAAGAAGCGTTTAACAAGATCATGCATCTGCACATTCTTTGTAAGTGCATAAAATATTTGTAAATAATAATTGCTACAAAAAGAAAAAACAAGCCTTTTTCTTGAAATTACCTAAGTTATATGATAATTTTAAGAAATAAAAGGGGGCCCCCCCAAAAGGGATGTTTGCTTCAGAGTGGCTTTTTGAGGCACATATCACGTTTTCCCAGAACACAAATAAAGAAAACACAGGGTCATTAGTTAAAGAACTTTGACTCTAAAAATACTGGCATATAAATTAAACTTTTCAAAATCAGCTGTACATATAGTAATACAGCGGACCTGTTAGTGAGCTGTTAGCTGTTCTGTAAGCAGTAAGCAACTTTTTTTGTTTTCTGCTTAAACAGTGCTAGGTAATCCGTTTAGAATATTAGATGCGCAATTCTAAAAAGTTATAAAAGACAAAAAAACAAACAAACAAGAGGTTGGGAAAATAGATATATGGATTTGTGGCCCCTACGTGTGGGGGCCCCGGACATTCGCCCCTCCATGCCTCTCTATTTTTACGGCACTGCCCATACGCCGTAATGTATCAGAATTATACTTAGCAACTCTCTGAACAAACTATCAACTCTACAAGGAATTTGACAGAAATTTAACACATCAAAACCTACGCAGGTCATGTGACCGTGACCTATAATATACATATCCAATTTGCGCTCAATTGTATGCATCGTTTAGACGCTAGCACCCTTTCAAGAATTTCTGTCTCTATGTCATAATGTAAAAAAATTCTCTTTTGTAGCACTCTGTAAAAAAAAACTGTAAGTCCTATACACACCAAAATCAATACCGGCCATTCGAGGGTGGTCTATAATATATATACCAAGCTTGAGCTCAATCGAATGCACCGTTTAGGAGCTACCGTGTTCACTCAGACACATACATACATACCGTAAAAATAGCATAAATGAATTCAGAAGATCCCAAAACGTGTATAAATACATCAAAAATCGAAATTTTTCATGATTACAATACTTTCCTTACATGGTATACATGTTCGGAAAGTAAAAAGCGGTCTATCAAAAGAAACGTGACTCAGATCTGTACATGTACGAGACTCGTGCTATCTCAATACAAACTTGTAAGTGGAAAAAATCCCTAAAATATTTCCCTATATGAAGAGCACAGAGATAACTCATTTGAAGTTTAAGAGTGAAAGTAGAGAGAGGGGAAATTACCCTTGATTACTGCATCAGAAATGGCGACATGGGTAGGAAAATCATTTTATAATATTTCTTTTTAACTTATTTTTTTGCTATTCCGTAAATATTTTTAGTTCCAATTTTGTTAATAGAAAAATTGTACTTTTTCCCTATGAATAAATGATTATCCCTGAAATAGTCTATGAAACTTTTACTTCACAGTGGTTAACGGTTCATGATTAAAATATAAACACCAGTAAAACAGTTTTTATTTCATTACATAATATAGATAATCATAATTTTTTGAAGCTTTAATACACATTTTATTTGATTATTTTTGTGAAAAGTGAAAATTGTAATAAACGTCTTCAAATAATTTATCGCCATCGCACAAATAATAATAAAAATTATTTTCATCTCAATTATTACAAATAATAGTAAATTTTAGATGTAAAGTTTATCTGTGTCACATTTGTACAATTTTGAAAATAGTAAAACTACTGTTATTCAATTGTATGTTTTTCATGACTATCACAACTAGTCTGTTAATGACATTAAACTATTGTTTACATTTTCTTATTATATAAAAAAAAAAAAATAATTTTAGTATTTGGCCGCATGTCACTTTATTTTATCAACAAAACGGGAAAAAAAAAAATAGCATTGCATTTTGATAATTTTATTACCATCAAACCAATTACAAATTATAATCATTTTGCTTTCTTTTTGTTAATTATTGATTCAATTCAAGTCGTATTTAAAATTTGTATCTAAAACAATAAAAATAAGATTATTTTTAGCTGTGTACTTAAATTTGATTTTGAACAAAACTCTAATCTAAATGTGCTTGAATAAAAAAATAAACAATATTTAAAAATAAAGGCATTTTCAGCTGTTAGATATGTATTGCCCCCCCCCCCAAAAAAAAAAGTTGATACTAGAAAACCGTTTTATGTTTTCCCCCCTAGGTTAAAAAAAAAAAAGATCTTTTATTAGCTACTCGCCTACCCCAATTTTCGCTCATTGAAAAATATTGACTAGTTCCACTTACCCCACGAAAGGGGCAAGTGGGCCCCCTTGACTGAATTTTATTATTTTTCTCCCATAATCAAAACTTCTGATTTTTGACAAATGATTTCAAGTTCAGAACGACAAATGTTGTAAGACTATATTTTTTTTTAATTCCCCTTATGTCCCTGACGACAGATACAATGCCACTTTGTCAAATTTTGCTAAAAAGCTGTCCCAAGTACTCCACCTTACCCTACAGGAAATAATAGTAATCTTTAGAAGTTCTCGTATAAATTTCATTCTGTTATGTTTAATAAAACTGTTAACTTTATGTATTTTATTAGCATTATAATAACAGAAAAAAAAACTTTTTTACTATAAAAACTGTTTAAAAATTAAAAGTTTGAAATTGTATTTAATAACACTAAGAAACTGCAAAATATTTTTATTACATCTGACGTAGTTTATTATTATGATATAAAATGCAAAAAAGAAAGTTATTATTTTTGTTATTTTTATCTTCCCTGCTTTTAAGCAGTAACAAGCATTAAGCATTCTTATGTCTTCTTTTGAAAACAAAAAGTCTTCATGTATTTTATGATTGAAAATAACAGATAAATTACTCTTTTACTATAAAAAATATTTTAAGCAATGCCTGTTTTGTTTTATTAATACCGAGAGAAGACTAAACTGTTTTTCGTGATTTTTTTTTTATCATCATGCCACAATGTATTACTATTATGCTGATAACAAATAATTAAAAAATAATAGCTTGATCTTATTTATTGAAAAAAATTATACCTTTTAAAAGATTTTGTGTAATTCGTTTAAAATAAATTAATTCATTTTGAGGTAGTGCAAAGCCTTTTTTACCTTTCATGAATTTGTTACAGTTAGACTGATTAAAAGTGAATGCAAAAAACATTTCACGTATCTTGATAATAAATAATAAAAAATTAGTAGTTTTGATATTTAAGCTTTTTATTGCTATCATACAAAATTATAGTAAAAATTATCTTTACAATTTTTAATTTATTTTTATACGATTATCGTGCTAAAAAAGTTTCAAAAAAGATCGCAAGCTTAATAATTTCAAATAATACAATATTTTAATAATTAGAATAACAAAAAGAAAACTGAACATTTAATAATCATAAATGTTCAGAATTGATTATGTCTGCTTTATTTTGTATTATTGGTGAAAGACAGTGCTTTTATTTCTTTTCATGCAATTTACTGCAATTAAATTAATTAGAACAAAATAAAATTAGTTTCATCTTAGCTAAAACAATAAAAGTTTTAAAATTTGAAAAAAATACAAAATTTATTCATATGATTTGTTAACTGCTCTTATTACCGTTCGTGCAGCTTATAAATGTCATTCTAAATGTAAATAACACTTTTTTTTTACATTCATTACTATAAATGATAAAAATATTAAGTAGTTCTCTTGAATGCTTCATAATTGTAGTTTCGATGGAAAATAAAATTTTTGCTACGTCTATTCAAGCACATTATTATTATTATATTTATTAGGAATATTACTAATAATAAAATTAATTTTATTAATAATGAAAACAATAAACTTTTAAGAGGTTTACAGTTGATTAATTATAAGAAAATATGAAACAGCTGTTATTTTACTTTTATTAATTTGTTCATCTCTCAGTAATTATAGTAACTCCAGTATACTAGTACACTGAGAGTATACTAATGTATAGTATACTCTCAGTAATAAGAGTTATGATCTTTTCTTTCAGTATTAAAATAATTCTAAAAGTTACTGTGTTTTTCTCTGGTTAATTTCATTTCATTTCATGTTAAGCAATTTAAAGAGTTTTAGCCTTGATATTTCATATATCGTTTTCATTTTCAATATTTTCAAGCTTTTAACAGTATTTCAACAACCTAATATTTAACTTTTTCTGCTTTTATTGTTATTGTTATTATTATTATTATTATTGAAGCTATATTTGCGCTCAAAATCCTCCCCTTTCCCCCAAAATCTGCAATTTTGTCTTCACAATGCTAAACCGAAATATCTTGTTTCGAAGATCAAGCTATTGAAAACACGAAAAATAAAATTCTGTTTAAAAAATGCGCAAGATTTATTACTTTTAAATTTTTTTGTAAATTTAAAATAAAATACATGTAAAAACAAAACTGAGCTTTGTATGTTCCAATAGACACAATTGTGTTTTCCTTCAAAGAGCAGAATATTTGCCGGTAGTTGTTGAATATTCGATATGAATTTTTATGACATTTGATACCCAGTGGCTGAATCTGATGGTGTATATTATTTACACCTTTTCCAGTTAAGCAAGTTTTGTGAGGGGAGATGGTGAAAGCTTTTACTGAATTGACCTTTGAAAAAAATATCACATCAGAAATATGAATGGTCTATCTCAGCGTTTCTCAACCTGTGGGGCGCGACCCCCAAGGAGGGCGCAGAGCGTTTAGCGTTTGCAGGGTTGGGGGCGAGAAAAACCAAAGAGCAAGTAGTGATGCATGTTTTTTTTTTTAAAATCATCTTATTTATTCTCATTTTCACTCAAAAATACATCCATTTTCGCTTAAAATGTTCATTCAAACTTTACTGATAAGATTATTTTGTAGAAAATTCGACTAAATGCTCATTGTAGAAGAATAAAAAACTGAATATATGCTGAAAAATGTGAGGGGGGGCGACATTAAAAGGTTGAGAACCACTGGTCTATCTTGACGAAATTTAAAATTAAGAGTTCAAAAACTTTAATACTTTTATAATTTTAGAAATTATAAATATTGATTTAATTTACAAATTCGGCAAAAAAAAAAAAAATCAAAAATCTCATGAGCTTATACCGTTTATAGAAGTAGTTCAAGTTTCGCCGTACAATGTTGCTTTCTATGGGAAAATGTTTCTTTTTGGTTTGGGCCCATTGGTCAGTTGAAGCACCAAATTAAAAATAAACGTTTCTCCATAGAAAGGTGCAGGTCATTCAGCAACATTTTATTGTGAAATGCTAACTACTTTTATTAACAGTGTATAAGTGCATAGTTGTAAAATGCTAACTATTTTTATTAACAACTAGCTGAAGTACCCGTTCTTCGCACGGGAATGAATGGACTTTTTGATATTAATATTTGTTGTGATTACTATTTATTGTAATAAAGAGATATAGCAAAATGGATATCGCGTTATATTGTGTTCAATAATCATGCATACTGAATTTCAAGGCAATCGTTTTTACGGTGCAGAAGGCGATGCGGCGTAGCACAATCTAGTGGCGAGTTTTAGAAAAACGGATACGGCAAAAATATTCTTCGCATTCAGATATCGATGTATACGAATTTTCATGACGATCGGCTGAATAGTCTTGAAGTTCATGCGTTGACGTGACATCTAGTGTCAAGTTATAGGAAAATGGATCGTGCCAAACTCTTCCCCGTGTTCAAATATCTATGTATACCTATTTTCATAGCGATCATTCGCACAGTCAAGAAGTGATACACTGCAGGGCCATCTAGTGGTTAATTAAAGTAATGATTTGCTACAGCGCCGTCATGTGGCGAGTTATAGCAAAATGGATAACGCCAAAATATTCTCATTGTTCAAATAGCAATGTATACTGATTTTCATAGCCACCGTTTGAATGGTCAAAAATTTGGCCTGCTGCAGCGTCATCTAGTGGCGAGTTAAAATAATAATGCATTGCAGTGCCATCTAGTGGTGAGTAACATCAAAAGTAACGCAGTTAGAATATATTCTTCGTTCTCAAATGTGTAAGTATAAAAAAATTTTATGCCGATCGGTCGAACGGTATAGAAGTTGATGCGTTGCAGCGCTATTTAGCGGTAAGTTACAGCAAATGGATAGTGAAAAATATTCTCCGTGTTCTAATATTCGCGTGTACCAAATTTCATCGAAATTGGTTGGACGATATTCGCATAGCAAACGGCTAAACGTAATAGAATTCGACGTTCTGCTGCGCCACCTAGTGAAAAGTTAGAGGAAAACGGATAGCATAAAAACCTTCTCCATGATAAAAGACTTAGGTGAACCAAATTTCATGGTGATCGGTGAAACGGTGCTGGAGTTTTTTCAACCTCCTACACATATACCAACATTCATTTTTATCTATAACCAGTCTTATTATACGTATATACCAGTCTCAAGTAAAATCCAGTTTCAAATCTAAGCCTCGCCAAAGTGCCAGCATATGCCATTTTGCAAGAGTTTTTTCAGGGAATCATTCGAAGCATTGACTTAGCAGCAATCAAAATGGGAAATGGTTCGACCGCCAGGCATTTATTTGAAAAGTGGAATCCCTTAATACAGCCGCATTTTTTTAATTATCAACTATAACATGTTTTATTCATCGTTACCTCGATGTACTAAATGCGAAGATTTCAATTTTCTGAAATTTGGCGGATTTCCCCCAAGTTAAATCAATGTACTCAATTGGCGAGAATTCTGAAGCTACATCGCTTGAAATGCCCTAATAACTGCATTATTTCTGCACGGATAGTTAAAATTTAATGCTGTATTCTAAGAAAACCTATACACTTGTTTTCAAAAATGCTATTCCCTTAAGCTCTCAGTAAATTGCGCCAAAAAGCCTAAAACTGTGCAAACCGCTAGAACTCACTCTCTAAAAATCGGCCTATCAGCCATTTTTTTTTTTCGCCAAACTAAAAAAAATTACACATTAGTCTCGGATATCTTCGATCATCATTGTTTTGCGTATAAAACATTTCATTCCTGCTCTCATTTCTTATGCGCACACGATATTATAATTAAAAAAATAACCTAAAAAAAATAAACTAAAAAAATCATTATTATTCTTTTATTTTTACTTTAAGAATTTAAAACATTTTATTCGGCAAAATCGCCACACATGGCAACCAAGATGCTTATTTCACACACTTTTTTCACTACAGGGGTTAATATTACGTAAAGCTTTCTGCGTGGAGAACATAAAAAATCTCTTAAATTCCGGGAACGGAAATTAAGAGAACCATTCAGGAGTAAAACGTTTTTAAGTGGAGTTTCAAAGTTTTAAAGTGGACTATCATTTATTCTATATTATTTTACATATCTGTGTAAAATTTCAGGCTGACAGGTCCATTTTTGTGGAATTGTATACTACCCAAATCAACAAATTGACAAACAGAATTTCATTTTTATTTATAAGATAACCTACGCTTGTTTTTAAAAATACCCTCTCATTAAATTGCGCCAAGCGCTAGAATCATAGAAAATCTGACACACTTTCAGATTTTTAAATACGCACTAAAGTGCTATATATAAAAAGAGTTATAATCCATGGGTCTTCCCTATTTTCGTTCCTTCTTTCATTAAGTTGGAAAGTGTATCATTATTCATGAGTGTGATTAAACAAAATTAAAATTGATATTTCTAACATCCTTTTTTCTGGATGTAATACATTAGATGCAGAAAAGCTGCTCAGAAAAATGCACAATTCCAACTGAATGAAAATTTCAAAAACTTATACGCAGGTGTATTCATAACCCAAATAGCAGACGATTATAAATTACCATAAATAGCGCCAAGCGTTAGAATCCTCCTCAAAATCGCGAGAATGCTGAAGATAGATCGCTTGAAATCCCTTAATAACTGCATTATTTTCGCACGGATCATTAAAATTTAACGCTGTATTCTAATAAAACCTTTGCACTTGTTTTCAAAAATCCGTTTCCTTAAGCTCTCAGTAAATTGCGCCAAACCGGAAACTGTGCAAACCGCTAGAACTCACTTTCTCGGCATTTGAGCCATTTTATTTTTTCGCCAAACTAAAAAATTTTAACATATTAGCCTCGGAAATCTTCAATTCTTATTGTTTTGCGTATAAAACATTTCATTCCTGCTCCGATTTCCCATGCACACGATATTATAATTAAAAAAATATAACCTTACGAATATAAACTAACAAAAAAAAATCATTATTATTCTTTTATTTTTACTTTGAGAATTTAAAACATCTTATTCGGCAAAATCGCCACACATGGCAACCACGATCCTTATTTCACACTTTTTTCACTACAGGGGTTACAATTACGGAAAGCTTTTTGCGTGGAGAACATAAAAAATCTCTTAAATTCCGGGAACGGGTGGACTTTCAAAGTTTTAAAGTGGACTATGATTTATTCTATATTATTTTACATATCTGTGCAAAATTTCAGCCTGATAGGTCCATTTTTGTGGATTTGTATACAACTCAAATCCACAAACAAACAAACAAACAAACAAACAGAATTTCATTTTTATTTATAAGATGTACAAGTACATAATTTATTCAATTTGTATGTATGATCTCTGCACCAAAATTTTATGTATGTTAAGATGTGAAAAGTGAATACTTGAGACAGGAAAGATGATCATTAAACCAGTTTAAAGCTAATTTTTCTTTCCTGTCTATTGTAATACAGCATTGAAATTATTCCGGTAATAATTAAAAATATAAATAATAATTATAAATATAAATATAAATAAATAAATCCGTTTTTTTATTAATTTTTCATTCATTTTAATTCTTTTATGCCACTTGTATACTTCTTCCCTTGTTTGACAGTAAGTTAAAAGTTTAGATACTGTGTCCATGCACTGTATATTAAAATATTTTTTTTTAATCCGAACTTGAAAAAATCTTGTGTTCTAATTTTTACAGAAATAACCCCAATTTAGACCAGTGTTTATAAATTAATGTTCTTTATCTTTCTTAAATTCTTAAATGCTAATGTACTTCTAATTGCTTTAGATGAGTTCTGTAAAAAAAAAATGTAGATCAATGTTTTTAGATTAAGGGAAAAAAAGAATGGATAAAAATATACAATAGTTCGTTTCAAAATGGGGGAGTAGTGAAGGCCGTTTTCAACGTAGAATATCATTACGGCGATCGACTTCCGAAGTTAGTACACACGAGCCTTAACTTCAAGACTTTCAAAGAAACTGTATTTATGATCGTTATTATCGGTGGGTTTAATTTACTTAGTCTCGTTTATTTCATTTTATGAAAAAATATTACAGTATTTGAGGCATATATGTATTTCTTCATTGGGGTGATTTTATTTTTCCTTTCATTTTAATTAAAAACTAAAACTAAAACCATTCAAACATCTTGCTTTCACTAGAATCAGCATATTTTTGAATTCCAGAAAATAACTTTTATCATCATTTAGACAAGTATTTTTAAAAATACCAACTAATGTTGGTAAAATTTCCAAACCAAATTCCGTTGTTCTATGGTGAAATTTCAGCTAGTTGTTGGTTAGCTATGAGAGCAGCATGGATATTTAACACTTCTGTTAGGAACCTGAGCAAAACAGTGCGTAGCATAGTAGATTTTAACATAAGGGTTTGGTTTTACTAATTTAGTATTTTCAAAACCACCTGACCAAATGGCACCAAAATTTACTTTCTGGGATTTCGAAATATGTTGATTCTGAAAACAAAATATAAGCATTTTACTATTTTTAAATTTTTGAAATATGGTTTAATAGTCTATCTTGTCTAACTAATGCGGAGAAGAATTAAAGGAATATGGTTATCGTTGGGCTTTTGTATATTAGTTTAAGAATGATGAAAGACAACCAAAAGTTTAGAAGTTATATATTAAAGAAAAAAAATTCTCTAACTTCTGAAGGGTTGTTATTTCAATGGTTTGCAATACTCGTATACTAGTCCGTAAAAGTTAATACAAATTCGTATCTTAAGTTTTTTTTTTGTTTTTTTTTTTTAACATGCTGAGTTCCCTGAGTTCAAGTATCAAGTAGAACTATAGTGCTGCCTTTGAACTTTCAAAACTTGGATTCTCCTTTTATAAGGAGATGACCACTTAAGAAACATCGAATCAGTAATAACCTTTGTCGAAGTTAAGCATTATTTTCCTTTTATCTGAAATAAGTTCTGAGCCTGAAACACCCCTTTTACACTAACAACATTCGATTAATATAAATTTAGAGATTGTCATATTATTTTTACGTATACATTATCTTAAAATAAAAACCTCCTAAACTTTTGGATAATGTGTAATAAGTACTTTATATAGACAGCTTATTAAAATGAATTATAGTTCCAATTATTGCATTCATCAAACTTCTATGTACTTTCTTATGTTCTTGAATGTAAGATAGATTATTACATTATAAATATGCATAAATTAAATAATTTTAAGAATTTTTTGATTGCCCTTAAATAAATTGTAATTGTTTAAGGGGACCGGGTAAGCCCTATCTCCGCCATGTTAAATTCATCAACTTTATGTACTTTTTTCTCAGAAATGGTAAAAGATAAGGGTACAAAAATGTTACAGCAGTTAGAATAACATATTTTACGTATTTTAATGCGTCAGTTTTTTTCTGAATAAAAATAAAAAAGTATTATTAATTTTTTACTGGAAATCTCTTTTAATTTCCCATTTTTGATAGAATCTTGCTGCCTAAAATGAATGATTCCCAATGTATTAACAAACCGCCATGTTAAAGTATGTAATGTAATATGATACACCTGTCATTAAAAAATTCCGTTCATAAGTTTAATAGGTATTGAGAAAAAGGAAGACGAAACTGTAAAACCCACGTTTCGAGAATTTCCACTTTAAAGATTTCGCACAGATACGTACAAACTATGAAGTGTTTATTGTTTGTTTGTTTTTTTTTTTTTTTTTTTGGGGGGGGGGGGGTGTCTAAAATTTCTGTTTTTCCGCTAAACTAGTGTAATATACCTTTAGAAAGATAAAAGTTTAAGGTATTTAATGCAATAAAAAAATAATAATCGATATTTTGACCAAATTTTGCTTACCTGGTCCCCTTAAATTATTTTTTTTAATATAATATTTCGGTAGCGTTTGAATTTAAATTTTAAAATAAAATACAACTTCAAATCTACTGAGAAAACGAAATTAATTGTAACTACAATACATTAATAGCACTGTATAAATGTTCGAATAAAAGGAATAATGAAAAAGAAACAATAAGATGAACAAAAATCTGAACATCTGAATACATTTTCCATATCTTAATTCTTCACTTATAAAATCTGAATACACTTTTCAAATTCTGAAAAACAAAATGTTATTTAAAAACAGCCAGGTTTCTTTTTGTTGCTAGCAATGAAAGAAAGAATAAAAAAGAAAAGAGAGAGAAGGCAAATCTTTTCGCACATAAACTCTAACACGCTACAAAAACAGCCAATCAAAGAGGAAGAAAAGCGTGGTATTCATAAAATCGGAAAGAGCAAGCAAGGCAAGTGCTGCCAAACTCAACTTTGGAATGGTTATAACGCAGCAAGAACGAAAAAACTGTGAAAACACATATAGTACAACTATCGCATTTAAATTACAATAAATAATAATGTCAGTATACTCTTTTGGGAAGGTAAGATTAAAGTCTAGTTCTCGAATACAAATGTCACGTAATGCTGTTTAAAATGAATGTTCTGGAAAAACATACCGATTTTACGTACAGCAACAGTTAAAAATGATATTACAAGAGAAAAGAAATCATCAATGTCAGTGTTTCGCAATATGAAGAAAACGAACAGAAAAAGTGCACGAAGTCTAAACCCCACGGCTGATTCGACCTAGAAACTCGACTGTAAACCGGTTAAGCTTAAATTTTTGTCTTCAGTGCAGAACTATTATTATAGTGCTTTTTTGTTTTATTTAAGTTTATTTTTTTCCCTCCTATTTTTATCTGTTCTTAAACATCACCGCTTTTGTAAAAATAACGATAACGTTTCACCATAAATGATATGAGCTGCTATATCTCCTGCAACATCGTTTCCACAAAGGGTAATGACGCAAAACTTCTACTGGGACAGACCACACTGATACTTTGTGGATAACAATTTACACTAAATTAAAGCCGTAGTACCTATCTTTCATAGTTTCACCAGCTAGAACTGTGCATACAAGTACTACCCTTAAAAATAAAAGTGCCTTCTGAACGCAAATTCCACCGCATATATTCAAATAATTGCGTGCAAGGGGTTGTTTTCAACTTTAATCCCATTCCCAAATTGAATTCAGGCTTAACCTATTCGCTGCACTACAAAGACATAACCGTGTAAATTTTCTTTTCCCCAGCGTTTCTTTCCAGCAGGTGTACCTTCTTTGAATACTTCCTCAGATTCCATCATTGCGTAAGCGCAGATTTACATCGGCAGTGTGTGTGGGTGTGTGGGGGGGGGGGATGACGCATTTGGAAAATGCTTGCCCATGCTAGTGAATTCAGGCAATTCTAATAATTTGTAAAAATAATAAACTTGAATTAAAGCACCTGTTACTGAGAAAATCCTTACTTATAACTTTAATATAAGACTTTAATGTAGAAAGTAATTTATGCGTGTATTTCAGTCACCAAAAAAGAAGCAAGTACATCGCAGTGAAAACTGGAAGTCAGTGAACAGAAGGTTGAATATCATCACTTTTGTTTAAAAAAAAAAAAAAAATGACAATCAGTTTTTTCCTCAAGTGATATGATCTATAGCGTCTATCACTTTGTTGTAGAAGCTCTGTTAATTTGTCGAGTTCGCATATCCGAGTGAGCTCTTGAAAGTTCAGGGTGTGTAGAAAACTCCGGGAACCAGTTCAGTTGTCAGGACGAAACACAAACGTTATTCTACCTATAAACTCCATGAACAATCTTGAATGCGCAATTCACTAGAATTCGCGAGCAGTAATATTTTTTTTAATTAAAATCAGTCTAATGTATCGGCTCCTTCAGACACTGCAATTCTCAGAGAATAAAATCGTTCCACAGGCTAAAACTCGATGGAATGCTCAAGCAGAACTCTTCAACTGCTCCACTGCATACGACAATACAGAAATTACGAACAGATTTCAAAATAACACAGAGCGATAAGGCTCTGAATAGCAAGCGTACCCTACCAGAGACAATTCAAAACTGATTCAGTGAGGGACCTGTTCTCGTATTTATACCTCTCGAACTTTCCTCGTCATTCTTCTCGAACTTTCCTCGTCATTCTATCTCTGAAATTTTCCTTCTACTTCCAGAGGGTGGATTTACATGCGACAAATTGTAAAATTTAATTATTTGACACTTAGAGTACGAATCTTAGACAAAATAAACCCAAAAGAGTTGATCACCCTGAAAATTTGCAACAGTGTCTTCTGGAACGTTTTCATTAAGGAGGATAAATGGCGTTAACGGTGTAGTTCGAAAAAGATCATGTGATTTTGGTACATAAGTACAAATGAACTAATTATGCCAGGCACTTCAAAATTTTGAAACTGTCTCCTTATCAGCTGTATTACATACTGAAACAAACAATCAATCTGGATCAGTTTCAAAACTTTTAGAAAAAAATTCTTAAAAATCGGAAATTTTCGTAAAACGTGTCACTCTTCGAAAAATCTTGCAGCTCAGATCCATGTTTAAGAATTTTTTCTGTAAATTTCACAAACGCCATAGCTTTTTCGCTTATTGCAGTGTGTAAAGCAGCTTATGAAGAACCATCTGGAATTTTTTGGAGACCATGGTTTCAGTTTGTGTACCAAGACTAAAAACAGGGGTTTTTTTCTTCGACATAAACCCTTAAAAAAAGTGGGAGAGCAAGCAGTTCTCTTTCGCAGTTTCACCAGCTGGAATTGGGTATTCCAATACTAGTTCTGAATAACAGAGATTGCAAAACGCATATTTTGGACAGTTATCTTTAAACGTAAACTGCAGTTATTAGTCATTAATTCTTCAATTTGTTGTCCGGAAAAAACAGTAGCAATGTATGAACTTTATCCGCGCATGATAACAAAAGCCTTATTTTTAGAAAAATCAGAGAGCTTAACTGATAATAAAATTATAATCAGCGCTCGTTTATATCCAACATTTTTTAACATGTTAACACCGCAAACGTCAGAGAAGGAACCGATTATTTCAATCAGTTTATAATCGATGGACCTCTGAAAGAACTTTTCTCGATCTCGGTTCTTCTTTCGAAGGCATTCACATTTATCGAACAGATAAGAATTTCATTCCATTATATTTTGTCCTGGTTGGGCGTCATGTTTGGTGAACGCCTCTAGCAAAATAGTCAGAGGCTGAAACATTACAGGCTTTATTTGAACATTTCCAAATAAGGAAATGTACATTATGTCCATAAATGCGATTAATTATGTTTGGTTTACTTAATAAATATTCAGTGCTGACGGGCATAAAATACTATTTTTATTTATGTATAAAATTTCCTTGGTGGACACATGGGGGGCACTTCGGAGTTAGTGAACTTTGGATATGGTGAACGAAATCTTCACCAGAAGTTCACTTTAGCTGGAGTTGACTGTATTCGTAAAACCCAGAAAAAAAATCAGATTGACTATCCGTGAGGTTCATTCTTGAACCGAAATCAGCAACAGTAAATTGAACAAATATAGCAGATTTCATTTTTATTTCAGAATGACTTTTTATTCGCCACAAGTTTATGTTCTGCTCCAAAGAGAATTCTAGTGCAATGTTCTGTTTCGAAGTAAACAATTACAAAACTGAGTAAACTCTGAAAACATAAAATAAAAATTCAACTTTTATGAGGATATTCTGAAGCTTAAGAAATTCAGTGATCTAAATGATTACGAAATTTTTTCATTAAAAATAAACCTAACTATCTAAAAATAAATGTTCGTCCTGACCAATAGTTGTTTTAACAAAGTTTCGTAAGACCAGAGCTACCTAACAGCACTTTCAATTCGGAATTTTTTTGAGTACTCTTCCCTAGTGAACTTTCTCACCAATGGAATAAAGTTATTCTGGAATTAAATGAGATCCATATTTTTCTATGGCACCTAAGCCAATTTTGCAATATTGATGATACAAACTATTCTTAAGATTTGAGGCTGACAGTTTTATTGTTTGTACGAGTGTACGTACCATCTGAGAAGAAATAGGCAGATTTTTTTCGGGTATCTGACTTAACTAGTTTATTTTAAAGCTTTTCAAAAGTCATGTGACATAAGCAGGTTTTCTTTTCCCCTTCAAGAAGATCCTAAGTACACTCGTAGAAAACATTTTAAATTACCACATTTTTAAAAGAACAAATTGTATGGTAATATTGACACTGTTACAGTTGATAAACAAATGTATTATACATTTAAATGCAACACTCGTCTAGAGAAAATGTTATCGTGTGAACGTTATGTTCATACTTTTCATATAATTTATATTCTTCCTTTAACTAGAATATATTTTCTTTTTAAACAACTTACAATGTTCTCCTACTTTTGTTGTATTATTACATCAAATCAATCTTGAATGTTTAAAATTTGAAAAATCTGTAATTCGGATTTTCATATTGCCCATTTGTTTTTAATAACAGAAAACTTTACTAAATTTTTTACATGAAGTATTTATATATTTAAATACATAACCAATTTTTAATGTTCTAACTTTTAAAAATATTTCAAAGGTTTGAATTTTTGATAATTTATAATTTAGACTCTACAATAATAAGCTACTGTGTTTTTCAAACTTGCCATTTTAAGGTATTTGAACACTTTAAAAAGATCTTGAATTCTTCATTTTTAAATAATTCATAATTTGGGAACTTTTCTTACTTTTCTTCATTTTTTTAGCAGGCAATGCTCTTCTTAATTGCAAACAATTTACCCGGATTTTACTTAACAATTTACTTAAACAATTTACCCGGATGTTTTACACCAAACTTGAATGTTTGAATTTTAAATATAATTTCATATTGCCCATGTTTTTAAAAATTCACTCAAAAAATAATACTTTGTTGAACCTAACAAAATTTTGCTTTAGCTATTTCAACAAAATAATTTTCTTGCATTAACAATATTTTTATTGATATTTGGATGAATCAACATTGATTTTTTTCTTTTCTTTTTTTTTTTTTTTTTTTTTTTTGTCCAACAAAATTACTCGTTTAAAATACCAAAAATCAAATATTTGTCCAGTCAGCAAAATTTTGCAACTTTAATCCTTTTCCTAAACACAGTGTGACGTGTGTACCTCTGACCAATTTTTAAACGATTGATTTTTAAACAGTTTATGATTCTGATTCTCACCTTACCCATCTTTTTACTTTACAAACGAAATATTTTCCAAAAACTCATCGTATCAGCGCGTTCGAATTCCTTAATCAAGCCTTCAGTGATTCACTTTCAAACAATTTTCGGTTTTTTTGTAAAAATCAAACTTCCAGGCTTCCTGTCAGATAGATTCCTTTCCTGAGGTGTATGTATAACGATGATACGCTTGAACGAACCGCCACAGACCAGGAAAATTGATATCTACCTCTGAGTTATGAGCGGCATCGACAAGCGATCGTGTCCCCATTTCGGGCTTTGAAGGTGGGGAGGGACTGCAAGCCCTCCCTTCCCATATACCCAGACATATCTGCTTTATGTACTACTTAGGTTTTATTTCTGGAGCACGTTTTCCTCAAACACTGAACGAAAAAAAAAAAGAAAGAAAGAAAGAAAGAAAAAGAATCTGTAGCGAGCGGCAGAAAATTGCGCCTGCAATTCGCTCTTTACTAGAAGTCATCAAAAGTGACTACACCGGTTAACTCTTTGTGTCCTGTTACTCTAAGACGAATTAGAAGTCGCTGGCTGCGAAGATATAAAAGAATGTATTTGAAAGTTCCAAAGATCTACTGTCTGCATAAGTTTCAGGTATTTTCCATTTCTGTTATTTTGTTGGAGAGTGCATATTCATTCTTCGAATAAAACGAAAGTTTCTTTGTGTATTCTAAGAGTTTTAAACCTGGAACGTGAATAGTTTACGTGATTGTTATCTTTTAACCCTTTAACGCGCAGTGTTCCCGCTCTGGGAACACCAAACTCTGACGACGGTTGCCAGTCACAAAGAATAGATTTGATTTCTATAAAAATAGTTGCGGGTGACATAGCTCCACGAGAATCCTTTACTTTTTAAGCACGTCATTTCAAATAAAAAATGGTCACGATTATTTTTAACAGCACTGTCATCTGCTGAAAAATGGAAGAATGCGGAACAGCTGGCGCAATGCTGAAATAAGGGCAGCCGTTGCCATCGCTCGACTTAACTACCAGCAAGATGGCGGACGATCGAAACTTTCATCGCGTGCCACAGATCTAGAGACGCTTTTTTGACGCAGTTGGCTGTGGCACGCGATGAACGTTTCGATCGTCCGCCATCTTGCTGGTAGTTAAGTCGAGTGATGGCAACGGCTGCCCTTTTTTCAGCATTGGGAAAGGGTTGCGCCTCAAAGGGTTAAATGCATCTGTGTTTGTTCTATCTGTAAATTGTATAACAAAAAGTGATTTCTAGAATTAATAATAATAATTTCAGGAAAAATGGCCACATGCATGCTTAGTAGTTGTTGCACCTGATAATAGAATAACATAGTGAATCTGTACAGTAATGTATAACTGAAAGAAGGCAAAACAGCAAATATGTAAATTCAAAATTTTATACATGATATTTCATTTTTAATAGTTTAAAATTTTTAAGTATTTGTGTTTAATGCTTATAATTTAAGTAGGTTTTGGTTTACAGGTCCATGTTTAGGTAGTACGATTCATTGATAGACTGGAGAATAAAAATATTAATAATATAACTTACAGCATTTAGGTCATTAAAATAATGTACGTTTATCAACCGATTTAGCAATTCAGAGGATTTAAGCCTTAGTTATCATGATGTGACTTGTCCGTTGCCATGTTTAAAAAGGTAAAATTACAGACTAGTTTTCATGTGAGAATGCAAAATTTTATCACGTAAAAGGTAATTCTGTGTGCTTTTTAAACAAAAAACTTTGTACGTATAATTAATAACTGAAAAATAAAGCATCTTCAGTTTTTTTATTGTTCTTTCGAAAAAGGTTTGTCTGATTTTGAGAATATGATTTTGAGTATGTCCGTTACTTTTATTTACCCCTTGAGCATCATGACGTACATTCATGTGTCATGAAATTTTCGTGACCGAAATTAATATAAAATACATCTGTACATTAATATTTTAGCACATTCACTGTAAATTGTTTATTGCTTGGTTATTACACTATGAATGAAAATTGTAGCATGGTAAATTCAATTTAATAAAATTTATCTTTAACACTAAAGTCCAACGTGGTGCGTAAGTGGTTCATGAGAATAATACAAAAAGCTGATAGACTTGAAACAGCTGTTTGCATTTTTTATTTCTATTTGTGCATTTTTGTGCGTTGGAGAGTTATTTTAGTGCATCCTTTTTCAACGCGAACTTTCAAAGTTGATACGATTTTTTTGTATGCAGGTTGTTCAGTGTCCTGCATTGCATCTTGTTCAATACACAATACAAAATGCTTTTGTATATGAAATAGGTTACTGTGCAGAGATTCGGATGCACTCGCTCCCAAAAAAATCCAGTGACAATGTCCATTAATTTTATTATGAACATTCAAGATAAATGCTTTCGAAAGACACATAAGCCGGGGCCGTATAAAAATTTAAGTTTTGTATTTATTCAGATTTAATTTCTAGGAAACTTTAATCCAGGGTGATTCGAATTTAGTTTTACAAACTTTCAGGAAGGGTAGGATACACCAAAACGGTTCAGAATCGCATAGCAATGCGGGATCGGCAACGTCGTCTTCATGTTAATAATCACTTTGGAAGAAGGGTTGAAGTAATAGTAAAGTTTCCAACCATGGTTTTTCAAAAACTAATCCTTCTTTCACCGATTGCACTTGATAAAAAATGATAATTCATAATTTTTTTCTTTCATTACATTGATAAAATTGTCGGAGGAAATCCCTTCTTTATGAAACTTTGTTAAGTAGCGCTTGTGAAACAGTGACACGAAGACGACGTTTCGAACCCCTTTTTCCCATGTGATTCTTAAGCGTCTTGGTGTATCCTACCCCTCTTAAAAGTTTGTAAAACTAATTTCGAATCGCCTTGTATATATCTGCTACTGCCCTAATTAGGATACGATTAATACATTCCATAGTTATTTTTGAATATCTTAATCGAAGGGTGATTGATTCCTTGATTCGTAAGTTTAGCTATTTTACTATATATATATATATATATATATATATATATATATGATTACTTTTAATGTATTGAAGGTATCCATAGACCTTAATGTAATGAAAGCCTTTTAGGTGATCTTCTAAATCAATTACCAAGTACCTTATACAATCTAAAAAGAAGATGCACAACTGGGTTTTTAAATAGTTCTAAATGCAAAATTTGAACATTCTACAGCTAAAAGTTTTTGAGTTATGCAAGATACGTACTTATTCTTCTTACCAACTTTGTCGGTATTTCGGCAAAATTCTCCCAAGATCAATGACAGTTGGCGATATTTTGGGAATGGCTCAAACAGTGACTCTTTATAGATCTAATATATTGAAGATGTCCATAGATCTTAATGTATTGGAATTCTTTTGGGTGGCCCTGTAAATAAGATAGATAGAGTTCAGATAAAGTCCAGTAGAGTAGGTCCAGTAGATTGGACCTACCTTGTACTTCGCACAAGGTAGTAAAAATAATTGGAATAATGTTTCAGTAAGTACAAAGAAATTACACATTCGATGGAATAAAAACAGCGGGTAGATTTTGGCCGCCCCCTTTTTTCGGTCGCCTTCAGATGCACACAGGGCAGAACCGACCCTGCCGGCCAGTTACAAAGACAGGTTTAACCTAAGCTGTTTACCCTAAAAGATTTTTAAATCCCAATGAAACACAGAGGTATAAATAAGATTTTTTATTATTTTTCCTGTCATGAACACTTATTTTCGACCCTACTTTATTTATTTATTTTCATTTTTATTCTTGATTAAACTATGTATACTTTTTTCTTTCTTTCTTTATGGGGTTTAATTTAGCAATTTAATCCCTTCTACATAAAAATATTCTACAAGATATTTTGGAATAATCCCACTATAATATGACAATTTTTATAAAAGAATATTCTCTGGACTGTGCTTCGAAGATAATAAAATTGAGTAAATATCTTTTGTTAAAATAAAGTACAAAAAAAATTTTAAGATATTCAAAATTGAAGTTTGTTGACAGAGAGAGCAAGTTTTATGTAATATATATATATATATATATATATATATATATATATATATATATATATATATATATTCATTTAAGATTATTCATCACATTTTCCCAGGAGTGCAACTTATTTTCTTTAATGGATTACCAAGTCAATTGCTGTAGTAAATCAAGGATTCGTGTGCAGCTCAGCCATGTTGTGTTTTACTTTTATTATTATTATCATTTATTTTTTATTTTTTTTTATTTTTTTATTGTTGGGGGCTTTAAAACTTAAATATTTTGACCTGCAAAAGCTAGTTTTGCAATTTTCTCTTAGAAGCAGGGACGTGGCTTCCTCGCCCTCTTCCGCAATTTGTATTTTGCTTACAAAATGATGGTAGTTATGTATTTTTGCGAGATATTCTGCTTTTTGCTTCCCAATTACTATTTGAATTATAGTAAATTATTGCAATCTGAGTACTTATTGAGAACTGTTTCATAATTCAGAGAATAGAGATATTTCTCTCTATTCTTAAAAAAAAAAAAAAAAAGCAACGGCCGCCGCCGCTGTCAAAGCTTGTTCTGCTATCTACTCCGAAATCGTGGGGATTTGCGTTTCGACGAAGGTATCCACGGATTCGGAAAATTCCGGGGAAGCCGGTAAGCTGACTTAAATTTTGAAATTCCAATTATTTTAGAAGATAATAAAAATATAAAAAATGAGCATAATGATTGCCAGGTTTGGCAATTTTCGCCAGCATAAAAGCATTCATGCCTTTGACGCCAATTCGTTTTTCTAATACGTTTTCTAATAATAATTGTAACTGATTGTAAAAGCGCCATTTTGACATCAGGTATACTATCTGGAAAAACGCTATCTCAAGCAGGGTGAATCTAAATATTGCATGTGTTCCAAAATGTTAGCACCCAGCAGTGGCATAACCAAGGGGGAGGATAGGGGTGTCACAACCCCCAATGAGGAAATTTTTGCTAAGCAAAATGTATATTCTTCACTCCCTTATCACACACGCGTGTACATATATCTGAGTTGCAGCAATTGTAACCCCCTCCCCTCCATGAAAAATATCTGGCTACGCCACTGGCACCCAGTATTTTGAAAATGAAAAATAATTCACATGCAGATTATAGTAATGCCGGTTAGGTTCTGCTTGGGTATTTGCCACCCGTAGAAATATTTGGTGGCGTTAACTATGCCATTATAGCAAGTACAGCTTGGATATTTGCCCGAGCGGCGAGATGATATATTTCGTGGTGCTAAATAAACCAATCTGCAAAGGATTATGTATATGAATGCACGGATAACTGTTTTCAAGGCAACCTTTCATGAACAATGATTATCGGTTATGAGCCTGTGTAAATCGCCAAATAATGAAAAGTCGCCATTAGTAGCAAGATATAATAACTGTTCCGTAGATTTTATCAAAGAAAACATATGAATCATAATTTTCCTAGAAATAATTAATAACTATATGTGTACGTAATTCGCCAAATTATGAAAAATCACCATGGATGGCAGATACGCAAGGTGCTCCATAGATTTTACACAATTAAAAATAGTATGAAGTTGTTCCAAGGAAGCAAAAACCAAGGAATATGTAGCTTGGTAACATTCTATCAGATCCAATCTTTGGGTTTTGTGAAGTATGTCTTTTTTACGAATTAGCGTTAACAGTGGGCCGGATGCATCATAAGAAAAGCGAGCGTTGCGAGTCTAGGGGCTCTGCCCCCTAGTAATTTAAATTAATTTTAATTATCAAAAACCTAAAACCAAAATAAATCTTTATTATATTACTGGGTTGGTGCATAATTATCAGGCGTTTGATTGATGTGCTATATTTTAATAAAAATTTACAATATTTTTAATTAATTATTTTTTTACTCTCGGATATTCTCTTACGTGAATTTTTTAATTTAATTTAAAAATTTAATTTAATAAACTAATTAAAATTTAAGAACGCCTGATAATCATGCACCAACACAATATTATTATTACGAATTAATAACTTAATTAATTATGTTATTTTAGTTCACTAGCTGCTACCCGCGACTTCGTCCGCGTCGTCTTTAGAATTGGGTCCCGAGAGAAATGAAGCATGTGTGAATAACAAATGTTTGCGACAAAAGAAACTGCATTTAAATATTATGTGCTTTTTACTTGTTATGCATAGTAGTATACTTCATTTAAAATAGCAGAGTATGCAGAGTTACTAAATTTAGATTTTATTCAGGCATTTGGCGAATAGAGACAGTTACGACAGTATTTGAGAACTGTTTTGGAAAAGAAATATTTATGTTATATACATGAATTTTAGCCTGTGTTAATGAGGAATAGAGCAGCTTTCTATTAGTGAAAAAGTTTTAGAATCGGTTCTGTAGTTACAGAGATACCCAGAGAGCGTAATGTATTAGAATTATTTTGAGTGTTCCTGTAAAGGAACTATTTACGCTACATGCATGCATTTTAGCCTATAATACTCAAGAATAGTGTAGCTTTCACTACTACACTATTCAAGTACAGGGTGGCCATAATTAAACTGCAAGTGTTCAAGGGGTGCTGGAGAGAAAACTACCAGGAATATTTCAGTGAAACTTGGTATCTACACGTTTCAGAACATGCGCAAGTCAAATATGCAATTAAAAAAATCGCCATTTTCTCCCGCTAGATGGCGCTATATCGTGTTTCAATACTTATAGACGTCATATATGCAAATTTTAATCCCATCGAACAGTGTGAAAACAAGACCACGTTGAGTAATGGTCAATCATGACTTTGAATAAGAAGGAACGTGCAGTGATAGTGAAGATATTCTATCAGAGTGGTAGCCATTATTCAGCTACTCTGAAAGAATACCGACGTATGAAACGATTAAGAAGAGGTCCAATGAATGTCAATGAGAATAAATAATGGTTTAATTGTTTTCCAAAGCGTCTTTATGAATTGTTTAATTTGTGATCTTAATTTACGTTAATTTTTGATTGCATGCTATTGCAAAATTTAATTACTGAAGCGAATTGTATGGAATTTTGATAAACTGTAAATGGTGTTTTATATTGTTCATATGCCTCTTAGAATGTCACTATGCTCTGTCTATCGGTTTTGGAAGTTGTATATGCACTAGTGAGCTTTGAAATACGGTACAGCGCCATCTATCGGGTGAAAATGACGATTTTTTTTCGCATATTTGACTTGCGCATGTTCTGGAACGTGTAGATATCAAATTTCACTGGAATATTCTCGGTAGTTTTCTCTCAAGCACCCCTTGAACACTTGCAGCTTAATTATGGCCACCCTGTACATCACTTACACGTCATCTAGAATAGTGTAACTTTTTTTTACTATCATTAAAAAAAGTTTAGGAATCGGTTCAGTATTTACAGAGATACACATAGAGCGTAGTGTAATTCTTATGAGCATCCCTGTAAAAGAACTATCTGTGATATATGCATTAAACGAAGCCAACACTTAGGGTGCCACCAGTGTCTAAGAAGTTCTGCTCTCAAAACTGCAAGGCAGGAGGTGCCAGGTTCAAACCCCGGTCGCGCCTGTCTACCTAGCCGCTCGCAGTTTTCCATGGTTTTCTAAAAAACCTCGCGTAAATACCTTGAATTATTGCCTTCTGTTATAATTCCTTAGAAAGTCCCCCACAGAGGAATTCCCCATATGGGCTTAGGACCCTAATGCAGTCAATCGGCCTTAATCCAAAAACAAACAAACAATAATACTCAGGAATAATGTAGCTTTCAGTCAGTGAAAAAGTTTTAGAATCGGTTTAATAGCTACAACATTTCCATAGAGCGCAATGTATTAGAATTATTATGAATGTCTTTGTAAAAGAATTATTTATGCTATATGCTTGAAAGGTTACCTGTATGTTAATCCAGGGCATAAGCTATCTTCATTACAAATTTTTCCAAATCCGTTCAACCATTTTTGTATGATTCAGTCAAAAACATCCAAACACACAAACGTACACATTTATATTATTGGTAGGATTTGGAAATTTATGAACTTTAAGAAACACACCTGGACTTCTCTTGGTACTTACGTATTATCCCGGCGGTCATTCCCGCCAAACTGTTTTTTCGTCAAATGAGTTGCCAAACTGTTGCCAATCATATTCAAAACCATTAATAATTTCATGACCCCGGCATTTATCGCGGCAAAAATCGCTCGTCTTGGCAGACCGCCGAGATAATACGTAAGTACCCTTTTCTTTACTTATGCTTTTTAATTTGGCGTAAAATCAACATAATTTCCATACCAATTCATGTTTCTCAAATGCATATGATTTTGCAAATAGAATTTCTGCTTTGTTTCAAAAGCATTCATCATTTTGTGAAGGCGATAAAACGGTTTTTAATTAATAGTTAGAAAAGTAACTAAAATTTAAAAATTCTGAGCCTCAGGTGCACTTTACCGAAGTCATGGGCTCAGTCATGCTCAAATTTTCAAAGCTCTGCTTCTGAGATTGCTGGGAACATTATTTTATTATTAGATGCTAGCTGAGTACCCGTCTTCGCACGGAATGATGGACTTTTGATATACGATTTGTGGTTACTATCATTGTAATAACGATATAGCAAGTGGATATCGCGTTATATTGGTCCATATCATGCATACGAATGCAGATTTGGCATAAAACTGGCATAATTTCCGTGGTATTTAATGTTTTTCAGATGCACGCGCTCCTTTATTGAGGTAATAGCATTCTTGTTAGCTCAAAACATGAATCATATGATACGGGCGAAACTCGCCACGCATGGCAACGTAAAAACGGTTTTTAATTAGTAATTAAAATGTAATTAAAAATCTAAAATTCTAAGTAGCCTATAACCTTCTCCAGAGTCCCATCTATATCTAAACCACAATTCATTATAATCGATTCAGTATTTAGGCGTGAAAGCGTCATAAACAAACAAACAAACAAACAAACAAACTCACTTTCGCATTTATAATATTAGTTAGGATTATTCATTTCTAGTTATATTTCTTTTTACTTATATTTTTAATGCTAAACATGTTGCAATTTTTTTCTAATTTCAAAAATATTTATTTACTAGTTAAATCAATAAATTGTAATTATTTATTATTACAATTAGAAAATTCTCCTTGATGAAGAAATTCTATTTTTTAAAAAAATAGAACTTTATTTATGCATCTCTAAATCTAATAAAAGCTTCAACTAAAACATATTATACGTTTACGTACCAGATGTGCAAAAAATTATACACCCTTTCCTTTAATAAATAATAGTATAAATTATTCATATTTATCCATCCTAAAATAAAACAAAGGTGTTCCCAAACTAATAAAAAATGCCGTCGTTCGTGATAAAAATAAGAACTAGTATTTCCAAATTTCATTTAAGATGCTCGGAGCATAGTTAGTGCGCAGCATTTCTTTTTTGTGGTTTGTACACACGTGGAGAGGAGGGGACGTGTGAAATTGCGTTTAATCACGCATTCCAAGGATGGAAAGGAGACTGGCAAACTAGTTTTTCAACGCTTAATTAATAAATTCTCCCCGATATCAAGCAAGCAGGGATAGAAATTGAGCTTGAAACTTAAGGTCAGTGGAGCTTTAATCGACATTGAAGAGAGAGTAATCAATCACAATCAAAGCAAGCATGAATTTTTTATTAGCGCTAGAGTGTTCTTTCTTCCAGACCTGGTTTTATTTTATTTTATTTTATTTATTTATATATTTATTTATTTATTTATTTTTGTCTACGATAGTTGTGAATGCAGAGTCACTTTCTAAAGCGTATGTATAAAGATGAAGTATTGTTAGAATATGCCTGACGAAGATTGTAAGACATTTATGGTAGGCGATTTTAACATAGATTTCAATTCCGAAGAAGTGTTTTATGGAACAAGAAAGATAAATACGGAACACTCATGGATAATAGTGCATTTTCCATCATAACGAAGCAAAGAAGACAATTAGAGCCAACACGTGGATTATGATAAGCCTGCTTTTAATACAGTTAAACTTCGTTAGTAAGTCACCCAGATGAGACACCATTGGGCATATTATATCATCTTTCAAAAGTCTCGACCTCTTTAATACGCCTTTTCACATATTGTACCCCGCTTATTGCATCGCTATTTTTTTCAACCACTCCGCTTAAGACATGATTCTATACACAGGTTTTTCTTGTTTACTTTCTTGGTATTTGTAAGATGAATACATCTTACAAATTTGGCGAAACATCGCCAAACGGCGATTGTTGGACAAAGTTTTGCCTACGGCCCGTATATAGTTAGTTTACTTTTCCGTACATGATCATTATAAGGAAACTGAAAAGCAAATTTTCAGCTATGTAGCACATGCGGGCAACGAGTGATGAAAACCTAGGTATGCAACAATCTGTTCGTCTCGCTGCTCAATTTAAAGTAAGTCTGGAAAGAAGTTCAAACGAAGTTCGATGCATTGTGAAAGAGTTAAAGAAGTTTTTTTTAATTCGGCTTACTTCATCTTTAATTATTAAAATTTCAATGTGGTATATAGACCTAATTTTTTTTTAAGCACTAAGGTGCTATTTCGTTCACGCCCAGATTTTTGTCTACGCCACTTTGAGGACATGATTTGACGGCAGGGGGGGGGGGGGGATTAAAATCCTGCATGTCGCTCAAGGATTGCAACTTTTGACAACTGATCGCCAATTTTGCAGCCAAAAAAATAACTCTAGAACAAAAACCTAGCTTGAAAAGTATGCTTAGAAAAAGTCTGGCAAATACTGTAGTTTTAATAGGCGATTTCAATATATAGATTTCAATTCAAAATATGCGTTTTATGGAACAAGAAAGACAAACACGGCACACTCGTGGATTATAATGTCCATTCCAAATATTATTTAAAAAGGTGAAGTATAGTTGATTAGGCTTGGCGAAGATTGTGAAACAGTTTCAGTAGGCGATTTTAAGATAGATTTCGATTCCAAACATGTGTTTCATGGAACAAGAAAGAGTTGATTCTTATTTTAACGTCCCCACTCAACTTTCAACGCCCACTTAACGGTCCCCTAATGGCAACCCAAAATAAATAATACTGTACTTACATATCGTACGAAATCGCCATTTTAATTCCAAATTACGGTTGCCACACAAATGCAAAAAAATCTTTGTGGTAACTGCATATGTTTAATCATCGCCACCTTGGCCAGAGTCGTGGCTTTAAAGTAGAAATCAACTCGAGAAAGTCAAACACGGCACACACATGGATTATGATGCACATTCCAAACAGTATTTAAAACGGTGAAGTACAGTTGGTGCTTGGCGGAAACTGTAAAACAGTTTTAGTAGGCGATTAAAAGATAGATTTAGATTCCGAATATGTGTTTTATGGAACAAAGGAGAAAAATACTGAACACTCATGAATAGTGATACAGTTACCAACTTAATGGAGTAAGAGAAGAAAATAGGTAAAACGCGTGGATTGTGATACGCTTTTATTATATAGCAGCTTGGTGGGTGTTAAAAATCCGATTTTCATGCTTTTTTCTTTTCGTTTTCCCCCTTTTTTCCTCCCTCCCCCTTTCTTTTTTTCTTTTTTATAATGAATGAATCATATCTATGAACATTCAAGAGACATTTGCATCTCTCTGTCTTTAGTAATAGAAGATTTTGATTTTGTTAAAACTCTCATCTGAAAATTCAGCGGAATAGATTCCAGATACGCATTATCAACATTTTTATGTGAGAGTACTGAACAGAAACTATTAGTATTTTTAACAGCAACCGAGCCACAAGCAATTTTTTGTATATTTAGACTCTGATTAACGCTACTCCAGAAACGGTAGTATAAAAATGCTTAAAAAGTGTGTATATTTGAATGCGTGTTTTTAGTAGTCCTTAAAAATAATTCTCTAATACTTATAATGCTTGTATAAATATAACAAAAAAACAGAACAAAAATAGTTTTTCAAAATAATTTATCGTACTGGTAAAATCACGCTCTTTATTAATAGCCATAGATTATTGCTTCACTGCACAGCACGAGGGTTTTACCGTAGCAAGCACAGCATCGTTGTTTCACTGCACAGCAATCGAAAAACCAATGTCGAAATGTTGAGAAAGAAAGAAAATGGCGGAGGGGGTAAAGCTGACTGTGAAGGTCACGTGACACGTAGGAAGAGATGCTACGTTCACTAATTCACACTGATTTCCAAGTTCAGACAGATTTGGGGTTATGAAATAACTGTCATTTCATTAACGCTCTCGGGAACAAATTTTTTAAATGTTGCGAGCAAAATAAAAATAAATAACAGTCACCTGTAATTGTTAATTATTTCAGAACGGTGTTTGAATGTTAAAAGCATGTATCAGTTGTTACATTTTTAAGTTTTAAAAACTCTAAAGGTATATTTATTTTATCGACTATCTGGCGATATACTGTGAGTCAAAAAATTCGCACATTTGTCTGATAATGAATGTACATTATTTGTATCTCTGAAGATAAAGTATTGAAATGTGCTATCTATTCTGATTGTATTTGGTTTCGGACAATCTGGCAGTTGAGCAGAATGCGAAAACGATGTTTTCTAAAAAATTAATTGTTATGTGTTATGCTCTAATAAGTACGGCCATAAAGATGTGAAAATACGTTAACTTCTCCCAAAAAAAGTTGGAATTTGCTCAGAACTTCGAAGTTTATGATATCAAAAGTCCTCTGCAAGGGGTACTTACACAACCACACAGGGGGTGCAAGGAACGATTTTATTATACTTAATTTCAAATAAAATTATTTTTTAAATCAAATTGCTTGTATTTTCACGTGTTCATTATATATATGTTATAATTTCCGTTCCATTATATTATCACAATAATTCTTGCACTTTATTTGGCTTCAAAATCTGGTTTCTAATTCTTGCTAATAGCTGTTATATTTTTATGCGAGATATGTCTTATTTGTAGTATGTTTTGTGTTTTACTTGTTAGTTATATATATATATATGTGTGTGTGTGTGTGTGTGTGTGTGTGTGTGTGTATAAAACTCTGCTGTTCGAGCCTCCTCAGGGGAGACACCCCCCCCCTGAACTCCCTAATTGTTTAGTTTCATTATTGCCATATTAAAACGATATTGAGTATGTCATTTTATATCTCATCTTTCGTGTATTTCGCCTGGTAATCCTATGTTAAAATTTTTATGATTGTATAGCCTATTAATAGAAAAATACATGCGATGCATATTCTACAGATTACGAAATATTGTAACGATAGATTAAAGCTGTTGTGAACTAATAGTATTTAATATATGTAAAAAATACATGTGATGCATATTCTACAGCATAGAAATCTTGTAACAATAGATTAAAGCTGTTGTGAACTAATGAACTAATAGTATTTAAATATATGTAAAATTATGTCGCATACTTTTGTATCGCATTTTTATGTCGCTTTTTTGGGACACATTTTTCGGACAATTTTCAATAAAAGGGGTGAGATAAAATGACATTGCCATTGATATTTAATCCAAGGAGGAAAACTACCGCTTAGAAAGAAAATTTTGGATTTCTGCGTGTCTAAAAACTCGTGCCGCAAGAGAAGGACAAATATTTTTAAAGCATTTCCAAGTCAATAAGTGAATGCCAGATAAGGAAGAGAGCGCACTTTTTTCCTTTATGAAGATCAAGGCACATTGACACTAAAATAAAATGGACATGTCGTGGCACCCTTAAACAAATGTCTAACGAGAAAACTATTAAAATCATTTTTTGTTAACTAAAGAACACCACTTATCATACAAGATTCTTCACTTATCTACAAGATTTTGAAAGTAGCACTAAAAAATATTTTTTTTCTTTATTGTTGTGATCTTTATCCAAATTTTTTGTTCTTTAATTGATTCTAAAATTGCCTGAACTCAGTAGCATGTGCAGAATTCTTCAAAGGTCATAGGTCATCCTCTTCTACGCTTAGTACTGAATCCTAGAACTTGTTTTTGAGTTCTACGCCTGGACCAGGGCCGGCCCAAGGGGGGTGCGAATGTAGGCGATCGCCTAAGGCCCCGCTCCTAGGCTATTTTATTGCTATCTCATAAGACATGATAGAGAAGAGGCCCCGCTCTTGCGCTTCGCCTGGGGCCCCGCACGCCCCTCGGGCCGTCTCTGCCTGGACCCAACGTTGAGGTTTAGCAAGACCAATTTCCCACACAGCATAAGGTGTGTTTATATCAATATTAGAAGTCCCAGATTCTCCAGATAACTTAAAATGGACCTCTATTAGAAATTTGAGTTCGATCTCTCTAACGGGAAAAAAAAAAAAAAAAAAAAAAAAAAAATCTATAATTTCCAGGTCCATGGGAGATTTATATACAGGTAGCATTAGGCCCAGAGTATCCAAAAGATCCCAAATAGCGCAGAAATGGATATCTACTTCACATACAGAATATCGGAGTGATTTAAAATAGCCCAGAAATGGATATTTAACTCATACCTATGAATGATCTGAAAAAACTCGGTATTATACATGTTTTTTGGTCGCCAGAGCGATCATACCTCAAATCTCCAATAAAGGTCCATTTTAAGTTATCAGGAGGATTTCAGACTTCTAACAGATATATACAATGCACATATTTGTGATGTGTGGGTTGTTTTTAATAAATTAGATGTATTATAAATTGATATAAATAAGCCCGTTATGTTGTGTTCTATTATCTGCACATGGGATCTAGGCCTATGTGTGGGGTGCCCTCCGTTGGGATCTCTTTTTAAGGGGTCCTAACCCGTATTTACGCTAAGTTTCTGAGAAAACCACGGAAAACTCCGAACGGTTAGGTCGACGGACGCGCGATGGGACCCGAACCCGGGACCTTCACACTTCGCCCATCTGCCATTTCCAGTGACATAACCACTGTGCCATGGTGAGGCTTATAACTAAGCCCGATTATGATAAATATATGTAAAATTGAAAGAGTCTGGTTACTTTTGCATCTGTTGTATAAATTTCTTCGCAATCGAAATATTTACGGTAGTCGGAGCAATAGACAGCCAAATTAAATTTATAAACACCATTTAAGTTTTCAAGGAAATGACTAGAACAAAACATAAGTTTCTTACACGTAAAGTCCTCAATCTAAAGAAATGCATTACGACAGTTAAAAGGAAGAAACAGCAACTGCTTATAATCACTGTTTAAATTTTTAGAAGAAAAAATACCTCAAGTATGTCTGACTCTTATAAAATAAACTTTAGGAAAGCATTTTAAAGATATTTTTTTAATGGAGATAAGATAAAACGGCTTTATAGTAGATAACACCATAGTTTAAAATTTCAGTTTTTCAAATATCTACCTTTTGTGTTGCATAAATCATACTCAGAGATAACTTTATTTTATTTAATTAAAAACTTCATCACATAATTCACTAACTATATTAAAGTACTAGCTGAAGTACCCGTCCTGGACGGGTTAGTATCGAATGCAAATTTCCAAAAAGCAAGAACTTTCGTCAGCATTGTAGGAGTACACAGAATGGATGTAGTATGTTGCCAAAGTAAAGAAAGCGAAGTTATAATTTTTATGTATTGTTAAAATATTACAGCTTAGAGAGTAACTAAGTAATATCATTTCATTCGCTTTAGTCGTAATTATGTGATGCGCGAACGAATATTTACGCATATTGAAAAAGTTTTCGCAAAATCTCAAAATCTAATCAACATTTTTAAAAAATTTGAAGCCTAGAATTTAAGTTGAGTGACAATCTATCACGTCACCCAATTTCGTTTCATTCCCTGCTGTCTTTATTTCGTGATGCTGGAACAAAATTTCAGTATTTTGAAACGATTTTCGCAAAATCTCAAAATGTAATCAAAATATTTTTTAAAATTCAACACCTATAAATTCAGATTAGCAGCTACCTATCATATCACTAAATTTCGTGTCATTCGTATTAGTCGTTGTTACGTAATGTTTGAAGAAATATAAACGTATTTTGAGAGAATTTTCACAAAATCTCAAAATCTAATAAAAATGTTTAAAAAATTGGACACCTATGGTTTATGTTGAGCAACCATCTGTCATGTGACCAAATTTCATGTCATTCGCTTTAGTCGTTATTACGTGATGCGGGAACAAAGATTCACTCAGTTTTAAACGATTTTCACAAAATCTCGAAATCTGATCGATTTTTTTAAAAATTAGATGCTTATAGTTTAAGGTGAGTGACCACCTATCATTCCACCAAATATCATTTTTTCACCTTTGCAGTTATTACGTGATGTGCGAACACAAATTTATGCAGTTTGAAAGGATTTTCGCAAAATCTCAAAATCCAATCAAGATTTTTTTTTAATTCGACACCTATGTTTTAAGTTGAGTGACCACCTATCATGACACCCAATTTCATATCATTCGCTTCAATCGTTTTTACGTGATGCTTGAACACAAATTTACGCAGTTTGAAACGATTTTCGCAAAATCTGAAAATCTAATCAAGATTTTGTAAAAATTCGACGCCTATGTTTTAAGTTGAGTGACCACATATCATGACACTCAATTTCATATTATTCTCTTCAGTCGTTTTTACGTGATGCTTGAACAAAAAAAGCGTCACGGACAGAATGACAGAATGACAGACAAACTTTTTTTTGAGGGTCGCATCGGATTCCCGGGTGCTTGAAACGGATAGAAATCGCAAAATTTTTAAATTCCAAGAAATGTACAGACAAAAGTCTAATTTTATTTTTATATATTTTAAACAAAAATGTAAAGGGTTTTAAAAATTTCAAGTTTATATTATGTAACGTCGAATAACATTATTTTCCTTTACGTAAAATTCCCATACAATAAGAAACGAAATCTAAAAAATCTGAATTTTTATTTACGTATCAGAGCAGAATTTTTTACATTTAAGTCGAACTTTCTTTAAAAAAAAAATATCATAAACTAATGTTTTACATGCATAACCACACTAACATTTAAAAATTTCGAGCTAGAGCACCTCTGTGGGTTTGTTCCTATCAAGTGTATGTCAAAATTTGCTGAATGATTTCGCTCTTGATATAATTTTTCCGCCAGAGCTTGTTAGCCTAATGGAATTCCCTGTATAACTATAAAGGCAGACAAAAAATGACAGTCCCAATTGCTATTAAAAAATAGTGAGCTAGAAGAATCTGCATGTAACATATTTTGAAAAGAAATATTAATTTTAAAATGCTTTAAATATTTCACAAAATTTGTTTGTTTTTAAAATTTTCGAAGAGTTAACAGTTCAAAGGAGTACTTTTTCACGCTTCAAACAGGAGCTTTAACACTTTTCGGACGGCAGCTGAGTCTTGCGGAGTTATAATGGAGTTATAATGGAGACGAAAAGCGCTGCTCCGCAAATTATCCTTGAAGATGAGAGATTTTCACTGTTAACCCTTTAACGCGCAGTGTTCCCGCTCTGGGAACACCAAACTCTGACGTTTTGACTGTTGGCAGTCACGAAGAATAGATTTGATTTCTATAAAAATAGTTGCGGGTGACATAGCTCCACGAGAATCCTTTACTTTTTAGCACGTCATTTCCCGTAAAAAAATGGTCACGATTATTTTTAACAGCACTGACATCTGCTGAAAAATGGAAGAATGCGAGAACAGCTGGATAGATAGCCCAATGCTGAAAAAAGGGCAGCCGTTGCCATCGCTCATCTTAACTACCAGCAAGATGGCGGACGATCGAAACGTTCATCGCGTGCCACAGATCTAGAGACCCTTTTTTGACGCAGCTGGCTGTGCGGCACAGCCAGCAGTCGTGGCAACGGCTGCCCTTTTTTCAGCATTTGGAAAGGGTGGAGCCTCAAAGGGTTAAGCATAATCTGCATGGAAGTCTTCGCATTGCATTCCGTATTTTTCTAATGCATGATAAGACATGCATAAAAAGATAATGCATAAAAATGCATAAAAAAGAACATTATGTGTTATTTTTGTTTATTATCTTTAGTACTTTCAGCATTAGAAATGAAAAAGAGAGTATAAAAATTAGTTTGAAAAAATGTATTTCCTTTGATAAAAGAGGATAGAATTTAAAATAATTTTTATTTTAAAAATGCAATGAGAATTTATATTTCCAAAAAAGATTTAGGAAGATTTATGTACAATTAAAAAGTAAAATATTTTTAAATTAATTTTTAAGCACTTTTTATGTGTGGTACCAGTGACTGAAGTACGACTAAACTTTGAAATTCGATACTATTATCATCGTCATTCGATTCATCCTCAGATGAATGAGATAAAGTCCAAGAATTTATACTATCCACAGAACTTTCATTAGTACATCTGATCGCTCCAATAGAGATAAAATGTTTTTCTCCATTAGTCTTCCTTTTCATTAAGTCATATTTTCAAGTCGTATACTCTAACTCTTTTCATAATCTGACACCAGATTATGAAAATACCAATGTAGAACAAATATCCCCATCCTTCTGAAAAATAAAAAGTAAAAACAGGGGCAGCCGAATGCAAAAGAGCAAACTGGGCAGTGCGATTAACATCGTGTGTATCATGTGCGATTAACATCATGTGTAATGTAAACACAAACTTCTCCCCTAGAAAAAAAAAAGATAAAAAGGAAATAAATATAAATAAATAAATAAAAATAAATAAATAAATAAAAACGTATTTCTGAACGCAAGTTATATCTGAAAAAAGGTAGGGGAAGGTGGTGTACCTTGGAGGTGTTTTCAAACTTTGATTTTTTACCAAAAAAAGTGTTTGGAAAATATTAGTAAAACATTGTTTTCCATAAATTTATGGATATCAGGAGTTACATATATTTTTGTAAAATGTCCAAATACATTTCTATACTCATTTTTAATTATTTAAAAAATAGCTTACAATACAGCCAAGGTACACCACCAGTGGTGTACCTTCGAGGTATTTATTTTTAACAGCTGGAGTACTACACAGCATGAAGAAAAGTTGGTTTATTATTTGTTTACAGTAATCTGACTTTGCATAGGCCTACTTTGGGCTAATATTAGTTTAATTAG
The DNA here is from genome assembly GCA_038373885.1 of Cheiracanthium punctorium. Taxonomy (NCBI): domain Eukaryota; kingdom Metazoa; phylum Arthropoda; class Arachnida; order Araneae; family Cheiracanthiidae; genus Cheiracanthium; species Cheiracanthium punctorium. The sequence goes on from JAWZYV010012008.1 coordinate 1,463,484, forward strand.
TTTTAAATTTACAGTTTTTAAAACATAAAATTGTTCATATAACTAAAATAATAAAGTTGGAATAGTTTAGGCATAAAATAAAGTTTAGTCAAATAAAAATAATCATTGTTTAATATCTTCTCGTTTATGTGCAACCCATTTAGTTCTATTCCACATTCAAGTGATCTAAACTTATGCCAAATGATAATTTTTCAAAAATGCAAAGTGCAAATTTTTCTAAAAATGCCAAGTGTTAAAAAATAGTAAAAAATATTATTCATGAAACAATAATATATAAATAATTATTAATATATGTGTTAAAATATTTATTTACTGTCTAATACTAAGCTCAAATAACTTTGCTTTTGAATTTCTATGTAGGTTTACAACGTCAGGAATTTAAAAGTCCTACATTTAGATTTAGGCCTATTTGACCATCACTTTGGTTATTAAAGTAAAGAAATACTTTCTGACAATTTGTACTCATAATTATTAATAAATTTTGGGAGTGTACCTTGGTGGTACCTCCAAGGTACACAACATTAGCTACCTCCAAGGTACACTGCAAACAAGTGTTTTACAAAATGGCTTCCATATGTTAAGAGTTAACCATTTTTAAATAGACATAAATGTAGCTGAAAACATGCTTTTAAACTTGTGATTATTAGTTCAAAACAAAATTTAATACTTACAGTTATGAAAGGAAAATAATATGTCCTTGAAATGTAACATTTTGATGCTAAAAACAAACTTTGGTTTTTACATCAGCAACACGTGTGTTGATCAGTCATAGAACAACTTTCATGAGCCTCTAGTAATAAATACATGCAACTAATATTTTAGTTAAAATTTATCTCTCCTAGTGGCTGCACAATCAATGTGCCTCCAAGGTACACCACCTTCCCCTAGTAACCTTTAGAGATCATTTTAGGGGAATGTAGCAACATCGTTGTTTTTTTTTTTTTTTTTTTTTTAATACAAATGAAGGGTGTTGCTCAGTCATTGTTCGGGGCAAATTGATATTTCCGTCAAACATGCACGTTCGCCGTCCTTTGCTGTAAATTTCCGCTGAACGCGTATACGCCGGCACTCGTCCGAAAAGGGTTAAAAGCGAACATCACTGACTGAGCCAACACTACGCTTAACTCTAAAAAATTCTTTTCCTTTTGATATTTTAAAATAATTACTTATGTATTAAGTACATACCTTAACAAATAGGGCCTCAAACGGAAAAAAAAGTTTATTAATTAATTTATTTATTTATTTATTTTAAGTTAAACTTTTACAACAGCAATTTTTTTAATGAATAAATTAGTTATTTCTGCATAAACTGTTTTATAATAGAGATGCGCCGGATCATTAAAAAGCTAGATACGATGAAACGGATGTGAAATAGGATGATTTGTTTTTATATCCACGGAAACGTATCATTTGTGTCTTATATCCCCAAATACGGATATAAAACGGATCATTTGTTTGTCCTATCCGCGATTATTTCTTTGTCATATCATATCCATAACATTATGGATACCGATACGCTTGAAAATCGGTAGGATGTCTCTTCACAAGCTGTACTGGACACTGTAATAAACAACAAACCATGTCGTATCTAGGTGGGGATAAGCCCTCCCTAGAAGCTATTTCAGCTTCCTTTAGGGAAAATTAATTTGCTAATTATTGCAAGAATTAGAGATGAAACCTTTTAGTGGGGTCGAGGGGAGGAGGACAAAGTCCCCCATTTAGGTTAAATAAGAAGATTCAGTTAAAAGTAATAAATAATAGTTACTAATCTTTAAATAATGACTTTTCACATTACAAAATAATAATAATAATAATAATAATAATAATAAAGCATAATTTGAATTTTTTCATTTGATTAAATTTTTCTGAAAAGCTATTAAAAAATCCGCCGAAAAGAAGCAAATCCGTATCCGGATACATTATTTTCGCTCTGACGGATCCGGATCCGATTACGGATAATTCCTTTTCGCTCAGAAGGATACCGATATACTTATAGATCCTTTTTTTTCCCCTAATATCCAAGGCTGCAGATATTCGGCACACATATACTTTGTACTATAATAAATTGCTTAAGGTAATAAAATTTAGTTTTAAAGACATCATTCTTTTTTTTCAGCGTCTTATGCTTAATACAAGAAGATTTTTTGAAAAATGTACAACTACGAATGAACCATTTCGAGTGAAATTTGCAATCCTCTTCTCACACCTGGTTCTATTGTCCTCAATAATTTTAATCCGTTCGAGAAGGAAATAATGATAGCAGACGTAAGATAGATAAAGATAAATATATATATATATAAATCCTGTTTTATCCAATAATAGACGAAGCATCTATGAAAAAGGAACTAAAATCGTACGCAATGGCACAAACAATGAAGATAAAACACCATCGGAGAATTGAAAAAAAAATTTATAAAGAAAACCGATGTTATCAATGGTAGTGACACCTTATCGCCGCGAGCTGAAAGTCCAGTGGAGTTTAACCTAGACAGTTTTTTCATTATAAATACAAAACGTTTCTTAGATAGACAGATACAAAATGTGGATTTTTTGCTCTTTTGCATAAACAAATTAAGAAATCGTTTAACTTCATTTACAAGCTCGTACTTCGAGAAAATTGATCGGTTTTAACCCTTAAACGCGCAGTGTTCCCACTCTGGGAACACCAAACTCTGACGTTTTGACTGTTGCCAGTCACGAAGAATAGATTTGATTTCTATAAAAATAGTTGCGGGTGACATAGCTCCACGAGAATCCTTTACTTTTTAAGCACGTCCTTTCCCGTAAAAAAATGGTCACGATTCTTTTTAACAGCACTGACATCTGCTGAAAAATGGAAGAATGCGAGAACAGCTGGAGAAATTGCCCAATGCTGAAAAAAGGGCAGCCGTTGCCATCGCTCGACTTAACCACCAGCAAGATGGCGGACGATCGAAACTTTCATCGCGGGCCACAGATCTAGAGACCTTTTTTTACGACATCTGGCTGTGCCGGGCACAGCCCCTTGATTCCCCTTCTACAGACAGCATTACTTTCAACATGGAATTTTAAAAAGCTTTTCTGGTGACTGAAGCGAGCACCTAATGAGCATCACCGTAGATGGATTGTAATGAAAATGCCCTCACACAATCGCTGAAGCAGTTGAATATGTCGTTTTAAATTGCGTTTGCGGTGCCAGGAATACCCCTTTCAGAAGTGATATCATGGAGTTGGCCGATTCAGGACACTTTTCAGGTGCAAATCAATAACAAATCTTTCTGTGCGTTGTATTTTTCAATATGCATTAGAATGGAAGTGCTAATTAGGTCTTTTGTCGCACGTTCTTCATTTTATCATTATTCTATTCAAATTTAAAAGAAAGATAGCAAATCTTATTTATTTATATTTAGTTAGTTAGTTTCACTCCCCCATATTTTATTTATGTATTTTAATATTTTATTTATTTATACTTAACTATTAATTTATTTTTACTTCCGCGCCATATAATTGATTCGTGTTTTTTAACATTTTATTTTATTTATTTATTTTCATTATTTGAATTTATTTATTTTTTATTTATATATATATTTTTTTTTTTTTTACTTCATTTTTTTTTTCTTTTCGTTGTGAGGAGAGAAAAAAAAAGCTTAAAGAGACTTCTTGGATTCTTCATGTATTTGTTCCGTTGAGCCCAGAATGGGAACAAAAAAAGCTTTTTTTTTCTTTTTTACTCATTATGATTTTTTTTTACTCCCTATGACGCATGAAGAACTTGTTCGTGCCGACATGAAATTTCTTTTCTACCGAACCCACGTTTTCTAATTATATAGAGAATTACTCCCAGATCCAACTGGTCACACTCCAAGGCCGTAGGCATCCTCAGGGTCGAATAGGTTATTCTAAGGGACCGGCTGTATATTCTGTAGCGTACCTTAGTCCCTGATTTCAGTCCGCTACTGTTCTGCATCCATTGGTATCAAGTGGCCCATTCCATCAAAATGGTCTCGCAGGTTATTCTGGGTGACCATCCATGTATTTTCATTCTATTGCGAATCTAACTCACTGATGACATTCCGCCTGGGCCGGTGGAGTGCGGGAGGGGAGTGCGGGGCCCCAGGCGAAGTACAATAGCGGTGACACCTTTTCCATCATGTCTTATGTACTTACTACTAGTACTGCTAGTACATATTAGCTTTATTTCTCGACTTTTTACGGGATATTTCGCAACCATCTACCAAGCTCGGTCTAACGTGATAGCAAAAAAAATGGCCCAGCAGCGGGGCCTTAGGCCATCGCCTACATTCGCATACCCACTCCCCCTTGGGCCGGCCCTGATTCCGCCATTGTACCGCAGAGGTTCAGGTAACAGGGCCGTACCCAGAAAAAAATTTTTGGGAGGACCAAAAAATTCTTGGGGGGAACTAAGAGGTGAAAAGGGCTAAATTTTTCACTAAATGGCTTCATTATTACTGTTTTGTTAACAAAATTTTTAATTTGGGGGGGGACCGGATCCCCTCGTCCTCCCCCTGGGTACGGCCTTGACAGGTAAGGTTTGCAAAGAGATGGCTGAACTGCCAACTACATATATACTCACAAGCATATTGTGGATAGATTATTGGAGGGGGGGGGGGTCAAATATTTTGGAGGAGCTTGTGCCACACGGGCCATGTAACTTAACGCTGAAGTACTCTTTTGCATGCAGTGGTGCCATGTTTTCGGGTGCATTTGATCAAAATGGTCGTTATTTTCTTTTCTGGATACTCCAGACTTACGTCATCTTCATTCTACAAGCAGGGGCGTAATTAGTGGGATATTTGGATATATCCCCTACCCATATTCGCATTAGTCAGCAAGAGCTTTCAGAATTTTTCTTTGAGCACGAATTTCGTTTATTTAATATACGCCTTTATTTTATATACACCCCATAACCCTTAAAAAAAACCTCCTGTCTACGCCCCTAGCTTCGGGTTAAACTTCTAGCTCAAACGCCTCACGGAAATATTCCTCGGAAACTAACCACTGTTTCAACCTCTATCAGCACGTGCTGATCACTCATCTAAAATACTGTTCGATTTCTTTGAAATTGGATGGCATAATACAGTAATTACAGCTGTAAACAGATGGCAAAAGTGAATCATTAGTCATGGAAATTTACGCTCAGTTTAGATGTTCGTATTCACGTTCAAATTTTAATTTAATTTGCTAACTAAAGCGGGAGCGAAAAAAAAAAAAGTGACGCGAAACCAAAACTAGAAAGGCGCGAACGGACAAGGAAGTAAGTGCGCTTTTTCAGCCAATGAGGTGATAGCAAGCGATGCTTTGCCTCTCTCTGACGCAACACAGCCTCAAAATATTTACATTCTTTTCCGAGAAATGGCAGACGGCTGAGATCCAATCAGAGTGCAAGGGATTTTTTAGGAGGAAGTCGGGCACGTGATGGGGATTTTAAGGGTCAAATAATACGCTGGTTTTTCCTAAGCTTGGGTACGGAAGGGGTAACTTTTCCGATAAAATACGATGTATTCCTTTTATATATATACCTATTTCATAGTTTTTAAACTCCTTTAATAATGCACATTCATTTGATTATTAAATGCGATATTTATTAGTGCTTTTTATTCGCCATATTCCGAAATAAAAACATTGACCAGAAACGTAAAGCAGGCGAGAATGCTAACCACACACACACACACACAAAAAAAAAAAGAATTTCATTACCCGCAAGAGGAGTTCGCGGGATCTATTTTCAGAAGTATTTGATAACAGTTTGATAAATCTGTCCCAAAAATGTAGGAAGATGCTTACGTAATTAGATAAAATTTAAAAAGCAATTTTACATTTGCATAAAGCAAAATATTAAAGAATTTTTTTTCTTTATTTTCCTTTTACTTTGTCTGAAAATATACGGGTACGAAAAATGTTGCAGTAGAAATTGCATAATTTTGTAACCGTTTCCCTTGAAATGTCTTTTGATACAATTCAGTTTATTTGAATCTAAATTTTGAGCTCGGGCACTGATTCGGGGAAAATCTTCGGTTTTCCAGAGTGCATTTGTCTCAAAAATGAAATCGAGGCCATCTCAAAAAAGTAAACACGCGCAAACAATAGCATTTATTTTATTTATTTATTTTTATTTAATTTTTTTATTTATTTATTTTTATTTGTTTATTCTTTTGGAGAAAAGAAAAAAAAGAAGGGGGAAAAAAGAAGAAGAAGAAAGTATTTAGAAAAGTCTTGTCAGCTTCTGTGAAGTGTTCAAAAATTTTATAAATTTTCTATGGGAAGTACATAAAAAATAAATAAAGGGGGGGGGGAATGCAATCAAATCATCAATTACCAACATGTACCAACATAATAACGATAACTGTTATGCAAATGAGGAAAAAAAGCTTTTCTCAGGGGTTCTGGAAGAAAGAATGTATAAGATATATATAATAGTATAAGAAATGCGCAATGGTAAATTATTGCTTTAAAAAATGTTTATTTTAACTATTTTGCCTTTACAAATGTAAAATATCAGACAACGGAGTGAAAAGAACCAGAGAGCCAACATTTGCCTCCATATGCGATGAAGGGGTTCATCAAATTTTTATTCTGGTTTTTCTGTACCTTTTTTTTTTTAGTATGCATGAGTTATTATTATTATTTTCGTTCTATCCTCTGTAAATTTTCTCTGAAAAAAAGTTAACATCCATTTATTGATTTATTGTTTCTTTACTGAACTTAAAAAATAAACCCACCAGGGCTGAGTGGATAAAGACACTACCTGGTAGACGGCTGAAGTGTGAAGGTCCTGCGTTCGGGCCTATCGCGCGGTCACCGATCTAACGGTCTGAAGTTTTGGGCGATTTTCTACAGATATAGCATGAATACGCGGTGGAACTCTTTAAAAAGTCCTCCTCCCAAGACACCCTTGCTTAGACAGTTAGCCCTCCAACAGCTTTGCTTTAATGCACAATACATTTTTTAAAGTAATTTTTTAAATAAAAAGGAAAAGCATTAAAAATCTAATCAAAGACAACAAGTAATCTATATGCGTATCATTTTGCGATTATCTGATTAGTCAAAAAAAAAAAAAAAAAAAAAAAGCTTTTCACCATTTCTACAGAAACTGACTTATCAGTCCGAGGGAAACAGTTTTACCAAACACCGCTATTTATTAAAAAAAAAAAAAAAATCCCTTAACCCTTTAACGCGCAGTGTTCCCGCTCTGGGAACACCAAACTCTGACGTTTTGACTGTTGCCAGTCACGAAGAATAGATATGACTTCTATAAAAATAGTTGCGGGTGACATAATTCCACGAGAACCCTTTACTTTTTAGCACGTCATTTCCCGTAAAAAAAATGGTCACGATTATTTTTAACAGCACTGACATCTGCTGAAAAATGGAAGAATGCGAGAACAGCTGTACAATTGCCCAATGCTGAAAAAAGGGCAGCCGTTGCCATCGCTCGACTTAACTACCAGCAAGATGGCGGACGATCGAAACGTTCATCGCGGGCCACAGATCTAGAGACCCTTTTTTGACGACAGCTGGCTGCGCTGTCGTCACAAAAGGGTCTCTAGATCTGTGGCCCGCGATGAACGTTTCGATCGTCCGCCATCTTGCTGGTAGTTAAGTCGAGCGATGGCAACGACTGCCCTTTTTTCAGCATTGGGAAAGGGTTGCGCCTCAAAGGGTTAAAAATAGTTTAAAGATCGATATCCATCATGCTTTTTTACATAAAAACCATACTATACCAGCCACCATTATAACTCCTCAAGACAAGTTTAACCTCTACACTGAAAATAAAAAAATAGTAATAAAAAAGAATAAAAGTTATCAAGAGCCCGCTCATTGTTAAACGACAACTCGTGTAGTTGCCGTGAGTACGATAACACACGCGCTTCCTCGCACAAAATTTGCGGAACTGATGGTGTAGGGAAAATTCTCTCCACCAATCAGGTTACTCCGGAGACTTTATCACTGTTCATCTGTGTTATATTGCATCTTTTCGACACCGGATTATTTAAACTTTTCTGTGTTGGCATTGAAAGCGGTTGTCTGGGGCGCTCCTCTGTTAGATATTTACCTGCATTTTATGGTCATAAATATCTTAAAGTATTTATTTATTGATACTTTATTGACTGCATATAGAGCTAGCGAGGACAATAATTCATTGGAGTTGTGATTGCTTATGTTTTCCGTGTGGTTCTCTGGTTGATCTTGTTCGATTAATATCAAAATAATTATTATTTTCAGAGGTAAGCAATTAATACTGTAATGCTATTTAATTTTTTTTAATAATTGCATTTTTAAGAGCTTTTTTTTTTAACTTAGCGTCTCTGTTGCTATGCTAGCATTTTTTGATTTTATTAAATTTTTAAAATGAAGTGGTAATGAAAATTATAAATACGTATAAGATGCGTTTGATTTAATTTGGCATATCCGGTGAACTTAATCATGTGCTATCAATATATGTTTATTTATGAATGTTTAAATTTAGTAGTTCGTAGAAAATTTGCTAATTATTTAATGAAATACTTCTTTTGATTTTCTTGTGATCTTCTATTATTTGTTCAATTGAAGTATCTAGTAAACAATGAAAACTGCATGTGGATATTCACTTCTCCTCTTTTATACTTTACATTGAATCTCTGAAGCTTTTTAATTACAGTACGATAAATTAACTATTGCTATGATATAATATGTGCATACAGGGGCGTAGCCAAGGGGGGGGGGGGTCATACCCCCCCCCTGAGAAATTTTTTGCCGTACAAAATGTATATTCTTCACTACATTATCACACACACGTATACATATATATGAGTTGTAGTAGTCGTAACCCCCCCCCCATGAAAAATTTCTGGCTACGCCCCTGAGTGCATATAATTAAGCATGCATATAACTTACAAATTCATGGGAGATTACACATTACTTGTGATTTATTCTTTTATTTTTTATAATTTAATTGCTTTTTAATTAATTTTTTATATTATTATTTTTTATACATTATTATTTTTTTATTAATTTGCTTTATTTTTATATTTTATTTATTTTTCATTATATTTTATTTTATTTTTTGATACTGCATTATACACTGGGCTGAAACTTTAATTGTACGAAAATACAAAATGAATATTACATATATTCTGAAGCGATATTTTATGGTAAAATTTCAAGGGGATGAAAAATTTTCAGTAGTATTTACATACAGCATGCATTGCATACTAAGCCAATTAATTGAGATTTTAACTCTAAAGTGGTGAAATATGAATTTTACATATGTATCAATATTTTGTTTTGAAGCACTACAAAATTTATTATAATTTTAAAATACTATGCATATTTTTATAGTTCTGGATATAGTAAATTCTTATAGTAAATAAGTATTTGAGAATTTTCTGATTCATGGACTGTTGCCAATGTTTATATAAGCTTATATGAAGAATTGATACAACTTTTTTTCATTGAATTTTCAATTATTGTTTTAGTATTTAAAATTCTTCTTAAAATTTGGCTATAACAACGGCTGTCTCAAGGGGCGTAACTAAGGTTGAGGAAGGCGGGGAGGGGTGTATTTAACCAGTATATGTCACCCATCGAAATATTTCCATTAGTTAGCATAAGCGTCCAATTTTATTTTATTTTTTATTTATTTATTTTGTAGTCGCGCAGAAATGTCTTTTAATAATACAAAATTGTATTTAATATTATCCTTGTCCCCCCCCATTCCACCCCCCCAAAAAATTCCTTCTTCGCTCCCCCCTCTTCCACCTTTTCTATGCTCTCTATGTAGAAAAGTATGCAAGTATGCACATTCGTCGCTAACAATGTAAGTTAGGTATATTAATTACGTCAATTATTCATAGAAGGAAGTCAGTTAATGGTGAGAACATGAGGTGTAATCGCCGAAGTAACAAAACATCCAGTCCTAAAGCAGCCAGATCCTATCGAAGCTTTGTAAAATGCATATATCATATAGCATAGAAGGCCCCGCCATGCCGCTGTGATTGCCCCTAATGTTTATAAAATCACCTAGAACCTACATGGATGCACCCACAAATTTGGAACCAAAATGGGGGGTGGGGGGGATGGAACCAAACAGGAGCTAAGTCCCAAGCAGGCACGTATCCAGAAAAACATTTTGGAGGGGGTCCAAAAATTTCGGAGGGGTCCAAATGGTAAAAAAGGCAGAATTTTTCACAAAATCATTTCAGTAGCAAAAATCAAAATTTCTGGAGGGTCCGGACCCCTGGTCCCCCCTTCCTTAAATACGTCCTTGGTCCCAAGTCCCCGATATCCCTCTGATTATAATACGGCTGGTTAGCTGGGTTAATAACCTGCTTTGAGCCGTACCCATTGTACCGACGGAGAAAGCCATTCATACCATGATCAGTCATCTAACCGATGTTAATTCCTGAAAATCTCAGCAGACGTTGTAAAGTTGGTAAAAATTAAGAAAGCCTGCAAGCGATTGGAATATAATTTCAATAGCAATGGGAAAGAAAAAAAAAATGATCGAGGCGAGCCAGGATCTCTTTTTTAGGACACCTAATTGGAAAACCGGCTTTGCCGCTGCCTATAGCCGAAGTTGGAAAATCCTGGAGCAGTGCACTGATTAGCATGGGATTTTCCATCTCCGGTGATTCCCCACGACGCGACGTCAAGTTTTGTTCTTCAATTTGGAAGATATTAGCTGTACTGGTCTAGAACACGAAACGGTTTTACCACGAAAATCTTCCCAAATTCGAAACATTTCTTGTAAAGTTTTTTTTTTTTCCCTTAAATCTTAAAAAATTTGCAGTCGTTTGGGAAACATAAAAATAAGCATGTGACGTCATGATCACGTGCTTGGATGGCAACATCGGAACGTCATGGAGGTCATACGGCATATCTATCATAATGGCGAATCTTCTGCCATTGTGGAAGACATCAAGACATAGACGCACTTGAAATAATTTAAATTCTGTAAAGCAAAATATCATTTTGAATGCAGTCAAATTTTAAAGATTTTTTTAAAATGGTATTTTAATGGTAAGTCTGGTAATATTTTTTTTTACTTCAGTACTATTTGAAAAGTACGTCACAAGAAAGTTACTTGCTGAATTACACAGTTTTCTCGTCAGCAGTTCTGGGTCATGTTTTATTAATATTTTTAAGAAGATGTTATTTTAAAATTTTTGATTAATTTGAAGTTTGTGTGTGTGAAATAATGCATTTGTACGTTATAAATAAAAGAAAACTGATAAAATTTTAATATGGCTGTATATTTTATTAATAATTTTATTCTAATACACAAAATATACCTTATTTTAATCGGTATATTTAATACCACTTGTTCAACACCTGTGATATTCTTTCAGGAAAATCTTTATTTTAAATATCCATAACTTAATAAATTTTGCCTTTATTTATTTTCTTTTTTTTAGTATTAATCAAGCCATAACTATTTATTTATATTATTAATAAATTTTCGAACTCATTTATTTAATTATATTTTAATTATTTTCATATTTTATTTATTTATTTATTTATTTTAAATTAGCATAAAATGCATTTTAATTTTTTTTTCCTTCTCCTAGTATTTTATTTATACGTTTAAGTGAACGACTTAATTCAGCCATAACTTTGTAAGCAAATATTTATTTATTTTATATTTTGTTTGTTTGTTGTTGTTAAATTATTATTTTGATTTAATAACTATTTAACCATGGAGAGTATTGACATCTTGTTAATAAATGGTCACTTCTGAGTAGCCTGTTTATTTCATGTACCGTACGGAGAATGACATTTCGTATAAATGGCGTTGGAAAATCGTTGATCTTACATGTTCTTGTTTCAGCTTGTGCTCATGTAAATTCGAATTTAATCTGCAGCGAGTCTTTGAAAATTTAAACAGAAAGCTAAAAACTTCTGGAGAACGATGTATATAATATGATAATAAAATTTCAATAACACGTACTATTAGTTTTTAAATTTCTTATATTTTTTTGTAGATTGTATTTCTAGATACATTAATTTACATTCTTACTTGGCGATGTAAATTATCATGTAATTAATTACTAGACATGCCTTGTGATTGGTAATCAATTTCGAAAGCATTTTATATTTTAAAAGTTTATCATAATTCATGCGTCGACCCTATTTTTTCTTTCTTGCTTCAATTTGTTGGAAAGTTGTGCATTATTATCACGGGCGTATATAAGGGGTGTTTAGGGGGTTTGGACAACCTCCTTTATGCAAAAACGCTAAATTTTGGCAGCATATCCGCCTTTTATATCCGTACCTCAAAATAGTATGAGGTAAAAATATTTTTCAATTTCAAATAAATTTTGAAAATTTTATATTAATTTTTAAAAATTATATTAATTTTAAAAAAAATTGATAATTTAAAAAAATTTTATATTAATTTTTTAAAAATTAAAATTTGTATTAATTTTGTAAATTGTATAGTTTAATGAGCAATAAGGAAAATTTATTACAAAGACATGAAAAATGATATGTAAGTTTTCACCTATTCCATCATACCTTCATATACAAATTACTGTTGTAATTTTAGAATTGTGTATTCACCGTGTCTTGCATTCAACAAGTATGAGGTAAAAACATTTTTTAATTTCAAATAAATTTTGAAAATTTTATATTAATTTTAAAATGTTTATATTAATTTTTTTAAAAATTAGATAATTTTTAAAAAATTATATTAATTTTTAAAAAATTGAAATTTGCAATAATTTTGTAAACTGTATAGTTTAATGAGCAATAAGGAAAATTTACTACAAAGATGATGAAAAATGATATGTAAGTTTTCACCTATTCCATCATACCTTCATATACAATTTACTGTTGTAAATTTTAGAATTGTGTATTCAGCGTGTCTTGCATTCAGCTTTGAATGTTAAAGGTATTGCACCTTGTCAATTTGCCTCATTCAAGTTCAAAGAAAAAAAAGTGAAATATTTTGAAAAATAAATGAATAAATAAATAATCTGAAACATTTTTATCTTTTAAAAGATTATCATAATTCATGCGTCGACCCTATTTTTTCTCTCTTGCTTCAATTTGTTAGAAAGTTGTGCATTATTATCTTGGAAGTATATAAGGGGTGTTTAGGGGGTTTGGACAACCCCCTTTACGCAAAAACGCTAATTTTGGCAGCATATCCACCTTTTATATCCATACCTCAAATGTGCTATAAGGTAAAAACATTTTTTAATCTCAAATAAATTTTGAAATTTTTATTTTAATTTTTAAAAATTTAAAAATTTGTATTAAGTTTCTAAATTCTATAATTTAATGAGTGATGTGGGAAAATTTACTACAAAGAAGATTAACAATTTGTAATGCAATTGAAATTTTTTACAAAATATTTACAGTAAAATTTACTGTCAATCAAATTTTGTAATAAGAGTGGACCTCCTCCTCACTTAGCTAGACCCCCTCCCATACGAAAGCTATACCTACGTCCGTGATTATTTTACATGAGTTGGTCCTATTTGTATTTTCTTATTTCATTATGTTGGAAAGAGTATCATTATCCATGCGTGGATTCTATTTGTCTTCCTTTCTCCATTACTTTCGGAAATATTGTTCAAAAAAAATCCCTGAAAATACGGCAAATATACTAGCATATGGAGCGCCAGTATTATTTCCATATGTATACCGAATTTTATTCCTGTAAATTACAGAAGAAAATCTGTTCTAGAGATGAGCTGGTCTTTGCTATAAGGAAATTGTCCTGCATTCAAATATATATACAGATCAATAAATCCAATTCATGGTGAAACCTTTCTACATAGGAAAGATGCAGCTAACTTAATATCCTTTTATGGTGAAACGTTGGACTACATCTATTAACAGTGTAGAGGAATTTCAAAGACTCATTTTTCGGGATTGCCGCTCCAGATTGTAGAGTGGTTAGCGACCACTCTCTACGATCGTGGATCTGGTTGAAGTCCCGGCTTAGGCTTGGTTGTTAATCGTCCATCCCTAGGCCCTGATTATCGCACGTGCATTTGGGGCACATACTCTGGGCACACATAAGCAAATAGGCAAAAAAAAAAGTTTAAAGCTATATACAGGGGCACAATAATTGATCCAGGGGCATGAGATTTGAAAAGTGCCCTGTCCACAAAAACGTTATGGTCAGGCCCTGTTCGTCCCTTCATAGGCGGTAAGGTTGGCCTCCCACTAGATGCTTCCATATTAAAATGATTAACGCTTCCAGCCCTTAGTAGTGACCAATCCATTGAATGGATGGCAAGTGGCCGCCATTGGAGAGAAAAGAAAATTTCGAGAATCACACTTCCTTCACTTTGTATAGATATAAAAAGTGACACAACTGCAAAAGAATTATATTTTGTGTATTATTCCGATAATGAGTCTAATCACTTCGTATTTTCTGTACAACGGCCTTCCAGTCAACGACACCTGTGATACTTATTCCTGTAGCAAGAGGCACATAAGTTAGAACTAAATACAAAATGAATTTTTGTAGTTGTGCCCCTTTCCTTACGTGGTAGCGATATTTCTTTGGCTAATTTGATTTTTTTTTTTTTTTTTTTTTTTTTTTTTTTTTTTTTTTAAATAACTATTTACTATTTTATAACACGTACGAAGATTTACATCGAAGTAAACACGGGACACATGAAGATAAACCCTAAAATGCTGGTTTCAGAGGTCGAATATTCAACGTTTCCCACAAAACGAGATAGTGCTCAGTTTATGTTGTTTTTTTGTTTTTTTTTTCCAGCCTTATCTGCGGAGATATACACTAAAAAGAGCATTGTGTCGATTAACATGAAGATGTGCAACACAGAAAAATATTTGATGTTATCGACCGGATATTCTGATAAAATGTAACTTGACCTTGTTCATAATCTAAAATTCGGCCCTTTTTAAAAATGTAACCAATCACGTCGCCAGCTTTATCGGACCTACATGAATGGCTTATTCCTTGATAGCTGGTAGGTATAAATATTTTAACTTGCATGGAAGGAGGCACCAAAAAACCGAAATCATGATTCATCTGGCTCTTGTATTGTACTTTTCCTGCTTTGCACTGATAGGAGGCCACTGCGTAAACAATGGGTTAGCTAGTGCAGACAGTAGGCTTTGTTTGACCAGTACTTATTTTCAAGAGCATCGATGGAAGGTTTGTCAGACAGCATTGGTTTCTTTTAATTATCACTAAACAGAAAATAACTGATATAAATAAATTATTAAATTAATTATTAACAGAGTTTATTCTTTTGTTAGAAGTATAATTGCTCAATATTTTTATAGGTTTTTGATCACAAATAATACTTTTCTTTGACTTTTAAAAACTTTTAAACGCTGCACTGACCTTATTATTTTACGAGTTTTGACTATTTTCTCTTGTTAAAGTTAAAGGGACCATAAAAATAATTAATTAAATAAATAAACAAAAATTGAACGACTGTCAAATATATTAAACGAGTTGTTTTTGATAGTATTTGAAACAGTTTTGGCAACTGATATTGAATTTTATGGTTATTGATATTAAAAAAAGCAGTAAACTGCTAATTTAAAAAACATTGAAATTTTATACGCATTGTGATCAGCAATTTGATAGTAATATAATAATAACAATTCTACTTTTATCTTTTTGGTCTTGTGCTTTTAAATTCAAACTGCTATTGTCCATTAGAAAAACTAATGGACAATAAACCTGTAGTATTTAATGAAACATTAAGTACACAAGACCATAAGAGCACTGATCACTTTTCCAAACATAAATCCTTAACCTTGAAAGCTTGGTTGTTTCTCGTTTAACACCGATTTTAACTTTCTGCGTTTTGATTCTTTATAATATTTTAAAAGTGTTTTATTTTTGTCTTAATTTCTAATGCTAACTAAAGGCCTTTTGATTTTTTTCAAACAATGCACGCACACTAAATACGCAACAGTTTCCCAACTCTGAATTTCTCTAACCTTGTTTTGTTCAAAGATTATGTTTTGACCTATTGTTCTTTGACACGAAAGCTGAAAAAACAACTATTGATACTGACAGAACTAGCATTAATAATATCCACATTCAGTTTTCAAGTTACGTTTCTTAAGATTTTTCGGTGCAAATTACATATAACATCATAAATTTCAATGCCTGCTCTTCTTTCTTTTCAGAAACGAGGGAAAATGAAGAAATGTTCAAATCAGAAAGGTTTACTACTGGACTGGCTAAAAAAGGCCTTGGACGGACAGTTATACCATGGTCTTAAATGGTCTGACAAAAAAAAGGGCATATTCTATATTCTGTGGACGCATAAGTCCGCAGAGCAGTGGTCTGATGGTGATCTTGAACCGTTTATAGCTTGGGCTCAGTTTAAAGGTAAAATTTTGTTTGCGGTCTGTTTGGTTGTTTTTTCCCGTCAAGTGACATTTTAAAACTTTTTAAATATTATTTCGGATGTCATGCATTTTAAGATGATTGAGCTAAATAAGATCGGAATAAACAAGTTTTTCTCCCACGTTCAAATTCTGCTTCACGTAGAATTCATTTCTTTCGGAGCGATTCTACGCATCTGAAACACCTTTACGAAGCTAAATTTTGAAGCAGCTAAATTATTGCTTTGCTCCTCGAACAAAGTTTTTAGCACGCGAAAAGCTAAATAAGACTAACTATGCATATTCAGACTAACTTGTTCTGAGATCTTATCTTTTTAAACAACTATACAAAACTATGTTATTTCGATTACCACACATAATTCACACACACACACACAGTAAAAACTAATTCTAAATTAAACTAGATCAGAATGCCGCTTACTGGCATTCTTGATGGTAGTTTATATTGTTTTATGAATGGCTTATAATTCAAATATTAATTTTTTATGCCTAGTTTCATCTTTGACTATACTTTTAAATGGCACCCAGTCAGTCTACCATCCACCATTTAGCTTTCAATAATTTAATAATTGTTTTTTTTCCCCCACAGTGAACTACCACAAACAATCTAATCAGGCAACATCTTTCCTTAAATTTAGGTAAACTGAACGGTAAAAATCCGAAGCAACTGAAAGCCACTTTTCGCTGTGCATTGAATAGCAAATCAAAGGAACTGAGAGAAATCCTAGAGTTGAGAACCAGAAGCAGACGATATTGGCAGTTTATAGGTATGTTGAAAACTTGTAGTTTCGAAACGAATTTATGATGGTAACTTTTACTAACACATGATTCTGAACTGCTCTTGAGCAGAAAGTATTCTACTATCAACAGATAGTTTAGTAAGAAATAGAAACTTTTCTTTAAAAACTATTATGAAAGTGAAGGATAACTTTATAAAGATAAAAATGAACTTTTTGTCCAGTGCTTCACACCAGACTACCGAATAACATTTTAAAGGAAAAGTATGACATGATTTGATGGTTAAAAGTAACTACAACACAAAATACTGAAGTTTACAACTGTTATTATTGTGGATGGGGATACTAAATATATATATATATATATATATATATATATATATATATATATATATATATATATATATATATATATATATATATATATATATATATATATATATATATTGCACTGGAGTAGTGTATTTGGTGTAAAGTTCATAAAATGTCATTTTGTTGCTTTAAGTAACAAAAGGATTTGATTTGATGTTTTTTTTTTTTTAAGTTACTTCAAGCTTAAATTTTAGATTGCTTTATTTTACGAAGTTATCTATTTGTTTTAAAAAAATGCAGTAGAGTATTCAGTGGTGTTCATGCATTTAAAACACTGTCTTTTTTTTAACAGATCCTAATTCAGCTCCTTCAGAAGAAAAAGACAATAGCACTCCAAAGGTAACTTGAAATCAGCATTTTATGAAGTTAAATGTTTTTATGGTATTTATTATAATAGATAAAATTTATAAACAATCAGGGTGTCTACCGCTCCGGAAAGTCTGGAAAAAGGGTCAGGAAAGTCTGGAAAAAACGGGAAATTGGATAATGTGTAGGGGAAATTCACCAAAAGAATCAATTTTTTATCCTTTGTAATTGTCAGACTCGGAACCGAATGCAACTGCAACGCATTTTTCGGACCGCAAGAGCAAAAGCGATGTGTTTGTATGAGGAGGGGAATATATGGGCTCATCAATCGTGACGGGAGGGTAAAAGACAAATTAGCTTACTTGGTAACTAATGGTTTAGGACCGTATTTCCAAGAACAGTTAGTTAATTCTATCAGAAAGTGCGACTACTTCTGTTTCTCAATTGATGAAAGCTTAATACTGCATACTTCAGTTAAAATTGATTTCAAGAAGTTGTACAAAATATGCAAATATAAAGACAAGGGAGGGGGCATTGTGCAATTTCCCTAAGTAAAATGCATTGGTCAGGAATTTTTTTTTCCGGGACCTCCCAAAAGTCAGGAAATTGGTTTTCAGAAATTTGGTAGACACCCTGTAACAACAATTTAACAAACCATTAGATATATTTTAATATATATTGATGATTATTTTGTGAGATTTTTAACAAGCTCCCATGTTCTGAAAGTAGTCAGTATTTAAAAACAATAGGGGAATTATATACTTGTATTACTAAAATTTACAAAATATTTACTATTTTTCAATTCGGAAAACTGTAGTTTTTTTTTTTTTTTTTTTTTTAAGAAGAAGCGGAAGAGCACTGCTCCAGTAGCTGCAATCCCATCTACTTCAAGTAGTCAAACTTTTGAAAAATAGTACTTGTGGAATTCCTTCAATTAGACTTGATTCCAGTTCTGAAGGTAAGTTGACATTATTTGCGGAAGATTTGGTCAAGTTAGGTGAAAATAATTCATTGATAGATAACTTCCACTGAAGCGTAAGGCTATTTTTAAAATATACAAACGATAGATTCCTTCTTTAGAAATATGCACGTTTGAAAATAAATTTGATGTTTAAACAAAAAATCTTTTGGGAAAAAAATCTGAAAAGACTAATGAATGTTGTTTGTTAAATAAGGATCAAAGCTTTTCCTAAAATTTGAATTTCATATAATCATCGTGCTTCAGCATTCAATAGCAAATAAATATTACTTTTAAACAATATAAATTAGTTAAATCTCTTTTTGAAAAATAGAAGAAAGCGCAAATAAAAAAATGTGTTTGGTTGAGGCTAATGTACAGGGTGTTCCACAATTATTGGAATAAACTTTAAGGAGAGGTAGGGTACATAATAAGGATTCAGAATCGCATAGCAATGCGGGGTCAAATGTCCTGTTTTCCCTTACCTATTGATAATCATTTTGGGAAAAGAGTTGAAGTGTTTGTGTAATTTCTTAACCAATCTTCATAGAGTATGGGTTTTTCTTCAAAGATTTCATCCTTGAAATGAAATAGAATTTGCAAATTATTAATTTTAGTCACGTGTTTTCTGCGAAAGATGCTTTTTTCATGAACAAAGGTTGGAAAGTTCACTATTACTTCAGGACTGGTTCCAAAGTGATTGTTAAAAGCTACATGAAGACGACATTTCTGGCCCCGCATTGCCACTCCTTAAAGTAAAAATAAAGCAAGCTCAAAAACTAAAAGCAGTTAAAAAGGCTAACAGTAAAGCATAGTTAAAAAGTTAAAAAATGGAAAAGTCACTCGAAAATGAAGAGTTTTTGTTTAGGTTAGAGCAGAGTTTATTTTTAAAGTTTAAGGTATCTCTAGAATTACTGTATAACAATACTTGTTTTCAGTTTCGATTAAATAAATTTAAAATTCTAAGGGTGACTCTTTTGGCTACACTATGGCACGAAGTTACTATAAATAAGTTTTTTATGCTACTTTTAATGTATTTTATTCAACAGCTTTATTTTATGGTTTTCTTTTTATTACAGCTGAAATGTCAAACTCGGAAAAGCTACCTGCATTTGAATCTATCTGTAGCTTCGCTTCCTTAACTCCACCTCATCAAACTGCTGAAATTTCTTACGAATATTCAAACCGTATGTTATTTTGCTTAGTTATGTTTGATTGTTCTTTTTTAACTTTACAGTAGAGTTCAGATGTAATTAATTACTACAAGAGAATGGAAAATAAGAACGGGAAAAAAAAAAATTTGAAACAGGGCGAACATTTAGAAAAATGTAGTGCGTGTAGCTGATAATCTTGTTGATTCAAAAAAGAAATTCTTTATCGATCATTATTTCCTGAATTTTTATGACGAATCTCTTACAAATTCTATTTTATAACGCAATTTCTCAAAACGTATCTCAGGAACTTAAGCAGTTTATCAGAGTAATCGTCTAGTACTTCATTTAATCTTATAATTTGTAACAGTTTCAACTGTTTAGAATACGCGCACAATCGTAAAATCATTTCACGGGTGGAGGGAAGAGAGACAGAATTTCTCTCAAATTAGATCGCTTTTTATCTTTTTGCACGGAAAGAAATGATTTGTTGAATACAAAGAAATTTTGTTGATTCAACAAAATTTGGTTGGCGCTATTTTAACCGAACAATGTTGTTAGTTTTTAGCATTTTTTTTTAAATTAACAAAATAATTCGTTGAATAAATAAAAAATATCCAACAGAAATATTCCTTTAAAATAGAGCCATCAAAAAATTTTATTGAATCAACAAAACATCTTTTTCAGTGCAGTTTCATCTACGTAGAATAGGCACATGATCAGAAAATCATTTCACGGGTGGAGGGAAGAGAGGCAAATTAGATCGATTTTTATCTTTTTGTTAACCGGTAAAAGTTTCAGGGAAGGTCACTTTTTCAGTAAAAAACGCCTATTTCTTCCATATTCTCCTGCCTTATCTTATAAATACCGTTTGATTTTAAAATAACGCAAAAGATAAACACTATAACGGACAATTGGAAATTTTTAAAAAAAAGGGGGTGAGTTACAGGCACAACACTCGAAAAAAAATCTGCATCAGAACGATTAAATTGCATAACTTTGCTATTCTTAGCAGATAACGTGAAGAGCTCATATCTTGCTTCGTATCGAAAGGCACTTTAAATTGGAATTTCAGCAAGCTACCTTTTTTATGCTCTAAAATATCTTAGTAAAAATGACAAGGTTAAGGTTACTTTAGCATTTGCACGTAATTTTAAACTATCTCAATTTCATTCTTAATATTACTATGATAAGAAAATTTCTAAAATATATTTTAAATCCACTAAACCTAAACAATTATTTAACTGTCCAATTAAACGAACATTTTAGTTGTGATTGTAGTTTAATAAGTTCGCTTATTTATATATTGTCTTTCTTTTGTGTTTCAGAACCGCAAATGTATGAACAAGAAACCAGAAGAAAGGTAATTTTACTCATTTTGAATAAATTATAATTAATTATTTTTTAAGTCAGAATTACATTTAAAAATCATTCTTATTAAATGTAATTTTGAATGAAATTTTGTACAACACCTAATTAATGTATGGGAAAGATTCTACTAACTGAAATTTTTTTTGTACGGAGCCGTTAAAAATTTGAATTATGTATTTACTAAGATTTAATCTCCTAAAAGTTTTAATCGATACCATAAAATTCTGCACCTTTTTTCTTACGTAACGTTGTAACTTATTGTATATTTCTCTGATCAATATTTAAGAATAAAAGCCTAGGTCAGTGTTTTGGGGAAACCCTCTATATATCTTTATTTTCGTATACAAAATCAGTCGAATCACTGGTATTCTTTTATTCGTGTCATCTTGTCCAACCGATGTTGTGTATAAAATTAGAGTTGCTGTGCATCAGAATTTTTAGCTTTTCTTGTGTAAACTCACATTTCTTTTTATTTTTTTACAGGAAAGGTGCAGGTTAAGTCCTGATACTGCTGACCGTACTAGCCCGGAGGTTTTACTTAGCGATATTAGCAGCCTTTACACGAGTAGTTTAACCTCTCCTGGAAGAAGCTATGAAGGTAGGTTGAATCTATATACAAACCAAGTCGGTAAAAGAAAAAAATAATTCATAAGAGCAGAATTATTAGTTGTACCAAAGTCTTAGTAAATATACGTAATATTTTGTTAACTACTTAAGGTGCCGAAATCTCCTTTTCTATGGTCCATTTTTGATTTATTTAACCAATAAAAATGACACTTCATACTTGACGTATTTTAGCGGTCGTTAACAATTTGAACATTTCGAAAGAGTTATAGATTAAATGAAAATAATACAAAATATAATAGCTTAATCTGGTGTCATAAATTGTTAATTGGTAGTTATGAATCTTCAAATCATGTAAAAAGAAAACTATAAAATGTTCTTAAAAATTAATTTAATTTGTTTACAGCTTAAAATTTAAACTCTTAACTTAACGGCGTAAATTATTAAGTTGTATCTGAAGCCGGCGTTATTACCATAGATGAATTTTTTTTTAGTAACAATAAAAAATCTGTTTATTCTTCACTGAATTTATTTTTATTTTTACATATCCAATATGTTTTTTCTGTTTAAATTGTAATATCTAATATTTTCTAATTAGCAATATCTGTTATTAATCTAATACTGGTTATTAGAAAGTGCCAGTTAATATTTCAATAGCTGATTACAATATTATTAAAAATCTAATATTGGTGCTATTTTGCGCTTTCAAATTGCATGCCATTCCAATGTTAAAATGAACTTAAACATTCTCGCGGTCCTCAATCTTTACAGACCACCATTCTGTATCTTTGTTCCATTTTTATTGCATGTTAATTGTTAGATACTTCTGCATGTTTTTTTTTCCTTTTTAACTCTATTAACAGTTTTTTTTTTCATGTTTCTTTTCAAAGCTGGAAAATCGACATCTGCTATGCTTCCTTGCTTTGAAGCACTGCACCGCTTTCTTTCACTAACTCCTCCTCCTCAAAAGACTGACGTTTATTTCTGCACTAAAGGTTAGCTGCTACACATTTTTTTCCCTTCCCAGCAGTCTTTTAATGAAAACGAAATTGCGTCTAAATGCGAGAACATTTAATTTATGAAGCACAGTGCACTAAAACAGTATTTTTAATTTTGATTATTTGAATTTCAGTACAAATAATTTTATTTAGAAAATAATTTGCGTACAGAAATTTAGAAAATTAAACGTATACCGTTTCTAAAAAATAGAATCCAAGCGTGAATTTAATTCATAATTTATTAATAAATTATTTATAAATTATATATTAATTATAATACATTAATAATTTATAAATATTGGTGTTCTGCCTTAAAATAATGAGGCCTTCGTTTAAAATTCTATTTAGTTTCTCATATTTAGGAAGATTATGTGTCAGTAAATACAAACTCAAATTTTCGGTGCGGAAATCTGTTTTCAAATTTAGATTTAACTTCTCAATCATTTTGCGTTTGAAATTCTGTCTCTAGTCATTTGCTTCTGAAGTAATCGGAAAACAAATTCATTGGCAGACACTAAATGTACAAAAAATAAATAAATAATTTCTTTTTTAACTCTTAAATGTTTAAGGACTTTATATCTGTAAAGAAAAAAAATCCAAATATTTTAGCGTCAATACTAAAAGATTTGTTTTAGCATTAGTGCCGTATTTCCCTCGTAGTGTAATGTATTGAAAACTAAAAACAGGAGTATGTCAGAAGTCCATTCTATCGTCAAGCTAATTAAACGGGAAAAGGAATGAAATTTATTTTAGACTGATAAAGCTCATTCTTATGGAAATGACAAAAAAGAGCAAGCTCAGAGCGGAATCAAATTACGAAAATATTTTAAAGAATAAAGCTTACATTCAACAAAGTAATGAAAGTAGACTTATTCAAAGTGGAAACAAAATATATATACATATATTCAAGTAAACTATGAAAAACTGAACTTATTCAAAATGCTGTCAAATGAAAAAAATATTTATATTAACTCATTAAAATAACATTTATTTAAGTAGTAAAAGCGAATTATCCAATTTTATTGCTTTGAAAACATTTGTATTCCCAGACTAACAAAACTCATTTTCAAAAGAAATATATTTTTTCTTCTGAATATATTCAGACAACTGCTATAAAAATGAGCTTTATATTTTATTTTTACAGAATACAGAACAAACTACACTCCTCCACCAGATCACAGTCGCCTGACACCTGTAGAGAAAAATCACAATTCTTCCACTAATACATTCCATCAACTGGACAAAGATGTTTGGCAACCCAACGACTGGACAACATCTAGCAACCCCCAGGACTACAGCGTTTTAAATCCGTTGCCAAACGATTTAATTGAAATGTACAAATCAACTAACCAAGAGCTAGAAAACAGTTACATGGACTTTTTTGAAATGGACCAGTCCGTCCCAGTAATGGACATCAGTTACAGTGCTCAAGTGCTCGGTAGAAATGTGCTGTTCAATCCAACCAATAAAATAGACTACTTCAGTGATGAACTCGAACAAATGAATTTGGACAATGAAGATTATGCGTTGATAAATGACATCGCCGGAGAAGCTTACAAAAAAGTTTTTCAAGAGCTTGACAGGCTGTCAACAAACAACTAGCAGGTAACAGAACGCATTGATTTAAACTAGTAGCCCGAAAGTGTATAGTACGGGGGGGGGGGCGATATGCATTCTTTTGATAATTTTCCTTGTTTTGCCAAATTTGAATTAATGTATATATCCGAACAAAATACAAATGCCGTGAAATGGAACCGTGCAAGAAGAGTTTGTACTGTTTGATTATTTAAAAAACTACAGAATTTAACAAAGGATTCACAAATTAAGATTAATACAGTAAAATCGACAAGATAGAGCTACACCTAGACTACTTTCTTCCGTAATATTGATAAAAAACAAAAAAAGATCTTCAAGAGCTTGATAGGTTGTCAAAGGTCAGTTCGCAGGTATAAGATGCTAATTCGAATTCGTTATTTATTTATTTATTTAGAGTAAACAAACTCAAAAAGAATATATGCCTCTAGCTTCAAAAAATAATCTGGCTTAAATTCCGTAACTCAGCATCCGCAGCTGTATAGTACCCTAAGTCCCTACCCAAATGAAAGCCGCCTGTTTTTTCCACGAAGCAATATTTTCAGCGAAATTCAAAGCATTACTGTCAAAAAAAAAAAAAAGCCAGCATGTTTTAAGTAGACAACAATTAAAATTTGCCGTAGTTATATGCAACATTTCCTTTTCTTTATTTCCCTATGCTTTTCCCCCCTTTTAGCTTCACTGCTGTTTTCTATGCATTTCAGAACTAGCAAGTGTTTCATATTTCTTCATTTCCTTTCGTTCAGGTCATTTTGAAGAAGAATTAATAACTTTAAATTACAAGTATTGGATCTCTCTTTTTCCTCAATATATTTTCTCTTTGCATAGCAATGATTTCCACCCGAGCTTTAGAAATGGGTAACATCCTTTTAAGTGAAATAAGTTAATAAAATTATAATAAGCAACTTTTGCTAGTAAAGTCACGGGGGAGGGGGAGCCATGGCCCCTCAGAAGATAAAAATTTGGATCTCCTTCCTTTTCAAAAGAAACTGCTAAAAATGATCTATAAAACATAATCCTGGTTATAGTACTTTGTTTTATTTTTTAAAGCACGTCTTAAACATGTATATGTCAACAGTGGCACCAAAAATGTAAAAAGTAATGTGGGGCGCACATGGAAACCAAAACTAAATAATTTATTATATTGAATCTAAAATTTGTTTAATACCAGAGTTCACTGGATTTAAGTTTATTTTTATTTCCATTCCAGAGCTGTGAAACAACTGTCTGTTTTCTGCCATACATAAATCTAATCTGGGAGTGCAAGGACACAAGACGTAGTTGCATACTTCCTTTCTGTGGTACCGGTGGCAAGTACTGAAGCTCAAATGCACAATTGTTTTGTATGTTTAGTATCTATTTTGAATATAACCAACTGGTGTTTGAAAATGTAAGATGTTTGTTTGATTTATAAAAGGATTTAACGATTAAATATTGGAATGGTTTTGAATGACATCCAATGTTAATTCAAAATATGTGATTTTGTACATCTTTGTGTAATAATCAGAAAATAAAATCTGTAATATTCTACCCTTAGTGTAATTTATTCGACTGTGAATGATTTCATAAAAATTAATTTCTTGCCAAAAAAGACTTCATTAAGCAATGAAAAAAAAATGTTTCGTTAGATTCAGTAAAATTTAGATTACCAATCAACAAATTTTCGTTGATAGGTGGATGACTCGACAACGTTTTGTTTACAGTGAAATATTTTATTGATTCAACCATGGGCATTGAATCGAGAAGGGGGGAAAGGGTTACAGGGGACATGTACCCCTCAATTTTCTTTAGGAAGTCATTTATTCAAAATCTGAAGAAACTCCGCTATCCTTATTCTGAATATGTTATGTGTCTTCCCCCGAAATTTTCAGTTACGCTAAGCTTATGTATTCAACTAAATTTTTGTTCAATCTGCAAAATGTTATTAAATTCAACGAAACATTTTCCCCCTTGTGGTCATTTTGCAATAATGGCTTAGATGGGCGGTAAAACCCTTTCTTTTGAAAGTAATTTCAAAGCCTTAAACTTAACCGGTAGGCTACTCTCAAATGTAATATTGTGGCCAGAGGGCTGCATCTACACTAACCTGAAAAGATTTTCTAATGAAAAATAAATCTACCAACCTCGGAAATGTTTCTGCATGTTGAAACTGTAGATATGCACAATTTACCTTCTACCATAACAACCCTCCAGAGCAAGTCACCTTTCAGGTTTTATTTCGAGTTCTTCCATCTCTGGAGAAACCTTCTAATACAATCTTTACTGGTGAATTCAGGTAGAGTGTCTTCGTAGTGACACAACATGCTTTCAAAGACAAGCTGTCCAAGCATGTTGTCATTACGAAGTCCACGAGAGAGCTTTTGTGATAGGAGGATGAAGCCTCACCCACTTTTCCTACATAAGCCTACCACTGAAGCTACCACTTTTCCTACATACAACCCACTTTAATGCTCTACATAAAACCTACTTATCTACAAGAAAACACTTACTATAATCGCACAAGACTTAAATGCGATTCGATTTGTGCATTATTTGCAATTCATACTAGAACATTTTCAATATCTGGATAAACAAGATGATAATCTCTTTGGGGCACAACGAAATACTGAAAACCTTTAATCACAAATAAAAGAAAAAGATCTTTTAACACAAAAGCAAAAACAATTTTTTTATCGATGTATTCGGGGAAAAAATTACAAGGATTTTTTTTTCTTTTTTTTTTAATGCATATAACTGTTTATAAATTCATAATAGTTTGTGTAACTGTCTGTGAGTAGTATAGGCCCGCATTACCAGCTTGGAAATCGGCTAATAATTGTTGAAATAAATTTACAAAATTTTTATGGCAAAGGCTCAAATTTTAAATTTTAATTGCTTCAAGTAAATTTATTAGTATTTTATTCATTCTTCAAAAATATGTTTATCGCATTAAGTAGTTGTTTTGATTTGGGTAAAACAAAGTATGAAAATATTTCAAACGAACAGCTCTTAAAATTTGTGCTCAGAGCTTCTCGATGGCTAGGAACGGCATAGTGTAAGCATCCCCCCCCCCCAATACTCACACACACGCACTCTTAGAAAAATCTTTTTATCAAAATATTTGTATGTGTGTGTGTATGGGGGGGGGGCTGTACTTTTCCGGCCATTTTGCAGATTATCAACGAAATTTGATTATTTGCGATTGCTGTACCACCCAAATCCTCTGCTAATCGGAAGTTTGTATTTCATCAATTTCACTTGATAGTAAAATATACTCAAAAGACATGTTTTAGTCAGATAAAATTGAGTCGCTTGACACAGAGTTTTTTTTAAAGTGCATTAAAGTATTTTAAAAAATCTTTTATATCGTGGTGTTTAAATATATTTTTATGTTCCTTTGCTCTTTCTGTTTTGCCCTTTCTACTTTCCTGTTTTATTCTTGTTTTCACCTCCTGCCTCTCTTTCGATAAGCTTTTATTAAATTTACTGAGTAAAAACTTAATTTTTGACATTTCTTCGAATGAAGATTCTATCTAATTTTATTTGTTTATATGGCACTTATCAATCTCTTTACTACTTTTCTATTTACCCTATTTATCCTATATTTTTCGCCTTTTCCGGAAATGGCGATATTGTGTCGATATACTTGTCGATGGTTTTGCCAATAATCTTTTAGATTAAATTTACCTATCTGCATACAAAATGGTGACTGTAAACTTCCAGACGAACATTTTAGCTCTTGAAATGCATGTGCTCCTCTTACGTGCATTTTCTACAAAGTGGTTAGATTTCATTCTAGTTCATTCGATTTCGTACCAACTTACTGCCATTCTGAGAGTCTTTCTGAAAAAAAAAAAAAAAGCAAAATTTGAAATTTGAAGGGGTTTTTTTTTTTTGTTTTTGTTCTTTTTTTTTTACTGCACAGTAATTTCAAGCAGCATTATGACGTAAAGGAGGGAAAGGAATAGGATTTGACTCACTGTCCCTCTTGAATCCAGGTTTAACATGTTCTCTCCCATCCATCATTTCAAAAACACGGCTTTTAATAAGCAATAATTTTATAAGAAATACTACTTTAAAGCTTCAAAATTAAAAATTCATTGAATGATGCGTATCTATCTGTTTAAAACAAAACAAAAGAAATCGGTGGGTTGCAGTGAAAACTAGTCTTTGTGAATTTTCACGTCTTCGCCACTTAGAAGATTAAACGAGTAAATTTCTCTCTGCTTTTAAATAAATTTTGGTGTTTCCGTAAACTGAATCTAAATGTATGTAGAAAAAAAATTATGAAGTACTAATTTTAAGAAATTATGCACGAAAGTCTGAGAAATGTCGTATGGGGATCACAGGACTTTTGAACAGCTTTAAAAACCAACCAATGATGTTAACCACTGGAAAAGATTAATAATACATCTCATCCTATGCACTATGGACTGATACTAACAGTAAAGCTGTATGTCTAATGCAACTTTCAGGAAAAATTCATAAGCACAAACAGCCTTAAAAACTGGGCCGAGGATTTATCCGTTTTTGGAAATATCGCGGAATTCCATATGTTTAGCATTTTAACCTGACAGCTCCTACTACCCCTTAGCCCTTTGAGGCGCAACCCTTTCCCAATGCTGAAAAAAGGGCAGCCATTGCCATCGCTCGACTTAACTACCGGCAAGATGGCGGACGATCGAAACGTTCATCGCTTGCCACAGATCTAGAAACCCCTTTTTTGACGACAGCTGGCTGTGCGGCACAGCCAGATGCGTCAAAAAAGGGTCTCTAGATCTGTGGCACGCGATGAACGGTTCGATCGTCCGCCATCTTGCTGGTAGTTAAGTCGAGCGATGACAACGGCTTCCCTTTTTTCAGCTTTGGGCCATTTATCCATCTGTTCTCGCATTCTTCCATTTTTCAGCAGATGTCAGTGCTGTAAAAAATAATCGTGACAATTTTTTACGGGAAATCACGTGCTAAAAAGTAAAGGATTCTCGTGGAGCTATGTCACCCGCAACTATTTTTATAGAAATCAAATCTATTCTTCGTGACTGGCAACAGTCAAAACGTCGGAGTTTGGTGTTCCCAGAGCGGGAACACTGCGCGTTAAAGGGTTAATAGGAGGCCGTAATTGGAGGCCACAAGCAATGAAATAATAGGAGTTACCCCGTAATTCCTATTATTTCATTGTTTGTGTCAGTTCTCAGTACAACTTGTAAAGAGACATTCTAAATTTTTTAGAGTCTCTAGAACAATTAATTTTTTTAAAGTTGTTCAAAAGTAGCGTGATTTTCGAGTGGAACAGACTTAAACTATAAGTGCGAAGATATATGAGATGAGTCTAGACTCATTTTCGAAATTCCGAGATCTTTCATCGAAGTCCAGCCATTAATTTAACTCTTTCAGACCTCACTAAATAATTTCTCACTAATAGATGTAGCATATGTATATTTTCAAAATAAGCGATTAAATTTGTAATTTTAAAAAAAATCCTGATTATTAAATTCTCGTAAAATGTAAGTAACTGTTTTCAAGTTAAAATTTTTAGTATTTACTTTTGTAATATTCTTTCAATAATAAATTTTTATTTTTCATTCGAATTTTGACCAGTTGTGATTTGTATAGAACGCTTATTGTTCAGAACCGAAGATTAAACGCTATCTTTTTTTTTTTTTTTTTTTTTTTTTCACTCCCTTTCTAGACGTGGATGGCGGCAGGATTTTGCCTCTGAACTTTTTGCCGCAGTCTCTTAATCTTATCTTACATTTATTACTTATGATTTTGAGTAAGTGGTAAGCAAACTACATCTTTAGATGAGTCATATAATATGCATGAGATAGAGGGGTGTGGAAATTGTTTGTTTAGGGCATTTTCCGTCTTGATTTTCGGAAACGAAGAGCATCGCCTCCTAATTCGAAAAAAAAAAAAAAAAAAAAAAATGTGCAGCATGTAGTTAATAATTGGAGTCCATACCGTTCATTTATTATTGGAGATAGTTCTTACGGCGTTACGATTTCTGATGATCAGGATTGGAAACAGATAATGTCAATGGTTCATACTAGGATTAATGTAGAATTAAATGCGGCAACCAGAATTTTTAATGTTTTAATTTTTTTTTTCTGCAAGTTATGCCCTAACACCTAATGTAATAGTGTTAGACTTAACCCATTAAACGCCGCTATGAGAATCACATAGAAAATTTTTAATGTATATACATTTTTTACATACATTGCATGCCTCTATTATAGAACAGTTAAAAATTTTTTTTTAACTCAAAGCATTTAGGAAATATAGCATGTTCCCATAGCGGGAGCTTTGGCGTGTTATGGGGATAAATGTCTTTCTCTATTTTGGATACAGCAATTCCTTTTTTTTACGCAGATGATGCTCAAAACTGTATATATAAAGTAATTATTTTTGTTGTTGGTACTATAATGTACGAAATAACCAGCCTGCGAAGTGCCAAACATTTCTTTATTGTGGAACGGTAGCAAAATCAATCTGGAAACGCTATGACTTATGACTTGGAGGGGAGGCCCAAAAAGGGCCAGGCACCGCGACCATGGGTCTATTGTATCATCCCCAAGCAATATGGAAAAGGCCCTACGAAAAGAGCCCAGTAGCAGATGCGAACATCAGCATAGACCTAACAGACATTTTGTGAAGCTCCCAGGGCTCAATGACATGGCGCCCAAGATGCTCAAACCTATAATCAGAGAAGTACTCACACTCACAGAGGATGTGTAAAGCAGTTTCCTCCTTAAGAATACCCCGACAAGTGGGATCATCGACAACCTTCATTATGTTAAGATGCCTTTTAAGGCAACAGTGCCCAGTTAACAGGCCAATAGCCCTACGGAAACTGGACCTGTTGAGACACATAAGTTCCTTGCATCTAACACCAGGAAGGCCAAGATTGATCTCTTTGGCCTGCCTCTGGCCATTACACTTAAGCCAGCTGGAATACTGAAGCTTGCTAAAGTGGCTAAACACAGTATCCCTGTAACATTTACTCGAGATACCGAGAACCGGCTCAGGTCCAACAAAAAAAGAGCCAGAGCCCAACCTGGCAAGAGAATCCGCCATCTCATTACCAGGAATTCCAGAATCACCAAGAACTCAATACAGAGTAACTGGAAATGCTAACCAGTGGGAGGGCGCCAAAGCTCCCGCTGTGGGAACAAGAAATATAAACGTTCATAACTTTCCTTTATAGGAGTCTATTCATACAGGATTTTAAGAATGTTGTTCTTCAAGATGTTGGTTTTAAATATGCATTCTACTTGAAACATTTAAGTGACCGTTTATTATTATTATTTTTTTTTTTTTAGTTTTATATAAGACAGTCATAAAGACAAAATTTCACTTTTTTTAAAATTAGAAAAAAACATTAAATTAAAATATGTTGTTCCGATAAAAATATATAACACACCCTATAGTGTAAATGTTTATATAAAATGTGTA
Source organism: Cheiracanthium punctorium (assembly GCA_038373885.1). Lineage (NCBI taxonomy): Eukaryota > Metazoa > Arthropoda > Arachnida > Araneae > Cheiracanthiidae > Cheiracanthium > Cheiracanthium punctorium. The sequence continues at coordinate 1,495,297 of JAWZYV010012008.1, forward strand.
TTTCGTAAATTGCGTTAAAATATTTTAAGAAAAAAATATATATATAATAGATGTTCCCGTAATGGGAGCTTTGGCGCTTAATGGGTTAAGGTTGCATTGGTTGGCCACGAAGCGGCCCATATAAAATTTTTCTTCAAAATCAGCCGCCCATACTAATATGTGAATTATTATTTAGGAAAGATTTTTTTAAACGTGAATTTGCACGGGTCGGCGTATATTGGACAGCTTGCTGGTTAGTTTCCTTCTAAAACTCGTAAAAGCCACGTCTCTCTTCCTCTTTGGTACTGAATGGGCATGACATTGATGGAATACATAATATTTCTTGATTTTGCTTTTTTTACAATATGTTTTACATTCCTGCCCTTTAAACAGTGCCTTCACTTAAGTTAAATGTATGCCCACATATAAGCGTAGCATGATTCGAACATTTTTTGAGCAGGAAGGGGGGAAGGGTTACATTAAAGATATGAGAAGGTAGTTTATCAAATTCAAGAATAGGAAAGAGAAGTTTCTTTAGACTTTCAGGACAAATGTAGAAAATCAAAAGATCTTGAGACGGCGTTGGAGGGGGTTATCACGTGCCCCTAACCGATGCTACGCCTTTGTAAAATAACGGTTTCTTGATGATTGGCAGTTGCGATATCTAAGAGGAATGAAAATGTCTCAACGCATTTTATTACAGATAATATAAAGATACCATCACGCATCACGTTAAAAATCGCAATTGTGCGACAAAAAAAGTTGAGAAATTTATTTTTTAACACAAGTTTTATTTATTCCATGCTAAAAGAAAATGTGCTCAGATTTAAGCATGTTGACAATTAACAAAAATAATAAAATAAAAATAAAAAATATTTCAAACAAAAATAAAAAATATTTCAAATACTTACACATTCCAATACCGATCAGTTGTGTCTATAAATTGTTCCTGACAGAGGCATAGCCAGAAATTGTTCATGGGGGTGTACAACTACTGCAACTCACATATATGTATACGTGTGTGTGATAAGGGACTGAAGAATATACATTTTGCATGGTAAAAAATTCCTCATGGGGGTTTGGCCACGCCACTGGTTCCTGACAATGAGTCTCATGCTCTGCTTTCTGGATAGTGTTATTCTGCTCGAAATATGTAGAAAATGTTCTGCTAGTTAGAAACGATAGGTTGTTGTATCAGTAAAATATCCCAAAAGGGATGTCGCTTATGCTTAATAAGTATTTTGTGATAGTGGAAGCAAGAAGAGGGCTAAGTTATGTAGAAGAGGTCGTGGATAGTCGGGATGGGATGATGGTGACCAGGTGTCTTGTTATGTCTGCAACTGAAGGTGATATTAAGTGAATATGTGAATCTCTAATGAAATCTGAGGAGTCTGTGGTTATGCAAGGGAATAAGCAAGACGGTACCTATGGCAGGAAGAATAACAGGAGGCAAACACTTACGGGAACGGACAATAAACGGATGAGTAAATTTACTCAACAGTATGATTATTTACTCAATATAAACGCGAAATTCCAACCTATGCCATCAGCTAATCTATAAAATTCATAGTTTGAGTAGGTGAATTATTCCAGAAACAAGAGAAAATGCATCACATTAGTGACGCAGGGACTTGCACACTTAGAAATGTAGAATGTCCAGAATTAGAATCCTGGGCTTGATTGGACTAGTCAGACACTAATGAAAGAAGCTGAAAGTGTTCGTGTTAATGCGAGAATTCGTCATGATTATGAATTCTCCTCATTTTTTCTAACAGTCATAACTTTTAAAGATGACATGAGCAATCGGTGTTCAATCGTATTTTCAAATCTTAGCATATGGGTATTCATTAGCGCTTTTAAACAGCGTCCGCTTCTTTAATGCATATATTTGCCACCATGGTCGAGTGGTTAAAGATAATGCACTTTGTAGATGGCTGAAGTGTGAAGTTCCCGGGTTCGGGCCCATCTCGCGGCTATCAATCTAAACGTCTGGATTTTGGGACGGTTTTCTCCAGATATGACTTGAATATGAGTTAGAATCCCTTGAAAAGTCCTTCGCCCAAGGCATTTTTCCTTAGACAGACCCCCCCTTCAGTAGATTTGCCTTAATACACAATACTAATACTTGCATATTTGAATGAAACGCAGTTTACAAAGCAAATTACAAAGCAAAGCAAATGTCAATAAAATCTAGAATAATTTCAGATTGATTTTTTTTTAACATCAACTTGTTTACATTTTATTTATTTTTAATCTCTGGAAGTTTCAGCGATAACCCGAAGATAACGAGTTATTTTTTCTGTCCACAGGATATTGTGCTTGTTGAGTCTGCATTCTTTTCTCGATGGGATGATCAGAAAAATTCAGATATTCATGTGACTGCATCTCTAGATGCAATACATCTAAAGGTCGTACAGATAGGATTATTGAATGCCAATATCAGTACTTAAGTCAGTTTAGGCTCCAGAAAAAAAAATCATAATAGCCACCAGATGTCCTATTTGATAAAGAACTACTGATAGAGCATGGAATATGTCTGATAAATGAAGTATCATCCCTTTATTTCGAAGAAACAAAAAAAGGGAACAGCCCCAACTGTTGATAATCAGCCAATCCAGAATCACAACAGAATAATAAAATTAAAAATCGCAGATAAAAAGAATGCATAAGACCGCCTCTTGGCCTTTAAATTAGTTCGTTTTTTTCCAAGTTCAGATTAAATTGTTACAGCGTCATTGTTGTTGATTTCCAAATACCGATTAGTTTACTTTGATTCAGCTCAGAAAATAAAGTAAGTATATTATTCTACTATATTCACATCGACCTTCCAAAAGAAAAAGGTATGTGAGAGTAAGAATAATTGATCCTATTTGTTTAACTTGGTCTTTAGCAAACTTCTTTCAGGTTGACGACTAGAAATACGTTCGGGCTCACTTTTCGAAGTCCGAATTCGAAAGTCTGTGCTTAATAGATTTTACCCGAGTCCAAGACCAGCCCGAAATTAACAAAATGAAGCCTACTTTGATATGATATGTATCATCGTTCAGCAGTGAGTAAATTAATTACAGACATTTTAGAGCAAGTTGCTTGTTTAAACGTTTTAACGCGTATAATTAGCAAAAAATGGCAATTTAAGGAATTTTTTTTAAAGAGCTTCGAATTTTGTGCTATTGTGTAAGCTTGCACTTGAAATTCATCTAAATCAAACAATGAAAATGTCTTCCACTTTGCGACATAAATAAAATATGGATAAGTGCGATCACTGAAAATTCATTCCACTCACGGAAAATTTTTGAGTGATATGTGATTAAAAAAAAAAAAAAAAAAATCGTTAAGGCTCGTTTCCACTTGCGTTCCTACTGCTGCTAACGGGGGTAAATCCTCAAATGCAGTAACGGGAAAAAAAAAAAAAAAAAAAAAAAAAAAAAATCCGTTTCCACTAGTTTCGTTAACTCTGAAGTCATATGTTTCCTCCAATGATTAATAGCGAGTTTGCGCATACGTGTTTAGACCTTGCATCTTCAGCGCTCTTTACAGTTTCTTTATCTTTCTTCTTTAGATATATATTAATGACTATGTAATTTTATCTCTCAACACCCTTTATTGAAAAATGTGTCCCAAAAATGCGACATAAAAAAGCGACATATAAAAGCCACATAAAAGTATGCGACATAATTTTACATGTATTTAAATACTATTAGTTCACAACACAGCTTTAATCTATTGTTACAATATTTCGTAAGCTGAAGAATAAGCATCACATGAATTTTTTACATATATTCAAATACTATTAGTTCACAACAGCTTTAATCTATTGTTATAATATTTCGTAAGCTGTATAATATGTCACATGTATTTTTTATAAATAGATTACAATCATAAAAATTTCAACAAAGGGTTACCAGGCAAAATACACGAAAGATGAGAGATAAAATGACATAGTCAATTAATGTCGTTTTAATATGGCAATAATGAAACTTAAAAAATAGGGGGGGGGTTGGGGGGGGGTCCAGGGGGGTCTTCCCCTGACGAGGATCAAACAGCCGAGTTTGTTTATATATATATATGTAATGTATAAAAAGGTAATTTGGGTTTTACTAGTTTGGGTATTGTTCAAGCGGGTACTTTCACTGTAAGTTTTACTTTCCTGTCATACTTGCCAAGCGCGCTCTGGAGCTATGTTTTATTTATTTTGTTATTTGCCAGACATCAGGCCGTCGATTCTGAGTTCTTTAGATGTACACGTGTCCTCACGCCCTTGTAGGCCCGGATGCGGGTCATGTTGGTAAATGTGTGTGGTTCGATCAGAGATAAGAGAGAGGAGGAGTTGTGTCTTCGCGGACCACGTGGTGTTGTGGGCGTAAATACTCCCGCACATCGAAAATCGGGGGACTTCTGCCACTGGAACTGCTTCATGAGTCCACGCTGATTCTTCTACCCGTCTCCCCTCCCCTCTTCTCATTCTAAATTGTAACTTAAATGTAATGTTCAATAAACCATATTACCTGCCTTAACTCTGAAAATTTACTTGAAATATCTGACGTCTCATATATATATACAGAGTGCATCTAAATTTTTACAATAAAATATTATGTGAGACAGGGCAGATAATAAGGAATCAGGATCATACAGCAATGTGGGGTCAAAAACGTTGTCTTCATGTTGCTGTTAATAATCACTTTGGAACGGGTGCTAGAACAACAGTGAACTTTCCGACCATTGTTTGCCAAAAACTAACTTATATTTATCAGAAAACGTGAGTAAAATTCGTAGTTTAAAAATTCTACTTTATTTCTTGGATGAGATTTGAGACAAGCCCATTGTATAGGAAACTTGTTCAAGAAATTTCACAAGCACTTCAACACTTTTCCTAAAGTGATTATTAACAGCTTCATGAAGACAACGTTTTTGACCCCACATTGCTTTGTGATTCTGATTCCTTATTATGTGCCTTATCTCCCATAATATTTTGTTGAAACAATTTAGATACACCCTGTATATATTCCATTCTTATTTTTAAACACAGTCGAACTTCTCACATTTGGACTTCCAAACTATGGAATTTCAATAATTCGGACAAAATTGGGCCTTAAAATAACGCTAACAATAAATCGGTATTCAACAGTAAATGTTTTTTAAGGTTTTATTAAATATATTTCTTCTGTGTATAATTCCTCAGTAAATGTGCTGTATTTTTAATTTTTCTCTTTTAATTCAAGAAAGGTAAATCCCCCCCCCCCCGCATTTTTTGACAACTTTATCTGATTATCAACAGCTCAGATAAAGTTGTCAAAACATGTATTAACATTTTTTTAATTATTATTCATCCTACAGGATTTGCATAATCTGGAAATTTTAGGTACTATTTTATGTAGCACATACTTTTTTCAGGGTGATTTAAAAATAAATTTAAAAAATAGAGTTTCAAAGATACCCATAAATGAGAAGCATTAAAATAGAAGTGAATTGTGCTGTTTTGATAGATTTTAAATGTAGCCATATTTTCAATAAATTCTTATCTTTCAATAAATGCTCTCTTTCATCAAGTAATTAATAGAAAATAGAAAATTCTATCAAAGTAAAAAGTTTTAAAAAGCATCTGTTTACTTAGCTGTGTTCGATTCCGCGAGCTATGTTTTTAAGAATGTGGTATTTATATCAGGGCTCGAAATAAGTCATCGTGGCAATCACGGCAAATGCCGTGAGATCAGTACACATAGCTACGACGATCAACAGTTCTCGCAGCAAGTTTAGTTGCGAGTATTTAAAAGTTTATTACGTGAGTGTTTATTCCTATCCCGATGTATTTTAAGGTTACATGTGAAATTATAAAATTCTTACAAGAAAAGTTAAGCTTTTTTTTCTGCTGTTCTTCTCATTGTATTTTTAATTGAATTTTATTTTTTTTAATTTAAGCGAAAAAAAACTTCAACTGCAATTTACCGTTATTTCGAAAAGTTGAGATTTTGCCGTAAGCTGAAAAGTTTTTGCTACCAAGCTTATAACAACTCCTACAATTTTTTGCAGCCAGCTTCAGATTCTTAATTTGAGCCGTGATATACACATATATACAGGGTATCCCAAAAAGTGGTAACACGCTTTAATTCTTTATCTATTGGAGATAAGTGGGCAACTTAAATTCAAAAAATGTTCAAAATAAGATTAGGAAAAAGATTACGCTATGAAAAAGCTCCCCCCATTAATTTTTTAAAAGTTACGTTTTTATATTTGTATACGATCCCCGTGCAAAAAAAATAAAATCCCAGATAGTAAAATGTGCCCCATACACTAATGAGGTGATTCACAAAATTTTAGAATTATATTCTAAAAAGTGTCAGAGATATGAAGATAACTATTGGCTGACTTAAGCCACTTTTCAAAAGGCCCTCCAAGGGAAAACATTACGTCAAATGATCGTAATTAAGCGGTCGTACAGAAATTACTAAAAATGTAATTTCCTTCCCTCTGTAAGAATAGACGTTTACATTTAAAATCGTGTATAATCCGCGATCATCTTTGTTTAAAGATATTTCTGAAATGCTTGTTGATAAAAAGCTGAAATTTTGTACATCACCTCATTAGTGTATCGGGTACATGTTACGAATTGGGAATTTTTTTGTATGAGGTTCGCATACGAATTTAAAAAGTGTAACTTCTTGAAAATTAACAGAATTATCGGAAAAGGAATTTTTGAAGTAAAACTTCTTTAGTGGCGACTAGGGAGTAACTCAGATTTTTTTTCTGACGGAAGTAACGCTCAGTAAAGGAAGTAACGTGCGCGCCCCGAAAAAGAAGAACCGCTGAAAAACCTACCTTTTGGACCTGCTTTCGTCGTTCCCCGAATTCAGCGTGTGAACAGCGAGAAAAACAGTCAAGAGCCCTATCTTAGAGCAGGGGCGTAGCCAGGGGGGGGATATCGGTATATATCCCTCCCCCCCGAAATTTTTGGATTAGTGATGAAATTCCGTCTATTTATACACATATAATAGTCTAAGAGCCAGCGACCGCCAGACCTTCGTCATAGTATAAAAGCTGAAACTTTCTCTGCGCATACCCCCCAACAGACGTAGGAACAATCGGCCACTATAAAGTTTGGATGATCGTGGCTTTGGCAGGTAACAGGCAAAGGTGTATAAAATTGCCGAAAATTTCGTCATTTCATAAAGCTTCATTTTTTTATATGTTCTTCTTCGCAGTACTAGAAATTACTTTATCCCTTGCCAGGTACTTTTCCATCGTGGCAAACCCCCGCCAGACAACCTCAAAATCATGGAAAACTGTTCGTAAACTTCCCGCGACGAAGTACGTCAAGCTGTCACAAAGCGCCAAGCACATTTTATACTGGTACTTCTGAACTTTCTTACGCGCGAACTTTCTTGCAGCGCGTTCGTAATAGAATTACGTTTTTCAAGACTTTGAGGTTGTCTGGCGGGGGTTTGCCACGATGGAAAAGTGTCTGGCAAGGGATAAAGTGATTTCTAGTACTGCGAAGAAGAACATATAAAAAAAATGAAGCTTTATTAAATGACGAAAATTTTCTACAATTTTATACACCTTTGCCACCTGTTACCTGCCAAAGCCACGATCATCCAAACTTTATAGTGGCCGATTGTTCCTACCTCTGTTGGGGGGTATGCGCAGAGAAAGTTTCAGCTTTTATACTATGACGAAGGTCTGGCGGTCGCTGGCTCTTGCTCTATAAGTTCATATCTCCCCCCGAAAAATTTTCCAGGCGCATATTCCCCCACCCCCGAAAAATTTCCCTGGCTACGCGCCTGTAGAGACATCAATCTTTATTTATATATCAATAAGCGTTTTGAAGGTACATCCAACATAATATTTTACATGTAATCCCAACCGGTGCCGTGCTCATAGCGTACACCCCATCAAGGGTGCTTGTAGCGTACATGTGGTGCTCGTAGCGTACATCTTCCCCTCCACCTGTTTCCGTTCTCACCACAGCAAATCCGACTAAATGTAGACCTACTTTAGTAGCGGCCATTTTAGTCCACAAAATCGTAGTTTAGAAAACAATAAAATATGGGGAAAAAACCACCTTCTTTAGCAAGAAAATTGAGTTGCTGGTCATCCTATTGCTGTTCTCTTTTTTAAAGGTGTGCAAGCAATCTGTGTACATAATGTATTATACTAGAAACCTCTTAAAATGATAAAAAACCATCATTTAAAAATATATTGCTATTTAAACTATTAATTTTTCTATCTGTATAAATGCCTTCTTGCTGCGTTCCCGGCTGAAAATCAAGCTATCAGAAAGAAGAAAATGTAAAAGTGTACAGGCATTAGGCGGTTTTACGGGGGGGGGGGTAATTACCCCTCCCAGGATTTTGAAAACGAAAGTGAAAAAAATAATTCTGCATAGGAAATTCACAATCGCGAATTACAGAGCCCGAGCCCGTCTCATTTTAGTAGGGGGGGGGGGGGAAACAATTTTGATCTATGGGGTCGAAGATGCATGGTTATTACTTTTGAGATTTACATACTTCATCAATTATATGATTAATTAAACACTTATTTCACATTTGATGATTGATTAAACATTGTATTCACATATATGAAGCGTGTATTGTGCAGTCAAAGGTGACCCTTTTCCTCTCTATGTCCCCCAGTAGTCACTCCTTCTCTGAGGTACTGAGTTTATATAAATTATAAAATAAATGGGGGGTGTTATATAAAATTATAAACCCCCTCCCAGACTGCAACTGTAGAACCGCCCTTGTATACAGGTTCCCGCAAGATGAACAAAGAAGGGCGGAATGAATGCGTAGGATTCCTAGAAATAATTGGACGCCAAACAAAAATACATATGATTGTATAAGCTCTTTATAAGATATAAATTTATCTTACAAAGCTTAAAAAAATTATTTTTAACTTTTTACATTATAATATGAATACTTTTTACTAATTTAATGGCAATTTGGTAAAGGGCTGAAGTATGTAGATCTAGGGTTCTGGCCTACAGCGCGACTGTTTTCAGTAGTTGTAACCTGAATAAGCGCTAGAACCCCTCAAAAAGTTCTCCGCTCAAGGCATGCCTTAATTAAGCAGGCAGCCCTCATGTAGATCTGCCTTAAACACAAAATCAAAATAACTCGCATGATAACTTACACTGAAAGTAAAAAGTTTTATAGTTTTAATATTAAATAAAAATCATTATTTCTTCCAGCCCTATACCCTATTAGAGAAGGTGTCTTACAAGCACTGACCTAGGGTTTTCTTCTTTAAATATTGATCTTAGACATATATAATTAATTACAAAGTTACTTTATGGTGTCGAATAAAATTTTCAGGAATGTAAGTAATGTAAGTAAATACAAACTTTTACTTTTTATACAGCCCTCTTACACAAATTCCAATCAATAAAATATACCCTTGCATTATGAGGTGATGTAGAAAGTTTAAGCTTTCTCATCAGAAGGCTTACAGATGTTCAATCAAAGTCTGTGAGGGGCAATAAGCTTTTCAATATCAAAAATAATAAACATATAATTATTAAAACTATTCAAACATAGCTAATTAACTATTAATTTTAATCACAGTTATACCCAATATTTTACATTTTAAGAAATGAATTTTAAATCATTTTAAGCCAGTTTCCTTCAAAAAGTCTTGCTGTTTTTTTTCACCATTTAAAAAGTTGTCTAAAAACATTACAGTTACACTAACATTTAATTTTAAAAAGATTTTTAAAAAGTTGTTTTTGACTTATTAATACCATAACTTAATTTTTAAAAAGGCATCTTTAAAATAAGAGTACCAATGTTTAAATTGATTATTTTCAGAAATAAAAATATTATATAAATATATATACTTATAAATCTTCCTTATTTTAAAATTTATTATTTAAAAACAAAGAGCTAACAAGAAAAATTACCATGAATCAGAATAAACTCTTGCACTTATAAAAAGAAAACCAGTAATAATAATCCATAGCTCAACGCTAGGTCTCCCTCAATCCGATCGAGCTCAGTAACGTAGCAATTCAGTAGGTTTGGAGGGGGGGGGGGATTCTGGACACTGAAAGACATCTATATATGATTATTTTTAGAGGTGTTCCGGATATCCGTATCCGTATCCGTATCCACGGATGAAAAAAAAAATATCTGTATCCGGATCCGCATTTTTTTAGCGGATCTTTTAACGATATTTCAGAATAAATGAAAGAAAGAAAACAAAATTATTTCGTTATTATTTATTTTTTTTATAATTAAACATAACGTGTTTACTTGCGTAATAGTCGCCCTCACATAATAGTTTCACCCCCGTTTTGAAGCAGACAAAATTTCTAAAAATATTTTTCCTCTAGAAAAGCCGCAGTCACGTATTCGACATTTATGTCTATAAAAAAATATTACTATAATAAAAATATTACTAAACAGAAAAATGCCTCTTTTTGCGTCTGAGATACCTTTTGTTTTACTTTAATGTTTTATAGCCAGCACTGTTTTTAATATTTGAAGCTCTATCCAGTATTCGAACATGCTAAAAGACATTCTGAAATATACACCGCTTGATACAATTTTTTATTTTAAACACTTCATTATAATTGGGAATCGGCCGTAAAACAGTTCCTTAAAAAAAAAAAAAATTACAATGACTTTTTCTTGACTTGATTTAAACTTCACCTTATTTGTTCAAAATAAATAGTAGTAATGAAATCTACAATTTTGTAGACTAAAATGGCCGCTACTAAAGTAGATCTATATTTAGCTGGATTTGCCTTTTTATTTCTTCTTTTCAATTATTACTGTGGTGAAAACAGGTGGCGGGGAAGATGTACGCTACGAGCACCACATGTACGCTACAAGCACGCTTGATGGGGTGTACGCTATGAGCACGTACGCTACGAGCACGGAACCTCCCAACCTCATAGGAGGTTCTCGATAATCCTTATTTTTAGATGAATAATATACAATACATGGTTTTGGAAAATCACAAAGAAATGGAACCTGCCTGCAATCGAACCGGGGACTGATTTACGGCGGGGCATTCGGGGCACGTGCCCTGGGCCCTCAATTTTTAGGGCCCCCAAAACTTCCTTTTATGTTATCATAATAGCTACTAAAATTATCTCTCAAGAGAAAAATTTCTGATTACTTCATTTCATCAAATATTCAAAATTTTTAATTTAATGTAACTTGTAACGCTAAAAATTATGCATTCGATTCGACATTCGATAAATTCGATATTCGCAAATTCGTTTGGACACCTCAGCATGCTCCTCCTTTTATCTTTTTCAAGGTGTGTGATGGCTGTAAATACCCATAAAAACATTTCAAAATCGAAAAATTATTGTGAAGCGATTGTTTTTACGAAGTGATATGTTTGTTTTAATAAATAGATTAGTCTAGTTCTAGTTCTACTTCATAAATCTGATGCTTGAGGCGTATGCTAAGGCCCGTGTAATGGCGGTTTTTGCTTTTTGTCTTCAAAAATGGACTGATTGACACTTCGAAGATTAAAACGGACTTCAGAACACGACAGTAAATATGTTGTTCCTTTTCCCTATTACCACTATTTCAAGCGATAATGATCAATACAAATTTCAAGATATTATGTTTAACCCATTAACGCTCAGTTATCTATTTTTAGACCTTCGCAAAATTTGTAGGTTGAAAAAATATAAGCATTAATTTATTTTCCTGTTTTAATTTCTCGAATAATAAAATCTGATTTCTATTAAATACTCAGCGATAAGAAAGTAAAATGAGAATCTTTCATAGCCTTATTCATATTTTTGGGAAAAGGTGTACATTCTTCATACCACACGAATGTCGGAAATGTATTTATCACTTCTGGCATCTTCATAAATCGGAAAATGAGCTGAAAAAATTTGGGCGCTAACGGGTTAACAAGCAAACCCCGGCTAAGTCAACATGAGTACATTTGGCAGACATTTTTCATGGGGCCCCTTTCATTCCAATATATTTTGATGTTTTTTGTCATACATAAAACATACAGTATGTAAACAGATATGTAAACAGATAGAGTATGTAAACAGATCCTGATTACCGAATAGGCCAACTAGACCTCATCCTAGGACCCCCAACTTTAGATTTTAATGTTAATTTTCGCTCCCAAGAATCTCAGCCGTTAGTTGATTTTTTAAAAGAAAAATTGGATCTAACTATGAATACTTCTCGATTTCAATCAACAACGCGTTTTGGTACAACGACAGATGCTGTATTTTCAAGAAAATTAGGAAATTTAGAGAGTAAAATTTATGTTTCACATTTTAGCTACCACAAACCTATAATTTCATACATAAAAAATTACGATGGCATTCAAGTACCTATTTCCAATGAATAATATGAATATAACATTTATATAGTCTTTGTAAAGTACATGAATAATAAATATAATTAAATTATAATATGATATTTATTTTAGTGATATGTGTCGTAAAAGTCAAAGAAGTTTTACTTCAACCGCGCGTAAAGATTACACGCATACATTTTTTTCTTGGCGTAGCCTTTTTTCCCACCTATTCCGAACCTTGTTTTTTTTTTTTTTTTTTTTTTTTTTTTTCCAATTTACATTTCCCACTTATCTCCATTAAGAATTAAAACGTGTTACCACTTTTTGGGGACAACCTGTATAATGTAGCTAATTTTTTATTCAACCGGTTATTTGAAGAGCTGTTATTATTATTCTGTCTATAGCAAAAGAAAAAACAGGGAAATAGTGACAAGAAATTATAGTAAAACTTAATTTGTTTGTGTTATGCTATACCGAGTCGCGATATCTGCTTTTTGGATGTTTAATTAATTCGAAAAGAAATACATTATATTATTAATTTAATTTCAGTTATCTTTAACATATACTAAAAGCATATAATTATTTCTGAAAATGTTGTTTCATCGTATTATACGATGGGAATCTGCGTATGGGGGAGTTGCCTTAGGCGTATAACTTTCTAAGGGGTTCTGACGCGTATTCACGTTACATCCGGGGAAAACCACCCCGAACTCTATACCGTTAAATTGACGGTCATCTGGTAGACTAGAACCATAGACCTTCAGTTGGCAGCGTCGGAGTCAACAAGGAATCCTCTGAGCCTTCACATACTGGTTTGCATATTTGTTATAAGTTAACTAGTACAGATCAAATCGACTACGTGAGATGCCAGAGAGCTCAATAAGAGTGTGGAAAGCAAATAAATTAGAAATATTATTAAAGGAGAAATTAATTAAAACGTAAGGGGGTGGGAATAATGACGTAAATTATTATTTCTGTGTGAAATAATAATTTATATAATTAGTTTGAGTACCTATATTGTTACAGTACATATATTGTTGAGTACATACATATGTTTGAGTGTTATAATTAGTTTGTGTACAGTGCTGGGTCTTTTTTTTTTTTCCTGTAAGTTTGTTTGGCCAGATGCTTCAATTTTATTCAGAGCAAAGTTATAGCAATTTGGAATTCCGTGACAAAAATGATCATTAATTAACCAAAAAATCATTAGGAGTCCACCTCAAATGTTCCTCCAGTCATTCAAAATAATGTCCACCTCCAGTTCACGGGTAAGAGATCCGCCTGCTATGTTGGAGTGTTTGTAAGCCCCAATTTTGAAACAAAAATTGGGGACATTTTATAAGTCCAATGCTTCTTCCTCAAGTAAGCTTCTACTTATTCAACTGAAACATAACTGACATCCATAAAATGAAGGAAACGTAATTGGGTTTTTTTTTTATTGGAAAGAAATAACTACAGCTCATATTCAAAATATTAGAATAATTGAGAAAAAGTAATAAGAAAGCAACCATTTTCCATTTATTTATTTTTGACACTAAGTAAATGCAATTAAATTCCTTATAAAGCAAATCTGGAATGTTTATATAAGTTTTTAACATTTACAAAATATAAAATACAATAAATTAGGTATACAATACCTTTCTGTAACACATCAAAATATTAGAATAAAATTTTAATTGGTTCAAAATATTAGAATATTTTAATTTACGCAACAATATTAACTTGTGAATATGAAGTAAATGGTAGTTAATATTTTGTAGCATACCCTTTAGCTTTAATAACAGCGTACAATCGATCTTGCATACTATATGCAAGGTGTTAACAAACATTTCTATCAATATTAACCCAAATTCATACGTCCACTTGCCACTAACTGTTTTACTTGAAGGAAGATTTTCTTGGAGTTTTTTCTTCATTGTACACCATAAGTTTTCGATGAGATAATGTCTGGTGAGTTTGGTGGCCAAGGAAGTACCTTAATGCTGCGTTGGCGGAACCAACTCTTAGTTGACACTGAGGTATGCAGTGACGCTAAATCTTGTTGAAAGATGAAATCATCTTCAAATAAATCTTTCTGATGATGGAATCGTGTAATATTCCAAAATTTCTTGATATGTCTGGAAATTCAACTTTTCGTAGACGATGCATAACTTTCCAGGTCCTTCTGCTCTCATGCAACCTCAAACCATGACACCATCAGCAAATTTTACCGAACGTTTAAGGCATTCTTTAACAAATACTTCTTGCTTCATTCTCCAAACTCAAATACTTATATTACCATATGATACACAACGCATACTTTCATCACTAAATAATATTTTTTCCCAATCTTCTTCGCTCCATAAACGTCTTAATTTACACCAGTTCAATCTTATACGCTTTTGTTTTGCAGTTATGAGAGGTTTTGTTTTCGGTACACGAAAACAAAACCGTTGAAACAACGAGATTGAAATTTAAATTTATAGAGATGTCTTAATGTTTTCGATGTAGAAACTTCAATTCTTCCTTTCCATTTGTGGTGCAAGAATCGCACACTTTTAAAGCGGTTTTTCTTAACTATAAGCTTCAGTTTCCTGTCATCTCTAGCGATGTTTTTTGGTTTTTGACTACCATTGCGGGATTATTTTAAAATTTTCTATTTTTTAAATATTGTGTTGGTATTTTACTGACGCTTGATTGCGAACAATGTAAGTAAATCGCTATATAACATTGATTTTTACCGTGCCGATACAAATCAACCATACGAAGTTTAATAGATTCAGGAATACCATTCACACTACCCATTTTAAGACGAAAAAGCAAATGAACTGCAAAAAGAATACGGCTTTCAAATAAAATTGTCTGAATTTAATCAATGGTGCCACCAGTTATGAATTGGGGATAATTAAAGAAGAATTAATGTGAAATATTCTAATACTATTTTGAACCACTTGAATAAATATTCTATTTCGACTTTTCAAAATAATTTTTTTTCGGTTAATCTTTTCAAAAATGATATTAATTTTAAGATAATATAATAAATAAGTTTAATCAACAATAAGATCTTAATAAAAAATATCGTTTGCATATTTGCATTAAAAGACATGAAATTACCAAACGATATTTTCAATTTGTAAAAAAAAAAAAAAAAATGCAATTATTCTGATATTTTCAATAAGAGCTGTATTACAATTAAAATTTTGTCCCTGATTTCTGTTTTACATTTTGGGGATAAATAAAAAAAAAATCGTGAAATTGAATCTTACGTTTGGCCACTTTAAAGTAAATGAAACTGATCCAAATGATGAAAAACCAGTTTTAAAGAAGAAAGAGACATCTTAGCTCAGGGGCGATACTCCCCCCCCCCCCCGAAATTTTTGGATTAGTGATGAAATTCCGTCTATTTATACACATATAAGTTCATATCCCCCCCCCCCGAAAAATTTTCCAAGCGCATATCCCCTCCCCCCCCGAAAAATTTTCCTGGCTACGCGCCTGTCTTAGCCTATAGAAATTACGGAATTGAGAGAAATTCCCGACAAAAAAGACAAAGTGGAAACGCACCTTCAGAGTGGATATGAGTCCAACTTGGTGATGATATTACAGGGGCCAGAAACCAATTTAACATCGCTATAAAATATTTGATCAATTTACAGGTATCTTCAAGGTGATTACCATATATTTTATCTTCTATAACAAATTCATAGGGCACTGGGAAAGTTTTGCTATATGGCGAAACATAGAATTGCAGAATATTGCTTGTTGTTGAAGGAGTGAAAAATCTTTTTTTGGAAATTCATTTGAATTGGGTCCCTGATAGCATGATGACCCACCCCCAAGTGACATACAAAATTCGATCACCAGTAGTCATTGTGGGGTTAATATGCCCGTCTCTCGTGTCGATCACCTTGTGACTCCACAATGTGGTCAAGAGTATTATGTATTTATGCAATCATTATTCTCTTTCGTAATTTGTGTGCGACCCCTGAAATGCGATCATCTGACGTGATTTTCCCCCCCTCCAAGAGCCATTGACAGTGGCACTAGTCAGTACATATTTATTTTCATAACTCTGAGCCTTTTTATGATCAAAGACTGGAATTTTTTCCATCACTTAATTAATGTATGGGGCACATTTTATGATTTTAGAGAGGGGGGGGGGCTCCAAACGGAGGCCATATAAAAATTTTAATTTTATATTTATTTAGATTTAATCTCCAGAAAATTTTAATTGATACCATAAAATTCTGTACCCTTTTTTTTACGTATCTTAGCAACTTAGTCAGTGTTTGTGCGACGCCCTGTATATTAGTGAAGTTAATAGGTACTAATAAAATAAGTACTAACCTGTTCTATCTAATTGCATACCAATTTCCGTGGATCTACTTAGAAAGAATGATTATTTGTTTATCTTTTAGAAAATGAACCGAGAATTTCCGAATTCACCATTTTATCGTTTTCTCAAAGACATTTTAGACCAAGGGACATGTAGGTGCATCAGATGGTATTGCAGAGATAGCGGTACGTTCTGTGTCAAGTGGAAGCGTTGCTTTTCAGAAGGGTGGTCAATACACGACGCTGATGTTTTCGTAGTCTGGGCGTACTCTAAAGGTAATAAATAAACACTTTATTAGTCTGTTTTTATTTTTTTTAAATAATCCGTAGGCAAACAGAACGCTTATAAATTGCTTTTATCCAATCATATGTATGTAAGAACTTGAAGTCATACATATTCACTCTTAGACTGAAAATGGCATTTTCTTTCATATCCGCAATCATTCCATTTATACTATAGAGCTCCTAAAACATATATGAGCAAGCCTCCGGCACGCAGGCCATATGTGGTCCGGCCTGGCTTTTGATTCGGCCCGCGGAACATATCAAAACAGCATATAAAACCCACATAAACCACTCAAAATCCCGTATAAATCCCAATTATACTGCCCGCAACTTCGCTAACATCCTGAAGTTTGGCCCCCAACTTTCCGGAATAACACAACACCCTAGAATAACACAATAGGTAGGTGCCTGTTTCTGCTTTTAAGAACAGAAAAATTTTGCCAACATCCTACATGGGTGAATTCAGTGTTCATTTGGGGCTTTTGGAAGGAAAGTCTGTTCAACGATATTTTTAAGGTGAAAACTACATTGTTTATGCCTGAAAATATTACGTTTTTTTCATAGCAACTACAGAAAAGCAAAATGTTATTCTACGTAGAACTATCAGCCATTTGAATTCTATTTTAGGATAGAATAAAACAAATGAACTTGACTATTTTTTTAAAAAGTGGCCTCAGTTAAGATCCGTCGAATTTAATATTTTAGTATTATCTCAAGGGCGGATTTTCTCGGCGGGAGGGGGGCGACAACCCCCCCCCCAAGAAAAAAGAAATTAATGTAAAAGATCCTATTTTACTTCCATAAAATGGATGCACATATGTCAATCTTCTAACTAACCGCCCCCAAAGACAAACTAACCTCATCCCCACCCCCAACAAACTTGCATTAATCCGCCACTGTAATCTGCAGAAAATTTGAGTTTTTTGGGATATTTCCGGAGTGATTGGAGGAGTTTGATTCTGAAGATACAAATATTTAACCCTTTTGTGCCCAGTATTTTATCTATAGGATGCGAAAATTTTAACTTTTTCACTCTTGGTCCCAAATAATCAGTGTTATTGAACTTTCATATCCTTAAGGTATGAGACTGCCCCAAAATATCCCTGTTTTGTAAAAAAATAAATAAATAAATTCTTATTTGCTTATTTTACAGGTCACACGATTAGGATTCCAAAACCATTTTATTTTTCTTTCTACAATAACTAGAATCTAAGTTATACAAGAAATAATGAGCCAGAAGGATAGTATTTTGTACAGCTGCGGAAAAAAAAACGCCCACTTGCTCTTTATTTCGCCGTCGTTCGTCGTACAGCAACGTTATATATGTCATTCGTTTGCAAATAACATATACTTTAATTTACTATTAATTTAATTTGCACAAGGGGCCGTCTTCATATTTAATTCTGCATCACCTTCAATTTTCTCAATGGCAACACTGTATTTTCACTTTATTAAACGAAAGAAAACCTTCAAATTACCCTAAATATAAAATTTCACCAATTTTCTACGATAATTTCCGGAGATATTGCAAATTATTTTTTGAGCGATTTTAAGGGACTTTCTGCAAGTTGAAAGACGCTATTTGTAGCTCCGAACTTTCCGCCTTTCATCAATTTCCAGAGTTAAAAAATAAATATTTTCAAGGAAAACACTGTTTCTAATCTTTTTTGTACTGAGAATATCAGGGGTAGGAATTAGAATATTTAGTCAGTGGTCCAAATGACTCGTAAGTCCATAACTTCCTCGGTTCATACACATGATTTAAAGGAAAAATGCAAAAAGACTGCTCACGATTTTGAAAATCTTTCTAATTTTGAAATCGTTATTGAGTATTCCTCTTGAAGGTTCTCTTAGACAGGTGAAATGCTGCCAGGAGTGACAGTCTGTTCTCTGCTCTTCTGGCTGCAAGCATGAATGTTACTCAGCTACGGTCGAACTTGAAGAATGGTTTCATGATTGAAAATTTATATGTTTAATTCCATGTAAAAAGCGCAATTTACTTTTACGCCAACCCAATATTATCACTGTGTTTGTTATTTCACTTTCTTCATTTAATAGTATCGTCTGCAATGTGAAATATTCTTATAACTTTTGGCGGTATTTTAATTTGTAGTCAGATGAAAATTTACACAGAAAAACGTGATTTTGAATATTTTTCTGAATGTTTAATAAAGTATGAGGAAGTCCAAAGACCTGATGTTTCCAATATTAAAAAAGGTCAAATTCATTCTAGTAATTTTGAGGATGTTAGTTTTTCAGAAATAGAACGTTGTATTGGAAGACCTACATCTACTGCATCTAATTCTATACATAGAAAATATTTTATTTGGTTGGATATGGTAGCGAACGCAACAATAGAAGCTGTATAGAATCACCATCAAACTGTAAAAACTTCTAGCTTATTTGCTTCAACATTTGATATTTTTTAATACCGCTATCTTTTACTATTTTTGCACAAAAGAAATCTAATTTACGTTTATTTTAAGCAATTTTCAAAAAATTGTCACTTAATAAATTTATATATCCCTTAACTCATGAAAATAACACATTTTATTTAATATAAATTGAACTATGTAAATTATGTTTGGGTCGTTTATTTCTAATAGTACGAATAAAAATCAGCTTTTTATTACCAATATTATATTAGATATGAATTAAAGTACGAAAAAAATATTTTATATAGGGGAGGGGATTTTGGAAGCTCATAACTCACCCATTTTCTGTTCAAATCCATTGAAAATTGGTATCCGGGGTTAAAATGAGCTAAATTTTTGAAATATGAAGTGAAATCTAGGGATTGCTATTTGGGGGGGTGCGAATTTTAATATGTAGGTCTCCCTTTGTGCAATTTTTATGCATAGAAAATTAAAGTGTACGTCATTCGTAAACGATTGGTATCTGTAACTTTTCTGTACGACGTACGTCTACCGAAAAAAGTACAAGTAGGCTTTTTTTCCGCAGCTGTAAATCTTGAGTAGTATTTTGTACATGAGAATCTTAACGAGTTTTCTTAAAAAGTCTGTTTCTCGTAAATTTTCTTTACTATAAATGTCATATCTCATAACGTGTTTAAGATACTGACTGACTGAAAATTCTGCCAGGATATTTTGATGATGCAATAGTTTTTTATTATGTTTGAAGCACAGTAAATTTGAAGCCTTTGTGGGCTGAAAAAAGATTATATTACGTCAGATTTGCAATCGTAACAGGTTTCTGCTTCCTCTCTCAGAAGCGCCTTTTTGGCATATTTTACTTTAATGCCATGCGCCAACTTTCAAATTTATTCTTTCACATTTTCCTTTAATTTTATTGGTTTAAATTTTATGGTTGCTCTGTAATTGACGTTGTTTATCTCGGCTAAGTTTTTGCTTTCGTCAATGTGAAGTTTGGTGTTGGCATAATTTTTAAGCATTCTACCTTTATTCAACTGTTCTAGCAGAACGTATAGTCTATCTGGCCGCCAACAGCCGTTATTTTTAATATGTAATTCTGTAATAGTCTTTTTAAATGAACCGTTTTTTTAAGTACCGTACGTCTTCATAATTTATTCAACTGAAGTGTGCAATTTAATGAAATTAAGGTTTTTGCCGCCACATCGCTTAATATTTTAGAAATTTTAAATAGCCCAAGTAAAATACATCTTTCAGGTTGATTTTAATCATATTCGGTGATATTTTCAAATGTACCACTCCTCAATCCGAATGAAAACAAACAAAAATGTGTTTTGAAGTATACCGAGTCAAATGAAATCCTAATTTACCCATGTTCCTGTAACGATTTAATAATACATAATCAATATGAAAAAATATATTATATTATAAAAAAATTCCTGTCTTTGGAATTTTATACATTAATTTTTGATAACAAATTATATGAAGTACATACAATACGTTACAAGTTATGACTTTTTTCAATTTTTTAAATTCCTCAGTAAACTTTCGAGTTTTTTTTACTAATCATTAAGAATTGAAAATTTCTTTTTAACATCGGAGAGGTCATTTTTCAGCATTCGTAACTCATATACAAGTCATTGGAATTTTATTTCCTTATTTTTAACATATTGGTTTCAAATATCAAGAAAACAACATTCTATCTTACAGGAAGGATTTGTATAAATTATAAGCAAGAATTTTCAAAAGAATTTCTGAAAGAAGCGAAGCATGCTTTTAAAATGGCCTTAAACTACTTGCAGAGAACAGGATTACTTATAAAACTTTCATTTATACAGGAGACGCCGACGGATGCTGATTATGAATATTGGCAATTTACTGGTTGGTAAGTACGAAATGTCGATTCTTTTTTATTCGATTTACTTCCTTGTACGAAGTAAAGGTAGTACAAGATGCCCAAGAACTGTTGGACACATTACAATGTTAAATTATTTAAAAAAAAAAAAAAAAAACGGTACGAACCGGGTATTTGAATGATGGCCAACTTAGTGCTACATCTTCCTTTCTTATAATTTTGTACCAAAAATCTGTTAGATGGAGTTAGATGCCAAGGACTTTGGCAAGAGATTCAGAAGAGCGTATAATGGACATGGTGACTGTAGCAAAGATTTGGCAATGCGAATTTTTCAACAGTACCGCTCACCTCCACATTGGTCAACGTCTGTGCGCTATTGCCTCAATCAACATTTCGCAAACGGATGGATAAGTCGTGGTGGTCCAATTCGATGTCCTCCTCAATCGCCGGATTTAACTCCCTTGAATTTTTTCCCTAAATTTATTTATTTTATTTATTTATTTTATTTATTATTATTTTTTTTTTTTTTTTGGGGGGGGGGGTAACATCTCTACGTTTGTATGTAACTCGCATCACTCAAAAACGCTTAGCTGTAGAATGCTGAAACTTCATATTTAGGACTGTAGTAGCATCTAATTGCGCACTCTTTTTTAATGCAATCGAGTGGTTAGTATATTCACGGGATCAAAGAACAGACTTTTCAATTTAAAGTCTGTGGCTAGTTTCTACGCATAAAAAGTCAATGGACAGTCATTGTTTGCACCATACCCAAAATCTCGGCTACTGTCGTACTGATGGCGAAATATCTCTAAATTCGAAGCCAAAATAAGATTCTAAAACTGAGCCCAGCTTGGAGATATCTCTTATATTTGACGAAAAATCAACAGTTATTGATGTTTATTGTATATCAGCTTGAAATGAAATAATTTTGAATGGAGTGCATTAAAATACGTATAATTTAATAGACGTACAAGTAACGTGGTGCCCACGTCAGAAATTTTTATACAACAAAGCTATAGTAAATCGACGCTTGATTTCATCCATGTAACTCCACGTTCATTCTTCTCGTGGTTGGATTGCTGTGTTAGTTGGATATTTTCATGCGCGACTTACACTAAATTATTTTATTCTTAAAAGTATTTTTTTTTTTTTTTTTTTTGTTAAATCAATCCTTTTTAAAGCTGTGATAACGAAATGTTCATAATGTATGACAAAAAATCTCAAAAAGAAACTGCTGTTTAAAATAAGAAATAAATAAAACTTAGTAAAATATCACACATAAAATGTATTTATTAGTCTGTACACATGTTTTGGACAAAACTTTCGACCTTCTTCAGCGCCCACACACAGTGTCGTGGAAGTGGGGACTGAAAAATAAGCAAACAAAAGCAAAGAGGGAATAGCCAATCAGAAGGAAAAAAGCAAGAAACTAAGCGTTAATAAAAGAAGGGGAAAAGAAAAGAGGGGATAGATACAATTTACAAAATAGATAAATATAAAATATGAAAAAATAAATAAGAATGGGCGACAATGCACAGTGCTTTGTATGTTTTTGTTTTGTACATTTTTCCGTTCTTATTTACTTATTTTTTTATATTTTATTTTACTTTTTATCTATTTTTTAATTTTACCTACCCTCAATTTCTTTTTCCTTCTTTTATTCTCCCTGGTTTCTTGCTTTTTCCCTCTTCCGCTTGGCAACTCTCTCTTCACTTTTGTTTATTTTTCAGTCCCCACTTTTCTACCGACACTGTGCGGTGCTGCTCAAGAAAGGTCGGAATTGTTTTGGCAAAAAGCGCATATAGACCGATAAGTACCTTTTATGTGTGTTATTTTACAAAATTTTATTTATTTAATCCAATATGTACGTAATCGTACTAACAGATCGCAGAATGCAATTCTACACAAAGTTATCTTTATCTATAAAATAAAACAAAATAAATAAAAATAAATAAGTGGGCAGTGTAAATTCAAAAAATGTTTAAAATAAGGTAGGAAAAAAGACTACGTTAAGAAAAATTCCTCGAGTTAATTTTCAGAAAAAATTCTCTTACAAAAAATTCCCAGTTATTAAAATGTGCCCCATACACTAATGAGGTGATGTATAAAATTCCAACCTTTCACCAAAGAGATTTCTTTAAACAAAGATAGCCAGACTTGTAGAGGGGGGTGAAGATTATACACCTCCTTACGTTGCGCACTAAAAGTGCTTACTTTAAAATAAGTCGTAAGACAGCATCTCAACAACTAACATATTTTATTGATAAAAAATAAAATGAATAAACCTTAAGGATAACACTTAACATAACAAAATTATCAGTCGCGAGCTATAGAACATAATGCTGCTATTTTCCTTTAGCAGCTTCACTCACAGCTGGGTGTTTACTTGCCAACTATCCCAGCTGTGAGTGATAATATACTTGCCAACCATCTACTCCGGAGAGACTGTTGAAGGTAAATTTGCATCTTCTTGAATTCGCGGGACTTTCCGCTGTGGGTGTGTTCGCAAACTGACTCGCTGGTTGTCAGCTCGCAAACTGTTCGTAAACCGACGAAATCAACGCCACAGTACTCCCCCGCGAGACCGAAGGAGGTGGCATTCTGAAATGGACTGAACGTCCGTATCTTGTAACATAAGAGTCTTTTCCACCGACACGGAGGACGATACTGGAACAGTCCAATTGTTCATTCAAAAGGTATGCCGGTTTTAGGCGGTCTATAGAAACTGTGCGGGATTGTCCTTTGATGCTTAAAGTATAATATTTATTATTACGAGAAAGTACTTCATAAGAGCCGTCGTATGGCTGTTGCAATGGCTTGCGGACAGAGTCTCGTCGTACGAACACGTGAGTAGATGTTGGTAGATCTTTGTGAACGAAGATATGTTTACCATGGTGCTTAGCAGGAACAGGCCGTAATCGTTGCATACCTGCTTGAAGCTGCAAGATGAAATTCGCAGTTCCAGGAACTTGTTTGGTGGAACGAAAAAACTCTCCAGGAAGTCGCAAAGTTTCTCCGTAAAGCATTTCAGCTGGAGATTTTCCGATGTCTTCCTTCAAGCTTGTTCGGATACCTAGCAACACCAAAGGCAAAACAGTCATCCAACGTTCCGTGGCGTGGCATTTGATAGAGTCTTTGAGTTGTCTGATGACGTTCAATCATTCCATTTGAAATCGGATGATAACTGGTTGTTCGGATTCGTTCCGACCCTAAAAAACGAGTAAATGCATTGAAAAGGTCGCACTCGAACTGGGAGCCTCTATCTGTAGTGATGGTATCGGGAACACCGAATCGTGAAATCCATCCGAACAAGAAGGTTTCAGCACAAGTCTCAGCTTTCTGGTCAGCCATAGGAAATACCTCTGGCCATCGTGAAAATCTGTCGATGCACGTGAGACGGTAAACATTACCGTTGGAAGGGGGCAAAGGACCTATAATATCTAAGTGAACATGGTTGAAGCGGCCTGAAACAATGGGAAAATCTCCGATGACAGACTTTGTGTGTCTAGAGATCTTTCTTTTTTGGCAAGGGACGCAAAATTTTGCAAATTTTTTACAGTCCTTGTCAATAGAAGGCCATATGAATCTGTCCTTCGCAAGCTTCGCCGTAATACGGCCACTAGGATGAGAGAGGGAATGAATTTTTTCAAACACAGTCTTTCTGAAGGCTTGGGGGATGTAAGGGCGTATGACCCCAGTAGAGACATCACAGTAAAGTTTAGTACCAGAATCTGAAATTGTGAAATGCTTGAAATCCAATCCGGAGCCACCACTCATTAATTTTTTAAGTTCCCCATCCTCCTGTTGTTCGCGAGAAATTGCTGCGTAATCCAAGTTGCTAGGCAAGTTAATTTCCGCGATTCTAGAACAAGCATCAGCAACCGCATTGTCCTGACCAGAGACAAAACGAATGTCTGTGGAAAACTGAGAGATGAACTCTAACTGTCGGAGTTGTCGGGGAGAACATTTATCAGCTTTTTGTGTAAATGCATAAATGAGCGGTTTATGATCACAGTAAATGACAAATTGTCTACCTTCCAAAAAATGTCGGAAATGACGAATGGATGAGTAAACAGCCAGTAACTCTCGATCGTATACACTGTAGCGTTTCTCAGTCTGCGTTAATTTGCGTGAGAAAAATGCCAATGGCTCCGGCCCTTTCTCGGACGCCTGGTTCAAAACTGATCCTAATGCGAAGTCCGAGCAATCGGTCATAAGTGACAATTCAGAGTCCGGTCTAGGATGAGCGAGCATTGTAGCATTTGCTAGCATAGTTTTACATGCCTCAAAAGCATCCTGCGTTTCGGGAGACCACTGAACATGCGTTTTATCGCGTTTTTTACGACTTTTAATCAACTCATGTAGGGGAGCTTGCGTATGTGCAGCTTTTGGGAAAAAACGATGGTAGAAGTTTAGAAGGGCTAAAAAGCGCCGTAGTTCATGTACCGTCTGGGGTAAAGGAAAATAGGATATAGCTTCAATTTTTTCGGGCAAGGTGTAGATTCCTGCCTCAGTAACTAAATATCCTAGAAATGGCATTTGTGCTTTACCAAAAATGCATTTTGCGACATTTAGAACAATGCGATATTGATCTAGGCGTGTAAAAATTTTGCGCAGGTGCTGAATGTGAGTTTCCTCATCTTTTGAAGCGACTAAAATGTCGTCGAGGTAAACGTAGCAATCCAAGTCCCTGAAAACTTCATCCATAAACCTTTGGAATGTTCGACCAGCATTTCCGAGTCCATAAGGCATTCTATTGTAGTGAAATAGGCCTACTGGTGTAATTACTGCGGTTTTAGGAATGTCTTCCTTGTTAACCGGGATCTGATTATAGGCTTTAACTAGATCCAATTTAGAAAATATCCGTTTACCATGCAATTCCATTGCAAAATCGTGGATATGAGGTAATGGATAGCGGTCGGGTAAAGTGACAGCATTCAACCTCCTAAAGTCGCCACATATGCGCCATGAGCAGTCTTTTTTCTTGACTAAATGTATCGGGCTAGCCCATGGGCTATTCGATCGACTGACAATACCTTGTGCTAATAAGGCTTCAAATTCCTGTTTAACTGCTTTTAGTTTGTCAGGGGATAAACGTCTGGCTTTAGATGTTACCGGTGGACCTTTAGTTAAGATACAATGTGTTGTAGAATGGTTAACTGCAGGTAGGTTATTAGCGGGTCTTAGTTATATTTGGAAATTCAGAAAGTAATTTATGATATGGCGTATCGCCGCAAACCGTTGTGAGGCCAGTAGAGGGCCCAAAAGATGAATTTGCATTAACTTTGCAGGACGTTACCTGGTCAATCAAACAGAGATTCTTAACATCAATTAACAATGAAAATAGTTCCAAAAAGTCCACACCTAATATCGGCTTTGAAACTTCCGCAATAACAAAATTCCACGGATATGATCGTTTTAGGCCAAAGTCCAAAACCAGATTTCTATTTCCGAATGTTTTTATTTCAGTGCCATTTGCTGCGTAAAGAAAAAATTTTGAACTGGGTACTTTCTTACCAGTTAATATTTGATTTACAGGCAGAACTGAGCATGCTGCTCCACTGTCTATCAAAAAACTAATTCCAGTTTTACGGTCACGAATGTATAAGCGACGAACACGCTGACAAGCATCAGTGGCCGCCAGTTCGTATGAGCCTGCAAGTTTTTCTGGGAAAGTACAAGGAGGGACGCATTTAGTAGCTTTTTCCGCAAAGCGTGCGTGGTACCAGCAGAAGCGAGGGTTGAATTTTTTGTGGGAAGGGGATAGAGATCGGGACCGCTTATTACGTCCTCTAAAAGAGTGGACGAGCCAAGGTGTCCAATCGTTTAGCTATCGCGTCGATTTTTTTTTTTATTAGATTCTGTAGTACATCTAAAGAAGGGGAAAGGGTTGTAACCGAATTCACCGCCATTGGAGTTTCTGTGACCTCAGATATCTTATCCGCTATTAAAGCCAACCCATCTAAATCTTCTTTGCAAACAGACAAGATCTGTTGCATCGAAACTGGTAAACGTGTTAAAAAGAGGGTTTTTAATACATCATTGTCCACTTGCTTTTGAGCCAATGCCTTCATTTGCATGAGCAATTGGGATGGTTTCTTATCACCGAGTATTAAGTCCTGCAGCAATGCCTTTAAACGGGTTTGTTCCGAATCTGCATAATGTGAAATTATGACTTTTTTTAAGCACTCATAAGGTGTATCCGTTGGAGGGGATCGGATTATGTCACTAACCGTAACTAAAATTTCACAGTCCAACGCTGCAACTACACTATGAAACTTTGTTAACTCTGTACTTATACCGGTTGTAGCAAATTGGGATTCCAGTTGAAGGAACCATAGTTCAGGGTTGTTTTTCCAAAATGGTGGAGCTTTAAACGCTACTCTACCAACTTCGATATTACCAGGAGTATCCTGTATAATGTTTTTTGTATCACCTAAAGGTAATGACATCTTTTAAGCACGACACTATATGTTATGAGCTAGAGTTGGTGGTCCGGAAGGGAAGTCAAAGCAAATTCACATACCTTTGCGTAGTCCCATAGGCACAGATGAAGACGAGTGAAGAGTAGCAACATTCGGGTCACCAACGTAGAGGGGAATCCTTGCGGAGATGATTGAAGACTTGGAACGTCGTCGTTGAAGGATGTAAATTCATAATCACCTACAATCCGACGTCAGGGTCACCAATGTAGAGGGGGGTGAAGATTATACACCTCCTTACGTTGCTGCTTACTTTAAAATAAGTCGTAAGACAACATCTCAACAACTAACATATTTTATTGATAAAAAATAAAATGAATAAACTTTAAGGATAACACATAACATAACAAAATTATCAGTCGCGAGCTATAGAACATAATGCTGCTATTTTCCTTTAGCAGCTTCACTCACAGCTGGGTGTTTATATACTTGCCAACCATCTACTCCGGAGAGACTGGTGAAGGTCAATTTGCATCTTCTTGAATTCGCGGGACTTTCCGCTCTGGGTGTGTTCGCAAACTGACTCGCTGGTTGTCAGCTCGCAAACTGTTTGTTCGTAAACCGACGAAATCAACGCCACAGCACAGACTATATATGAATTAGAATCTAAACGGCTCTTGCCAGAGAGCAAAAAATTGTTTTCCTCGTAATTTATGTACGACCCCTGAAATACGATCATCAGACGAGTGTATTTTTCACTTCGATAGCGATTGAAAAGTTATTTAAGTCAATATATATTTATCTTCATACCTCTGACACTTTTTAAGATATAGTTCTCAAATTTTTTTCATCATCTCATTAGTGTATGACGCATGCTTTACTGACTGGGAATTTTTCTGTGTGGGAGTCATATATAAATTTAAATGGTGTATCTTTTTGAAAATTAACGGGAGGAATTTTTTCTTAAAGCAGTCTCTTCTTACCTTATTCTGAACTTTTTTTTTTTTTTTTTTGGTGGCATCAGAATTTCTGGTTGTGGTATATATATAACGCCTCCTAAAAGTTCGTAAAACTAATATCGAATCACCTGTAAAATTAAACTAAGATATTTTTATTGCGACGTTATAATCAAACCCCCCCTCCCCTTATTCTACAGAATTCTATAGCATTTCCACAAATACCTAGTTCTTGAACGAAACATTCGATAAAATGTAAGCTGCCCTCTTCAATCAAATAAACAGCTCCTTTCCATTCCATTTTTTCACTTTGAATTTCTTGTCTATATTTCAAGTTTGTGGTCCTTTTGTAACCAAAATTGAATGTATCTTAATCACCATTCACCCAAAAGGCTCTGCATTAACATACGTTAGGACATTGGAAATCGGAACTATGAACTGATTCTAGTTCTACCAAATTCAAGGGACAGGAGACCTCATGTCATAGTTTTCGTTTAGAGCTACTTCCGCGCCTTGAGGTTTTCCAGCCCCGATCCGTATCTTCTTCGGTGTGGGATTTCTGTTTATGGACATCCCTAGGGCAGCGGTTCCAAAGCTTTCAACATTGTGCCCCTCCAACTAAGGATAACTCACGATGGTGTCCCCCTCTCCTCACATTCCTCAGCATGCATATATACAGTTATTTTATTTTATTTTTTTCACAATGAATTAAGTCGCTTTACTACAAAATAATGTTATAGGAAAAGTTTGAATAAAGATTTTAAGAGGAAATCGATATTTTGGAGTAAAAATAAGAATAAAAAAGATGATTTTTTTTAAACAACATTATCACTTACTCTTTCCCGTTTTTTTTTTTTTTTTTTTTTTTTTTTCGATCCCCCTGCAAGCGCAGGGGGCCACTTTCCACCGGTTGAAAACCGCTGTCCTAGGGCTGCTCGCGACCGCCGATAGCACTTTCGGAGCCATAAATTTAGCACCAAATATGTACACCGTTTATACACGGTGGTCTTCAGTGGTACATCAGGAAGTGAAAGCGCAAACCTCCGGTTATTAGTCATATCTTAACCGCTGAGCTATCACAGTACAATAAAATAAATAAAAAATTTGTGAAAAAAAAAACACATATAAAGTTACTCATAAGATGTAACGATCGTTTCGACCAAAAAATTCTTTCGGTCTTCATCAGACAAGTCCTTCGACCACAGAGCCTTCTATAGAATACTTCACTTATTGAACCATCTAAGTATTTCCATTAAATCAGTACACTAAAACTATTCTTCGTCAACTGCTATATGTAAAAAGCAATATTGGAAAAAATTATTATGAATGGAGACTCGTTCACGAACCTTCGCATAGCCATATTGGCATCTTTGAATCCAGATAAGTCACGATATCGAATGGCTAACACAAAACAGCCGGCCCATGGTAGAGTGGGTAAGACACTGAATGTTGGAGGTTGGTTGAAGTGTAGAGGTCCGAGTTACTGACACAGCGCGCGGTTGTCATCTAACTTCTGGAATGTAGGGCGGTTTTCCCCTGATGCAACGTGAATACGCTTTAGAACCCCTAAAAATGTTCTCCACCCAAAGGTATTTTTTTCCTTTCGCAGATAGCCCTAGAGTGCTTTGACTGAGTGGAAGGGCTTGTCTGATGAAGACCGAAAGAATTTTTTGGTCGAAACGATCATTATATCTCATGAGTAACTTTTTATGTGTATTTTTTTCACAAAGTTTTTATTTATTTTATCATTTAACACCAGTATTTTGAGTGTTTTTTTGTTGTTGTTGTTGTTTTTCGTATCACAGTACAAATTGTATTCTTTTGTTGGACTATCATGTTATTCAGGCAATTAATTCTAATAAATGATTTGTTTTATTATCTTTTGCAGATTCCGAATTTTTTCGCCAGCCAAGTTCAGACCTCTTACAATCTAGTTCAACTTTTGACTTTCAGCATACTTCCATCAACTTCAGTGACTTTTCTTCAAACCATTTGGATCGCATAAATATAGCTAGTCTTCAAAGTCTAAATAACAGAAAATTGAACATTCAACAAGATTATAGCTATTTTCATGAATTTTAATCAAAAACTAATTTACATTCCTTAGATGCAACTACTCATTTAAATCCAAATAAACTGCCACGGCATTCAACATATATTTCATAAATCTCGTCCATTCTGCTCGGAAGATTCCTCAAGCGAGAATAAACATATTTATTCAAAGCTGAAAAACAGTCTGTCGTTGATTGAAGAAGGCATTTTCAATTTCATTGGGTTATGTTCGCATAATTCTTATCAAGAAGAAACATCTATTTATCAGAATTTAAAAAAAAAAAAAAAAAAAAAAAAAAAAAGGCACTGCCAGTTTTAAATATGCTTTTAACAATTCTAATGCATTCTGTTAGTAAGATTCTTTAATCATGCATATGCACCTAATCATAGAGATATAAATAACAGACTGCAGACTGTTTAAGATTTTATCATTTTGAGAGAGTTATCTTTCAGTGGGTTTTATCCCATGAATGCAGATGAACATCCATTGCTAAACCAAGACCCCCCCCCCCTTATCATACACAGACCTAACCATTCGACATAAGTCCACGGGAGAAATGTCCAAGGGGCGTGAATACTCAGAACATTCATAACTTTGAAAGGCTTTCAACGTCCTCAAACGACGATTAAGGTAAACTAGCTGCGTGCCCGTTCTCCGCACGGTAGGGAACGAAACTTTTTCTTATGTGTATAATTCGATTTAATTCCAGTGATTTGGAATCTTAAAATAAGCAAAATGATTTGACTCTTCGCGTAAAGTTACTCCTTACTTATTCGTAAAGTTAGTATAAGTACTGACCTGTGACCATTGTTAATATTATGACGCAAAAAAACTATGTCGGTGTCATTCACGATCAGTAAAGAAAAGCGTGACGGTTTTCAGTGAAAATTCCTAATTTTCAGAATGTCTCATTTCTGCATCATACTCTTTTTTAGATTTAAGTTATGCCATTAATACCTTAGATACTACATGAAGTGGAGAACCGTTTTATTTTATAATTAAATAGATGTGTACCCACTCTTCGCAAGGCAAGAGCAGAACATTTTCCTAAAATGTGATCAGAACTACTTGTGACAAAACAGAATCTCCAAGAAAAAAGAAAGTTCTGTTACAGTCTTTTCTGTTGAAACTACCGCGGGATATATTAACGCGACGTAGAATTACTTAATGTTTTGTTAGCTGTGATGTAATACGGATGTTAAAAAATGAATAGAAGACTTAGTTTCACAAAATATTCATTAATGCGGTATATTGTGGTTTGATCAATATTCCCTTATCATATCTACTTACTATTAATTATACTATCTTTTACTGATACCAATACAATATACTGTCGTTTTGCAACCGTTAATGCTTAATTTAAAGAAACGGTTTAGATGTAGGCGAATGTAGGCTTTTACTCTTTGGTGATTCCACGGAGATATACTATAGGAGTGGACACTAGAGATGAGTTCGGGCTCATTTTTTGAAGCCAGAGCCCGAAGACTTTTAATCCGAGCCCGCCCGAGCCCGAGGAATATTATTAAAGTTGGAGCCCGAGCCCGCCCGAGCCCGAAATGTCAGCTAAAGACAAATAAAATGAACTACTTCATTAATAGGATACAGTAAATTTTGGAGCTTCACACACCTTCTAGACCCCCGTGCCGCTATTTTTTGAAATAAGTACATCTATTTATCCCATAAATCACTTTTTAAAATTTGTTTCAAGGAGTATGCTCAACAAAGGAGAAATTTTTCACGAGCCCGAGCCCGCCCGAGCCCGAACGCAATCGTGAATTACAGAGCCCGAGCCCGAGTCGGGCCCGGGCTCGGGCTCGGGCTGAGCCCGTCTCATCTCTAGTGGACACTCTGCATAGCTGTAATGTTAAACTTTTGGTACCCCAAATAAGTTTCAATTATGTAAACATTGGAAATCTAGTGACGTGCAGCGATCCTAGCGGCAAAAGAATAAAGCATTTCCCGTGCTGATTGATAACTAATTTTACTTGTTTTTAATTTTCCGACCTAGCATGTGAACGAGATTATGAACGCGAGCACTAAATTTTAAATATTTATTTCGCTTTTGCTTACATGGTTGCCTTAGTAACAAATGTATAAAAAAAGATTTAAGAAATGTTCTAGCTTAAGATTATTAAAATATTGAGTTTATATTTGTGAACGAGTGTGCATATCGTGGCTCACAGAAAAGAAGTTTTCGTCTGCCGCGGTATATATTTACACTAGCTGCGTGCCCGTTCTCCGCACGGCAGGGAACGAAAATATTTCTTACATGTATAATTCGAATTGATTCCAATGGTTTGGAATCTAAAAATAAACAAAATGACTTGACTCTTGGCGTAAAACTACTCATTAGTTATTCGTAAAGTTAGTATAAGTACTGACCTGTGACCATTGTTAATATCATGACGGAAAAAACTGTGTCGGTGTCATTCACGATCAGAAAAGATAAAAGCGTTACGGTTTGCAGTGAAAATTCCTAATTTTCAAAATGTCTCATTTCTGCATCATACTCTTTTTTAGATTTAAGTTATGCCATTAATACCTTAGATACTACATGATGTGGAGAACCGTTTTATTTTATAATTAAATAGTTGTGTACCCGCTCTTCGCAAAGCAAGAGGAGAAAATTTTCCTAAAATGTGACCATAACTACTTGTGACAAAACAGAATCTCCAAGAAAAAAAAAGTTCAGATACTGTGTTTTCTGTGGAAACTACCGCGGGATATATTAACGCGACTTAAAATTATTTAATGTTTAGTTAGCTGTGATGTAAGACGGCGGTTGAAAAACGAATAGAAACGAATAGTTTCACGAAGTATTTATTAATGCAGTATGTGCTTTGATCAATATTGCCCTAGCATATCTACTAACTATTACTTATACTTTCTTTTACTGATACCAATATATTTTCGTTTTTCCATCTTTAATGCTTAATTTAAAGAAACGGTTTAGATATTTGCTACGAATGTAGTCTTTTATTGTTTGGCGATTCTTTGCAATTTACGCATTAGCATAAACGATAATCGTTTCACTTTATCGTTGCCATTAAAACAGCTTTCCATACATTTTTATGCACAATTCTTGTCAGATTGACGTATTTAGCTCCGCAAAATATTTCTTGCAATTCGAAAATGTGTCCCGTTTAAAAACTCAATCGAAAATAATGCTGGGTAATTCATTGTTTAAAAAACAGCATTCATTTCTTTTTCTGGCAACGTAATATAAAACATGGAATTATTTCGTAGGTGCGTGTGACTCCATTATTCTGATTGAGTTTCGAAAGGGGTTTTAAACTCGTTACACGAAAATGATGTAGATTTCGCATGCGAAAATTCAGTTATTTTAAAGTAATTTTATTTATTTTTTTCAACTGGCAATTTTATTCATTGTTACTGTTCCCAAGACAACCATAGCGGAAGATATCATACCGAAATCTTGAAGCAGCTTTTTTTGAAATAAAAATCCTTCTTTACATAAAAATTCGTAAAAAATCTCCTAATTTATATTTTTTCTCCGTTCTTCTTTTAAAAGTGGGCGAATTGTATGCTCCGTCTTTAGCCACAATATAAAAAAGTTATGACGGATAGAATTAAAGATGCACCGGTTTTAAAATTATTTTACGCAAACTTCGTCAAAAGAGAAATTATTTTTAAAAATTCCCCAAAAATCGGCAAAATATGTTACATAGTCAAAACAAACTGTTTTCGAAAGAAAATTTTCTCCTCTGTCCGATGATGCAAACATCGTTTTATTGCGAGTGCAATGACCGGTGTTATTACGTATTATGCAAGAAAAATCGCTAAAAATCGGACAAAACATAAAATAAAACCTTTTCTAATTCGAATTTCGAAAAAATCGCTCCGAGGCGTGTTAGGATCTATCCTAGTGAAGCCGTATGCAAAATTCGGTAGGTCTGCGACCAACCGTCTCGTCGCAATGCGATCGAGCGACGGGCGCAAAAAGATTGGTGGTCACAAACCTACCTACAAACCTAGCTACATACAATGTTTACTCTCGGATTTTATTATATATAAGATTAGAAAATGGTGCGAGTTCTTAATGTAACATGAATTTAACATTTTAACATGAGTTTTTTAGCGGCAATTTAAAGCTGTGTTAAAATTTGTCACAGCATGAAATAAATGTAAATACTGCTTTTTTGAGTGTGATCGTCATTATAAATGAACACTTTTTAAATATTGCATTCACACATACAACATTCTTCTAAATTTACTACTATTTCTTAAAATACAGCTTTTGGGCAAAATAATAACACGACATTACATATATAATATTACTTCGCTTCGAAATTATTGCCTATATTAATTACGAAATAATATTCTAAGACAATTAGGTAATTAAAACACACCTGAAGACAGAAATTATTATATATCACGTTCATAAGACTATGTATTTCATATTTTTTTGAAGTTCCGCTAATTCAACGATCTCCATTTACTTCGTATCGATGGAAATATAAACAACCTGGATGCGCAGAAGCAGGAGATGCGCAGTTACCCAGTGTGCGTAGCGCCATCTGTTTGCAACAACAACGTTATCCGACTTTCTAAGAGAATTGTCCCCTCCTATACATTTACCTTCGTGGGTGATTCTTTGCAATTTACGCATTAGCATAAACGATAATTATTGCAGTTTATGGTTGCCACTAAATCAGCTCTCCATAAATTTTTACTCATAGTTCTTCTCAGATTGGTGTATTTAGCACCAGGGGCCTATTATCGCACGGGCAAATCGGGACTTTTCCCAGGGGCCTCCGGCTCGAAATGGCCCCCAATTTCAAATGTTGTCCTTTTTTTACAAAAATGTTTATGAAAAATAAAACAAATTTCATACATGGGGGGCCCCAAAATTCATCAATTCCGGGGCCCCCTATTGGTCATAATCAGGCCCTGTTTAATACCGCAATATATTTCCTGCTTTCGAAAACGTGACCCGTTTAAGATCTCAATCGAAAATAATGCTGGATAATTCACTGGTGAAAAAACAGCATTCAATTATTTTTCTGGCAACGTAAAGTAAAATATAGAATTATTTCATGCGTGGCGTATGCTTTGCTCGTGAGTCCGTTATTCTGATTGAGTTTCGAAAGAGATTTTACACTTATGACATCAAAATCACGCACTTTTCACATGCGAAAACTCAGTTATTTTAAAGTAATTTTATTTATTTATTTTTTCAACTGGCAATTTTAATAATTGTTACTGTCTCCAAGACAACCAAAACGCAAGATATCATACCGAAAATTTTAAGCTGCTAATATTGAAATGAAAATAATTCTTTACTTAAAAGTTCGTAAAAAATCTCCTAATTTATATTTTTCTCTGGTTTTTCTTTTAAAAGAGGGCGAAATGTATGCTCCGTCATTTGACAAAATATAAAAAAGTTATGACGGATAGAATTCAAGATGCAGCAATTTTAAAAATATTTTACGAAAGTCAGCGTCAAATTTAATTTTATTTGAAAAATTCCCAAAAATCTGAAAATTATGTTACACAGTCCGAACAAACAATTTATAAAAGAAAATTTTCTCCTCTATCCGATGATGTAAATTTCGTTTTCTTGCGAGTGTAATTACCGGCGTTATTACGTATTAAGCGAGAAAAATGGCTAAAAATAGGACAAAACATAAAATAAAACATTTTCTAATTCGAATTTAGAAAAAATCGCTCCGAGGCGTGTTAGGATCTGTCCTAGTGAAGCCGTATGCAAAATTTAGTAGGTCTGCGACCAACCGTCTCGGCGCAATGCGATCCAGAGACGCGCGCAAAAAGATCGGTGGTCACAAACTTGCCGACAAACCTACATAGCTACATACAATGTTTACTCTCGGATTTTATTATATAAGAAGACTAGGCGGAGCAGCAATAGCTCGCTAGGGCCAAGTCTAGAAGGCTTTTCAGGGCATTATCTACAAATTGAATACATTAATTCATTAAAGTCTAAATAACAGACTACCGATCATACGAGAAAAATGTAGCAATTTGAGTGAATTCTCTTCAAATTATTCTTATCCCGTTAATACAGAGATTCATCAGAGTGTAGATTACAAGCTGCCACAGACATATAAAGCTGACCTTGTATAGTCAGGTTATTTACATAATACAATCTATTTCCATCAAAAAGTCAAAGCAGTATGTAGATTTCATTGGACGGTCAATTGTGGATTGATCATAACGCTTTTCTTCACAGTATATTTGAGTCGAGCAGTACAAAAGTATATCATTCGTTCAAATTATTTCAATGCGTTGAACTGAAAGATTTAAAGAATGCTCTTCAAGTAACTTTCATAAGATAATCCTTTATCGAAAATGAAAGAGCTAAATCACGTATAACGAACCAATGTCGACAAACCTTAAACAAATAAAGCAATAGGATATTATCAATTTTTCTAACCAATAAAATCAAAATAGAATAGTGAGGGTCACGCCCCTGCTCCTTCACTGTATTGTTTTTATAAGATAAACAATTGAAATTTGAGTTAAGATTCTTAAGAGTGGAGACGCATTGACACGGAAGGAGACAACGAGTCTTCTTTTTGTGTTCGAAACATGGTACGAAAGTACCAGAGACAATTTAGTTAAATGCTCCAGTTAGACTTCACTTAATCAGAAAACTCCGCACTTTCAGCTGTTTCTTGAAAACAAGCCCCGTGGAGACCAAATCAGGCAATAAACTTACATTTATTATTTAGTCAAGATTTCTCAGATGATTTATTGTACATATATTTGATTTTATGTATACATATTGTGACTATAACTAATCGAAGGCTGAATAAAGAGAATAACTCAAGTCTGCCTTTGAATTCGACTTACACTATCAATATTTAATTCATACATTGCTTTACACCAATTCATAAATATTAACAAGTAGTACACATATAGCCTACTGGAACTTTTCTTTTAATTGCAAAAAACTGATGGGGAGAAGCTTTACGATGAGTTCCAAATCTTTTATTCCGTTTTGGCAGTTACACTGATAAGAGATAAGCTGACGTCGGATCGCTAAAAACACGTATGAGAGCAGTATGAGGAAGGTCTTGTCTCCTCATGACCGAACAGCAAACGTACATCGATATTCCTATCAATGTCGATGCACATGCACAGTTACATCTGAAGTTTATCACATGACGGACACTCCGGTCGGACAGTGAAAATTCGACAATCGTATCAATAAAATATTAAAAATCCATCATCGAGGTCGTGAGAAAGAATGTCAGAAATCATAGATTTAAATCCCTGTTTGGTTTCCAACTCGGTTTATTATTATAATACCCCCTCCCCTCTTCCCTACTAGCAAAAGAGGCCTGGCAATGCAGCATAAGCGTAAAGTTTTCAAAATAATTGGGGGGGGGGGCGGACCCCACAACCACATATATTTACGTCAGTGGCGTATATACATATATGTGAGTTGCAAAAGTCGTAACCCTCCCCCATGAAAAATTTCTGGCTACGCCACTGATTCACGTACATATAACTTACTCATAGTTGCCAACTAATATGGAATATAATTATCCACTTTTTCCACATGATTTTTCGGCTTAAAATATAGCAAAATTTTTGTAATGCGCGCGCGAGCTGGTTACTAGTTTGAAAAAAATAATTTAAAAATATACTGCTTACAAAAAGTGGTTAGTTATATTCCGTAGTAGTTGGCAGCTATGACTTACTATATATAAGTGTAAATTATTGGAGGCGCTCGATCTCTATGGGTCCATAGAATTCTACACCAATGTAAGGTAAGTATCCATGTTAGTATCTTCATACCATGTTATAAGTTAAAAATAGAAGCAAAGTAAAAAATCCAAAGGAGGAAAAAAAAAAACATTTTCGATGAGATAGTGCATTTTAGACAATCTGAACTTTTCTTCATTTCATACTTTACATTGCATAATCTGGTTTTAATTAATCAGAGCCTGGCGACGGCAGCTTATAGTAACATTTTGTGTTACAGGGCGTCACAATGAATACTAAATCATGATTGAAATCAAAAGATGAAAAAAATTTAAAAGTAAAGGTTTTTTTAAACATTTGTAAATGGCTTGAATACTTCTTTTTATGCTAGTATAAATTAGTTTTCTGCATTTAGTGATAAATTATTGGGTGGGCTCAGCCCCTATTCACAATTTATTGGGGGGGGCTCGAGCCCCACGGGCCCATATAACTCTACGCCTATGCAATGCAGTGTCCCTCACGATTTGTAATTTTTTTTCCACAAATAAATGATTTCCTCAGGATGTTCCCATAAAAACGAAATCGTTCGAATGCAAGAAGTTTCGTCACGTTCCCAGAGAAGCATGAAATTCGATAATAAAAATAGAAAATGAAATTATTTATTTTAGGCGGACGAAGATTAAATATATTGAGTGTAGACATGCTTTCGTCAAATATTTTTTCTGTCGCCCGATGTCCATCTGTTGATGTCTAACACAACAAAAATTCAGCAATTGGATGGTAAAATTTAAGGATATTCCAGACATCCATTCAAAATTTAAGCACATTCCAGGCCTTGAAGTTTTTTTTTTTTGTAAATTCAAGGACATTCCAGGTTTTCAAGGACACGTGGCCACCCTGAGTATCACATGTGCTAAAAAAGATGCAATTATTGGTTGTTAAACTGCCCGGGCAGGCTAACTTAAGGAAATTCTTTCGAGGTATGGCGACAGCAGACCGTGGGGAAACGGAGGAGATATATTACTTGCGTTTGTATTAAATTTAGATCCTGATACAAATCCTTTGTTTAAAACGAAAGTTACTACGCCCTGAAGAATTTTGAAGCAAGCAAATACAAATTTGGAATTTTGAGAGGATGTTTAATTTTATATGTTATATATATGTAGTATGTTTTGTGTTTTACTTATTAGTTTATATATATATATATATATATATATATATATATATATATATATATATATATAATATATATATATATATTTATATATGTAATATTTATATGTAATATATATATTTATATATATATATATATATATATATATAATATATATATATATATATATATATATATATTTATATATATATATATATATATATATATATATATATATATATAATATATATATAATATATATATATATATATATATATATATATATATATATATATATATATATATATATATATATAATATATATATATATTTATATATGTAATATTTATATGTAATATATATATTTATATATATTTATATATATAATATATTTATATATATATATATATATATATATATATATATATATATATTTATATATATATATTTATATATATATATATTGGCATTACTTGTCTATTGATTGCATTAAGCCTTTTCTGATGGCAACATGCACTAATACTGCCTCCATTACTGAGCTTTGATCTTCGTGTCGGTCCACTTCCTCGTTGTTTATTTCTAATAGCTACGGTCGCGCCCCCAAGTTACAAAAGGACCCTAATTTTGGTCAGGTAACTTGCAGAAACCTAGCTATTATTGTTTTTTTCGATTAAATTGAAATGTGTGTGCGGTGGCGCCTGATGATAGAGCACACCATTTCAATATTAATTCCATTTTCCGACTATTTCTGATTACATGTGATTAGGCTTAAAAGCACACCAGTTCTAATTTGGCGCTTTATATTCAATTTTTCCACTCTTTCATTGCCTTAAAAGGCTATATTTAAACACTTATCCGGTATAAGCTCGTTAATTGGCACCATGTGCTATCTACTTTTTTATTTTTTTATATTTTTTTCACTTTATCATTGGATGATCTTGGGATTTCACTTTACGTAAGTAAGCTATTATATATTATATATATAATAATATATATATATATATATATATATATATATATATAATAGGAAGATTTGCAATTACTAAAAAAAGGCTCCTAAATTACATACAAGCTTTATACAGGTATGTTAACTCCAACACTCGATTTGGGAGCACCCCGGGAGCAGAAAAAATTTCATTTGGGAGCACCTCGGGAGCAGAAAATTCCATTTGGGAGCAGAAAAATTCTATTTGGGAGCAGAAAAATTCCATTTGGGAGCACCTCGGGAGCACAAAAAAATAGTTTCCGAGAGGAAAACTAAGATTCGAGATCAGAATTAACATGATTTTGGAGCATAAAATTGAAGATTTAGGAACACAATAAATGCATACAAGAAAAGCAAAGTTTGCGAGCAAACACCATTTGCTAAAAGCAAAACACTATTTGAAAGCACTTCAGGAAAGCTCTGGGAAAAAAAAAGGGTGTATACAGGCTATGCTATCAGCAACTTGGTAAAAACAATACATGGATTTACATGGACGGAAGGAATTTTTTTTTTGTGTGTGTGTGTGTGAAACTGCTCTTTTTAATGGTTTTCATATAAATGCTAAATGGAAAGAGAGTGAGAGGGAAGTCTTTATTATATGCAATGGTACTTTTAATGCATGTTCGAAGGTTGTAAAAATACTAATATTTAAATGGTAGAATTAACATTTCTGCCGTTTATATCATTCTAGAATTATGTATTCAAAATTTAGTCTATTTTAAAATAAAGATTTTAATTACGGATCTATAAATGAAATTCGTAACACATTCTGAAAAATTTGCGGACGCACTTTGGCTGAACACGGGCCCAGAGGCGTCGCCCCGTCTGCCCGCCCACCCCAGTCTGCCCCCTCTCGTAGAGCCTGCACACACACAAAAAGAAAAACAGTGGTGTGGTTTTAAGAAAAAAGGTTTAGGAACACTGGCAACTGAAGACTCAAAAATCATGCGTCCATGATGAAAAGTGAAGAACGCTTACTTTTGCTGACATAAGCTCGAATGAAGAAGTAGTGAGACGGCATCTCCCCGCTCATGATCTTCACGTGCCGAAAATGTCTAGCCCGGCCCGGCATTTAATCAAAATAAAAAATTCAGACCCGGTCCAGCTCGTATATTAATCATGATTTAAGGAAGGGGGGGGGGGGGAATCACAAGCCAATCGTTTGGTCTTTCCAAATCGTTTGGTCAAATTTTAAGCCAATCGTTTGGTCCAAATTTTAGGAGAGCAAA
This sequence comes from Cheiracanthium punctorium, assembly GCA_038373885.1. Lineage (NCBI taxonomy): Eukaryota > Metazoa > Arthropoda > Arachnida > Araneae > Cheiracanthiidae > Cheiracanthium > Cheiracanthium punctorium. The sequence continues at coordinate 1,536,886 of JAWZYV010012008.1, forward strand.
AATTTCCGGAAAGGCTCGATTTTGCAAGCGCAGAGGATCGTCTTTAAGAGTATACGCTTGTTCCGGTCCATTCTAGAAAATGCTGAGGTCAGCCCGTGCCTTGAATGAATCGTGCTGCAAAAGCCTGGGCCCGCACAGATCTCTACCCCCCGCGACTACACCACTGGCAGCGGATTTCCGGATTATTTTGAAATGAAATATTCTATTAATTCAGACAGCCTAGATTCTGATTTCTAAACCGGTCATGCTTCCAAATTTCATTCTTGCTACGGGCCGGGTCATGAACCGTGATTTTTTAGGGGCTGGGACGTCACCGTAATATACTGTTTTCTTTACGGACCGGTCTGGTTTAGATCAGGGCGGCCCTGCGGTACATGACTCCCACTCCACCCTGCAAACGTAGAAAAAGACGTCCCTTTTACTTTTTTCAAAATTGCTCTTATGATTTTAAGTTGGAAATCGTGTCCCTTCATAAACAAAAAACGGTGCCCGTTGCGATGATTACTTGTTTGCCTATCTGGCCGGCCCTGATTGAGGTGACTAACAAAGCCCGATTGGTCCGATCCGGGGCGGGTAGAATGGCTTCGGAATGCAGCTTTCGTACGCAGTTTGAATCTTGCTTTACTGCTAACTAGCTTTCCATACACGCTTTAAAAGATAAATGAGCGTGGCAAAAATTTAACAAAGAGTCAAAATGACATATTCGGCGCAGACCGGCTAAAAGCGCAGTTCGGCGCACCCTGAAAGAGTCAAAATGACGTATTCGGCGCAGACCGGCGCAAAAATCGGCTAAAAGCGCAGTTCGGCGCAAGAATTTGTGTTTCGGCGCAGAATTAACATCCCTGTTTATAATATCAAAACATATTTTATGATATCTCAGTGTTAGAAATGATTAATATTATAGATGCATTGCAGTGAAAACTGGAATAAAGTGGACGGGAATGGACATCGCAACCGCTTGGAGGGTTAAATCTAAGTTTTTACATAAAAGTGATGTGTGGCTTATCAAGGCAGGAAGTTTCTTTTCATGAAACGAGACCAACATTATGTTTCTGGACTCAAATCTTTCCAATTTATTATGGAAAAACTGTTTTTTTTTTTTTGCGAAAAACCGCGGTTTTTCTAAACTTAAACCTCATTGCGGCACGGGTTAATATTATGCAAATGAGCTGAAACTTTACCTATCTCATTTTGTAGCCCATTGGCAACTTTTTGAGGGGTGCTTTTCATCGACAGCGTCCTCCCCCATGTGAAAGCTATAGCTACGTGTACGTTCGCTCTCTTAAAAGTCAGTTACTGGTGCAGCTACCTCCTGTCTGACGAACTATGCTAATCAACGCTATTAAAATTAAAACTATTGTTTAGTGTGCTCGATAGATGGCAGCACTAAATCAATTTACGAGGACACTCACTATTTATTACATCCTCCTCCAAACTTATTTATACTAAACGTAGTTGCGCTTTAAGGTTTATTTCATAATCTGCTGTTAGCTTTTGTTTATCTTAAAACATAACTAATGTTAGAATTGTAATATCTCAAATAAGTTTAGGGCGGATTAAAAAAGTAGGCGTTATCGATATATAATAAAAATTAATTTCGCAAGGAAACAAAATACATGGAATTTGATATCCAATACACAGATAAATAAATATTTTATTTAGTATATATTACACCTTTCAGCTACATAACTTTAGAATAAGAAAAAACTTCTTTTTATTATAACTGTTGTCCTGGCAAACAAGGAAAGAAAAAGAAAAAATGAATCCCGGTTGCCAATCCGCGCACACGAAAAGTGTTATAGGAAAGGAGGATGCAGGTCATTCGCAATAACAGTGTGTTATTTTGTTGGAATGTAATTAAATAATTTAATTATTCTTAAATCGGAAGACAAACACGACACACTCATGGATTATGATGCACATTCCAAAGAATATTTTAAATGGTGAAGTATAATTGGAATATGCTTGGCGAAGATTGTGAACAAGTTCTGGTAGATTATTTTGATAGATTTCGAATTCAAAGATCTGAGTTTTAATGGGAAATACAGCACACTAATAAATGATATGCATTCCAACTTAACGGAATGAAAAATAGGGACGGCGCATGGATTATTATAATATAAGCTTTTAATATATAGCCTTTTAGTGCGTTTTTAAAACACAAGTGTTTCAGTCTAATTTTTTTCCATTTCTAACTTAGCCGTGTATTAGATTGTGATGTGTACTATTATTAAACTATATAGAATAAAGCCTGTAGTGGAGACAATTACAACGGGTGCAAGACACTCGGAATATTTAATATTTACCCACTTAAAACAAATAACTTCCTATTCAATTCTATTTTTATTATATACTGAAATGAGAATCGCATACTCTGCAAAAACTTTTCGCATTCGAAACATTTTGTTTGGTAAGAACAAGCTCCCTTATATCAATGCTTAAAAAAACCATTTATTTTTGAAAGGACAAACTATTTTAAGTGAATTGGAATCGTTAATATTCCCTTCAAAGCCTGGCAACCGTGACTTCAGTATGACATCAGTGTCACTTGCAACACCAAATTGTTAAAAAAAATCAGAAAACTGATGGATTATCCGATTTTAAAGTATCGCAGATTTTACATAGTTAAGAAAATTTTCAGGCCGAGCGTATCAAAGGTGTGAATTTTAAGTTTTTAGGCAATAACATTTGAATCTATTTGGATTAATGACGGTACATGTTTTGTTTTTGAGTGGTTATAGCAGAATTGTGACAGAGTCAGGGATCAGCCTAACTATATAGTAGGTTATTATGTATTTTCTATTCATTCGAGGTTCGTGTGTTGTCATTAGGAACCATAGATGTTGATTCATTCGAGGTTTGATTCTTCGAGGAATTTTTTTTTTTTTTCCAAGCCCATTCGTTTGTTCTATTATTGTTAGCACTTAAGTAGTTGTTCAAGTTACTATAAAGTTATAGTAAAGGAATATTTTTTATCTATTCTTTGGTCGATTCAATTTGATTTTGAAGTGTGCTTTTATTGTAATAATTTAAATCGAGTTACACTTTTCCTTTTCTTAAGCGTGAGTTTATTAAAGAAAATTATGTTTAAAGCATATTTATGCAAGATTATACTTATATAGCAACTATATTTATGTAAGATTGAATTTACGTTTGATAAACCGGCAGCAGCACTTGGCCCAAATGCGTGAACGTGCAGCTCAAACACAAGCAGATGAAACAGATGATCAGTATTTGGAAGAACGACATGGAACAGCTAGACGTCGACAAATACTTCAGGTAAACAGTCAAAGTATCTACAAATCTGGATACTTATTTAGCATCCATTTTCAAAAAAAGTATGTGCCATTTCAGGCTGCCCACCACAGCACAGCCACAGAAAGTTGCTTTAGTAGCCTTCAGGGTACAAAATATTAGCCCGATACATAGTAGCCTTTAGGGTAAAAATAATGCTTTTTTAACAATCTAAACAGACTGAAATCTGTTTAGATTGTTAAAAGGGCAAATTAAACATTTTTGTTTCCTGAAGGAAGTTTATATAATAATTAGACAAGTTTCTAGGAACAATTATGTTTGTGTTTTGTTCCGACATCTCGACTGCCTACTGAAACTTTCTACAAACCCCAGACTTTAAAGCACACTTTCAATACAAATCCGACAATGCAGCAGAGTTTCTGCAACAATATGAATGATATACCACTGTGTCGTCCCGAAAGTTGGCTGCATTATGTTTTATAAATGTCAAAGTTTTGACAATTTTTTTTTTATTATGAAAACTCATCTTTTAGTGTAGTGAACTATAATGAAACAACGCAGGCATTATCAATCCAGCTTATTTGTTCTGGCCAGATATTTCTCGAAATCTACGTGCAGACACTGTTGTGCTATGCTCAGTGATTATCAAGCTGTTAGTAGCGTGGTTACACGTCCTAAACTGAAAACATTCTAGGTGAAAAACAGAAATTGCATCGATACTCCTACAAAAATAGCTGCCATTTTCCTCAAAATAGTTGCTTTTTAGCTGTTTTTACATGTAAATACAGAGGGTGTTTATGCAGTTTTAGAACGATTTTGGGGCCGTTTAATTAATGTTTAAAATGTAAAGACTATTTTTTTAAATTTTCGATCTGATAGCCTTTTTTCTGGACTACAAGTCTGCATTGTGATTTACTTAATAGAAGAGCTTTTCGTAAAATTTCCAAGGGTATTGCTTTCCATTCCTCTTCCACTACTTTCTAGAGTCCATCTATCGTGGTGGGTTTGCATTTAGAAAGAGCTCTTTTTCACAGACCAAAGGCCCAATAGTCCATAGGTGAAACATCAGGGGACTTGGCAGGAATACGATTAAAAGGTATATATGCAATACCTGTATCAGTCTTCATTTTTTCAAGGAATGCAATGGTAGTTTTCGAAGTATGACTTGTGTTGACCCACGTGTCTCGACAAAAGCTGGTGAAAATGATGTTTTTTAGTTTTTTTAAGTTGTAAATCTTGGTTTATTATTTTATTACCAGCAATTTCACTTTAGAAACGTTTGAAACAGTACGTACTTTTTTCAGATATTAGAGTCTTCTTTCCATGTAGAAACAATGATTGACGGTTTTTACCTTGCCGATTAATAATGTTGCTTATTTTGCACTTAGAAATTTTAATACCATGCATTTCACAACGTTTTTAAATTATGGAATAAGAATATTTCTCTTCAGAAAGCACAAAACCATATCCTTCAATCCACCGCTTGTTTACATATGACATTTTGAAAGAAGAATAAATTTAAAAGTAGCAGACTACATTTCTCATTTCAAATAATAAGCTGTAGCCAAAAATTTTTATTCTGAAACATTTACTTTTTTAATTCTTTATTGAAGTTGTTCTAAAAATGTGTAAACACCCTCCGCAGTCACCATAGTTGCCTATTCTCGATTATAGTAGGAAATAGTCTCCTTTTAGTCGCCAGTGGACAACCTCGTAAAATCCTTATTTAAATGCAAAAAGAAATACTTTAGATGTTCTGCTTTACCAACCATGGCAACTGAATAATGTACCTAATGCCCTGTAGCATTTAATATTAGAACTAAGCATGAATACATGTTAGGATAAGGAAAAAATCTCTGTGCTCTAATTTGATCCTATCTTATTTAGCTGCTTTTCCAACACTGTGTATTCATTCATTTCAAACATAGTTGTCTGGCTGATAATATTTTTCAGGGAGATCACTATAGTTCAAAATATTGTTTCAGGTTTCACACTTATACATATTATACTCATTTTTTTCCAAAAAGGATCTACAAATTAAAAACTCCAATCCAACTCCTAACTTACGATCACAGTTATTTTACAAATAGTAATATGTTTTGGTTAAGATTTAAAAAAAAATTCTCTTAAGGAATTTAAAGCTTGCTTTAGGACCATAGAATACTGCCAGGAGATAACCCAAATTTTTAGAAGTATCGCAGCAAATATTAAAAAAATGTATTAATAAAATATTGGGAAAATAGTTGTGATATGACTTATAATACCTGTGAATGGTATCTGAAATAAATACAAAACAAATTAACCCCTTCTGGTAAAATAGGTCATATCACTGGTTTTCCATGCAATACAGCACAATGATGCTGCCTTGAGATTTATTAATTTGCCAATTCCTGTAAACAGTAATTTTTAGCTTAAAATACAGCGTCATGTGTGCTACAAAAATAAAGTGAGAAGTGAGACTAGCAGTGTGAACTAAGGATGAAACAGATATCCGACACATACTGCACTTTGCCTATCCAGACAATATCCCAAAATAATTGGTAGTAGCTGGAAATTCTATACAAACAACCAGCTGAGTAGATAAGATGAGATATATAAATGAAAGAAGTCTAAAAACTACATTAAAAATGTATTTAAAAGCATGTAAATAAAATGAATAAAAAGAAGGATTAGTAAATTATGATTCAGAGGAAGATTTTTGCAACTGAAGAGATAAGCCTTTTGCATGATGCAAAAAGACTGCCTTGAAATGTACACATTTTTGTGTGTTGTTTTATGCCATTAATTTTAAATTTTAACACAAGTTTTTTTGTTGAGTGTTCTTTTTTAAGACGAAGTAACTATTCTGTATACTTTAGTAAAGTATGTTTGTTTGTTTTATTTTTTTTCACCAATTAACCATGTTTCCGAGAAAGTCTCTCATACTACTGCCTGCTGAAGTTTTTTTTTTCTTACTTAATTTAAGCTGATTCATCAATGAAATTATCTGCATCGACTCTACAGTGGAACAGGCACTATTTTCATGGAACCAATCCCAAAAGAATTCAATGTTGTAATTAGAAGATTTGAAACTAATGAGAAAACTACTTACAATAAAACTGTAAATGAAGATAGTAACATAAACAATATATTTGGAATCTACCAAACAATAAATTTCATGCAATTCATAGAACCTTTAAAACATGCAGATGACAAAAGATTTACAAACTTCTACAAACGTTTTGCAAAATTTCAAAAATTTTCAATGTCTACAGTTTTAGATGAGTAATACTTACAATTAAGATCATCACCAAGCATTTAAATAAATTTTAATCGATGAATATTTCAAACATATATACCTAACTGAAACTCAATCGAATGCGCCGTTTAAACACTAGCAGGGCTGCCAACCTATTACAACCTTTATGTGTAGTACAAAGACCAAAAATGTGTAGTTTTCAATGTTTTATGTGTAGTGGCACGCTTTTATTATATTAGAAGCGACTTGGGACCATAATATTTTGTATCATGTACACAAAAATATTCTCAAACTATTGCATTCTATCCCATTAAAACTATTTTTTTTTTTTTAATTACACTGATAAAGAGAAAAATCTTATACTCATTAAATAACAATAACAAATCCTACAAAATATTTATTTTTCATTTAAATGAAGCACAGTGGCATGTTTTGCTCTCAAAATATCATCTTTTGAAAAAGTTTTCTCATAGCATTTTATATTTTTAATACACATGTTCACTTTCTCAACAAGAATTGCGTTTAAAGTGTCTATGCTTAATGAAGCACGAAAATCCGTCATATTATTTCTCACTAGGCTGAATACTCTTTCGCTGCAGCATTACTTTGAGGCACAAGTAAAATTGAAAGCATAATTTTCGGGAGCAAAGTGTACTTACATGCCCCATTTTCATTTTTTACATCGGAAATCATAGCCCATGCTGTATCAGCATTGCAGGATAATATGCTTGCCTCAAAAGCATCCACTTGATAATGAACAAATTCCATTTCTAGATTATCAAAATCTTCTTTACGCAAATTTGGATCTGCTATCTCGGCATGTTTTAAAAAATCATCGCAGAAGGGAAACTTTTTTATTGCGTATGTGCATGCAGTTTCATAGAACCTTCTTACTGAAGAAAAAAATGCACATTTCTGTGCATCAGTTAATGCTGGTTCAGCAAGATATCCTCTGGTTTGCGATCCAATTACTAGATCCTCATCCACTTTTTGATATTTTTTCCTCTGGAATTTTACCTGTGTACAATCCTGTAATATTTCTGGCAAGGTTGTAGGATCAACAAATCCTTCAAAAAAAGGAATTTAGATATCTTCTAACAAGATGAATTTGAGGTGCATCACTCTGCAATTTCGCATTTAATGTCGTGAAAATGGGCAGAGTAGCCTGCAAAAAGAGTAAATACAGTTTTGTGTCGGGAGACTGCAGCATCCGTTTGGCATGTACAAACTTCCCATCCTCATTTGACTCCTCCGTGTCTGAACAAAAATACTCTTTTACAGCATCCCATTTATATAATAATCTGTTTACAGCATCCAAGAGGGAAAGCCATCGTGTCGAAACATATTTCAAAATTTTGTATGCTTTCAGGCCACACTCTTCTTGACAATCTTCAAATCTTTAGTCTTTTAAAACTGCGATCTATGTAATAAAAAATGTCTAAGAGCAGTGATTCAATGTCACAGTCAAGCTGTTTTGTGGATTTCTGGGCACACAAATGAAGTAAATGTGATAAGCAGCCCTGAACATAAATGTTCGAATTTACTTTTTTTTAAGTAAGCTGCTACCCCATTTAAGTGACCAAGCATTGTACTGGCATTGTCACACCCGAAGGAAACACGATTTTCCCATGGAATTTTTTTATTCACCATCTCCTTGTTCAGCATGGAAAAAATTCCATATCCAGTGTTATCAGTATTTTCCAAAACTGATAGTAAAGACGTAACTATCTTTTGCAAACTTTCATTCATAGTATGAAACTATGACTGGATATACTTTTATCGCTGCTACCATCAGTTGCCATCGAAAATGGTGAATTCTGTAGAATACTAGTTATATCTGATGTGGTTTTATCAGCCATGCATTTTACAATGGCTGTAGATTTGGTCCGTCCACAGGAGTATCCTTTTGCTATATCCGAGTCGTCAAACATTGTTTTAAACATTCGTCCAGCTGTATCAGCTGCACTTAAAGGAATGTTGTGCTGTACGGCTTTCATTTCGGCTTTAGTTGTCTTCTGACCCATGTCATCCTTCACGAAAAATGAAGTCACATTTTGAGTTTGACTTTTCGCTTTACTCATTGTCTGATGTTTTTTCGAAGAAATATGGCGAGCACAATCGTAAAAACCGCCATACTTCACAGAAAAATTCCTATTACAAATGGCGCAAAATGCATCCGTGGGGGATATCTCTGAAGGTTGTAGGCAAGGCCACTTTTCCGAGTAAGTTCGTTTGAACTTTTGGTCCGCAACCTTAATCTTCTTTTTTGCAGGCTCAGCTGACATTTCAGAAGTTTGATCGACGTAATTCCGTAATGATACAGCAGCGTAATAACACAGCGATAAAGTAGCACGTGCACGCGATGTATCAAAATGACAACAGATAAATCAACTACACGTCTAACGAACGCCAAAGCATGCGGCTTAGTTACCATCGATAGTTCAATTTGCTTCGATTTGAATATTGTTCAATCCGTGCACGCGCAATTCATATCTATTTCCCTACTGAACGAAATACGGAGAGAACCAAGAAGTTTCAGCGCACGTACGACCAAGGGAAATAGATGATGGGCGCACCCAGTTTTTCTGTTGCCCAAGGCATAGGAGCGGTAGCTTTCGTTGACGTCAAGAAAGCCGTTTGAGCAGAGTCATCCGATTGGCTGAAATCCTTTTGCGAAAGTTTCCGTGGCTGGTGAGAGAGCCAAAGAGTCGAAGTATCTTATGGCCAACAAACTCGCATCGACAAGTCGATTACTTGCAGGCGTGCTCCGATATCTTTCTACTCATGTTCAGTTCAAAACAAAATGAGATAGATATTTAAAAAACAAAAAAAGCACAAAAATTTACATAAAATGGCACTTTTTGGCCATAAATTTTTTTTTCCTTAGAAAAGAAGGAAAAAAGCGTAGTTCTAAACATACGTTGCGTAGTGCGTAGAAAAGTAAACAAATGCGTAGTTACTATGCCAAATGTGTAGTAGTTGGCAGCCCTGCACTAGCGCATGTTCAAGAATTTCTCCCCATATGCCATAATTTAAAAGAAATCTTTGTCGTAGCCCTGTAGAAAAACTAAGTCCTATACACACCAAAATCAATACGGGTCATGCGATGGTGGTTTATAACATATATACTCAATCTGAGCTCAATTGAATGCCCCGTTTAGGAGCTATTGTGTTCACTCACACACATACATACACACCTCATAAAAATAGCATAAATGAAGACCTCAAAACATGTAAATACAGCAAAATCTATAGTCGAATTTTTTCATGATTACAATACTTTCTTTATGTTCAGAAAGTAAAAATTAGTAATAAACTACTCAAAAGTACACTATGTTTCTTTTCATTTCCTTTAAATAGCATTGCATACCTAGGCATGAGCAATACTGAGCTACATAGTGATAGTACACCAGAACAGAAACAAAGTCTAAATAAACAAGTATAATTTTATTTGAATTCAATCTTTTTGGATGACAACACTTCAAAATTATTCATTTTTTAACACTGTCACAGAACTTGCTCGTACTCATTTATTTGGACACAAATAATTACTGATTTCCCTTTCAACTTAATGACAAATACAGGATACATAACATTTAATACGTATTGATATTATTAATTATTTCATATTTAAACATTTAAAACTTGTGGCTTTTTTTTTTTTTGGGGGGGGGGGGGAATTTGGCTTGTTATTTGTTGAAATATTTCCTGCATGATTATGATGTAAAATAACATGCACAATGATTAATATGAAATCATTGAAGTTTAAGAAAAGGAGGGTGGAAATTATCTAAGTTACTTTTAAATTATTTACGTTAACTTAAATATTAATTACTTTTTAATGCAATCAAACTGAAAGATATGTTGAAGGAGGAAAGGGTTTTAAAAAAAATTAGAAATTCCAAGAAATTTGTTAATGTGTAAAGAACTACTACTGTGATTAACAGCAACAGTTTATAATTACAAATTCAGAGCTATCAGATTACTTACTATCTGTAATTCCAGAATGACTGCTTGATACACTTCCTTTGTATATAATAATAGGCATGATGATTCACTTATAACGATCAAACCAATTATTGCCATCAAGTTGAAGGGTATAAACTATGCATCCAAGCAATTAAGTGCAGCAAATTTGATATTATATTGGTATTAGTTTGCTTCCATGTACTTAAGAATAAGAAATGACGTACTTTTTGAGTCAAAACATGGCCAGCTCAAATGCTTTAAATTTTATTATTCAAGACTAAAAATCTAGATTTAATTTGATAAATGACCTATTTTACTATTTAACAGATCTTATACTTAAAATACAGTAGACCCTCGGTATATGATGATTTTTGTATTTACTGGTTATTTTCCAGCACGTACTAATTTTTTTCAAGTCCATATAACAACCATTTAAAACCTCAAAAAATATGCATGCACTGGGTCAATTAAATTCTTACAAAAAAAAAAAAAAAAAAATACTTCAGAGCAATGGTTTGTTAATAATATAGCTATATAAAAAATTACGATAAGGAAAATTCAATGATTTAAGTTGACAATTAATTCAATTTGTCAATGTAACAGTCACTAAAATAAACATAAAATTAAAATTCTACCAGCTGTAGTAAGTTAAAATGATTTATTGAACTTGCACTTTTACCCAAAAGGAAATCATGTATTAATTTTTTTAAAAACTAAACACAAACAGTATGAATCAAGTATAATCTCCACAAGCAAGGCTGCACTCTCACAAAAGGCACCTGCCCACTCCTTTTTCTTTTCAATTAAAGAACTGAGTGAAAAAACATTTTTGAGCATTCTCAAAAGGCACAATATATTGAGGGGCTACTGTATCTTAAATATAGAGCAATGGACATGATGCTTCCTTGAGCAATACAGGAACCCTCAGTAACTGCAGTAATGTGGCAGTTTTCTTTTCATATCAAAGAGTCCTATTACATAAAATACTTTCTAGCATCTCTTACCTTTAATTCAAAAGTAGAAAAGTCCACATGTTTGATGAAAAATATACAAAAATGTGATATGATAACAGATCAAAAATCGCATGGGATTCATTATGCACACCCCAAAAATTGGATTATTGCAGAAGATAGTTTTCAGACACTGCTATTTATTTTAATATTGTTTGTAATGTAAGCACGATCTGACCAATTACTGAAACATATGATTAATTACTGTGATGAAATGAGATGTAACAAGCATTTGGTTGACTGCAGCATTAAAAACAATTATTTTATTTAGCTTCATGAATGCATGTCACACTAGTACTCAAATGATTAATAACTCACCACCAAGATCAAATTCCTTCACAATGGCAATTTTTAAACACTTGAAACAAATAGATAAAACAAGTAATGGTTCCAGGAGTGGGTATGGGGACTTCCAGAAACCACCTCCCTTCCCCCCCCCCCCCTCCCCAAAAAAAGATGACTGTATGGAAACTACAAACACTTGTATAAATTGTAGATTTAATTATCCTCTCCCCAGAAATTTCATAGTTTGAGGATATTTCGCATTATCATACATTTTATTTTTGTTAAAGGCTTTTTTAAAATTAGCACCTCCCAAAAAACTTGTATCCACAACCCACATTAATGATATAGGTATGTTTTTGCACATACTAACTATTGTTTTTCTGATATTTCATTAATTTAATTTACTGATCACAAGATATGTTGATTAGTTGCATTATTATGATGATTAAATACATTTTACTTAGAAACAGATGACCCTACCCACAAATAATTTATAAAATTTGATCGAAAAAAAAGATTTTATGTATTAAAATATTTAATTCATGGTTTCAGAAAAATTATATGCTGATAGCAGTGACTGAAAAAATACGGAATTCATTTTTCTACAATTTAGACAATTCATAAAAAGAGCAAGATATTTTTAACGAGTTGCATGTATATAAAATACCCATGTGCTATAATTATATGCATACAACTGGGGGAAAGAATTCATTGAAATGCAATTTATTTAGCAACCTAATAAAATTGAATAAATTTTTTGGCAAATAAATATCAGATTTCATTGATTGTAAAATTTATTACACCAAATGCAAAATCAATGACAAAATGAGATGAGAATTAAGGCACCTTATTATGTAACTAGTTTTAAATGTAATAAAGAATAAATGATTTATATCTATTTTAAAGAAGCTTTAAATTTAAAATTATTTTACGGATAAGATTAAATGTTAAATGGATTAAGTAGCTAGTACATTTCAGAAGTAAAGTAATACAAAAAGAAAAATACTGGATTTATAAAAAAAATCATATATTTGTTCTGAAAATGCATCACATGTGTGTGCGACTACTAACAAGAATTCCTTTTTATTTGGAATGTGCCATGACACAATGTTTTTGTTTTTACAACACTGAACCAAGCATGGACATGCTACATGAAAAAAAAAGAAAGTTCTGCACGAATTAGAGCATAAGATGAAGTGGATAAAACACACAGGCTATGTACACCTTCCAGAAAGGTTGAATCATGGGACATGAGACTTCAAGATGGCTGACTTTAAAAAAAAAAGATTATCAATAAGGCTGGTAGCCTCCAGTAGTGGTGCCACGTCTGGCCTTTCCAGGAGCTGGGGGTTGTTGAGCACCTACAAATTAAAAAAAAAAAAAAAGGATTATTAAAGCAAGCAAAATTTGAAGATTTTGTACAGTTTACAGACAAATTTTTGAAGCTCTGAAATTATCTTCAGAGCTTTATTTCAAACTTTCAGTTGAAAACCTGTCATCATATTTTTAATTAAGATGTCGGAAGAGGGGGATAGGGGGGGGACATAAACTGCAGTGCCAAAAAGAGATTCAAGATAAATGGGCAAATGGACACATGGCATCACTACTGAATTAAAAATAGTTAGGCCCAAACAATAAATGTTTTTGAAGCAGAGCTAGAAAAATCTATTGCCCGACATGCCCAGGGCATGTATTTTCTATTCTTATTGTCCCATGCCCAATCTGGCATGTAAAAAAAAAAAAAAAAAAAAAAAAAAATCGACTAAGGTTCATAAATTTTTTTTTAAAAAATATATATATATATTTAATCCTGTTTTATTTAAAGCAATCGATTTTTCAAAATTTGGCATGGGAAACAAATTTCCATTCTTACTTCAGTGATTTTATTAATGTCCCAGCAGCAATCTCAATACCTCAACTCTAGTGTAAACAGAATACAGAACCCCAACAAGTTATTTTACAGAGCACTAAAATGCAGTAATTTTTTTTTGGTTGCATGCCTGACTGGGCATGTAACCAAACATTTTTACAACATTTTCTAGATTAAATTTCATGAATAATGTACTGTTTTTACTAAAGACTGCTGTAAAACATTTTAATTTCCAGCCTTAGCTTTGCCATCATTTAGAAGTTCTGTGAAAACTACAGATTGTATTGTTCAAATTTAGTAATGCATGTTGTTACATATAATATTGGCAAAATAAGTATTCACACTCTTGTGAAACATAATTTCAGCTTGAAAACATTACATTGCTATATTGAATGCTTATGTATTCAAATTAATGTGCAAGCATTAAATTTTAATGATTCAACAAATTATTCAGGGGGGAGGGAAGGAAAGGCCATTTTAAAATGTAATGCAATTTTTGAACAGTTTAACAAACTTACACTACACACAGAAGAAAAAACAAAAATCAAAGCTTTTAAGCTACATAAGCATACTTCGAAAACACAACAATGCACATAGCAAATTTTTATAACTTCAGAATACAACTTTAGTATACAGGAGTGTTACAGCAGGAATGTCATTTTGGATCAGCAATGTTGCCATTTCAAATCTGCCAAAATGACTTTTTGGATAGGAATACCTCAATAAGTTGCATGGCTCTTTTTAGCACGCTCAGTCATCTCTACTACTTGAATCAGTAATAACTGTTTAAAAAAAAGACCTGCAACTTATTTTATGCTTTAAATGTGTTTTATGGACTACATATATAAAAAGTACAGTAGATTCCCACTTTTAACAAAATTCAAGGGAACAGAAAAATCTTTTCGCTAAAACAAAATTGCATTACTGCAGAGATTGTGCTGATTAGAATCTTTTAGCCACTTTTTATAAAGGACACATTTTCTATCAAATAACCGGATATCCAATTTCGTTAGACCTAGGCATAATTTGTTGGTTACGGAAGCCCTTAATATTTTCAATTATGGAAGATCTGAAAATATTAATACCAGGAGTAAGTGGATGAATGCCAGGAAAGAGGAAACTGAAATTTGGAAAACAGAAAATAGCTTGTGAAAGAAGCAAAAGACACTTAAAAATACCACGTTTCCAAAAAGAAAATCAATAGTAACTTTTACTATACATATACAGAGAAACTTCTCAGGAGCAACCACCCTGCATTCCATAAAGAATCTGTCATTCACAGATGTGGTCGCTCAAAGATATACAAATATTTGATAGCCGACGAAAGAAAAATGATAGAAAATATTATCCATTTTGTTATTTATGAAACTGCATACTAATACATAAGTAATTACACAAACATATTTTTAAATTTTAAGAAAGCATTTTAATTTCAGATTGTTTCATTCTTTTTTCCTCTTTCTGGGAATACGTCCCTCTATTTTTTACATCTAACAAAAGAGCATTTATCCTTACATTATACGTGCATTTAGAATTTGCCATAATAAAATTATTTGCTTTAAAGCTTTGGGTTTTCTCTCAACCAAAAGCAATCACTAACTTTCTCTCAGAATTTCATTTTCCATATGACTCGATCACATCAATCTGCAAAGGTAAAATCACTGTTTTTTTTTAAATGTTTATCCTCTGTATTCTACAAGATTTGTACATGATGTGTACTTGCACCATCTGTCGACTCACAGGAGGAGGATCGAGTTGAATGTGCTTTATGCTTACTTCTGGAAAAATGCTGGAAGATTGAGTTGTTAGAAATTGAGAACTTCAAAAATCGCCATGCAATCCGTAAAATTACTCGTCATATCCGTACATCAGTAAATTAATGCCAAAATCCATATATTTTACAGATAATCCATAAAAGTTGGCAGGTATGGAATCGGTTGATGTTGCTTATAGAGGTTTGTGTGGCCTCTTCTGGAGGATCTTTTAGCATTAAGTAGGTAGGGTAAAAAATCAATACCTTAGAAAATTGGTCAATGAAGGAGGGGGGGGGGGATGTCACTCATACAAGTTACACTGTACTCACACATATATATACTATACATATACAGTCAACTCTGATAATAGTGAACCTCTGGGGACCAGCAAATTTTGTTCACTACATCCAAAGCTCACTAAAACTGATGTTTTCCCAGGTTGAACAAAAAAGCTTGAAACAAATTATTTGTGCAAAATACTATTTTCTAGTTCGGTATAAGTTTTATTGTTCAACATGGGGAAACATTGGTTTTAATTAACTTTGGATATAGTGAACTAAATTTGCCGGTCACCAGAGGTTCACTAACAGGAGTTGACTGTATATGTGTGTACTAAGCCTATAACATGCATTTCTAAATACACAAGTTGAGGGGAAAAAAAACAGTTGTAACACAAGAGCAAAGAGTACTATGGTAGAGGAAAGCAAGAAAAAAGTAAGAGCCTGCCCTATGGTATTATCAGCAATTTTAGCAAAATGGAACAGCATGGTGCAAATTATAAAATCTAAAAGGCAAAAAGTGATGCAGTAGAACTAAAATGGCACAGTATGGTACAGCTGCAACACCCCTGTAATATCATTTATGTCATTAATGACAGAGCAGATTTTAAAAATAACCTTTGAAGTGAACAAAACCCTTTTTCAATGAACCAAACACAAATATTGTACTCCTAGATGTCAAAAACACACCAAAACATCAATAAAATTTTCAGTGAGCAAGATAATTTTCTAGAGAAAGATACTCTCAATAAAAAAAAAAAGTTAATCAGGTCATACGATTTCAAGGAAGTTGTATTATGCATTGTACAATTGATAAAAATTATTAAGCAGAAAAATTCAAACGGGCAATGTTTGACTTTGTTTGATTAGTGCAACATATAGCAAACAAGGGATGTGTGACATATGGTGTAACCTCATTATCTCATATAAATATTTTTTCCCTTACAAACTGACCCCTTTATTTTATCTTTTTATCTCAAAAGTTACCCATCTCCCTTCAATTTCAAGGTTACTTTATGTTGCACTTTCCTTAAAATTTTGTTTAGGTTTTTTTACAAAGTCGTAATTTTATAGCTTGTAACAGGGCATAATACAACTGAAGAAAAAATTTCTAAACCTTTTTTTTTCTTAATTGTTTTTTAAGAGGCATATGAAATATGGTGTATTTTCAGAACAAAATTAATTGATAGATGTAGATAAATTACTAGGTTTAAAGAACTGATCACACTGAGAAAAGTTTCTGAATCAAGCCTAAATACATAAAATTATATTTGATACACTTAACTTATCTTAAAAGGAACTGAAACTTTTCTGCATGGTAAAGGGTTCTTTTGAGACATGTTCTACTTATTTTGAAAGAAATAATCGTACAGTTAAACCAAGTTCTATTCCACCCATGTTATGTATTTTAATGTACAAAATCTGTTCCAGAATACTTAATTTAAATTTTAAAAAGGCAAACTTTCACTTTAATAGCTACCAAAAATAGCTACATTATGTAATTGTGTGGACAATCATAAAACAAGAACCTTTCTCTAATCAGTACTTTTATAGTTTAGAAATATAAATTTTACAAATGTTAATTAAACAAAACTGTTTATTAACCAGATCAAATACTAGGACTAAAACTGTGATATTTAAATAACATGTCTACTCGGATATCAACCACATGCTTAACATATCTACATTTTTTCCAGTTTTTCTTTTGCATGCTTATTTTCAACTAGACATGTTAAGACAAATTTATCAGTTTCTCAATTGCTTATCAACATATTTTATCAGTCTTTCAGAGTATTTAATCTGTCAAAAAAGAAACTTAATCTTAGTGGAAAACCAATCTGCAAGTGCCAGTTAACTTCTGAGGTGGTGGGTTGTTTTCAACATGGGACAAACTGAAAAAGAAACCTTTCGCAAAAATTTTATTGAAACAAGATCAAAAATTACCAGACTTTCACTAATGTGAACTCCTGTCTCGTAACCAGAAGGGCTTTGAAATGGATGAGCCCTCCCTAGAAGTTGTCTTCATGGTTTTCCCTAAAAATTTCTCAGTTTTAATCAATTTCGTCTACAAATGAAATCAAAAGGAACTTAAAAAAATAATAAAAAAGAAAATGACAAAATAAAAGTACTAAATAAATCGGAGAACATAAACCACCCTGTCTTTAAATCCAAATAATCACTTTTCTCCAAACTGAATTACTTCCAGGAACAAGCACTTTCATAATCTTGTTAGTCCCATTTTCCAATTATTAAATTTGCAATACAGTGCCCTCAACTAAACAGTACTGTTAGAGAAAATTGTTTGGTAGTGAACTTGTAAACAATCTGGAATTTCTCATTATGATTCATGAAAAATAAACCACAAAAATTATTCACAAAAATCTTGCTATCAATCAACAGAAAATACAGATCATTCTTAAATATTTACATCACAAGACACTTGCACCAGAACAATAGTAAGAATAACTTCAGTACAAACACAAGCTATTAATACTGGATATACCGTGGAACCATACATTGCATTGTTTCTTAAATATTTAATCTTGAACCCTTTTATTTTAGAAAAGAAACCTGGCATAGATAAATGGTTACATAGTTTTTTATATATATATATATATATATATAATATCAGGAACCAGTACAGGGTGCTTCTTAAAAAACAAAAAAGAGAAAACTGACTAAAAAAATGTTTATTAAGAACAAGAAAATATTTTACAAATCGTCAGAATTTCTACTGTACAATATTGGTGGTGTTATAGGGGAAATCTTATGCTTACAATATACAGCAGTGAAACCTCTTTTCCTAATACTCACCGTAGCCTCCGCCATAGCCATTCTGACCATAGCCACCCCAACCATTGTAATTATAGCCACCATATCCTGGACCGCCGTAGCCAGATCCATAACCACCATAGCCACCACCATAGTCATAACCTCCATAGCCGCCATAACCACCTTGATTGCCATAGCCTCCATAGCCTTGCATGCCATAGTCGTGTCCCCAACCACCAGCTGGGCCTCCTTTAATGCAATAGAGAAAAAATATTAGATATTGAAGTAAAATTTTATACAAATTTTTAATGTAATTCTTAGCAAGATCGTTAATAAATCAGGGTTGCTACTAAATTTCTGAAAAAAATTCCCTGACTTTTCCAGGTTTTCCAGAAATTTTTGCAATAAAAATCTGGACTATTTTTTATGTTTATGACATAAACTTTGGATACCTTCTTAAATATTTCCAGCTTCCCAAAGTAAGGTCAAATGTTGATATTGTTTAAACACAAATTTCTGATAATTTTCCAGGTCATATTATGCGATTTCCAAGTTTTGGGCTAAAATTTATGATTTTCCCCCAACTTCTCCCAGACTTTTTGCCAAAATTAAATTCCCAGACTTTCCCAGGTTCTCCGTGACCGGTAGCAACCCTGTAATTACATTTTCAGACTGTGCATATCAATTTGAAATTGGCTTTATTTCAAATAAATAGTATGATCTACTTTCTAGTGAGAAAAAAAGCACACTTTTTGATGATAAAAAGGGCAATCTCTGCCAGGTTTTTTTTAAGTTTCATCTGAACACACTTCTCGAAGTCATTTATATTTAAAAAAGGGGGACAGGGAACTTTTTAAAATATTTTTATAAATTAAAAAAACTAAGTAGATACCAAAAAAAAAAAAAAAAACTTTGTAAGGGAAAACATTTATTCATGATATATCGAGGTTACACTGTACAAATTGACTTTTTATTTCACCTCATTAGCTCAAATTTTTCCAGTGTTTCTTTGACTTCGAGATACTGATGTTTAAATCTTGAAATAAAACAAAGGGGGAAATGTACAATCCAATTTTAATAAATGTTAAGTTTTTCTTAATTCTAAATATATTTTATAATTAACTACATTAGAATTAACTGGCACAATTTAGGTGCCAATGTTAAACTTGATAAACTTTGATTAGGGGAAAAAAAATTTTCATTTTGAACATTACCTCTGCCTCTTCCTCGAGCACCCATAGCACCACCCCTGGCTAACCTAGGATCAGGCTTTGTAGTTGCTTTTTTTACATCACATTCTTTATTGCCAATTTTCTGTTTAGGCTGCTTACAAACTTGATCAACAGTCATTTCATCTTCAAATGTAACAAAACAGAACTGTCTCCTTTGGTTTTTCACCTTGTCAAAAGGAAGTTCAACACTTTCAACCTGTAAATAAAAATTTAATATATGATTTCAACAACTTTTCTTTGTAAATAAAGTGTACCCTCATTTATTACTTTATCTGATGCAGACACTACTGTGATAAGAGAATTTCTGAGAAGTAAATTCCGTATTTAGAAATAGGACGCTTAAGTCTCAAAGCATAGAAAACCTGTTAGTAATCAAATTGCAGCATTGTTACCAAACATTGCAGTTTCTACACATGAAACACATACATCAGACAAAAATATATTACTACTGCAAGTTTAACTACAAAGGCATACAGTACACACAACTATTAATCATGTAGAAAAATACAGTTAGGACTACCATGAAATATACCTGAACAGAAAGGAATTTAAATTATCCAAATAGGTAACGAAGAAATCTATATAAATAAGCACTTGGGAATCTGGCGCGACCCCCCCCCCCAAAAAAAAGTCATTCTGTCCATGATGCTTTTTTTGTTCAAGCATCATATAAAAACGACTGAAGTGAATAATATGAAATAGATAGGTGGTCACTCAACTTAAAACATAGGCATCAAATTTTTAAAAAATCTTGATTAGATTTTGAGCTTTTGCGAAAATCCTTTCAAACAGCGTAAATTTGTGTTCGAGCATCATGTATAAACAACTGAAGCAATTGAAATGGAATTTGGTATCATGATTGGTGGTCACTCAACTTAAAACATAGGCGTCAAATTTTTAAAAAAATTTATTAGATTTTGCAAAAATCGTTTCAAACTGCATAAATTTGTGTTCGCACATCACATAATAACTGCAAAGGTGAAAAAATGATATTTGGTGAAATGATAGGTGGTCACTCACCTTAAACTATAAGCATCTCATTTTAAAAAATCGATTAGCTTTCGAGATTTTGAGAAAATTGTTTAAAACTGAGTCAATCTTTGTTCACTACGTAATAACGACTAAAGCGAATGATATGAAATTTGGTCACATGCTAAATGGTTGCTCAATATAAACTATAGGTGTCCAATTTTTTAAACATTTTTATTAGATTTTGTGAAAATTCTCTCAAAATATATTTATATTTCTTCAAACATCACGTAATAACAACTAATACGAATGATACAAAATTTAGTGATATGATAGGTAGTTGCTAATCTTAATTTATAGGTGTTGAATTTTTAAAATATTTTGATTACATTTTGAGATTTTGTGAAAATCTTTTTAAAATGCTGAAATTTTGTTCCAGCATCACGACATAAAGACTGCAGGGAATGAAACGAAATTTGGTGACATGACTCAACTTAAATTCTAGGCTTCCAATTTTTTCAAAATATTGATTTGATTTTGAGAAAATTATTTCAATATGAGTAAATGTTTGTTTGTGCATCACCTAATTACGACTAAAGTGAATGAAAGGATATTACTTAGTTACTCTCTAACCTGTAATATTTTAACAATACATAAAAATTATAACTTCACTTTCTTCACTTTGGCAACATACTACATCCATTCTGTGTACTACTACAATGCTGACGAAAGTTCTTGCTTTTTGGAACTTTCCATTCAGTACTAACCCGTTAACGACGGGTACTTCAGCTAGTTGTTGAATATACATGTAAAAATATAATTTTAAAAAGGGAAAGAAAAAAAAGAAATGCACTTCAAATATGCAGAGTGTCCACCAATGTCAGGAGGCAAAAATAGTATCATTTGTAGCCTCACTGACATAGAAAAAGTTGCCAGTTAAGTAGCATTTTCTTAATTTTAGTTGCCAAAATACTAGCATTTTTGCACGATTTTGTAGTTAAGAAATAAACACATCATTTAGCTTCATTTAAGAATGAATAAAATGATAAATTAAAACACTTCATTCATTATATAACAGACCATATAGTACATTTTTATATATATATATATATATTATATATATATATATATATATATATATATATATATATATATATAACACGCAAACAGTAGCAACTTGGAAAAGAAAGGGGAGTTGAGAAAAATCAATGATTTTTTTTTTTTTTTTTTAATAGTCACCTGGAGTAAGGTACAAGTAGCCAAAAACTTCAAAGTAGAATGGAAATGAGGTTTTTTTTAAATCAAAAAAATTGCCTCATCTTTAAATTAGAAACATAAGTCGCCTTTTAAGTCAAAGGAATTTTATCAGGGCACCAGTGGACACCCTGATAAAATTTCCTTCCATTTTTAAGTCAATCAAAAACTCTGAAATTTGAAGCCCAATACTGCAAGGGATAATTGTATCCTAAAATTAGATTTCACCAAGAAATTGCAAAATGTCATGAAAAATAGCAGAATAGAATGATGAAAGTATTTACCTTTCCGTAATGTTCAAAGTAATTACGAATATCTGCCTCAGTCATGTCTGATTCAATTCCACCAACAAAAATTTTCTTGATGCCAGGTCTAACTTTGGCTCGCTTGGCTTCAATTTGTTTACCTTTGATTGTGTGAGGACCATTATGCAAAACCTAAGCAAAGAAATATAATTAACTAAAGAACTGCTTTCTGTTACATTCAATAAAACTTTCAATTCATTATTAGAGCACTTACAGAATCCACAGAATCTCTACTGCCAAATGCAACAAATGCAAAACCTCGAGATCGTCCACTAGTTGGATCTGTTTTGATATTAACTTCTGTCACCTCACCAAATTTGGAAAAATATTCCTTAAGATCCTCTGAAGAGAATTAGATAAATTATATAGTTAAAGGTTAATTTAATATTTACACAAATACTTACATAGCAGTTTAGTTTCGAAATTATTTTTTTAATGATATGCTATAAAACAGTTACAAATTTAATTGACCAGGAAACATTGAATTAAATTCTTTGAAAATTTATTGCATTAATATTTTAATTCACAATCAAAAAGAACTTCAATATCAAAATTTAATGACAACCACTATAATCTGAACTGTTTTAAAAACACACGAAATCAATTTCAATAAGCAAGTTAAAAAAAGAGCAAATATCAAATTCAACAAATTTTCAAAGCAAACAAATTATTACATAGCAGGGAAAAAAGAAAACTAATAATTACAACCTGAAAATAGATATCAATATAAAATTTTGTATGTTAAACTGTCTTAACAGAATACAAAAACAAATTGTATTTTTTTTTTTATATCATTGAGTATCAAGCACTGCTTTAGAACTCTGATTTAAAGAAAAAGTGACACAAGGGAAAAATAAAGAACTTTTATATTTACAGTAAACTCATAATTAGGGATGTAACAGATATCCGGCTGATTTTTCAATATCCAAAATACCCTTGGATATCCGAACCATAACTACTGGATATCCGGCTATATACTACTAAAGTTCTATCGAAAATATGCATGGGACAGGATGAAAAATTATATTTGAACATAAGATAATTTGATAAGTGATACATAAAACAGATTTATTTTTTAACTACCCCTATAGACAGGGTTCTACCACTTAAACAGGTGAACAGGTAGTAACCAAATTTGTTTTATAGACTATACATGAAAGGTGCTTAGGGAATTTTGATTAAAAAGCTCAAGCTAAAAATGTTCAAGTTGCTATTAAACATGAAAAGACAGCAAATTTAACACTGGGAATGGATCATTCAAAATAAACAACATATCAACATTTGTTCAGTAGTTTGAGTACATTTATAACTAGTTAGGCTAATATTTAGAGTTGATTTCATGCTGCTAATAGCCACTTAATAGACATTTTCTGAACTTAAAAAAAAAAAAAAGAAAAAACCTAAGTGCATCTCATGTAGTGTTCATGTGCAAATTTCGAGGTGATCTTCTCATCCTTTTCAACTGTAGACTATTGTTTATAGGGGAAGTTTAAGTATAAGCATGTGCAGTATCATTTGAAAAATATGTGCATTTAGTATATACAGTTTCTCTCGTGGTAATCACACAAATAACGTAATTTTTTACTCTCTCCCCATGGAATTTCTGCGATATTTTTTATTTGCTCCGGAAATCCAATAATCAACAGAAAACTGGTTATTCTGTCTTCAAAATTTATTTACAGAGGCAGGGAGAAATTTTCAATCTCCATCCTTTTCTCTCCCTTTTATTTTCTGCAAGTTTCAATTGATTTTTAGTCTACTTAAAATATGTACATTTAAAATGTGAAATATTTAATAATGAAAATTATAA
The DNA here is from genome assembly GCA_038373885.1 of Cheiracanthium punctorium. Classification (NCBI taxonomy): domain Eukaryota; kingdom Metazoa; phylum Arthropoda; class Arachnida; order Araneae; family Cheiracanthiidae; genus Cheiracanthium; species Cheiracanthium punctorium. Next base: position 1,560,887 of record JAWZYV010012008.1, read on the forward strand.
CATGGTTGCTTGTGCAGACAAACAAGTAATTTAACTTGAAATAAAACTAAAAATGACTTAATGTAAATTAATATTAAATTACTAAAACAAAAAAGGCATTAAACCTATGTTTGGAAAAAAATTAACACTCATCTCTCATGGTAGCTAATCAAAATAGATATCTTATTCTTAAATAAATAAAAAAGGATGCATTTCATTGTATTAGTATAGTAAGTAAAGTTTAGCAAGGCTCCGTATACTACTTATGGAATTTTCTAGTAAAATATTTTATTTTTAAAATCATTTTTCCCAAAATACTAATCACTAACGATATCACATATATTAATTTTGGACTTGGGAAAGAAATTGAGCCTTGTAGGGTTAAATCCAATATTTCCCAAACTATATTTAACCCATTATGCCTTGCGTCCCTTTTTCGTGACAGCTATCAGCCGAAAACGTTATCCATTTTTCCAGCCTTTATTCGCAAGTAACATACATGATTTTTCTCAAGTATGGAACCTCAACTCTGCAAAATATTTTAACATGTACAGGGTGTCTACTAGAGATGAGTTCGGGCTCATTTTTTGAAGCCCGAGCCCGAAGACTTTTAATCCGAGCCCGCCCGAGCCCGAGCAATATTATTTAAGTCGGAGCCCGAGCCCGAAGTTTCAGCTAAAGATAAATACAATTCAAAGAAGTAATTCTTTGATAGAATACAATAAATTTTGCTAATTAATTTGTGCAAATTAAAGATAAATATAGTTGCAAATTTTTAATGCACTTTCTAATTTTCATATCTATGTTTATGAAATAATGTCGGATCTCATGACTAACTAAACAATATAAGCCGCCGTTCTGAAATACCCAAAGAGTTTCACGCGCCTTCTAGGCACCCGTGCCGCTATTTTTACATTCCGAACATGTACCATGTAAGGAAAGTATTGTAATCATGAAAAAATTCGAATTCGAGATTTTGATGTATTTACACGTTTTGAGATCTTCTGAACTCATTTATGCTATTTTTATGAGATGTGTGTGTGTGCGTGTGTGTGTTTGTGTGTATGTGAATGAACACGATAGCTTTTAAACGGGGCATTCGATTGAGCTCAAACTGGGTATATATGTCATAAACCACCGTCGCAAGACCGGTATTGATTTTGGTGTGTATAGGAATTATAGTTTTTCTGCAGGGCTACGACAAAGATTTCTTTTACATTATGGCCTATGGGGGGAAATTCTTGAAAGTGCGCTAGCGTTTAAACGATACATTCGATTGAGCTCAAATTGAATATATATGTTATAAACCACCAAAGACCGGTATTGATTTTGGTGTGTATAGGACTTATAGTTTTCTTACAGGGCTACGACAAAGATTTCTTTTATATTATGGCTTAATGGCATATGGGGAGAAATTCTTGAGAGTGCGCAAGCGTTTAAACGGTGCATTCGATAGAGTTTCAATTTGGTATATATGTTTGAATTATTCATCGATTAAAATTTATTTAAATACTTAGTAATGATCTTAATCGTAAGTGTTCGAAAAGTCGAGTGGAGTCACTCCAGATTTTTTTTTATAAGTACTTCTATTTTCCATATGAATTACTTTTAAAAAATCTGTTTCAGGGAGTATGTTCAATAAAATAGAAATTTTTCACGAGCCCGCCCGAGCCCGAACGCAAATGTGAATTACAGAGCCCGAGCCCGGTTCGGGCCCGGGCTGAGCCCGTCTCATCTCTAGTGTCTACCAAATTTCCGAAAGTCAATTTCCGGACTTTTTCCTGACTTTTGGGAGGTCCCGGGAAAAAATTCCTGACCAATGCATTTTACTTTGGGGAATTGCACAATGCTCTCTCCCTCGTATTTATATTTGCATATTTTGTACAACTTCTTGAAATACAGGATTAAGCTTTCATCAATTAAAAGAAACAGAAGTAGTCGCAATTTATGATAGAATTAACTGACTGTTCTTGGAAAGACGGTCCTAACCCATAAGTTACCAAGTAAGATAATTTGGCTTTTACCCTCCCATCACGATTAATGAGCCACCATTTTCCCCTCCTTATACAAACACATCGCTTGATGCTTTCGCGGTCCGAAAAATGCATTGCAGTTGCTTTCGGTTCCAGTCTGACAATTAAAGAGGAAGGGTAAAAAAAAGAACACGAAAAAAAAATTGATTCTTTTGGTGAATTTTCCAGACCCATTACCCAATTTCCCGTTTTTTTCCAGACTTTCCGGACCCATTTTCCAATTTCCTGGCTTTTTCCAGACTTTCCGGAGCGGTAGACACCCTGATGTATTCCAGTAGGATGTTGGCCTTTCAATTTCTATACATAATGATTTTAAAAGAAATCCTCACTTGTTCAAGAAGTCGACATCAGAAATTTATCTTATTGCTGGTATAAGCAAAAATCGAAGAAGTCGCAAAAATATCTGGGCACAAATGGTTTAAATACCACCAGCAGCTTATTAAAAAAAATTTATAAAAAATTACCAATTTATATAAAATAAAAATTTAAAGCAGGGGTCAATTTTTACTCTTAAGGCATTGGAAGTTTAAACAAAGGGGTGGCAAAGAAAAATTGTTTGTTTTTAAGATCAATAGAGAAAGATTGAAATTAGAATGCTTAGAATGTGTGATGATTTTTGTAAAAATTCGGGAGATTTACAAACCTTTTCAACCTATATGGAAAAATAAAAAATGTAGCATGGAGAAATATTGTCCAAAAATGATCTGTTTGTAGCAGATTGGTGCATCAGAATGATTTGGTACAATTTGGTGCTTTTGGGGCAGCTGGTACATCCCTGCACCTATCTATACCAAAATTCATCGTAATTGATAGTGTTCAGGCATGAAAGTGTGAGACTCAGTTTCGCATTTATAATAATAGTTAGGATTATCAACTATGACGTGTTTTATTTACTCCAATGTACAAAATGCGAGAATTTCATTTCTTTTGAAATTTGGTGGGATTCCCCCAACTTCAATCAATTTACTTAATTTGGTGAAAACTCCAAAGATAGATCGCTAAAAATTGCCTTAATAACTACACTACTTCTGAATAGAAAATTAAAAGTTTAACGCCATATTCTAATAAAACCTACACTTGTTATTATAAACACCATTTCAGTTAACATTCAGTAAATTTCGTCAAGCCCAAAACTGTGCAAATCAGCAAAACCCTACTTTCTCAAAATCGCCAAATCAGTCAGGGCGCAAAATTAGCGACACAGGAGACTAAAAAGCAACTATTTTGGCTTCGGCCAACTCCGGCAACTTTTTAAACAAAAATACTGCAAAAAAAGACTATTTTTAAAATTCTGAGGACTTTTTTACTGCCAAGACGACTATTTTTCAAAATGTGCTGAAAAAATATAAATGTAAATTTCTGTGAAAACTTTTGCTTTCGTAAGCACCGCTCCATGGCAGAGAGAGAACGATCCTCTGCAGACAGTCTTCTGTGGTTGAAAAATGCACGAAAGACCACTTTCTTGTCTTCCTCAGATGTGTAATCGTTTAAATCGTGCTTTGTAATGTAAACAAATAGAGGAACTTAAAGAAATTTAGCCATAATTTTTTAACTCCATGTATATTCATGAAGTTGATTGGAGGAAACTACAAAGCTCGCATTCGCCATATTGGATTTTTCTGCAAATGTGTAATTTACAGATAGCTCGTTTCGTACGGCACGACGGTGTCGGAAGATGCAATGATAATACTTGATTAATATTGATGAACATGCAAGATCCTTTTAAATAAGGCAGTGTAAAAGTTATTTGGATTAGTTAATATTCATTAATTAAATATAATAATTTACCACGGGAGAGTAGAGGTTTATGGTCCGGACGCCATCTTGGATTTTATTTGTCGCGGCGCACTGCAATAACTGCTCATTAAGTGTAGCAGTTCATGACTGAAAACAATACATGGATTGACAATTAATTGATGCAATTTCGTGAAAAAACGAAAGAAGATTTATTTATTTATGTGTGTACGTGAGGGGAGGGGGGAGTGACATTAGCAAACGTCTGGATTTTGGGAAAATCTAAATTTTGGACTTCCGGCCTAAATTACAATAATTTGATAAAAATATTTGAATAAAAATGTTATTTGATGGTTTAAACTTAATAAAATTCATCTTTTTTAAATAAAACTCCTTTATGAGATAATGTAAATTAAAAAATTGAATTAGTTATTTGAAAATATACAAAAAAAACCTTTAAATATAAAAATTTTAATTAAGATAAATTTCAGTTTGTATTAAAATATGTTTTCAGTAATTTAAAAATACTTTTTAGTAAGATAAAATAGCTATGTAAAATAATAAATCCTTCTTAGTGACATTGAAAGCTTTCATAGATCCTCTCCCAACTTCAGTTCAACCCACTGAGAATACAAATACATATTTCAACAATTTTAACATGTACTACCCTTTTGCTTACAGTGGTGGTTGATCAGGTGACATTTTGAAGCTAGTACACGTATACTGCGTAAGTTTATCTACCATACGGTGGAATTCTCTCCTGGTGATTTCCGAAATCGTCAGTGGTTAGCTGCCAACTGGGCAGAACCAGTTGTTTGGTTACCGACTGCGCTAACAACTTCGGAGGAAAACGGGAAGTCTTTTAGCCAATCACATGAACCTCTTGACGCTCCTCCTTAAAACTCCACCTCAAGTGACCTCAAGGCGGGGGAAAGTTAACGACTGCAAAAAATTAACGACGAGGGGAGAATCCAGCTGATAGGCATTGTAGTTATATAGCAACAATTGCTAAAATACTTCGAAACTAAAACTAAACACCATGTTCTTGTAAAATGTATCATTTTATTCTGGATGCATAAGTGGATAGCTATAAAAATCTAGTTTATATTTACTTACTATTTATTACTATCTTAATTTTAATAGTCCTGATCTTTATTGTTACTTTACATAATCATTAAGCCTACCTGTTTCTAGTTTATGCATATAAACAAAAATGTTTTCGAAACTGCACCTGAACGAGACAGTTCGGCAACTGGGGAAAAAAGTTAGGTGCCATTGACGCCTAGATTTTTGCTCCCAATTTCTCACCCTGATAGCCATTTTATTTTTTGCCAAACTAAAAAAATTATGCATTTTACTCTCAGAAATCTACAAGTCCTTATTTTTTTTATATATAAAGGACATTGCATTCCTGCTCCGATTTCTCATGCCCACGATACTTTAATTAAAAAACAACCTAGCAAATATTCTAGAGAAAAAATCATCACTCTTTTATTTTTACTTCAAGAGTCAAAATCATTTAATAAAATTGCAAAACATGACAACCACGATGCTTATTTCTCACTTTTTCACTACAAGGATTACAACTAGGGGTTACAACTAGCTAACTTTTCACTACAAGGGTTTGTGGAATTACGGAGAGCAAAAATTAGCCTTTTGTGACATGTTTTTAATCAATATCTCCTAAACTAATTCGAATTTCCAATATTTTAATAGTATTCTGCTATTTGAGGTGGAGACAAATCCAACAAATCAATCATTAAAATCAGCCCAGCCGTTCTTGAGTTATAAATGGTGTAACTAACCCCACTTTGTTTTATTTATATAGATTTGAGCTTTAAGTAGAAAAAAGTATACATACATTATAATAATAGGAATATGCATTTTATGAAATACTAAATGTTATCACAAAATTAGAAATGAAACTATACACAATTTTTATAGAAAATAAGTAAATAAAAAATTAAATGAGCTATTTATTTTATTTACATCATAGTTGTCAATAATAATCACATAAGAATTACAGAGTATAGGGACTGTGCAGGCTGTAAATTAATGATGATCATGGATGATTTAGAAATGTTGAAAAAGTTTTATTACATTAAAAAGCAGAACTCATGTTTCAACCAAATCAGTAATATCTACTTTGCAATTAATTTTTGTTGTTTTACCATTGCAAAGCATAGCAGTAAACTAGTTTCAAAAAAGTTATGTTTACGGTTTATTTCGAATTTTAGTTTGGACTACTTGCTGGACATATTTGAAAGTGTGCAACTTCCGTGCAGAAATCCTTGGAAATTTCTCAAACGTTTGAAACACTTTTTTAGGATGGTAAGTAGACGTTAGGAACGTTAAAATAGACATCAAATCTTTCTTGTTCTATAAAACTAATCTTTGGAATTAAAATCTTATAAGTGTCTACTGATACCGTTTTCAAAACCTTGTTATCGCATGGGCTCTGGGGTGCCCCAATTTCAAATATTGTTCTGAAATATTTTTTCTATATCCAAAATTTTATGAATAATAAAACAAATTTCAAAGACGGGAGCCCCCAAATTCATCAATATGCCCGGGGCCCCTGTTGGTCATAATCAAGCTCAGACTGTTTTACTATTTTTGCCAAACATATTTCAACTATACTTAACCATTTTGAATACTGTTTGGAATGGGCATCAGAGTACATGGGTGTCGTGTTTGTCTTTCTTGTTCCATGAAACACATATTTGGAATTGAAATCCATATTAAAATCACTAACACTATTTTACAATCTTCGCCAGGCATAGTTTTAACTTAGAGGTTCCAAACTTTTTTTCCTTGTAGACCACAAAATTTTGCTGGTTTTGGTGGCCCCCCCTGCTATTACATTTCTACCACATTCCCAAATCTCATCAATATGTGAATGAATCCCATTTTTCTTCATGCCAACGTAGACCCCTGTCTAGTCTCCCATGGACCCCTGGGGGTCTACCTGGACCACTTAGGGAATTGCTGGTTTAGCTATACTTGTCTAGTTTCTAGCCAAATTCAGAGGAAATCGCCAAGCTTGGTTCGGTTTTGAAGTTATTTTTTGGCAGCAAACTTGGCAATCAATAATTAAAAATTAAAAACTTTGGGCGACTATCAAGATTTTAATCAAGTGAAAAAAAAAAACAGTACAGGATTTTAAATACCATACTGCATAAAAATTACTATTTAGTTGTACAGGGTGCAAAAATCAAGTTACATTTTGCAGAATGCAAAGTTATATCATTATTTACTCAGAGTTTAAAGAGTAGAAAACAAAATTTTAAATATAATACTTCAAAGTAACTTACTTTGATTGGTATCTCTACTTATTCCACCAATAAAAAGTTTTCTAAGGAAAGAAACAAAATTGATATGCCATGAACATATTTGGAAGCAAACATTATGCAGTTAACATTATTTACCACAGTACTCATTAAAATAAACATATACAAATAAGATTATTACTGAACTTACAAGAAAAACCTGCTTTTACCCAAGTAATTAGTTATTTCACTTCAAACGAGGGCTTTCTTAGTTAACCTGCATAAACTTAGAACATTCAATATACTGAAAAAAAAATTTTAATGTTTTGAATAAAGCGACATATACATCTCTCACGCTAGTGTTACACTAAGACAACGGACGGAATTATAAACCTAGGTTAATAATAGCAAAAGAAAACAAAAATAAACTTATTGTAAAACCGTTTGCATGTTAAAATGCGGAAATCAATACTTGATTTCTTATTTATATCATTCATCATTCGGATGAAATCAGATAGAAAAATTCTGAGCACTTTTTGTTTTATTTTTTCATGTGCCGCCATTTGCGGCAAGACCGGCGGACGCTAGCAACAAACAATAATTTTACAAAAATACACATCATTAACGATTGTGGCATAGTTTTTTTACATCACAACAAAACAAAAGCTGCACAAAGAACATAACTTAAAGTGTTACTTACTTATCTTCTTCGGAAGAAGATTTTGTAGTAGATGCGGTATCTCCACCCGCACCACCTTGGTCTTCCACGTCGCCATTAGATTGTCCTTGTTGTCCATCATTAAAATCAGTCCCATAGTCCCCATAATTTTGATCTTCTGAAGTAAAATTATCTTCGTATTGCTGTTGATCTTCCATGATTTAAACTAAAAATGAATTCCTTTATCTGAACTGAAGGGTGAATTTTGAAGACCTAGATCAAAGCTGTGAAAAGAGTTGAAGTTTGGTGAGGACCGGTACGACTTTCGTGATGATTCAAGTGAATCGGTTAGTAACCCTACGTATTCAAAACTCCTGCTTTCAGAAAACATTTGATTACGAAATGTGATGTCATTACTTTTTGTGGTTCCCAGATTTCCCTTGCTCAGGATGGAAGCATAGATATAGGAATAACTATTCCTATATCTATGGATTAACTATTCCTATATCTATGGATGGAAGTAGAGTAAGGCGACCATATTTCTAAACTAATGTGACCATACGTCCTCGAAATTCGAGGAGAGTCCCCAAATATAGATATTTTTTTCATTTTGTCCCCAAAAATACTTTGTCCCCAAATTTAAAGATTTGTACTTTTTTCCCTGAAAGTTTTCGTTTAGTTTATTTCTTTCAGGAAAAAACTGAAGAAAAATAAACCAACTAAAAGCGCCATCTACTCAGACAAACAATGAAATTCGATATCTGAAAGCGTTTGTTGTCATTGTGTGTGTAGCGTGTACAGACATTCAATAAAGTATCCGACTATGATCCAAATTTCCCATTTCTTTTGTTAATGATTAATCCCTTTTCATGAAGAACCATGCTTGAAATTGACGTACGAAAATTTTCTTGCACTTGAATACTTTTTTAGAGGGTGCACAAAGTTTCATGAAAAATTATCACAAAATGATCCAATGTAAAAAGCAATGTCTTCTGACGAATACAAATACTATTCCAAAAGTTAAATTTTGAATAAATTCCAATATTTAAACTTGATGTTTCTTTCATACTTCTGGCTTAAATAAATATTTATAAATGAATGAAATACTTCCATTAATTTATTAGAAATAAGAATACACAATTGTTATAAATAGCTATTAGAGTTCATTTTTAAGTATCAAAGTCAGTCAAGATTTAAAGAATGAGTATACTGGTATACACCCTCCAAAAAAAGTATTCGAGTAAAAATTTCCTACGTTGGTTTCGTATATTGAAAATTATTAATCATAGAATATGAATTAGGCTATGTATAAATATGACTTTCCATATTTCTGTCACGTTTTACGTTTTTCAAAAACTCAATTATTATTTGCAAATCTGAAATAGGAAATTTATCTCTTACTCGAATACTTTTTTTGGAGGGTGTACATGGTAATATGTTGTGTCCTCGAAAATATTTTCTAGTGTCCCCAAGTTTTGTTTAGATTCGAGGACAATGCTTGATTTGTCCCCAAATTACTGTTTAGAAATATGGTCGCCTTAGGTATACATGGTAATATGTTGTGTCCTCGAATAAGTCCCCAAAAATATTTTCTAGTGTTCCCATGTTTTCCTTGGATTCGAGGACAATGCTTGATTTGTCCCCAAAGTACTGTTTAGAATAAGGCGACCATATTTCTGATCAGTATTTTGGGGACAAATCAAGCATTGTCCTTGAATCCAAGGGAAACTTGGGGACACTGGAAAATATTTTTGGGGACTTATTCGGGGACACAACATATTACCATGTACTTTACCAGTATACCGATACTTTAAATCTTAACTGACTTTACTGAACAGAATCTTAACTTATCGAACCGACTTACTTAAAAATGAACTCTAATAGCTTTTTATATCAATTGTGTATTCTTATTTCTAATAAATTAATGGAAGTATTTCATTCATTTATAAATATTTATTTAAACCAGAAATATGAAAAGAACATCATATTGAAATATTGCAATTTATTCAAAATTTAACTTTTGGCATAGTATTTGTCTTTTTCAGAAGACATTGCTTTTTACATTGGCTAATTTTGTGATAGTTTTTCATGAAACTTTGTACACCCTCTAAAAAAAAAGTATTCGAGTGCAAGAAAAATTTCGTACGTCAATTTTCATATTTAAAGCATGATTTGCATGAAAAGTGATTAATCATTAACAAAACTGAAATGGTAAATTTGGCTCATAGTTGAATACTTTATTGAATGTCTGCACACGCTATACACACGCCAGACAGCACAAACTTGCCCAGAACATGTCCTTATGATATCATGGACAAGTTCGGGACATAACTGACATCCCCAAATTTGTCCCCATATAGAGCATTTCGACGTGACGTATCTCTGACGTCAGCTGAGTGACAGCTTCGCGCATCGTTCTGCGCATGCTATTTCTTTACCTAAATGTATAATTTAGCAATCTCAGTAATCCGTATAAACTACGTGTAATCTGAGGAGGTTCATTGGGTTTTTGGATTACGAACGCAGCCCCACTGTGAAGAATGTAAACAAACTGCAGAATTGCAAGCAACAGGCGTTTCAGTTTAGACAGCAATCCACGACTGTGCACGAAAGAATGTAAATTATTTATTTAGAAATATGGAAGAAATTTTAAAGCTGTCCTCAAATAATTAAACTCTAATTGCAAAATTAGATATTGTTTCTAGTTTAGGATTGTGATATTTTTTCATGATTTTTAACTATATGGATAATTTGTCTCCAATGTAGTTTGAAGCTATGACTAGATAGGTTTATCCTTAGATTGACATGAATTTTAGTGCATGCTTTCTATGGATAGCACTTTCTGGTGTGGATTCTGTTATTAAATGTGCATATAAAATGCATAAGAATAAATCAATAGAAAACATGAAAGAATTGGTTTGTTAATTATTTTTTAAAAACATATTTTGATTAAAAAGTCAATTTATACATTGTTTACAGAACTAGTTTTGTACGAGTGGTCGGTTTATTAAAATAATAATAATAAATAAATAAAACAGGAAGTTTGTGATGTGTTAATGTATGATTACTTATTGTTGCTTATGCTAAAAAACTATAGAATCTACTTTTTTAAAATCACTAAACTTGGCTACCAGCCTTTTTATTCTTTTGCAGTATTCTAAATTAGGTATGGAGTGGAACTTAAATATCTTGAATAAATGTGTTTTTTCTATTAAACTGACACCCTCTTTCATTTTACCTTCTTATCTCAATTCTTTCTGTTGTTTCTTTGACTTCGTGAAATCAAGGTTATACTGTTGTTGTTCTCGTGTCCATGGACAGATGATTAAATGGTTAAACTGTACTTCGTTAAAATAAATCCTTATTCTTTTACCTAAAACTATTTCCACTCTGTTCTGCGTGGAGCTGATATTAGGATTAGAAATTATTATGAAGATTTTTAGATTTTTTGATACTTACGTATTATTGCAGTGGTCATTTCCAACAAAGTATTTTTTCATCAAATGTGCTGGAAACTGTTGCCAATCGTATTTGGAACCATTAATAATTTCATGTGATTGGCATTTATCTTGGCGAGAAATCGAAATCGCCTGTCTTGTTTGAGTGCCAGGATAATACGCCAGTAGCAATTTTTCTATGAATACTGTTCTTACCTGCTGTTTAGATTCAAGAACCTAAATCATTTTATGCAGTCAAATATGTTTTTTTTTTCTTTCAATTTTTTTGTAAATAACTTCTAAAGTAATTTAAATTGGCTGACTGACATCTGATTTTTTTAATATCTATCACTTGCATGTAGTCTGGTTCCTGTGTAAATTATGTGAAAACATATTTTCAAGTAACACTGTAATTTACGATGTTGAAAAAAAAATCTCTTACATACAATCATCATGGAAGAATATAACTGTAAAACTCTATATACTACTCCTTTTATTATGATTGTTTTTTTTAATCAAATCATTGAACTAATAAATCTGATATGGACACCACATGACTTCCTTGTACCTCTATTAAACCTGAAATATTTTCGGGGCACTTCATCTAAACTTATTTCATTTGAAAGAGACAAAATACTGCAATTCTAAAGTTTACCGCCAAGCTGAGTTCAATTTTAAAGATTTGTTTCACTTAATTGGGCAATATTTTGACAAAAGCTTGCGATAGCGAGATTTCAGTCACAGCTGTAACAGTTATTCATCACAGATTTTTAATGAAATGAAGGTATCTATAGACCCTTAATATATTTTAAGTCTTTTGGGTGACCCTGTAAATAAATTACTCAGTCCACAGCAATCAAAAGCACAGTTAGATGTTACAATAGTTCTAAATACAAAATTTCAACATTCTACGGCTAAAAGTTTTAGAGTCATGCAAAATGCATAGTTTTTTTTTGGTGTTAAATTAGCGATATTTTGGCAAAACTCAACACGGTGGATGACAAATAACGAGATTCTGTGCATGGACCAAACAATGAACGACTACAGACATAATATATTGAAGACAGTGGCGTAGCCAGGGGAGGGGGGTTAATAAGGGATCACAACACACACACCCTGAAATTTTTGCAATACAAAATGTATATTCTTCACTCCCTCACCACACACATGTATACATATATGTGAGTTACAATAGTAACCCCTCCCATGAAAAATTTCTGGCTACGTCACTATTTGAAGATGTCTATAGACATTAATGTATTGGAATTCTGGTAGTTGCATATTATCCTGATAGACATTCGTGCCAAAATTATTTTTTCGGAAAATGTGCTGGCAAACTGTAGCCAATTGCAGGGGCGTAGCCAGAAATTTTTGATTGGGGGGGGGGGAGTTACGACTACTAAAACTCATATATATGTATACGCGTGTGTGATAGTGTAGTGAAGAATATACATTTTGTATGGCAAAAAATTCCCCATGGGGGGGTTATGACCCCCATAACCCCCCCCCTTGGCTACGCCCCTGGCCAATTGTATTCGGAACCATCATGATTTCCTGCAACCTGGATTTATCAAAGCGAAAAATCGCTCATCTTGGCAGACTGCAAGGATACATGCAAGTACCAAAATTCTTTTGGGTGGTCCTGTAAATAAACTCTCCAGTAGATTGGAATAAAAAATCTAGGTGTACAACTAGATGTTACAACGATCTTATATATAAAATCTCAGCAATCTACGACTAATAGTTTTTGAGATATGCAAATTAAATATATACATATATATACCAAAAGTTGCCAAGTTTGGTGACTTTTAACGCAGTTTTTGAGGGAGGTGGCTGAACGTCACCGGACCATTATCCAACCATATGGTAAGATGTTATTCTGCTTGAAATGAATGAATGTTTCTAAAATTGCCATTGGCTGTAATTTGTTGGAATTTTTCTGAGTGCTCCTGTAGAACTGTAAATGATAAAGATACCATTTTTGATGGCAAGATTCATTTTGTAATCCTTAACAACATATATCATTTTTGATTTATTTGAAATAACTTAATATCTCTAAATTACACTTTAATGAATTTCTGCCCATAAAATATAATGTATGGATGTAGATGTTACAACAATCCTAAATATAAAATTTCAACATTGTACGACTCGTACTGTTTAAGATATGTGAGTTACCTACATACACACGTACGTACAGGCAGTGGCAGATCCAGAAATTCTCTTTTGGGAGGGGCTAAATTTTGATAAAAGCTTATTTCACCCAAAGAAAATATACAATAAAGCAAAATTTTAGTCTAAACAAATGTAAAAAGGATTTTTACATTTGTTTGGGAGGGGCTAAGTGATTAAAAAAGATCACTTTACATATTCAAAGTGCATAATGAAGCAGAATGTTACTCTCTAGCAATCTCTTTTGGGGGGGGGGGTGAAGCCCCCAAGTCCCTCCCCTGAATCCGCTACTGCGTACAGGCGCCAGGAAACACTGATCAAAATGGTCTAGCTGTCAGTCAGAATGCTTGTACATGAATTTATATGAACATACATACATGTGTACAATGAGATGTCAAGCAAAAACTCAGTAAATTTAGAGGTAGTCAAAATCTGGATACCGAATTCTTTTTGCGATCACATTATTTCTTTGTACGTCATACAAGGAAGTAAAAATATTAGTGTTTATAAATTGTATAGACACACACACACGTACAGTGCCCCTAGAAAGTGATAACATGCTTTAATTCTTTATCTATTAAAGATAATTAGGTAGTGTGAATTGAATAAATGTTTAAAATAAGGTTAAAAAAAAAAGACTATGTTAAGAGAAAATGCCTCTTGTTAATTTTCACAGAGTTACACTTTTTAAAATTTCTTAGAACTACCTTACAAAAAAATTCCTAGAAAATAAAATGTACCCCATGCACAAATGAGGTGATGTACAAAATTTCAGCCTTTCATCATATAACGTCTTAAGGGATATCTATAAACAAAGGTGACTGGGGTCTATATTTGAATTTGAATGTAAAATATTCTTTCATAATATCTGTATGACCCTTAAAATGTGATTGTGATTTTTTTCCTTTCAAGAGCTACTGAAAATTAGTTTAAGTCAGTACTTATTATCTTCATACCTTTGACACTTTTCAGGATATAATTATCAAATTTTGTCCATCACCTCATCAGAATATGGAGCACATTTTACCGATTGGAGATATTTTTGTATGCGGGTTATATACAAAAAGTGTATCTTTTTGGAAATTAATTAAAGAAATTTTTCAATGAGAAAACATTTAATTGCTCCAGGGCTAGCAGCAATTTCTGGCAAAAAAAGGTGCCGGAGCCTTAATATTCTTATGTTAATACTCAGTAGCGAACTGCAAACCCCTGTAATATGGGGTTGGTAGCACATTTAATTAAAATAACAATAATTTAAAGATTTTCCCATATAATAATTATTTCACAGAACAGTGATATAAAATTAAATAGTCGGAAATTAGCAGGAAAAAATATAAACATTATACAGAAAACACCCAAATTCTGGTGGTCTCAGGACTCTCAAATCTGGTCGAGGTGAAGCGAATATGATTTTTCGTATCTGCTAAAATCAGTTTGTGCTTGAAAAGGGGAAAATTTATGAATTAATGTATACTAGTGTTGGGCTTCGGAGCAAAGTATTCATGAGCTTTGCCTAATATGTAAAAATTCACCCAGAAAAAAGAAATACAGGGTCAGAGTTCCAGCTTTTGATTTCTGTTCTGATTCTAACTTGAAACAAAATTCAAAAATGTAATTGTAGAATTGTTTAGTACAGTTTTATGAGCTAACATTGCGAAACATGTTTTCCATCTTATAATAAAAAGGCAGAAGCTTTATGGAATTATAAATTTACATTTTGCACTCATGTTTACTGTCAATTTAAATAATTATGCAACTAAGTAAAGAACACATTAATTGGTCTACGTCTTTAATTTAGTTGATTTATTGGATTATTTTTTTAATTCATATTCATACGTATTAGATTAATTACATGTACAAATATGTTATGCGATGCATATGTTACACTTCTTTATTAATGGGATAACTGGTCTTATTTTACAGGCATTTACATATTTAAAAGAACACTATGATAAATAATAACAAGCAGTAGAAAATTTCGCATGCACAACAATGATATTTGTAAACAAACAGTAATCCGAATGACCTGCCGAATCTTAAAATAAACATTGTGTTTATTCCCGTACATAATGTTGTCTTTCCGAACGCAGTACCAGCGGAAAAAGTCGCTTGAAATATCATTAAAATATTATATGTTAAGCTTTTTAAAATATTAAACGCCACCTGGGACACAAAAGTCGAAGGTCTGATTAACAAATTCCATCCATTACAATCATCCAAAAAATTAAATTTAATACTTTTTTTGAATGTTGAAAATCGGGTTTTTCCCATTGAAATACATTACGAGAACCCCAAGCTGTCACGCAAGACGGCGACCGATCGCAGAGAGGAGGGGTTCGTCGAAATGCTCTATGGACATGTTATGGACATCCAGAACTTATCTATATGGACATCCATAACTTGTCCATATGGACATGTTATAAACAACTAGAATATGTCCACAAAAAGACATTCTGTGGATATTTATCTCATATCCACAGTTTATTTTTATGCTATGGATAAGTTACTACCATAAAGGAACAGAAGTATCTGTTTCATTAGTAATTTCTGAAATGGAGCTATTACAAGAACTACTTGTGGGATCAAACATATTTGAATCTTCAAAAATATTTTCATCGATCCTATTTTCAAATTCATTTTGAAAATAATTATAATCGTGCGCATTAACAGGCTTCGATTCAATATCATTCATATTACATTCAGCTTCAATCAGGAATAATTCATCATTAACTTCTTGTTCAACATTTCGCCTGACGAGTCGATTTAATTTTTTTATTAAAATACATATTAAGTCAAAAAGTTGTACATTACCTCGTATTGTAAAGAACAGAACAGTGATATGGGCAAGCAAAATGCAAGAAGTGCGCATAAAAATGTTATAATTGTCTAACAAGGAAACTTCAAATATGTGGGTACTATCTACCACAACCACCACAGATTATTAAAAACAACGTGTATACAAAAATGTTACTGCGCATGATCAAACAAACTAAGCCGATCAGAGTTTGTCGCCGATAGATTTTCCCATTTATGTCATAAAATAGACATGATTGGGGTGTTTAGATGTCCAATTCATGTCATATTACAGACATAACATGGATTTTCCCGTTTTTGTCGTAATAAAACTTAATTGGGGTGTTACATGTCCCAATCATATCTTATTCTAGACATATTATGGATTTTCCCAAAGATGTCGCTAAAATGATGTCCAGGAGATATCTTATCATAGACATAGACATGTTTTGGACAAGTTTGTCCAGATATGGACATAAATTGGGCAAGTGTGCTGTCTGGGACAATGGCAAGAAACGTTTAAAGAGATCAAATTTCACTGTTAAAGTAGGCGCTTTTAGTTGTTTTTTTATTTTTATTTCTTCAGTTTTTTCTGAATGAAATAAACTAAACGAAAACTTTCAGGGGAAATGTACAAATCTTTAAATTTAGGAACTATTCGCGTCCCCAAGAAGTCAAAGTATTTTTGGGGACAGAATGAAAAAAAGATGTATATTTGAGGACTGTCCTCGAATTTGGAGGACGTATGGTCACCTTACCTTACCATAAGATCGCGCACGTGGCGTATCAAATACCGCCAAGTGACGTCACGTGCAAAATGTCCATTGTCTCTTGCCTCAACGATGGTCTTATCAAGAACTTATCAAGGTTCTTCACAACAAGCAAGTGTGCTGACTCAGTTGTTCAATGTGATAGTTCAGTGGAAGCAACTGGACTGAACGTAACCAATAGGCTGTCTCTACATGACGTCGTGTTAGTAAACATGCTATAGTCCTATACTGCACTGCAGTCTAAAGCTATGGACCTGCTACAAGCGAGTGAAATTGTTGCCAGCGTTGTAGAAGAAATCAAAAAGCATCGAAATGCTCAACATTTTGACTCCTTATACAAATCGGCTGTGACAATGCTATCTTCTGGACAGCAGACTGTAGAGATTCCGACAGAAACGTAGATGTGTTATTCCAATCCATTTCACAAATTTCATCATGACTGAGTCTGTAGGAGGACGACCACGTTCCCAGCAATGAAAGGAAATGTTGCAACAAGAACTTACTATGAATGCACCATGATGCCTTTGATTAAACAATAGCAGAGCTGAATTTACGCTTCAGCTCAAAGAACATACAATGAGGTTTATCGGTGTGACGTCATTTTTCCACCAACACGTGACCTTCCGGCTGTGTTGATGAGTAACTCTGTAATCTTATTGGCTGAAGTATATATTTTCCATCGACACGTGACTGAAATAGCCTCGTCTCAGTATAAGTTTTAATATGTCAGCACTTTTTAATGGGAATCTGTGGAAAGATATATTTTTGTAGTCATGTACAGGTTCCAGAGAGTCATTGGAAGCACAATACAGAGGCATATTTAGTATTTTTCTGATTTTGCGCTTATTACCAGGAGTCCATCACATAAACCTATGGAGAAAAGGTTGTTTATTTTCCACCGTCATGTAATTTTTATAGCCTCGAACCCAAGGAGGCGATATCCTCCATTGTAAGAAAGTATGAAAGCTCTCACGTTTATGACCAGCAATTCTTTCGCCATGCAGCAGCTCAGGTGTCTGGCAAATTCATGCAATATCGATTTGAAGGGCGCAACTGCTGAAATATTAACGGCACGATCTTTCTTGCAAAAGAAAATATCAGAATCGGAACTCTCAGCCATATTGCATGAAATGACAGCATTTATGTTCAATTCCAGAGATGCATTTCCCTCTATTTACTGTTTTCTTGCTTCTGCCTTGTCAATAGGAGCATCTAAAGCAACCTACGAGGCGTCATTTAGCACTCTTTCAAGAATATTAACTCCATTTCGTCATCAATGCTGCTAGGCTAGAGGAAAGCTAAGTTGAATTTTTTTAATATTTTCAGTTTACTTTCCTTAGAGCGTATTTCCTTTGGCTGCCTTGATAATAAGTGAATAAAGATTTTTGGCAATGAAGTATTGTTTTAGCCATTAAATATTTTAGCTCTGTTTTAGTTTCCAGATTCAAAAATTATGCCCACCTTGGGTATTTTTGGGCCCACTCATTAAACTAACCCTAGCTACGGGCCTGAGCTACGGACAGGCCCCTATAAGGCTAGTCCCCTATGTCAGGGTTGTTTTCGATGGACGATATTGGTGTGATGTACTTTTTTCCTTTAACACGTGACCCACAACAAATAAGCTGTAAAAGTCGCTTTAGTTGGTGTTCAATCGGGGCCATCGTGATTCTAACGGCCCTGCCTCCGAAATAGGCCTACGGACGTTTCCTCATTGGTCAGATTCGGCCGTTAGATGACGTATCTAAGTGCTGGAACCAATAAGTGAACATCTTTAGGCTTCTTTGGATGAATCATCGGAGTGCACAAGCAGGCCCGGTAGAATCACGGTGGCCCCGGTTCAATCCTTTAGTCTGATTGGCTGAAGTGTATATTTTCCACCGACGCGTGATTGAAATCGATACCAGGCTATTTCTATGAGTGATTAAAAATATGAGATATTATGAGTGATGAAAAAGAGTTCTCATAATTTTTTGTAATGAAAGTAGTATTATTTATGTAAATAAAATTAGACTTTTGTCTGTACATTACTTGGAATTCAAAAATTTCGCGATTTCTATGTTTCAAGTACATGGGAATCCAGTACAACCAGGGGCTCTATTTTGGACATTTGCGGTTTTATACTTTTTGGATCAAATTAATAGTAGTAGCATAATTATTATTTTTTTTTCTATAGGGATACACTGTGACACATTTCAGATCTTGAGATAAGACTCAATTTCTTTCATAGATTTTTGAGGAAAGGTAAAAATTTGACTGTTTTTTTTTTTTTTTTTTTTTTTTTTTTTTTTTTTTCTTTTTTAAATGGAGCATTTCCCTATGCGCAGGAAAAATCAAATTTAAAATGCATGTATACTTATAGTTAAATATACATGGTGAGGCTCATATATAGTACTGTGGGAAATTCATAATTTATTTTTTTTAATTATGTATATTTTTTAATGCCATCAATTTTTCAAATTTTGGTACAGAAAAAATAAATGTCCGTTTCTATTTCTGTGATTTTATCACTGCCCTACTGGCAATCCTAAGAAAAATTACCTTTTAAGTTTAAAAATTTGTAAATTTTGATATCAATTTAAAATACGAGAGAGAGAGACTAATTTTATGAAAAATAATAGTAATAATAATAATTGTTATGTTTCATAGCGATAGCATTAACATCTTCACTCATGTAATAATCGCATTTTTTTGCCAGTTTTTCATGGTGAAAGTCTAGGTGCGACTATTATGAGGGGAAAATCTAGTACATAATATTGGAACTCTAAAGCTATTTTTTCTGCTTCAAAATGGGGGTGCGACAATTATGTGAGGGCGACTACGGTATAGCCACACATTTTTTAGCTAAACAGCACAGTGTCGTCAGGCCATTATTCAGAGCAAACTTAACGTTGGTGCTTGTCAAAAGTAGCGATTTTTGTTGATCGCGCCGAAACTAATACAGCTGATTTTCAGTCGGAACATATAAAAGGAAATAACTTTCTTAGTGGAGCAAAGTGAAGATCTCACTATAAATATAATGAGCAGATGTTCTTTATTTTAGAGGACGCCTTGAATACTGAAAGCAAATATTTAAATACCAAGAACACTATGAATAGTAATTGTTCCTTCAATGAAAACAAAACTGTTTCGTCTATAAAAAGCTTTAAAATAGAATACTGTATTGCACTAGTTTCTGCTTTTATTTGACTTTTAAAAATTAACTAGCTGCCTCAAAATAGAAATTTTGGTCACGTTACTATAAATAAATGCTATGATATAAACATTAGGGTGATAAATACAAAAATATTCTGCAGCATTTTATTTGAAAAATATGTAGTGAAATTTACGATCGAAAATTAAAAAATATGATTGAAATATTTATTATCCTACATAAATATTATCATCGAGCTACGCCATTTCACTTTGCATCTTACCTAAATAATCTTTTTTTTTTTCTTTTCCTCCTTCTCAGCTGGCTCTGCGAACTCAAACGCACGTAATCGCCATCAATCATACCAGCAAGGTTGAAAGCCTTGAAAGCTATTTGCTGAACAAGCTGTCACTCAAACTACGCAAAGAGGCTTTACCGCCAATTTACCCAGTCCGCAACTCGAGCACGGACTAAGAGGGTACAGGACAATCATCCAAGCATTGTGAAAGAACTAAATGAAATTTGCCTAATAGGTGGCGCTGGGAGTCGTACCCATTAATTTTTGGCGCATGCGTCGTGTGCTAGTAGCTAAAACGTAAACAAATATCAACGGAAGCACCCCGCGGGAGATGCTTACGCCGTGTGTCGTCAGAGGGCGCCCATGCCGTTAATTATTAAAAGGGGGTCGCATATTTTCCTTTCAGAGGCTGACGCAGTTTCGCTCGTCTACCGCAGCCCGATGATCGTCCTAAAGCCTCTTAGTCCGTGACTCGATGGTGGGGATTACGAATCACATGACCTGGTGGTCGAAGCAAAGCATGGCGATTTCCTATCTAGTTCCCCTTAAAAGATCTATGCTTCTGCAGGTGAGGGGGAGATTTATAATTGGGGAAAAGGCCTTATAATTGTCCCTCTCGACGATGACGTTACAGCTGCCATTCGTGGTAACATCACAATTCGTAGCAGTGTTTGGGGACTCATTTTATCCTCTTTCCAAACAAATGGAGTGGGGGTAGGGGGGCTTATAATCGGAATTTCAAGGTAAGTATATATTTTTTTCATACGTATTAGTTTTAACAATCTCCATTCCAGTACAAAACAACGGGTAATCAGCTGTACTTAGATAAATACTACTAAAGTATGACATTTAACAATTAAAAATTAATTAAGGAATTGAAACATTGTCCAAATTAATAAGTTGGGCACAGATAATCATTATTTAAGGTAAGTGCATAACATTTTGCTGCTTTTGGAATGTAAATAACATCCTCCTTTGCTGCAACCAAGTTCTATGTCTATCACATTGCAGATGGGGAAAAATCTTTCCACTGTAAAGTTGCTGTCATTTCTTACTGAAAAGGGAGATAGTTGAATGTGACTGTTACTCTGGATTAGGAAACAAGAATCTTTGAACAGAAAATTCCCTACTACAGGTGAGGGAGGAGTAACAGCAAACAAGTGTTCCTACTGAATGTGCGTAGCGTTTTCCTGATGAAGGTTTAAGAGAGAACATTTTCAAGAACTTTCTTTGTCCGCTTAAAAAAAAAAAAAGGTCAAAAGAAAACCAGATGTTAACCAGAAAGAAAAACAATGCAATTAAATTTTTTCCCTGTAGAACTAGGACTAGGTTGTACGGAAAGAAAATTCTTGACCTCATATCAAAATTCAGTTTTTCTTGACTTTCATGACCTGTTGTTTAAATTCATGACTTTCATGACCTGTAGACACACTGCTGTCACTATCAGCCACAAAGTAAGCAGTCTAGTCTTGAATTGAAGTCCTGTTAGCCCAAATGTGTTGTCAAAATATTGTGATGTAAAATTACACTCTGAATAAAGATCATTTTTTACTTGCGAAGGTGATTTGTTCATTATCTTTAGAAATTATTCAGATTGGCATCGAGGAGGTCAGTTCATATCTTGGAATGGAAACTTTACCTCCCGAGTACAAAATTTTAGAATTAAATGCTTCTCATGTGTAATGAGTCAAGCTTAGATGTATAAAAATTACGCATCTAAGAGTTCACTTGTGAAACTCAGCATTTTGCATGAACCAAAAGGCATACAACATTCAAACCTTAAAGAGCATCAAAAAGATAGAACTATTTTACAAAGATAAACTTAAGACAAAGTAACAGTAATTTGCTTTTTATTTTTTGTTAAATTACAATGGAGGGAAAGAAGATTCAAAATAACTTCACATTTATAGTATAGGATGATTATCTATCCTTCTTAAAAAAAAAAGAGTAATTTTAATTAATGCAATTTCATTAGGGAATTTCTTTCATACATGTGTGAATCTCATCTCCGATTCTTTTAGATGGTTTTTACTTTCCAAACATTCACCAGTTAAGGAATGGTCTGTAATAATGAAAAAAAATTGACTATGAGATTTTGATGTGTTTTGCGGTAGTTTGAATTCATTTATGTTAATGTTACTTTGCTCGTTCAGAACAAGTAAATTTCTTTTCCACCAATAAAAAATAAGAGTTTCTAAAAAAAATTAACGTATTCCATTAAACCATTATAAATTGCCGTTCTGGACTATGGCTCTATTTTCCAAAAATACCTCATTCAAAATTAAAAACATACAACTAAAAATAAAATCTGTTGTTATTATTATTGCTTCATCTGGTCACTACCATAATCTTCTATGCAATTTTCAGTCTTACTGTAGTTATCAAACACCAAACAGCACAGAGTTCACTTTTGAAACTGGGAGTTTTGCCTGAAAAATAGGGCTTAGAACATTGAATCTCAAAATACTTCAAAAAGATAGAACTGTTTTACAGAGAGATAAAGAATTGATAATACATGTAAAATTTAAATAATAAAAGCGCAAATAGTGGCTGCTTGGATTCTGAGCATGACTACTCTCCTTGCAATTGTCTATTTTAGCTATGGGCATACAAACCATTGGGCTGATTGCTGCAGAATTTACTACACTGATTAATCAATTTTAAGGTATACAGGGGAAAAAAAAAAAGAAGTGTTATTAAATGTTTTGTGCATAAACTGACCCATTTTTGATTCAAGTTACTAATACATATGTAAATATTTATTTATTTTAAATCACTAAACCCACAGTTCTCTTTTTAAAATAAACAAAATTTAAAGTTTGCATTACATCTGAAAATAACATGAAATTTGTCCAGAAAGAAAACTTTCTTACAAGGTGTAATTAATTTACTTCTCTAATTGCTTTAGATAAATTCTGCTTAAAAATAAATGAAGATCATTGTTTTCAGATTAAAGAGAAAAAATTATGAATAAAAACTATGCAATAGTTTGTTTCGGATTGCAGTAGTAGTGACAGCCGTTTTCTCCATAGAATAACATTGCCGCGATCGACTTCCAAAGTTCTGTACTCATGAAAACAGTTTGACTATAAGATTTTGATGCATTTACATATTTTGAGGTACTCTTAATTCATTTAAGCTATTTTTATGGTGATTTATGTATGTAAGCATGTGTATGTGAGTGAGCACGATAGCTGACAAACGGTCCATTTGATTGAGCTCAAATTTGCTATAAACAGTAAAACATGTTTAACATGAAAGGATATAGAGGTTTGGACAGTATATTATGCAGTTTAATCAGAATCACTTAACAAGAAATTTTTTAAACCTAAAAAATTATTTTGTACCCATCAGTTCCATACTAAACATTTTTCACAGTATATTATAGACTATCTCTTGCTTTGAGGCTTATAGATGCAAATTCTTGAAAGTGTACTAGTATCTAAATAATGCATTTTAGTGAATGCAAATTGAGAATGTACAGGGTTGTCCAAATTAAACTTCCCTAATTCAGAGGCCTGTGCAGGATGTTGTATGGGTCATAATGTGATGAAATTTTGAAAACAGACACTTCAGATCACACGCTTGTGATTTATTTAAAAAAAAATTATTAGTACAAGAAGTTGCCGATAGGTGTCGCTGCAGATCAACAAGACGTTCTACGGATGTTCTATATCTGTGCTGTGGTCGAATAGGGCATATCAACAGCACGAGAAACAGTTGGCACACTGACGACACCATGTGGCGATTGGCTAGTGGCGTCCACGACTGCCAAAGCAACGTCTTGTACGCGTGCAGAATCCACAACATGTCGTCCTCTACCTGGTAAAATGCCTAGCTGTCCGGTTCTTTCGAACTTTTTCATCATGTCTCGTAAAGCGCGAGGTGTTATTGGTCCTCTGCGTAAGTTCTTCAGCCGACGGAATGCTCTTATCACAGCACAGAAGTTCTCGTCATTCTGGTAGAAAAGTTTCAGTAACAGAGCTTGTGTCTTTCAAAGTCACCATTGTGCATCAGCGAGCTGGAAACAACTGCCTGTGCAGTGCCTGTCTTCCACCAGGCCCGTGAGGACAGGGGGACGTGTCCCTCTGCGCCTTAAGCCAATGAAAGAAATTGCGAAAGAATTACATTTTCATGTACAAGAAATTAACGTTGAAAAATTATTTTAAACTAAAATATTTCCCCCCCCCTCGAATGCAAAGGCGGATTAAAGGGAGTGGGATGGAGGGGCGACCGCTCCCCCCAAGAGAAAAGAAATTAATGTAAAAGATCCTTTTTTACTACCATAAAATTGATGCGTATGCCAATCTTCTAACTAACAGCCAACCCCCGCCGACAAAATTGTATTAATCCACCACTGCTCGAGTGTTCTAGTTGTTAAAATACAGAATATAGATTTACTGAGAAAGAAGAATGAAATGTACAAAAAGTTTAACATTTTAAATATCTATGAACTGTAATATTCCCTTACTCGATTTTCACCTGCATGAAGGACAACCAGTCTGTGATTTCTGAATGGCATCGTCCCTCAGTCTGCTTTTACTTATATCAGTTAGTGAATTTTTCCGGTTTTCAATGGTAAAATACGATGTCTAAAAATATTCCCGACATTTCATATTGATAATGTAATTTTCTTTGTTTTTCGCAAAGTCGTAGCTAGGGATCATGAGGGCACAGTGACGTATTATTGCAATTGTGTGTGTGTGTGTGTGTTGGAGGGGGGGGGAGGTTGGAAGATTCACACACACATCCATTTTATGGAAGTAAAATAGGATATTTTATATTTTTTCTTTTCTCGGGAGGGGCGATCTCTCCCTCTACCCCCTTTAATCTTTCCCTGTGAGGGCCATTGTCAAGATTTGAATTTTGTACCTCTAAGACTTCTTCTTAGTTATTATTATGCAGGAAAAGACTACCAAGTGCACACTTCTGAGGCTTGCACCCCTGGCACCTACCAACCTGGCCAGCTCCTAGCTACTGCACTGATTTTGCAAATTAATATTATGAAAGTCCCCCCCCCGCCCCTCCAAATAAAATAAAATAGAATGGAAATAGGGATGTAACGGATATCCGGCCTATCCGACTGACTTTTCAATATCCGAAATACCATCGGATATCCGAATCGTAGCAACCGGATATCCGGCTATATACTACTAAAGTTCTATCTATAATATGCATGGGACAGGATGGAAAATTATATTTGAACATTCTTGATAAATTGATACATAAATCAGGGATATATTTTTTAATTGAAGAAACAGCAAATTTAATGCTGGAAATGGATCATTCAAAATAAACATAACAATTTCAACATTTGTTCAGTAGTTTTTGAGCACATTTATAACTGATCCACTCATCCTTTTCAGCAGCAGACTGCTGTTTACAGGTGAAGAAATCCATTCGAATTCTAAAATAACTCGGCTTTGAAAATAATCAGGTCTTTCTTTTCTTATTTTATTAACCACACGACAAATATACTATTTACAACACATATACAGATCCATAAAACGAATCGAAGGAACATTTTAAACTCTACGGTATCATCTTAAAAACATGGCATTTTTAACTGCGTAGTAGCAGGATCTGGAAAAAATCACTACAAAGGGCCCGTTTACATGTGCAAAAATGCGGAGTAAATCCCGGGACTTACACTGCTTTCTACCCCGCTTCCCCTACTTAGGGGAAAAAATGCGGGGTAGAAAGATTCCTGGTCGAAAGGAGGGTTAATGCAGAGTCAACCCCGCTTTCCCATGATGCATTGCGAGTTTTCCCCTGTACTCCGCTTTAACCCGGGATTTTCTATTTTCACATGTAAACGGGTCTAAAAAATATTTCCCCATCGGCGCCCCTCGTGCAGAGAAAACGGACGCGACTCTTCGGAGTCGCGACATCCTCCCGCCCCGATGAAGATATTCATCCGCATTTTCACTTGAATACAATTTAGAAAAAATATCAATACAACAACACAATATAAAAACTCAATGTCCAAATGAATACAATGAAATATAGCAAGAAATAATTTGACACACAAACCTTTAAACATACTTTTCTAATACAAAAAATTCTAATTTCTTCCCCCCCCCTTTTTTTTTTAAATAAAAAAATTAATACCTGAGTTCAAGGTGGTAGAGAAGTTGAATTGGCCGTTTGATCTGACCTGAAGCAGTCTGCAGAGTGACACTTCTTACCTTTTGATCTCGTCCTCTATGAACGTTAATGACCTTACCAATTTTCCACATCTGGCGTGGTGCTTTATCCTCACCTACAAGTACTACGTCATTTATATTAAATTCAACATTTGGAATCATAGGATTTGTGAAATTACAACTTTTAAGTTGGAGAAGATATTCTCTCTTCCATCGTTTCCAAAAGGCATTTAACAGTTTTTCTCGGTACAAGAACCTTCTCACAAGATTGTTTTTGTCAATGTTCTGTGGATTGATAGAGCCAGCCCAATGAGGTAAGGCGGTAGACCTCCTACCCGTCAAAAAATTGGAAGGAGAGAGAGGGAATGGTTCTTCAGGTTCGTTGTACACGTACGTTATAGGCCTAGAATTCAAAATTGACTCTGTTTCTGCCAAAATGGTTAATAATTCCTCAAAATTTAAGTGAGCCCTCCCCAAAATTTTCCTCAAAATGGCTTTTGTCATTTTCACCATTCTCTCCCAGTAACCCCCCCACCCCACCAGGCTGCTCGTTCAACAATATATTTCCATTTAATACCCTTTTTACCAAAGAATTGTTGAACTGATTCTTTTTGAAGGTTACCGTATAAAGTTTTCAGTTCGAGTTCAGTTCTTTTAAAAGTTTTTGCGTTATCGGATTGAACAATTCTGCATATACCTCTTCTTGATATAAAACGTCTAAACGCTAAAAGGAAGTCCTCAGTGCTCAGGCTGGATCAAGGGCGGATCCAGAAACTTTTTTCGGAGGGGGCGCAAATTGTGAATACTCATTTTATCTAGTGTAAAGCCGACTTAATATTGCTGAAAGCCACATTTGTCTAGTGTAAATATATTTTTCTCGGAGGGGGCGCGCGCCCCCTGCGCCCTCCCCCTGGATCCGCCTTTGGGCTGGATACGGCTTCTAGATGGAGTGCGTGCGTAAGCGCGCAGGTAAACAGAGCAATGTACACTTTGTCCTTGTCCTTTGTATACAGAGGTCCTGCAAAATCCACTCCGGTGATCTCAAATGGATTTGATTCATTAATTCTGTCGACTGGAAGCGGTGCAGTTACTTGACTGCCCCTTTTGGCCTTGTATCGTCTGCACACGGAGCATTTGTGGAGGCAAGTCTTTACGGCTTGTCTGCCGCGGATGATCCAGTATTTTTCTCTTACTTGCGTTAGAGTGTCAGAAACACCAGAATGGAACACATTTTCGTGTTCATTCATAATTACGAGGTCGGTGAATCTTGATTTAAAAGGTAGAATCATAGGATGTTTTTCGTAAAACTTAGAGTTCTGCAATCTGCCTACAAGGCAAATAAGTGTATCAGTATTTAGACTTGGGTTTAAGCTGAAAAGTTTTGATTCTGGACTAATGGGTGTCTGTCCTTTTAACTGATCATATTCCCTTGGGAATTCTACTCGTTGTGTCATACGCACCCAATTTTTTTAGCTTCTTCCAATTCTTCGGTACTTGGGGTACCTGATCTCTTTTGTAAATTAAATTTATTTGATTTGCAATTGTTAATGAATCGATGAATGTACGCTGCGATTCTTGAGATTTTGTTTAGATTGTTAAATTTGCTTAAATCAATAAGAGGTTCCTTAGACTCCTGGCACAGCTTCAGAAGGACTGGTAATTTTCTTTTTTCCTTTTGAACTTCTTCCAAGTCAATTTCTTCCATCATATTGTTTACTGGAACATCATCGTTGAATAACCACGATGGCCCCGTGAGCCAATCTTTATCATTGATTAGTGCATTGATACTTATCCCTCTAGTCAGCTTGTCTGCTGGGTTCGTTTTCCCGCTACAATGGTGCCAGTTCATTGGATTCGTCTTCTCTTTAATTTCGCACACTCTATTTTTCACAAAGGGTTTCCAGTCTTACGCAAACCCTCGAATCCAATGCAGACAAATGCTTGAGTCTGTCCACAAGAAGGTGTTGTTTTCCTTTATCATCGGAACAGTTTTTGTCAAATACGAACACAGTCTTGCCCCGATTAATGTTCCAAGCAGCTCTAATCTTGGCAAGCTAATTTCTTTCAGAGGTGCCAAACATGATTTAGCTATCACAAAACTAGTTTTGACTGTACATGGACTTTTCATTCTGAAATAAGCCACACAGCCGTATACCTTAGGACTCGAATCTGAAAACACGTGGAGTTCCAACTCTGTGATCCTTCCCTCAAAATATTTCCTTGGAATCACCATACTCTGGATGTATGTAACTTTCGAGATCCAATTCCTAAATCTTTCACTTAAGTCTGGGAGAAGAGGTTCTTCCCATGGAATTCCCGTCTCCCACAGTTCCTGCATCATTATTCTGATTCTGATCGTGAAGGGAGTCAAAAGACCCAGTGGGTCGAATACCATACCACTAACACTTACAACCAATCTTTTGGTAAGAATAGTTTTTATGGTTATTTCAGGAATGTTCAATGCGACCTTTAGGATGTCGTGATCATTGTCCCATACCAGACCAAGAACCTTTAGAGGAACATCTTTATTTGGCGTTTTACGGCATTCAAGATTTTGAGAGTTCCAAATTTCGCGTAGTTCTGGCGAATTCGTAACCCACTGTCTCAAGTTCACACTAGCTTCTTTCATTATTTCAGTGGCGTCCCAAGAAATTAGTGCTGCCTCTTTCACAGTTTCTGCACCGTCGATTAAATCGTCAACGTAAAGATTTCGTAGAATTTCACAAGCATCTTTATGCTCCTTGAAATACTTCTGTATGTGATATTTTATAGTTGCCGCTAACAGGAATGGGCTGCACTTAACCCCGAAGGGAACGCGTTTCATTCTCAAGACCCCGATGCGACAATCACTCAAATCGAGGTTTGTCCCGCGCTCTTTTCCCCATAAAAATTGCAAAAATTTACGATCTTCTTCTGCTATACTAATCTCCAAAAATGCTCTCTGAATATCAGCACAAAATGCTATGCGGCGATATCGAAACCTCAAAATAATTTTAAGTAAATCCGGGTTGAGATTCGGACCACTGTCTAAACATTCATTAAGAGAAAGCTCATTTTTGGCCTTAGAGGAGGCATCGTAGCAAATCCTGACTTTAGTCGTTTCCTTTAATTCTCTTACTACGCCATGGTGTGGCACAAAATACCCTACGCTATTATTGCCAAAATTTGAAGTAACCTCTTCGATAATATCATCATTTAATTGCTCCTTTAGAATATCTTTATACCTTAAATATAATCTCCCACTTCGCCTAAATGTATTATTCAAGCTAAACAAACGTCTTTTCGCTACATCATAGTTATTATTTAATTCTCCATGATCCTGTCTCCATAATAATCGAGTCTCGTACCTGCCATTTTTATATTTAAGGTATTGTTCAAACCTTTCTAATATTTCCGTGTCTGATTGTGATACTTCCGGTTCTGATATTCCAATTGCTTCCAAATCCCATAAACATTTTACCCTATCATTTACATCGTCATTAGAAACACTTAAATGAGAAACATGCACTTTCCAACTCTCAAATTCACCCTCTTTACCTTGTATAACAAATCCAAATATGCTATCTGTAGCCACTAATCGTTTACCTATTCTAACATTTTTTTCTAGTAATATATCCCAAATGTAATCCGATCCGATCAGCAAGTGTATTTGTGAAAAATTTCCGAGATCAGCTAATTTTATTTGTTTCTGAAATGCTAACTCTCTAACCCATGTCGATGGCACTTCAATTTGCCCTATCGTAATATAATCAATTACGATCGCTTTTATTTTTATCCTATTCTGGGCTTCGATAATGCTTTCCAGCTCAATTTCTACCACATCATAAGTCTCTTTTTCTGATGTTTTATTACCAAAAGTATAAATTAGAAGCGTTTCCGTTTGAAGCACGGGAAGGTTCAATGATTGGACAACCTCACGCGTTATAAAACTACGCGTCGCTCCCCCATCTAATAAACAGTGAACTTGCAGCCTTTTCTGCCCAGACTGAGCGACTGCAGTGAATGTTTGAAGATAAACTGACTGGTAGTTATTTTCTTTAATTTTATTTTCTTCGCAAAATAGGGATACGGAACTCTCTGAGAGAGTTTCGGTTTCAGGGGGATTCTGCTGGGGAGAAAAATTTTGTTTGGGTTTCTCATTTCCACAAATTAATGAGCTATGTAAATGTTGTTGGTTGCAAATTTTGCACTGCTGATTATTCTTTTTGAAACAATATTTTGCTGTATGCTTTCTGCCAAAGCAACAGAAGCATCGCCCTTGGCTTAACAACGATTTCTTTCTATCACTGACATTTAAATTACAATTCTCACTCTTATGGGATTTTGAACAAAAAACGCAATTACGGTTATCAACAGTCGAGATAAGTGTCGAAGCAGTAGGAACATTTCGTTTAGGGGAATATGGGTATTTAGATTTTGAATAATTATAATTAATTGCTGATTTATGGCTTACATTTTCAGTTACGCTGCTTCTCTAATTTCCTAACAAAAGTGATGCTTCCCGGCACTCTATCTTCTTTCGCAAAAATTCTATTAAATCCTTTATATCAAATAACTCTTTTGATTTACGTTGCCTATTATATTATAAATTTAATTCTTCGGGAAATTTCTGTAAAATTATTGGCGAAAGGAGACTGCTATACGTGCCAGCAGCCACTCCCAAGAAATCTAGGGACCTAACTTGAATTTCGATATCGTCATAGATTTTTCTTAAAGCCACAACATTATGGACATTCTTAACAGAATCTATTGATAGCAATTTATTCATATGGCAAGAAATAATTAAATCTGTTCTCCCAAACCGTTCTTTTAACAATGAAATAGAAGAGTCATAATTCTCATCGGTTATAGCAAACCTTGACACAGCGGATAAAGCAGTTCCCTTTAAATAAGTTTTCAAATACTCGAATTTTTCAATGTTGCTAAGCGAATCATTATTGTGTATTGCTACTTCATAGGAATTCCAGAAGTCAAGCCAGTCGGTACTATTACCGTTGAACGTAGAAATATTTAACCGGGGAAGTTTCACAAGCGAGTTATCGTTTTTAATGCTATTTCTACTAGTATTATTCGACTCGACATTATGGAGAAGTTCATTTTGCTTTATTGGATTAGATTGTTTTTCTAATGAAACAATGCATCTGTCAATTTTCGTTTTCAAAATAATACCTGTTTCTTTATATTTTTCAGTAGCGAGCAGTTCCTTTTCTATTTCTTTAATTTCAATAATATTCTCAATTTCCTCATCCAATCTACCCAATTCCTTTATTTTTTCAAGAAGTTGATTTTTGAATTCGTGCAATTCATCAATTTTATTTTCTATCGTGAACTCTGGAGTTAATTGACACTCGATTGCACTTTCGATTTTACTCGCGAGTTTCGTAAACAATGATCGAACAGCTGTTCTTTTAGCCTTTAATCTTTCAATATCCATTTTATATTAATTCAAAATTCAACAGCCTATCTAAAATTTAAAATCAAATCAATTAGATAAATTAAATGAGGGACCTACCTCAATCTAAGAATGTCGCATCAGAATCTAACATCACGTACGATGGTCACCTTGAAGAAATCCATTCGAATTCTAAAATAACTCGGCTTTGAAAATAATCAGGTATTTCTTTTCTTATTTTATTAACCACACGACAAATATACTATTTACAACACATATACAGATCCATAAAACGAATCGAAGGAACATTTTAAACTCTACGGTTTCATCTTAAAAACATGGCATTTTTTAACTGCGTAGTAGCAGGATCTGGAAAAAATCACAACAAAAAATATTTCCCCATCGGCGCCCCTCATGCAGGGAAAACGGACGCGACTCTTCGGAGTCGCGACAACAGGGGAAGTTTAATTATAAGCACGGTGCAGAATATCATTTGAAAAATAAGCATATTCAGCATATGCGATTTCTCTCATGGTAAACCCAGAAATAATGTAATTTCACACTCTCTCCCCATGGAGTTTCTAGGAATATTTTTAATTTGCTCAGGAACTCTGATAATTAATAAAAAGAAAGATAAATCATGCCAAACGCATTGCTTATAAAACACTTTCCAACACATCAATATTTTTGCGCCAAATTTGGCAATGTTTTTTCCTTACATCTGGCGAGATTTCGGAGATAAGATAATGTTGTATTATCACTATAAACGCAATTTTATGAGACCCTGTAAAAGAGATTAAAAAAAAAAAAAACCCATCGCTTAACTGAAGAATCTAAAAATTTTATACTCCTTGTCTTGTACTAGAAATATATTGGTGTCTCTCAAATGCCACACATTGTAATGTATTGGAATTCTTCAGAGTGTTCCTGTAGAAGAACTATTAATAATACAGACACTATTTTCAATGGAGAGCATTACTTTGAGAGCCTTAATATTCTGTATGCCAACATTGTTTACTTTCATAGAAGCGAATCTCTAAAATAAGTTTTCAAGAAGGACTTTCCATAGAGTGCGATGTATTTGTTTGTTTTTCTCCTGTAAAGAACTGTAATGCTACTTAAAATATTTTCAATAGGGTACATGATACTGTACATAGAAAAAAAAAATTCGCACATATATTTACCACAGTTTGAACACTTTACGGGTGGACAACAGAACGGACAAACAAACTGAAATCATTAAAATTTGTTGGTAAGTTAAAAATATAAATATTCATTTTATATAACATAACGGTATCTGACGAACACCGGAGAACCAGAATCTTATTCTTTGAAGGGTTAGCAGTCTAAAACGTATTTTCCAAGCACTAAAAATAAAGGTTTTGCAATTTTGTTCCATGTAAATGCGTTAACCCGTTTTGGGTTCTTACGCATTAACGGATTTTCGTCGGTCGGAGAAATTCTACTTACACAAGCCCTCCTCCCACTCCTATGCAGATAACCCTTAGCCATTCCTTAACGAAACACATCACACTAAATCGGTTGATTACAGCGCGAGTAACGAATTTTCAAAATTCCCAATAAAATCGTCATAGCTTAATATTACCACATTAAATATTTTCCGATTTACCGCCAAATAATGAAAATATCGCCAATCTCGGTTCATTTTTCAAAGCTTTTCTTTCGTACCATATTTGGCAATTCATCGCAAAAGTCGCTAACATTGGCGAATTTTGGCACAATTTGAGGGAGGCACAAGTATGTTCTCAGATTATTAGCTAATTATATTGTAGTTTATAGTATTATATGCTGTAAATAGATGCCTGTCTCTAAACTGCCATTGGCCGTATTGTATTGGAAATGTTTTGAGTGCTCTTGTCGAAGAACTATTTAACTATACTGACACTATTTTCGATGGAAAGCTTTATCTTTTAATCCTTAACAACATATATCAATTTTGTTTCATTTCAAATAGCAGACCATCGCTAAAACTGAAGTCAAAGCCCCCTAGTGATGGCAATTGCAACGGCCTCTAGAAAAGAACGTTTGACGAAAGCGTGTCTACACTTAATATATTTAATCTTCGTCCACCTAAAATAAATAACTTCATATTCAGTCAATAGTTTTTGAACATTTATTTGCTGATGTGCATTGTTTGTTGATCTGAAATCATTTTTTCTCCATGCAAAACACCACCTACTGGAAGCCTTTTAAACTAAACTTTTTATTGAACTTCCTTGAGCGCAGTTTGTGTACAGTAATTATGCAAAAAGTTAGTGTCAATCATCTTATCAGTTTCAGCTGCTTAATTATAACTAACTACCCTGTATGAAGAAAAGCAATTTTTATGTATCCGTCGTCGCTTTCCGGCTTGGACTCTCAACTCTGCTTCAGGTGTTAATGATGCTGATTTAAAGGATTTCTGGTTAAGGTTAGTGCCTTTTGTCTGTTGGTAATTTTTCTATTTTGGTATTAGTAACTTTCCTTTTAATTTTTTGGAGATAAGTGTGCAATGTAAAATTAAAAGATGTTCAAAATAAGGTCGGAAAAAGACTATGTTAAAAAAAACTTCCTCTCGTTAATTTAAAGTAAAATGCAAATTTTAAATTTGCATATGACCCCGTACAAAAAAAAAAAAAATCCTGATGAGGAAAATATTCCCGATACACTCATGAGGTGAAGCAGAAAATTTCAGCCTTTCTTCATAAAATGCCTCCGCGATATCTTTAAA
Organism: Cheiracanthium punctorium; assembly: GCA_038373885.1. Taxonomy (NCBI): domain Eukaryota; kingdom Metazoa; phylum Arthropoda; class Arachnida; order Araneae; family Cheiracanthiidae; genus Cheiracanthium; species Cheiracanthium punctorium. The sequence continues at coordinate 1,595,429 of JAWZYV010012008.1, forward strand.
AAAGGATGATCAGGGGCCTGTACATGATTTTGAATTTGAACGTTTATTGATAGAGAGGAAAAAAAATAGTTTTATTTCGTAATTTCTGTACGGCCCCTGAAATGCAATCATTCGGCGTGATTTTTTTCCCCTTCGAGAGACATTGAAAAGTGGTTTAAGTCAGCCTATATTTATCTTCATTTCTCTGACATTTTTTAGAATATAATTCTCGAAATTTGTAAGCAACCTCAACAGTGCATGAGGAACATTTTACTCATTGGGGGAATTTTTTTTTATACGAGGATCTTATGCAAATTTAAAAAGTGTAACTTTTCAAAAGCATTTTTCCTTGATGGAGGCTTAGTTACGACCTTATTTTGAACATTTTTTCAGTTTACATTGTCCACTTATCTTTAACAGATAAAGAATTAAAGGTCGTTACACCTTTTTGCCACACCCTGAACATATACGTAATACGTTCTTACGATTGCCACCAATATACCGTAACATATCGTACATCGAATGTATTTTGTATGTCTCTGTAAAAAGTTTATTAATTTTGCGGTTTACCATTTTAAATGGCAAGCATGTAGTTATAGACCTCAAGATTAAACATGTACTTTCTTGTGTCCCGCAATTACCATCAAAAGACCGTAACGTATCGAAAATATTTAGTGTGTCCCTGTAAAAAGTATATTAACTTTACGTCAGTGGCGATCATGTAGTTATGTACCTCAATATTAAATATTTAATTTGTTATGCTCCACTACTAACGCCTACAGACCGTAAATTTAGCATGTCGATAGTCTTTTGTGCAGCCCAGTAAAAAGTATTAATTTTGCTTTTAGATTTTTTAAGCGCAATTGCGTAATTATAACCTCAGTATTAAATATTTATTTATTTATTGTCTATTTGACTATTACTAACAATAGACCACAAAGTATCGGAAATATTTTACTGAAATATTTATCATTTCGAGGTATCGAAAATATTTATCATTTCAACTGTGAGCGTGTATACGCCAAAAAATAAATATTTATTTTGTTATGTTGCAAAATTAACAATCTTAAATCTCTAGTGTAACCCTGTAAAAAGTATATCATTTATACGTTCCCTAGTTCAGTAGCAAGCAAGTAGTTATACAACTCAACAATAATTATTAATTTTGTATGAATCACGACTAATTCAGCAGAAAATAACATGTAGGAAGTCTTTTGTATGTCCCTTTAAAATGTGTATTTAAGTGCGTTATGTCCCCATCTTAACAAGTGCAAAGTAGAGCGCCAATCCAAGAAAAATATTAGTCAATCCCACGGAAGAGTGCTTCAAAATCAATGGTTGCAGAGCGATTTTTTTTTCATCTTCTAGAATCATAAATAGTTACAAAACCATGTTCCATAATTATAGCTGAGAGGAACGGGAACTGGTGGACTTGCGTTTGAATGAAATGCGCTTCATAATCAATTCGTATCACATATAATATAATGATTACCTTTTCAATAATTTAATCAGTGGAATGGGAAAGTGCTTCGAAATGAATGCGTGTAGCATGATTTTGTGTCTTGCCTTTAGACTGCTCCAACGGTAGAAACTTCTAGAAGGAGTGTTGGGAAATAAAACCACAAATGGCAGAATAACGTCTTCAGAAATCGGAAATTGTTTAATAAAAAATGCGTAAAATATGATGTTTCTTTACCGAGGTTTTAGATTCTCATAATAGTTTTCAGCCGGATATTATTGCGTTGGAAATTGCTTCATAATCACGAAGCATTTATGCGCTTTTCTGCATGATTTCTCATACTCAATCACTACACTGAGCAAAAAACGTATGCAATCCTTTTAATCCGAACAAACTGGTTACAGGTTCCTGAAAGCAAACGATCGACAGAGGAAAAAGTTAGAATATGTTTCAAAAGCAATGCGTTGCACAAAATTTTCGTTGCTAGCTTTTCCCATCGCATTTCAAAAGTAGGGAGCCTTGCAGTGCAGTAAAAAAAAAAAAAATCCTGAAGGGAAAAATTATTGAAAAATCGAACAAATGACCTCCAAAAAAAGGACCAGATATACCCTAAGCAGCATCTAATGGTAAAGAAAAATCCCCACATCTTCCAGTCTCCCAACCAGTGAACAACAAGTAACAGCCTACTCTGCAGAAAACCAAATACTCTCATGGCTGCCTTTAAAAATCTTTTGGTGTCCGTGCCAGGAAGAGTTTTTTAGCGCAGTCTGCAGTCTATTATAATTTGTCAGCAGACGATTTTTTAATGGTTCCTGAATAGTGCGGAATAGTGTGACTTTAGAAAAAAAAAATTTGCATTCATAAATTGTTCGCGGCGGGGTAACTAAAGCAGTTTTTATAAACGCAACGTACGGCTTTCAGAAACTGAAAACAATCGGGTTCCGCTAGTCCTAAGGCGACCATATTTTAAATCAGTAATTTGGGGACAAATCAAACATTGTCCTCGAATCGAAACAAAACTTGGGGACACTAGAAAATATTTTCGAGGACACGCATATAACCATGTACACCCTCCAAAAAAGATATTCGAGTATAAATTTCCTATTTTAGATTTGCGAATAATAATTGAGTTTTTGAAAAACGTAAAACGTGACAGAAATATGGAAAGTCATATTATGTCTGTACACGCGACACACAAAATGACAACAAACGCTTTCAGAGATCGAATTTCATTGTTTATCTGAGTAGATGGCGCTTTTAGTTGGCTTATTTTTCTTATTTCTTCAGTTTTTTCTGAAAGAAATAAACTAAACAGAAACTTTCAGGGGGAAAAGTACAAATCTTTAAATTTGGGGACAAAATGAAAAAAAGATCTATATTTGGGGACTGTCCTCGAATTCCGAGGACGTATGGTAAGGCGGGGCCGTCGTTATTAGCAACCGGGCCTGCTTCTTCGTTGCCACCGGAAGAAATGAGTGAAACATTGAGGCCTAATATTTACATTTGAGCTGTTCGATTGTATGCGATTTGGGATTATAAACGTTAATTTATTTTATAATTAAAAAACAATTTTGTTATAGTTTTGTCATAATGATTTAATGACAAGGTGTTTTAGATGTAGGTAATAATTTTTTGAAGATTGAATTCGTTGATTTATTTCCATAAAAAAAAGCGCAATCATAGAATTCGAACTTTAAGTTCTGAATGTAAAGGTAAGTGTACACTTGTATTTAGAAATTCTACAAATTTATAGGATATAAAGCATGTTTTGTGAATTAATATTCATGTATTATTTATAAATCATTTTAATCTGAAATCGTTTAACTTGGGTAGTTTATTATTCTAGTAAATAAGCGTGCGTTGTAATACTAGTTAGACATTCTTATCTGTTTAAATCTTTCAGTTGAAAATGTCATTTATCATTTATTATAAATGCAACTAAATGTGTGATATTGGTTTCAGTGCAGAAGTACTGTAAAATATGTTATTAATTTTTGCACATGTTTATGTAGAAACTTAAATTGAAGTTAATATTTTGTATAAGCGTTCATCATACTCAAATTCAAAGTTCCATTTAGATAATGGCTATAATAAAAAGTAATTAATTCAGAGATCGTTTGTTTTTAGTTTACTACAGTGTTTAGCGCAACAAGGTGAAAAGGATCTTGAAATTTTTCAAGTCCTAGAGCTGTTAGTATATCTTAATTTGTATTCAAAGTCCGTGGAGCAGGTTTTTTTTTCTTTTTTTAAAGCTATAACCCTAATATACAGCAATGCAGGGACGAAAACATTTGTTTTCAATCGCCAGTTAATAATAACTTTAAAAAAAAGGTGTTGGAATATTAGTGGTATTTCCTAGTGTGGTTTTCTAAAATTTATAATTTTTCTTTCGAGAAGAAAAAGTATATGGAACTAACACTGAAAATTATAAATCATTTTCATTTCGAATGGTAAAATTTTCGATAAATAAACTCATTTGAACTAACCAGAAAAAAAAAACAGTTAACAAACGTGTTTTATCATACACTGTTACGTTATTCTTAATCCTTTTGATATATTATCTCCCCTTTAAGTTCGTACTACAATTTATGGAACACCCTTTATTTTGTAATTCATTCTAAATGTTTCTCGTTAAATTAATTTACATTATTTTTCATGTAAATACCAAGAACTTGCAGTGCACAGGTTGTACTTATAATTATAGCAAACATTCTTCTGATACCTACGCCTTACAAAAGATTAAAAATTAAATAGTATATCAGTACTTAAATTTTGTATACGTGAATTGTAAATATCAAATATTTTAAATTCTATTTCAGCTCCTCGTCATATATTTTGTTAATATATTAACCGAACAATATTTAATAAATGAAAATTTAATAACTACTAGTTAAATTTATTTTAAAAGTAATAATGGTTGTAACTGCTTTGAAAATGTGAAACTTAAACATTCAGTATAAAGAAACACATAAAAATGTCTGTATCATTTGTGTATTCGTTTACTTTAATGTATACTAAAAGTCAGCTTAATTTTTTCATGTATATTAAAATTCAAGCTAAAATAATGAATCATGAGAGTGAGCACTATGTGTGAGCACGAGAGTGAGCACTTTGTTTTTCCTTCAAATTACATTCATCTATTTACTTTAATGTCCGCGTGTATCATAGTAAAGAAACTTTTAATGAGTTCGTACTTGAATTAGTAACACAATCACTACTTAAAACTACATTTAATAACGTTTCAAAGCATCAGAAAGCTTAAAAATTGCTTGATGTATACGGGAAGACGCGAGCATCCGTAGGCCTCTTTGGATGACTCATCGAAATACACGCGCAGGCCCGTTACTAATGGCGAAGGCCCCGGGTAAGGTGACCAGATTTTTGTAGTCAGAATCGGGGACATGTCCCCGATTCTGTAAACAAAACTGGGGACATTTATAATTAATGCAATAATTAACAGTAATTTAATTGAAAAACAATGCAATAATTAAAAAATTGTCCCCAGTTCCATTTTTACATTCTGGTGACAATTTGAAAAACGTCCTGAAAATGGGGACATTTGGTCACCCGGGGCCTTCGCTATTAGTAACGGGCCTACGCGTGTATTTGGATGAGTCATCCAAAGAGGCCTACGGATGCTCGCGTCTTCCCGTATACATCAAGCAATTTTTAAGCTTTCCGATGCTTTGAAACGTTATTAAATGTAGTTTTAAGTAGTGATTGTGTTACTAATTCAAGTACGAACTCATTAACAGTTTCTTTACTATGATACACGTGGACATTAAAGTAAATAGATGCATGTAATTTGAAGGAAAAACAAAGTGCTCACTCTCGTGCTCACACATAGTGCTCACTCTCATGATTCATTATTTTAGCTTGAATTTTAATATACATGAAAAAATTAAGCTGACTTTTAGTATACATTAAAGTAAACGAATACACAAATGATACAGACATTTTTATGCATTTCTTTATACTGAATGTTTAAGTTTCACATTTTCAAAGCAGTTACAACCATTATTACTTTTAAAATAAATTTAACTAGTAGTTATTAAATTTTCATTTATTAAATATTGTTCGGTTAATATATTAACAAAATATATTACGAGGAGCTGAAATAGAATTTAAAATATTTGATATTTACAATTCACGTATACAAAATTTAAGTACTGATATACTATTTAATTTTTAATCTTTTGTAAGGCGTAGGTATCAGAAGAATGTTTGCTATAATTATAAGTACAACCTGTGCACTGCAAGTCCTTGGTATTTACATGAAAAATAATGTAAATTAATTTAACGAGAAACATTTAGAATGAATTACAAAATAAAGGGTGTTCCATAAATAGTAGTACGAACTTAAAGGGGAGATAATATATCAAAAGGATTAAGAATAATGTAACAGTGTATGATAAAACACGTTTGTTAACTGTTTTTATTTTGGTTAGTTCAAATGTGTTTATTTATCGAAAATTTTACCATTCGAAATGAAAATTATTTATAATTTTCAGTGTTAGTTCCATATACTTTTTCTTCTCAAAGAAAAATTATAAATTTTAGAAAACCATACTAGGAAATACCACTAATATTCCAACACCTTTTTTTTAAAAGTTATTATTAACTGGCGATTGAAAACAAATGTTTTCGTCCCTTCATTGCTGTATATTAGGGTTATAGCTTTAAAAAAAGAAAAAAAAACCTGCTCCACGGACTTTGAATACAAATTAAGATATACTAACAGCTCTAGGACTTGAAAAATTTCAAGATCCCTTTTCACAAGCTGCGCTAAACACTGTAGTAAACTAAAAACAAACGATCTCTGAATCAATTACTTTTTCTTATAGCCATTATCTAAATGGAACTTTGAATTTGAGTATGATGAACGCTTATACAAAATATTAACTTCAATTTAAGTTTCTACATAAACATGTGCAAAAATTAATAACATATTTTACAGTACTTCTGCGCTGAAACCAATATCACACATTTAGTTGCATTTATAATAAATGATAAATGACATTTTCAACTGAAAGATTTAAACAGATAAGAATGTCTAACTAGTATTACAACGCACGCTTATTTACTAGAATAATAAACTACCCAAGTTAAACGATTTCAGATTAAAATGATTTATAAATAATACATGAATATTAATTCACAAAACATGCTTTATATCCTATAAATTTGTAGAATTTCTAAATACAAGTGTACACTTACCTTTACATTCAGAACTTAAAGTTCGAATTCTATGATTGAATTCGTTGATTTATTTCCATAAAAAAAAGCGCAATCTTCAAAAAATTATTACCTACATCTAAAACACCTTGTCATTAAATCATTATGACAAAACTATAACAAAATTGTTTTTTAATTATAAAATAAATTAACGTTTATAATCCCAAATCGCATACAATCGAACAGCGCAAATGTAAATATTAGGCCTCAATGTTTCACTCATTCCTTCCGGTGGCAACGAAGAAGCAGGCCCGGTTGCTAATAACGACGGTCCCGGGTCACCTTAGCTAGTCCACAAGATAAAGCATCACAATTGCAAATCAGTTCTAATCCAAAGAAACTGCAAAACCCGAATAGGCTTCCAGTTCTTACTGCTAAATACATTTTGAATTTTGAAAAGTTTTTTGGTTGCCATTTGTTCGAATGTCCCTAAATATCATCTCTTTTCCCTTCAGCAGGGATTTTTAGGGTAACCAGGTAGTGGTAAAGAAACCCCTATGCGATCGTTTGCTCTCAGGAACCTGTAACCAGTTTGTTTGGATTAAAAGGATTGCATACGTTTTATGCTCAGTGTAGTGATTGAGTATGAAAAAACATGCAGAAAAGCGTGTAAACGCTTTGCGATTATGAAGCGTTTTGCAAATCAATAATATCCGGCTGAAAACAATTATGCGAACTGGAGAATTACAGTCAGTTAAGAAATACGAGACAGGAAAATCTTTCGAAATGGATTGATTATGAGATACTTTCAATTGTAAATGTTTAAAACATGCATTTTTACATCCTTGCACGAAGTAAAGAGTCATGTGATTGCAAAAAAATTCGGTATTCAGATTTTTCCAAACAAAGAGATTATTTTGTCCATTTTAAAAGTTAACTTTGTTATGTTACTGCGTAACATTTCAAAGTATGTATTGATGTACGTAAGACAATGTACATACGTATTCATGCATGTACGATATTGTTACGAATTTTCGGGGCAACCCGCTGTTCTGGGGCTTAAAATAGTTCAAAATTCGTATGCTACGCGCCAGATAGTTAAATTCTGCTTTTCTTTGCATCAAAATCCGTCAACTAGAACCGGAGTTACGGAGGTTTTGGTTTCCACTATGTTTTTCTATGGGGTTTCTTGAAATCTCGATAAATATGGGTCCTAGGCCCTCGGTAAGTACACTTTTGGGGAGTTATTTTTGGCGCTAAATTTGGCGATATTTCGCCAAAAGTCGCCAAGATTGGCGATATTTTGGTTATTTGGCGCGATTTTCCCAATGGTGCCTGAAAGTTGGTTTTTCCGCATTAGAAACGCATAATAACCTAACATTTCTCTTCTATGACGTAATCAAAATTCCCGCTTTATGTAGAATCTGCGAGAAATAGACTTTTCTGGAAGCTGCCCGCAGCTTCTGCCTCCCCTATAAATACCGGGGCGCTTCAGAGCCCCAGTTTAGTTTGAGTGAACACCCGTATTGTGAATACATTCATATGTTAAAAAGAATGCTATTTACAGTTCACTGTTGTTGCTAATCCGGCGCTCTTGGGAAACATGTCATTCTGTTTCGATCCGCGGACCAAATCGCACGTAAACAAGCATGCCCGCTCCTGTGCTGGCCTGCTTCTTTCGTCATTGTTTTCTAGTACCTAATGAATTTTTTGCAGTGTATTTATCTAGGGTATTACAGTGTCGATCGAACGAAAGCACATGTTTAAGCATATTAAGTTTGTGTCAAAAACAAGACATCTTGGTAATCCAGAATTTTTCCATAATACGGCGGTTGTCTGGCCCCATGCATGTCGGATTATCAAGATTGTACTGTATTTTATAAGTTTTGCATATGAAAACAAAAAGACGAGAGCTTAACGATAAGTGCTTTTTCATTATTATTATGAAAGCGCTATGGGCGGCAACAGAATATTTTCCCCGGTGTGTGTGTGCATAGAGAAGAGATAGGTGGAGAGAGTGTCCTATTGTATTTTCCCGGGAAAGTTGAAGCTAAGATAAGAGCGTAATAGAAGAAAAATAAGCGGATTGGCTACTTATCGCCCTTTGGCTCGCAAACTCAAGCATTTTATTTTTCTAGAAAGGGAACTGGGAAATAGTTTTTTCTCCCTCTCTAGTTATTCTGGAATTATTTCGTCTCTAATTTTGCTTTGCAGAATTACTTTGAAGTTTCGGCTTTTGAAAGATTTTCTTTTGTTGTATTTTTCATATTATTTTGATTTTGTTACAATACATTGCAATAAAATCTAGTAATGTACATTATCAAATGAGTTTTATGTGTGATAAAAGTCTGATTTGTGAGATGGTTGCGAGACGAGATAAAACAGTATTTGCTGTTGCTATGTGAGACAACATATTTCTAATTCTTATACAAAGAAATTATGAGACAAGCTTTACAGCTGCTATGCTAGACGGCACAGTTCTATTTATCATCTTGTCCCAATCTCTGTGTGATTTCATTAAATAGCAAATAAATAAGAAACATATCAACAGTTCGTAAGCAGTTTAGAACATTTCAATGTTATGTTTGGAATTCCTTTAATTTGCTGACCATACAAAAACAGGAACTCTGAATAAGATAAAACAAAAATTTTATATTACAAATTTTTTTATATTACAAAAAATTTACATGAAATGAATTCCCATTTCTGAGAGAGAGAGAAACTTTACATAGTTGGAATGACTGTCATTTTATCTATTTTAATATAATTTCATTTGCAGTTTACATACAGGCAAAGCAGTGTTGTAGTCCTTAGAAAAAAATCTGATGTGTCCAACACACGACTTCCTTGCACGTCTATTAGATCAAAAATATTTTCAACGCACTTCCTCTAAACTTATTTGTTTGAAAGAGATAGAATATCAATAATAGTAAGGTTTAGCGATTTCTAGCCAAATATTTCGATATCGCCAAGCTGAGTTCAATTTGAAAGATTTCCTTCTGACACTGTATTTGGCGATATTTCACCAAAAGCCGACAAACTTGAGATAGTCTGCGAGATTTTGGGGATAGCTAAAGTAGTCATTGACCACAGACTTTCAATGAATTGAATGCATCCATACACCTCAATGTATTTAAAGTCATTTGGCTCACCCTGTAAATAAATTCTCAGTCGATTGCTGTCAAAAAAGATACTGAAAACAGTTAGATATTACAATAGTTCTAAATACAAAAGTTCAAAATTCAACTGGTTAAAGTTTTAGAGTTATACAAAATACGAAATAATTTTTGGCGCCAAATTTGGCGATATTTCGCCAAAACTCGCCAAGAACGATGACAAATGGCGATACTTTGGGCATGGACCAAATGACTGACTATCGCCAAATTTGGCGATATTTCGCCAAAACTCGCCAAGGTCGAGGACAGACGGCGAGATTTTGGGCATGTACCAAACAATGACTGTCTACAGTTGTATTATAATGAAGATGTCCATAGGCATTAAAGTACTGAAATTCTTTTCGGTGGTCCTGTAAATAAACTCTCCAGTAGATTGGAACCAAAAATCGAGATGCACAACTAGATGTTACAAAAATCTTATATATGAAATTTCATAATAGTTTTTGAGATTTGATAGTTAAATATGCACACACGTACACCAAAAGTCGCCAAGCTTGGCGACTTTTGGCATAGTTCTTGAGGGAGGCACGTGACCGTGGTCGGACCATTACCTAACTTATGTAGTAGGACGGTATTGTGCTTGAAATGGATGAATGCCCCTAAAATTGCCATTGACCGTAATGTATTGGAAATCTTTTGAGTGTTCCTGTAGCAGAACTATAAATGATAAAGACACTTTTTTTAATGGAGAAATTCATTTTCTAACTCTTTACAGCATATATCACTTCTGAGTCGTTTGAAATAGCCCAATACCTCTAAAAAACGCTTTGATGAATTTCGGCCCATAGAGCGTAATGTATTTCGAATCTTTTGGGCGGTTCTGTAGATAAACTATCCAGTCGAATGGAACCGAAAGGGGAGGTGCACAACTAGATGTTACAGCAATCCTAAATATAAAGTTTCAACATTCTACGCCTAATAGTTTTTGAGATATGCGAGTTTAATGAATTTCGGCCCATTGAGCGTAATGTATTTCGAATGTTTTGGGCAGTCCTGTAGATAAACTATACAGACGAAGGGAACCAAAAGGGGAGGTGCACAACTAGATGTTACAACTATCCAAATTATGAAGTTTCGACATTCTACGCCTAATAGCTTTTGAGTTAGGCGAGTTTAATGATTTTCGGCCCATAGAGCGTAATGTATTTCGAATCTTTTGGGCGGTCCTGTACATAAACTATCCATTCGATTGCCACCAAAAGGGGAGGTGCACAACTAGATCATAGAACAGTCCTAAATATCAAATCTCAACATTCTACGACCAATAGTTTTTGAGATATGCGAGTTACATACTACGTACGTACGTACGTACAGACGGCATGGAAAAACTGGCCACAATAGACTGGCCGCTGGTCAAAATGAGTTGCAGACACGTTAATATGATCGTGCATGCTAGCCTACGATGAGATGCATCGAAAAAAATTTTAAAATTAAATTTAGAGGTAGTCAAAATCGGTTTTTTGTCGAAATTTGGCCCCCAAAATTTTTCGGGATCACATTACTTCCTTATACTACGTACAAGGAAGTAAAAAGTGGGGGGATGCTCATTTTTGACGAAATTTAACCTAAACATATCGGATCCATTAATTATAATTATTCTTTAAACAACCAATAAAACTAATTTAACCATCATTTGTTTATTAATTAATTAAAATGAACTCATTGTTAAATTATTGATTACTTGTTAATAGTCTAAACTAAGTCTTTTTGATCAACCGTGTAAGTTACTTAATTTGTTGTTGCGAACATGTAATCGGATTTGTGTGCTTGGCTCGAAGTACTCTTGTAAATCCTCGTCAGAAGAACAGTACAAGGGGGCGGGGTGCCCGCGTTGGGGGTCTTTCTAAAACTGCGGAAAACTCCGAACTGTTACGTACGCGCGATGGGAGCTACTTAATTTTTTCCATTTACATTTATCAACAAGCCCCTATTGTTGTTGCTATTGTGAACATGCATAGCGGATTTGTGTGCTTCGCCCGAAGCCCGCTTATAAATCCTCGTCAGAAAGACAGCACAAGAAGGGGTGTCCATCGTGGGGGTCTTTCTAAGGGGTCCTAACCCGTATTTACGCAAAGTTTCGGATCGGAGAGAACCACGGAAAACTCCGAACGGTTAAGTCGACGGACGCGCAATGGGACCTGAGCCCGGGGCCTTCACACTTCGCCCGTCTACCATTTCCAGTGACATAACCACTGTGCCATGGTGAAACAATCCAATGTCAAAGTGACAGATTTTCTTTTGGATTGGTACGTGACTAATTCGCTACCCCGATTTTTGTCACTTTTTCGGCCATTCGGAAAGACATTTTTTACCAAGAGTGCGTTCGGAAGATTATAATCTGTTCTATTCTTATGGATAAGTTTCCACTACTGAAGTGTTTAAGAAACAATTACAATCCCATTTGTAAAGTCTATTCAAACAGTCAAAAGTTTCCTTTTGATTTTTATACCGATGTACTTGCTCTCGCGCGAACAAAATGAAAATTTTAAGTTCTTCACAGAATTATAAAAAAGAAACAACCTTGTAAATGAGCGTCCCCCCTGAGAATAAAAAGTGGGGGGACGTATGGGCTGAAGTGAAAAAGTAGGGGGACGGCGTCCCCCCGCGTCCCCCTTCGACTACACCACTGAGGCAAAGGAAAAAAAAATTGTAACTGAAAAGGTCCCGTGTGAATACGTACTGACCCGATCCTATTTTCAAAAAAATCTGATGTGTCCAACACATGACTTGCACGTCTATTAATTCAAAAATGTTTTTTACGCACTTCCTCTAAATTTATTTGTTTGAAAGAGATAAAATTTCAATAATAGTAAGGTATAGCGATTTCTAGCCAAATATTTCGATATCGCCAAGTTGAGTTCAATTTGAAAGATTTCCTTCTGACACTTTATTTGGCGATATTTCACCAAAAGCCGACAAACTTGAGATAGTTTGCGAGATTTTTGGGATAGCCAAAGTAGTCATTGACCACTGGCTTTCAATGAATTGAATGCATCCATACACCTTAATGTATTCAAAGTCATTTGGCTCACCCTGTAAATAAATTCCTAGTCGATTGCTGTCAAAAAAGATATTGAAAACAGTTAGCTATTATAATATAGTTCTAAATACAAAAGTTCAAAATTCTACGGGTTAAGTTTTAGAGTTATACAAAATAGGAAATAATTTTTGGCGCCAAATTTGGCGATATTTCGGCGAAACTCGTCAATGTCGACGACATTTGGCGAGATTTTAAGCATAAACCAAACAATGACAGATTATCGCAAAATTTGGCGATATTTCGCCAAAACTCGCCAAGAACGATGACAAATGGCGATACTTTGGGCATGGACCAAATGACTGACTATCGCCAAATTTGGCGATATTTCGCCAAAACTCGCCAAGGTCGAGGACAGACGGCGAGATTTTGGGCATGTACCAAACAATGACTGTCTACAGTTGTATTATAATGAAGATGTCCATAGACATTAAGGTACTGAAATTCTTTTCGGTGGTCCTGTAAATAAACTCTCCAGTAGATTGGAACCAAAAATCGAGATGGACAACTAGATGTTACAACATTCTTATATATGAAATTTCATAATAGTTTTTGAGATTTGAGAGTTAAATATGCACAAAACGTACACCAAAAGTCGCCAAGCTTGGCGACTTTTGGCATAGTTCTTGAGGGAGGCACGTGACCGTGGTCGGACCATTACCTAACTTATGTGGTAGGACGGTATTGTGCTTGAAATGGATGAATGCCCTTAAAATTGCTATTGACCGTAATGTATTGGAAATCTTTTGAGTGTTCCTGTAGCAGAACTATAAATGATAAAGACACTTTTTTTAATGGAGAAATTCATTTTCTAACTCTTTACAGCATATATCACTTCTGAGTCGTTTGAAATAGCCCAATACCTCTAAAAAACGCTTTGATGAATTTCGGCCCATAGAGCGTAATGCATTTCGAATCTTTTGGGCGGTCCTATAGATAAACTATTCAGTGGAATGGAACCGAAAGGGGAGGTGCACAACTAGATGTTACAACAATCCTAAATATAAAGTTTCAACATTCAACGCCTAACAGTTTTTGAGATATGCGAGTTTAATGAATTTCGGCCCATTGAGTGTAATGTATTTCGAATGTTTTGGGCAGTCCTGTAGATAAACTATCCAGTCGAATGGAACCAAAAGCGGAGGTGCACAACTAGATGTTACAACTATCCAAAATATGAAGTTTCGACATTCTACGCCTAATAGCTTTTGAGTTAGGCGAGTTTAATGAATTTCGGCCCATAGAGCGTAATGTATTTCGAATCTTTTGGGCGGTCCTGTACATAAACTATCCATTCGATTGCCACCAAAAGGGGAGGTGCACAACTAGATCATAGAACAATCCTAAATATGAAATCTCAACATTCTACGACCAATGGTTTTTGAGATATGCGAGTTACATACATACGTACATACGTACAGACGGCATGGAAAAACTCTCCACAGTAGACTCGCCGCTGGTCAAAATGAGTTGCAGACGCGTTAATATGATCGTGCCTACGATGAGATGAGCCTACGATGAGATGCATCGAAAAAAAATTTTAAATTAAATTTAGAGGTTGTCAAAATCGGTTTTTATGTCGAAATTTGGCCCCCAAAATTTTTCGGGATCACATTACTTCCTTATACTACGTACAAGGAAGTAATAAAAATGACAAAATAATATTAATAAATGGATAAATAAAATAAAAAGTCTGCAAAGAATCTTTTGCTAAAATATTTAGGATGAGATCAAGCTTGATGAGAATATTAGGGAATCAGGGTTCACATGGGCGTAACTTGGGCTTCGAAACTGGGGGGGCAAATGTCATTCTAAATGAAAGTCCATATATGCGCGCCCGTACACACACACATATATATATAATGTTTATATATATATATATATATATACAGTGGCGGCTCGTCATTAAGGGCCAGAGGGGCCTGGCCCCACCGACTAACCACCGTCTAAACCAAAGTATCTTCCTATTATGTCAGACAGTTCTTTCAATAATTTACCTTCATTAAAAAAAATGCACGCATTTTACTCTATTTTAATACTATCCACTAAAAAAAGCATTTAAAAATCCGATAGTTATACGATTTTCCCCCTATCTAAGCCATGCATGAGCTGGCTTGCCCTGAATTTGGCGTCTTTTCTCCGTTCACCGGGTTGACATATTTGGCATTGATCACAAAAGCCATATTGACGCGGAATTAACTTGGCTTCCAAACAGTTTATTTGGCGCTGTCTTCTGGCCTCAGATCTTCGGGCCTTCGGATGGTTGTCTGCACGACTCTACGGGGAAATTTCGGCAATCGGTAGCTATTGGCGAAATTTTCCGTTTAGGAGGAAATCATTTTTTATGTGCGTGATCTATTTTTGCAGTGCAGTCCCTAATATTTAGAATTTAATAGCATCAACGCGGACAGCTTACGCCATTGCATTGCAATCATGGCACGTTTATGTTGGGTTATTGCCACAAAAAGGATTAGAAAAAGGTTTTTCAACCTATCCATAGAAATTTTTAATAGGGCGCCGTCCGTATTTTCAATTCGCAAGTGAGGATCGATGACGTCAGTTGCTTTAAGATACGGAAAAATTACGCCACAATTTTCTCATTTATTCCAGCTCTTTTTTCAACACAGGGAGACGATATTTTGATTAAAATTTACGGTAGAAATAAACTAAGAAATTCACGATTATTATTATTAGAAGTGGTATTTTAATCCGGTGCTTATTTAAAAATTGAAATGTCTTAACACAGCTGAAAATGTTCATTTTAAAAATTACAAAGTTCGTTTTAAAGCGCGATATATTAAAATTTTCTATTTACTTTTTTTTATTTTTGGCATTTAATTATGGGGCGGGCGTTGCCTAACATATCATGCATGCTGCGAGTATAGCTTTATTTTAACGTTGAATTACGTTCCTCCATAGTGGTCCTACATAAAGCAAAAATTTAATGATACCGTTTGAAAACTACTATGCAAAATATCGAAATTAACTCCCTCGGCCAACCGGGGTATCCTTTACGGCAGTTAAACAGTGACATCATAAATTTTTAAAAAAATGCTTAAGCTCTGCAATTCTAACGCCCTGTCACAATTAAAGCGGGAATAAATAGTTCCTCGAGATTACACAGTTTGATGTTTTTCAGGAGACAGGACCATGGAGGATATATAAGATATCGCTATATTGGATACATGGATATTTAAAATGGCACCCCTTGGATAGTTTCTCCCCACGGTGAGATGAAATTTTTTTGGGTGCTAAATACGCCAATCTTATAAAACTCTGCATAAATTAAATATATATGGAGAGTTTCCTTAATGGCAACGATTATGTGAAATGATTATTATTTATGTTAATGCGTAAATTGCAAAGAATCGCCATAGAATCAAAAGATCCCATCGGTGCCAAATAATCTAAGCTGCTTCTTTTAAGCGAGTTTTGAAGAGAGAGAAGCAAAGATAGGTAGTATCATGTACGTAATAGGTAGTATTATTAGATTTGTAAGGATAATATGAATAAATCACAATATACCACGTTAATAAATATTTCATGAAATTAAAAGTGTTTAACCTTTTTCAACGGTTGTCTTACAACCAACTAAACGAAAAGTAATTCTAACTTACGTTAATATATCCCGCCGTAATTTCAACAGAGGCGATTTCTTGAACTTTTTTAAAAATAAAATTCTGTTTCGTCACATGCAGATATGATTATAGTAAAATATTCGCTTCTTCCCGTATGAAGAGCGGGTACACAGCTATTTTAAAAACATCTCTTGAAAATACCATAAATGAATTCAGAAGACCTCAAAACGTGTAAATACGCCAAAATCTCGAAGTCGAATTTTTTCATGATTACAATATTTCCTTACATAGTACATGTTCGGAAACAAATAAACGGTTGTCCATTTTATGTAGTGTCTTAGGTATTTAATGCTACAGCTTGAACCTAAAAAACAGTATGATGTAGAAATAAGACATTTTGAAAGCCAGGAGTTCTCTGCAAACCATTAAGCTTTTCACTTTTTTGATAGTGAATGACACTGACGTAGTTTTTGAGTCATTATACTGCAATGATGCCAGGTTAGTACTCATGACGCAAACTTTACGTCAAGAGTCAAATAATTTTGCTTAACAAAGTTCATTGGAAGGATTGGAAATTGCAATATGTGTTCACTATAAAAAAAAAAAAAAAAAAAAACTCCACAGCCACTGGACATGAGCAGGGCTTGACTGTCAAGAAACATTTGACGGTCAAAAACTGAAGCGGCCGACTTTGATTTTCAAACGCTCTTTCCAATAAGTAAGGAGAGGCATCATTTTTAATTTAAACAAAACTACATTTTCCCCCTCAAAGCGCAACTATAATGGACGTCTTCTATTTAAGGAATTCCTGAGAAACAAACCCAGATGATGTTCATCAGTACATTGGAGTCTTTTTTCCAGACTAATAGTTTATCTTTCTTTAAAATTTACCGATTTGACAAGAAAATTACGAAAACTACTTACCTGTACTCATGCACAAAGCAAGTTAATATTTCACTGCAGGATACAGATATACGGCTGGTAAAATTCATTTAACTTAACCAAACTTGACACACAGGCATCATTTATTTAGATTAGCTCTTTGTAATCCATTCTTTGCAGCTCATTCAACCCTCTTGTACATCTCCTGTGTCCTAACATCGAGTCAATATGCTTGCGGGAAAAACTGGTCCTATTCTATTTAAGTGAACACAGATGTGACTGATTTTTGCGTTAACGGGAGATAAAAGGGCCGCGTTCGACATTTAAATCACTCCAATTTTTCACAGAATCTTAATGGTCATTTAGTGATGACATGTTCTTATGTTTTGTTTGTAGGTCCAGAAAAACGATCATTTTATGCCTTGTTAAAAAGCCGCTTTTCTTGCGGGGTTTGAAATACATTACAATGAAACTCATTGCACTGCACATTTTCTATTTTCTGTAACCTCTGTTCCTGCGGTACTTTCTTTAATGTTAGCGACCTGCTAAATTTACAGCATTCTAAGCTCAATGTTCATGTTTTTCCTTGACTTGGACAGAAAATTTTAAATTTTTAAGAGAGTCCAGTACGTTATTTTTATTTATTTATATTTTATTTTATTTTTTATTTATTTATTTTTGGGAGGGGGGGGGAGGTTGATATTGTAAATATTTTTAGAAAAATAATGTGGAAAAAGATATTTAATAATTTGAAGAGGTGGAACGACTTTTAGCGTGACTTCATTAATCAAAAGTTTGGCATAAGCGGGGAACAGGCGTCGATACAAACAAACATTGGGTTCGTTTTGTGGCCCTATAACAAAATTACAATCGATTTTAACGGAACCCCTTCACAAAAATACAGTCGATTAAAACTGCCCTTCATTGGCATTTTACCCTACATTTTAATGTGTTTCATCAATTAACAAAAAAGTGACTTTTATTAAAATTTGGTTTGAAAATTAACAAAAAGTTCTGAAATTCACAAAATTAAGCATTAAAATTCACAAAAATAGGCAGTTTCTATTAAAATGGGCCCTGGAAAATATTCCTGGATTGACCCCTGATAAATTATGTATGTTATTGAGTTGAAGACGTATTCACGAAAAAAAAAAGGGGGAGAGGTGTATAAATTAGGTGAATGTACATATACTCTAAAGAAAACTAATATTCTGAGATATTATCTTAGCTCGACTTATAAACGATTTTTTTGAAATGCTAGAAAATAGAATTATATGCACACATGGGCGCCCATAAGGTAGGGCAAGGTATGGAACTTGCCCCCCGCCCTAAAGTTTTAGGTTTATGTCTCATGATGTTAGCAATGGCAAAAACAGAACTAAATTTGTTAAAAGTTTGAAATTTGCCCCCCTCTAGAAAAATTTTTTGAAATTTCCCCCCCACCCCTTGGAAAATTACTATGGGCGCCCATGTATGCACATCAGCAGATCGTTATAAACAATAGCAGTGAAGGTTCCCCTTCTGTGTCGAACGTTGCTTCTCCCTATTGCTGGGAGCAACGCTGTTAGTAGGAAGTAATGAGGTGATTTGTTGCTATATTTTTCTAATGCATGAAATTCTAAAAGGGTTAAAGGTATCGAAATACTGACTTAGATAGTACTGCAACTAGAGTTTATCTCTCACGACGAACCAACTAGAACGGCCCCCTCCCATGGAACCATAACTTATTTTGGAGCCCCCTACCAAGTCTGGGGCACTTGTCCCAAGGTGCCCCTGGCAGCAGATATAAAACATAAAATCGCAGACCGTTTCTTATTCTCTTAAACTGCGTCGCATTTGAATTCGCAATTAGTCGTCTGTCAAGTCAAGTAAGTTGTGCCCGATCATAAAAGTGTGTTGTCTCTCTGCTACTGACCTTCAAACACCAAAATTAGGTTCATTAAAATATAAATGAGAAACTGGCCCCAACCTGTGACAGGGCGGCAAATAAAGGGGGCAAGCGGCACGGACAAGCACCGGAGACATTCTAAATGGAACGTCAAAATCAGTTATAGCTTCTTGGGATGGGGCGCGGCTCCATGCGAGGGGGCACACGACCATGGGCACCCATAAGGGGGGGGACAAGGTAGGGAACTTGCCATCCCCTAAAGTTTTAAGTTAATGTCTCATTATGTTAACAAATGGCAAAAACAGAACTAAATTTGTTAAAAGTTTGAAATTTGCCCACCTCTAGAAACTTTTTTTAAAGTTTGCCCCCCCCCCTATGAAAATGACTATGGGCGCCTATGCACACGACACTAATTATGGTTTGCCCCGGATGACATAAACTCTAATTGCGGCATTGCCTGTGAAAATGGCCTCTTTTTGCTCACTATTTACAGCAACAGGTCTTTTTTTATAACGCCGAACAATTGATTTCAGACAAGTTTAAAATCGCTGCTCCTAATTTTTGCTTTCCTGAGAAATTATCTAGCTTGGCCATTTGGTAGAATCTGCCATCGTTCCTGTTGGGTTGAAAAGCTTCTGTGATTCTATTCTTTTGTTGATTTTTGCAGGTGAATTTTTTTTTTTTAATCTGATAGTATATTTGGGTTATAAATGCATGATTTGGGTTCAAAATCATAACTTTGCCCCCTGACTTTTTAGACTAGGGGGGCAATTTTTACAACTGCAGGGGCAATTGCCCCCCCCAGATTACGCCTATGAGGGTTCAGATAATTTTTAAATCTATATTTAGCCTGAAACAAATAATCTATATAACATTTTGTTGTGGCTTAATTATTTTTTTAACAAATTCATTTCACTAGTTTAAAGGTCTACTTTAATGTAATTTATTTGCAAAAATGGATTTATATTTATGTTATACGATTTACTGGCCTTTAAAAATTGTAGAGTTTAAATTTAAGTTTCTAATATTATTTATTTGTAGCCTTTCAGCTGCTAGTTTACCAACATGTACTGGCCTAATTTTGTAATATTAAAAAAGAATTGTTTTAATTTTGAATAAACTCAAACTCGCATTTGAATAAACTCAAACTGGGTACGTATATTGTAGGTCACTGTGGCACAACCTGTATAGATTTTGATGTGTGTATGTAAGTTTTTTTTTTCAAGACTACAAAAAAGTATTCTTTTACAATGCAGCCTATAGGTAACAATTATTTGAACATAATATGCTGTTTGCTGAATTATTCACCTATTTTAATTCATTTAAATGCTTGATAACAATCAAAAGTTCAAGAAGTCAAATGGAGTCGCCCCCGATTTTTTCCTTAAAATTATCACCGGATGTAAATGACTTCCCCAACAACCTTCATTTTAAAAACACGTCAGCAATAAAAAAAAAAAAAAAAAAGTGAGAAAATCTCAAACACTTTCAGATTTTAAATTTGCACTAAAGTGCTATACATTAAAAGTGTATCATAATCCATGTGTCTTTCAAATTTTTCTCCCTAGTGTGCCATGTTTGTCTTTCTTATTTCATAAAACATATATTTGGATTTGAAATCGATATTAAAATCGCCTACTAACACTATTTTACAATCTTGGCCAAGCATATTCTAACTATACTTTTCTAGTTTCTGTCCAAATTCAGAAGATATCGCCAAACTTGGCAATCAATTATCAAAAATGGTGAACCCATTACGACTTTCAAGATTTTAATCTTCCTCCCCCTCACCTCAGCATTATCTGGCACACACTAGAAAAGATCTTCACCCTGACAGTTCATGTCTACAAAGTCACATAGACAAAAATCCGGGAATGAACAAAATAGCAACCTAATGAAAAAAGCCTTTACTCTAAAACTGCTTGAAAGATGGAATTTTTGCAAGAAGGTGGAAGTTCAAATGTGTTGTTTATAGAGCCATTAGTGAGACATTTCAATAATTCTTTTTCTTTTTTTTTTTTTTAAATGAAAAGCATTATAGACTATCATGATAGGATATTAAAATAATAATAATTTGACTGATACTCATCTCGCAGATCACTATAAAATGAAATTCAGTTGAAATTAAAAAGTACAGAAACATAAAAAATCTGATATCCCTTTCAAACATTAAAATGTGAAAAATTGAAGTAGCACTTTAATTTTAGAATGTTATTGGATGCATTTAAATAAAGATGGAAAAAATTAAGTGTGATTCTTAAATAGAAATATAGTAATTTTTAGAAAAATACTAAAAATGTACAATTTCTCGAGGAAAAAAGATACTGATATGATGAATATCAATAAAAGTTTTAGCAAAAAGGTTTCACCATTTTTAATCAGGTAAGATTATTTTGACTAAATTTCGACAGTAATAAATAGGAGAGTTCTATAGTAGTACAGTTATTTCCATTTGATAAGAACGTGCTTTTAATTAATTAATAAAACATATTTAATTGTTTTGCAAGAAAATTACTTTCTTTTTTTTTTTTCAAAATTTGTGCTTCATACATAAACTACAAAGAAAACTTGTTTAGCAGAAAGTTTTAAAATTAATTTTTTATTATGCATATTTTGGACATATTATTCATAACAAAGTTTTATTTAAATGCTCTTCAGAAATAACTATTACAAAACTACTAAACATAAACATTAAATGTGAGAAAGATTCTAAATCACTCATTTTAAGAGGCATTGCAGGGGCGAATCAGGCAGGGCGTTTCCATCACTATCTCAGAAATTCATGAATTTTTTTTCTTGTATTGTTTTACCCAAGGAAAGAAGAAATCTGAAATATTTTTGATTTACCTCTTAGTTTTGGAGTTATGAGGGTCAAAGTACCCCAGACGAGTGACGCAGAAATAATTTAGGGCCATTTTTTCCACTTTATTGTCTCGACTGTGACTGGCTCAGAGAATTTTTTTATTTTATTCTATAATATACCTTGGATATCAACATCTCAAATTGAAAATTCATTCGGAAATAGCCAGAGTCATCCAAATACCCCCCCAGTTTCATAAAACATTGTTTTAAGAATGCTTTAAATCTTGGCTCTGATGTGATACATAAAAAATTTTTGAAGGCCCACAGGGCCCCAAACATGGTGTTAAACACTAATTTATGTAATTTCAAAGCCCTGATACAGCAGAAACCGACTTCCCATGGGAGAACTATTGGCATGGAGATGTAGTATCAACAAAGTAGTTTCATATTATGAAAAAACATTTTTTGAAGGTACAACTATTTCCAAGAAAAATCCCCAAAAGTACCTCCCTATTTGGGACTTTCCACTGACATGCATGGGGGCATTTCGACATTACTTTTAGAAGTTTAATTGACTGTAGCAATATTAAAAATTAACTTATTCTGCATATATCACAAATATATCCTCCATGTATCACAAATAGTTCTTTTATAGGGGCACTCATAAGAAGAAATACATTATGCTGTATGTGGATCGCTAACTACAGAACGAAGTCGAAAATTTTTTTTAACTGATAGAAAGATACACTATTTCTGAGTATTAAAGGCTACCTTTCAGCATGCAGCAAAACTAGTTCTTTTGCAGGGACACTCAAAAGAATTCTAATATATTACGCAAAATGGACATCTCTAACTACTGAACTGATTCTAAAGATCTTTTCACTGAAAGCTACACTATTTCTGAGTATCATAGTCTAAAATTCATACATGCAGAATAATTTACAGAAACACTCAAAATAATTCGTAAACATTATCATAACTGTCTCCATTTGCCAAAAGTGGGGAAAAAAAAAACCTACCTAATTAATTAACTTTACATATACCATGTCTTATACTTACTTATAAATAAAAAGTAAATAATATTGTGAATAAAAGAAATTGTCGAAAATCTACATCATTTATTTCTGACTTGTATACTATTTTACAGGACAAATTCTCAGGTTATTTACTTAGTTTTATTATAGAGTGTGTTGTATTGTTTATTGTGAGCTGCTTTGATACTTCTTATATTAACAATCGTAAATGGAGTAACAGAAGCAAATTCATTTGGACAAAAAAAAATATCCTGTCTGTAGTGACTGTTTTTGTGTCATCTCATCATGGCCATTTAATGAATGAGAGTCAGGTATTGTATGCAAAGATTTCATTGTAGCAGTCCCATCTACTTCTGATAAAGCAATGACCCTTCCACCGTAAAATAACCTTTCCTATTCCACTGCCTAGTAAAAGTTCAGCTCAATATTAGCAACTTCCTACTTTTTTTTTTCACTAGTCTACAAAGAAAATCATATTTAAATACAGAAATAATGTAAAATGCTGTATAATAAAAATATTTTATTTATAGAACATGTAGAAATTTTTTATCATTTGAAGAATTTTGAGTGTTCCTGTAAATTATGCTACATGCATGAATTTCAGCCTATGTTACTCAGGAATAGTGTAGTTTTCAGAGAAAAGATCTTTCGAATCGGTTCAGTAGTTAGACATGTCCATATAGCATAATGCATTAGAATTCTTTGAGTGTCCCTGTAAAAGAAGTAGTTATGCTGCATGCCTATAATACTCAAGAATAGTGTAGCTTTCTATCAGTGAAAAAAATTTTTTGAATCGGAACAGTAGTTAGAGATTCCCATACAGCGTAATGTAATTCTTATGAGTGCCCCTGTAAAAGAACTATTTGTGATATATGCAGAGTAAGTTAATTTTTAATATTGCTACAGTCAATTAAACTTCTAAAAGAAATGCTGAAATGTCCTCATGCATGTCAGTGGAATGTGCCAAATTGGGAGGTACTTTTTGGGATTTTTCTTGGAAATGTTTTTTCATAATATGAAACTACTTTGTTGATACTACATCTCCATGTCAATAGTTCTCCTGTGGGAAGTCGGCTTGTGCTGTATCAGTGCTTTGAAATTACATAAATCAGCGTTTAAGACCCTGTTTGGGGTCTCGTGGGCCTTCAAAAAATTTTTCTGTATCACATCAGAGACAAGATTTAAAGCATTCTTAAAACTGAATTTCTCTTATGAAATTGGACGCTCTGACTATTTTCGAATGATTTTTCAATTTGAGATTTTAATATTCAAGGTATATTATAAGATAAAATGAAAAAATTCTCTGAAGCACCTCCGAGTTAGTCACAATCGAGACAATAAAGTGGCAAAAATGGTCCTAAATTATTTTTACGTCACTCCTCTGGTGTACTTTGACCTCGCATAACTCCAAAACTAAAAGAGGTAAATCAAAAATATTTCAGATTTGTTGTTTTCTTCGGTAAGGCAACACAAGAAAAAAAATTCATGAAATCCTGAGATGGTGATGGAAACTTTTTTTTTTTTTTGTTTTTGCCCGATTTGCTCTTACAATGCCTCTTAAGCATACAAAAAATTAATTATAAAACAAATTGATAATTTTAGAAAAATTTTAAACACAAAGAATTATGCTTAAAAAAATAATAATTTAGATTAATAATATTTTAGTTATAGATTTCTATAAACTCTATGGGCAAAACACTGTTACTACAATCTCCTATTACACACAATTGCAACTTTCAATTTCTAGCAAAACAATTTACCTTAACAATAAGTTAAATATTTAATAAGAATATTTATAAAAACATTACCTGATTTTAATTTTCTGAACGAAAAATGAGAACTTAGAAATAAATATTTACAAGGGATTAATTGAAACATTAAATTATTTTTGTTATTTTTATTGTATTTACAGGATTAGCAATATACATATTTATATATATATATATATATATATTTACAATAATAACTTAATATAATTGAGTAAAAGCAAATATAGTCACATCTTAAAACATTCAATGCACTTCATAATTTACAATGGTACCTTGTTCAGTCTAAAATTTGAGCAATAAATAATATAATTATATTATGAAAGTCTACTTTCACACATCAGTCATTCAATTGGCAATAGCGGAAAAGAAAAACATATGTTTTTGATGTTAATATAATAAAGGAATATATATACATACAAATGAAAATGTAGTACTTTGGTTTATAAATTTGTACGGTGTCTTTTAGTGAAAAAAAAAAAAGAAAGCTTAAATGAACATCACATGATTAAGAAATATCGTCTAGAAATAAACAAATTTTTTTGGCAGTTTGACATTACATTAAATAATTTGATCAGTTTTTCATACTACAGTGATACTTTCTTTTTACCACTATTATGAACGCAAGAGAGCTTTCCAAAACCAAGTACTATCTAATCCCTATGTCCCGATTTTACCAGACTGTCATTCAACAAAAAACAAACAAGGCTTAAAAATTTTAAACATAATACAAAATTTGATTTAATAAATTAAAATAATGGCTGAAACAGGTACTACCAGATGTTTAACTCAGCAAAAATAAATTTTAAATTAATCAATTAAAAACTGCAGAGTTAAACTCAGTGGAGTAAAAGTCATAACATTTAAAATTAAAACATGTAATTTAGTGTCGATAAACATGTACCTTATAAATAATGTTTTTCACTCATCTCTAAATAACATGGAGGTAATGTGCAATTACTTCCATGCATTTTTTGAAAGGAGTAATCTTCTAAAAACTGCCATCCCAGTTTTGTTGCATTTTTTTATCCACTAAAAATGGTTCAAACTTATTTGCAAACCAAAAACAAGATATCTTTCAATGCTTAAAAGCAATATCCAATAATTAAGAGGTAATAATAATAATAATAATAAAAAAAATTGTGATTCCTCAAAAACTTTATCAGACCAATGAGAAATAGAATCAGAAACAAGAGAGTGAATAAACTAGTCATACTTTTGATTCAGTAATTAAACAACACCTATGACACATTTTAGCACTCACACACAGAAAAGAGTTAAGGAAATTGAGATTCAAAAACAATAATTGTGCAAATCAATGATACGAGTAAAGTAGCATAATTGATGCAACACAACAAAATTATTTTCAGAAACAAAAGTTTCTTAAACTGCTTTTCAAAATTTTTAATAATAATAAGTGATTTTTAGTACATAAGAAGTCCCAATATACAAAAGTTATTCAAATGAAAACAAACTCATGAGTATTTAAAATCATTAGTTCAATGCAGATTAGTATTTTAACAAAACATTGAGGTTTTAGTCAAAGTAGTATAGTTGTAACGACAGCATTGTGATAGACATTAATGGTTTATTAAAACCATTTATAATGGAGTACATAGTGAAATAATGACTAATATTCTATACCAATCTGAGGCAAGACCAAATAGTTTGAGATATTGTGGTATATGTTCAGATAGAGCTTAGAAATTATGAAATATTTATAGATGTTACATAAAACAAACTATAACCATACAAGAAAAACGGATCTGAACTCATGTACCAAAAATACAAAAATTAATGAAAAAATATGTTTGTGTGTTCTACAGAGTTATTGTTATAATCCAAAAGATCTTGAAAAGTTTAATAGTGTTATCACATTTTACATATATTTTTCTAATTTTTTTTTTAAAATTTAAAGCCGCATGAAAAGTTTGGAACTATGGTGGATAAAGAAAGGAAAATTAAATTTTAATTTGCCTGGCATGATTTATCCCCAGAAAAAAGTATCTGCTAAAACTGATAACATTCATAATCGAAATTTACATTCTCCAGCTCGGCATTTATGATAAAAGAAGGTTTTACTTGATCAAGGCTTTATGTTAAATATTTAATAAAGGTGTCTACCATTGTTAGGGGACAAAAATAGTACCATTAGTAGCCTCACAAGCATAAAAAAGTTGCTTAAGCAGTATACTTTTCTTGAATTTTAGTAGCCAAAACAATTAGCACTTTCTGTATAGTTTGTTCAAAAATATATTATTGACACAGTAATATTAAAAACACACTAGATGAAATAATCTATTTTTCTTTTTATTTGTTAATTTTATTTTCTTATTATTACATATACAATTACACTTCTCATACATCATAAACTGATTGAATACAAGTAATTTCGTAAATTTTCTAGAGACATTAAATTAAATAAAAATCATATATATTCTACTTTTTCTACATGATTTTTTAAATGAATACAAAAATATATCCTGATTACTGAATCACTGCTTTGTCCTCAAGCATAGCAATGACATCCAAAAAGACAGTTCTAGGGAAGGAGTCACCCTGACAATGGATAAAGATAGAGCCCGATTATGAGAATATGGGTCCCTGGGCAACGAAGGCTCTCCATCTTAATTTGGCATATTATAAATAATAAACTAGGGACGGATATGAATTAGTTCCATTAAAACTACACTGTGTTTTCATATATTAGAAAGAGATACGCTGCAAGTACATTAATATGGAATTAAATATGTAACGAAAGAAAACTTATCTACAGGGTTTCTACAGATTTCACAGCTTTTGCTTCCCTGACATCTATTATGCACTTCCCAGTCTTTTTATCTAGCACACTTTCACAAATTTTGTGTTCCTATTTTTAATATTACTTCATTTCTTTAATAACTTTTTACGTATTTTGTCCCCCTCTCTCTTTTTTTTTTTTTTTTTTTTTTTTTTTTTTTTACAAATAATAATAATAAAAGAAATTATACACAAATTTTATTTGATATCACTGGATTCTAACAAAACCCATGTTTGATAATAATTTAGGATAAAATTAAGCATATTTCATCTAGACCAGATAGCTTCATAAGGAACACATTTTAAAATTATTTATAAGGTTAAATAAAAAATGAAAATAAAACAATTTCTAAAATTAGGTTAAAACAATAAGTATTTTCTTGCATTTCCCTGACCTTTCTTTGAATGCCCTTGACTTTTTCCAAAATCCCCGAACAAAAATCATTTCCCTGACTTTCCAGATCTGTAGAAACAATAACCTAGTAAATTCAGTGAACTAGTATAGTTAAAAACAATGAAAAGAGTATTTAATTTTTAAAACAGATTTAACAGAAAGCAGCATTATATAGTCCTAGATTTCAGATTTTTTCCAAGACTGGGCAAAACTGTACCCATTTCCTAGTTATGTATCCATTGTGACACAATTGAGTCAACTATGGAAGTTTAATTTTTACTAGTAATTATAAAAAATTTATTTTTCAAAGAAAAGGTGGTCGCTTTTGAATACAAAATTCATTTATTTATCTTAAAATTTTCAGTTTAAAATTGTAACGAAATGAACAAAGATATATGAATTTGGGTTACACTTTGGGGCTGGGGGACTGGGCAAAGACCAGATTTTCCCATGGGATAATAAAGCTCTGGATAAAGCTTACAAATAAAGAGCTAAAAATTTCTTTTCACGATCAATAATTAGTTGCCGATTATTTGAAAACAGTATGAAAATGGCATTTTTTTAATTAAAAAAAAAGAAGTACACCAAATTGCCTAATCTTTTATTTAGTAGATAAATTCAGCAGTACTGTTGGTCTTACTTCAGATGGATATAGAGTATTAGTCATTGTTTCACTAGGAACTCCATTATAAATGGTCATGACAAACTATTAATGTCTAGCACAATGCTGTCACTACAACTATACTACTTTGACTAAAACCTCAATGTTTTGTTACATAACAGATAAGTCACACAATCTTTTATTTTAACAGTCTAATATTTTAGGAGCACCGGTAAGTCTTTAGTTGTCGGTGGACATCCTGCTTTATATGTTTAAATTTTCTTTGTGCTGTAAATTTTAATATAACCATCAGAGAGAGTAATTATTAAAAAGAAGAATAAAAACATTTGGCAAAACATTTCTTCTAGAATTACAATGTAAATAAAGAAAGTGCACTTACATGAAAATGAAATTAAGCAATTTTGTGCAATTTAATGTATATTTTATACCAAAAGATTAAAAAATAAGAAACACACATAATAGTGCTGATAATTTCTAAATACTTACTTAACATTTCATTTCCACAAAGACATCTACATTTATTTATAAATAAGTACCATAATACTGGCATAAATTAAAAAATCCTCATCGGAGTAAGTTATTATACAAAGCGCTTGTTTCTTATTCTGGTGAATTTACATCTATTTGTTGATTCCAGCAAAATCCATATCTAATTAGCATTTTCAATTACAAGCAGGGGCATAACCCGGGGGAGGGGGGGGGGAAATATCGGGATATACCCCCCCGAAATTTTTGGATTAGCGATGAAATTCCATCTATTTATACACATATAAGTTCATACCCCCCCCCCCCGAAAAATTTTCCTGGCTGCGCGCCTGATTACAAGCATGACATAATAAATAAAAGGAGGCACACTGAAACAAGTAGATTTGACTTAAAATAATTATTTATATACTGGAATCTGTAAACTTTTTCATCTCTTATTTAACCATCATTGTGATGTTATGCTAATGAGTGTGAAAACATTTAGGTAAAACACTTAATTTCAAGTGCTACCAGTTATTAGTGTTAAGCTACTATTAAACAGTATCATATCATTTATAGAATATAATTTCTAATTCTGAATTCATTGATCAAGTAAAATGCTGAGAAACTGAAAACCTTTAGATCTGTCTCAATAGTCCTCAAGACAAAATTTAGCTACAGAAAAATAGACATTTACTTAATGAAAGATACTTTTGGCTGCATATCAAAACCAAAAATCCCATTTAATTATTTTTCATTGTATCAAGCTATCACAGATTATCTATTTTTTTTTTTAAATTTTGAATGACCTTTATATACAGGTACTAAACACACTCAACTTTTAGAAACAAATCAAGGTACAATTGAATATGGAGTTTTTTAAAACTATTTTTTTAATATAATGTAAATAAAACTATATAATTAAAATATATAACAACAAACTTACTGAAATCATTAGTAGTTTAAAAGAAAATTGCTACAGCTTTTAAAGCAAAGCAAATAAAATCTGTTTTTTAATAATATAAAATACATTTATTTGTTTTTAATGCGGGTGTGTGTATATATATATCTTTATATAAATATTCCAAAAAGCAAAATTTTAAAACAGTATTATATAACATGTTATAGCAATGATGCAACACTATATACAAGATGAATTTAAAATATCTGTTTATGCTTTTTACAAGATAACAATTTCACACAAAACATAACACACGAAGTTTATGACTAGGAGCATACATAAATGCCATTTTCTTTTTCTTGCACATTCACTTTTTTATTTTGAAGAGGGGGTTATCACGTTTTCTTTATTGTACATCCATTTTTGAAACTGAAAAAAGATAACAATCAGGACCATCAAAAGGAAATTATACATAGATAAAATAAATTAATTACTGCATGAGTATAAATGCCACACAAAACAATGATTAACCTTACCAATATATAGGGCAATTAGTGTTTTATATATTACATTCTTAACACTAAATATTTAAGAAAGTTAGCCAATAAAGAGCCATACCCCACTCCTTGGAGGGGGAAAAAGAAGGAAAAAAAAGGTGGGGGTATGAAATGGAGGACATTTGGATTTTAAGCCCAAAATCAGGGTTGGCAATTTTCAGTGCATGACAGTTTACGTCATGTTTTAACTGAGTTACAGTCCTTAGATAAACAATCAAAAACTTTACTTTTATCATGGTTAAGTAAAAAAGGCAAAATGTCATAACAAAACAAGAACATTAAAAAAATCTGGTAAAACGAATTTAAGACTTTGTAAAATAGCATGCACAAAAAGATACTTAGCAAAATGAAGTTGCTAAGTATCTTTTAATGCATGCTATTTTATAAAGATTTAAATAAATTTTATTACACTAAGATGCAACTTATAAATTTAAATAATAAAAAAAACCTGTTTCCCCCCCACCCTTTCCTTAAATAAGAAGATTAGACAAAGGCTAGAAAACTCGCTCATTCAAAAAATACACTTACTTTTAATTAATAAGCAGTTTCAGTAAAATTTATGCTTTACTAAAAAAGGAAATTATCCTGATATGTTAAGCATCCTTCCTCAAGAAATAAATTATTTAAAAAATTTAATTTTGAAAGTTGTAATAAATTTTAAGCATATGTATTTTGTTGTTTTTTGTATTGCGTGAATAAGAAAGACAGAAGAAATAAAATTTACTTTTCTGTTAGCTCAAACACTGGCAAAACTAAATAGGGGAATAAGCCCTACTTAGAAAGATTTTAGACTCCCATTCCTTGAATCAAATTTGCTTGTGCAAGAATCAGGGATGAGAGTGACAAAATTGTGAAAAAGCGGAAATTACACGTGAAGGTAATTTTGAACGAAACTGAAAATAACGAGAAAAGTGAAATTAGGGTCACAACTGAAAATGTTTGAAAAAACAAATGAACTTCAACAATGGAAAGGTCATAGGAAAAATATTCACTCTCAAAATGGATGGGAAAAGATTGCAATTGGGATGGAGGAGCAAAAAAACCCAGCGATTTTTGCCGATCTATAAAATAAACAAAACTGCGGTTTTCCGCGAAAAACTCTCATGCCTGAAGAATAGATGAACCAATGAGGTTCTATTTTACCCTAATAATGTTCAAAAAGCCTATAGTTATGCCAATAAGCTCAAAATTGTTTTGACAGCACTTACAGTTTTTAATTAAACAAAATCCTTGCTATTTAAGACGTTTTGAGATGAACTTATTTTGTGAAGCATTTTTAAATCGTAATATATACTTATTGTGGATTTGGATTATTTTCATAATTAGTGATTCATTACACATACTTACAAGATTTTGTATCCTGTATAAAATAGGGTATTTCTTATGTAATTTAGGTTGCTAATTTTGAAAATGCAATCAGTTTGTGACTAGGACCCTCAGATTTTGAGATATTGGCAATATTTTATAAATGACACAGAATTTTTTTCTATGCATAATAATGATATAAAATTTGTTATAATAACAGAGATATGAAATGGAAAATGTAATTTTATCATAATCTGCATGTTGAACATTGTATCCTTAGTTTTCAAAACAGAGAATGCAGGTAGCACTTCGTTATAGTGGGAGTCGTCGATTAAATATGTTGAAGCAACCAGGGCATTACGGCTTTAAACGACCTAGCTCAAATATGTGTGATTCATACCATTGTTTTTATTAATTCCAGTATCATAAATTTATCATGCTTTTTAGTTTGAGATTGTGTAATAATGGCAACAAGTAGGAGGTGTGTAAATTCACCTGATTCGTTCTGTTACATATGTGACGAGTACACTTTGAAATCACAGAAAAGAACTATGACGCCTTTGATGAAATATGCATATGAACATTATTTTGGTTACAAATAGGGGACCAGGATAAAAACTGGGCTCCCCACATTTGCTGTGTTACTTAGGTGTTGGTTAAATGTAGAGAACAGATGCATGTGTCCTTGCAGTTCCTATGGTTTGGAGAGTTCAAGTAGATCATGTAATGGATTGCTACTTTTGTATGACAAATATTTTAGGTATGAAAGGAAAGCAAAGGAACAAAATAGCATACCCATATCTTCCTTCTGAGAGAAGGCCAATACCACATAGTGTAACTGCTAGAGACTTAGGCCTTTTTAAAGAAAAATCTGTATTGCTTGCTTCTCGTTTACAAGGCTGGAATTTGTTGGCTCCATAAGAACTTCATGCAATATTTTGAAATGCCTGTATCACTAGTTACTGCAACAATATTGATGGATTGATGCAAGCCCTTGCCCACAAACACAAGTCAGAAGAATGGAGACTATTTGTTGATGCATCAGTCTTATGTTGAAAGGTTGTATTACTACACACTAGTAACATTCACCACCGATTTCCTTCGCACATGCATTACACATGAGTTATGAAAGCATGGATGTTCTTTTGAATAAAATTTAGTACGGAAAATACAAGTGGAAAATTTGCGGTGATTTTAAAGCAATTGAACTTATGTTACACTTACAACTGGATTATGCAAAGTATCCATGCTTTCTGTTTGAATGGGACAGCCGGAATAAGGATG
Organism: Cheiracanthium punctorium; assembly: GCA_038373885.1. Classification (NCBI taxonomy): domain Eukaryota; kingdom Metazoa; phylum Arthropoda; class Arachnida; order Araneae; family Cheiracanthiidae; genus Cheiracanthium; species Cheiracanthium punctorium. Next base: position 1,628,532 of record JAWZYV010012008.1, read on the forward strand.
AAAATTACATAAGAAAGGTTTGGCTACCTCATGAGCGTTTTATCGCCGGTCAAAAAAATATTAAATGCAAACAGCTAGTTGACCCTAAAGAGCTAGTTGAGGTCAAAATTCAGAAAATTTGCAGGTGGCCAGTGGCCACTGAGCTTAAAATTTTAAGTGGCCACTCGCATCAGGGGGGTAGCCAAGGGGAGGGGGGTTAGGGGGGTCATAACCCCCCCAACCCCAATGAGGAATTTTTTGCCATACAAAATGTATGTTCTTCACTCCCTTATCACACACATGTATGCATTTATGTGAGTTGCAGTAGTCATAACCCCCCCCCCCCCATGAAAAATTTCTGGCTATGCCCCTGATGTTTTTGAATATTACACAACGTACATACAATATAGTTTAATAAACATGCACAGTTAATATAACTAATAAGGAAAGTTTTCTTAAAATATACATCTAAATCTTCTATTAATTAAAAAAAAAAATACCTACCAGTATATACAGAGTGTCCCAAACACACCGACCTAGTCTTTTATTCCTTAAATATTGATCATAGACATGTACAATAAATCACAAAGTTATATAAGGGACAGAATTTCAAGTGTTGATTAACATTTTCAGAACATTAAATCCAATTAAATAAAAATTTTTGATTTTTATGCGGACCCCATACAAAAATATTCCCAGTTAGTAAAATTACCTCGTACATTAAATAGGTGATGTACAAAATTTCAACCTTTCATCCTTTTTTTTTCTGGCTACGACCTTGCGTTTGTTAAAAGCATTTCTTTGTAGTGCCCCCCTACTACCACTCTTTAAAAAGCACGGTGCCCGACAACCTTTCAGTAATTGGCAGCCCTTTTTATACCCCCTTTGCCCTGGCATGTCCATGTTTTCACTCGAAAACTTGCCATTCCCCCTGCCCCTTCCGTTACAGGGATCATCGCAGTCAAGATTATCGATCGTTTTACGGGCCCCTTTACGAAACAGTTTCTATTAAAATGATACTATCATGTAGAACGGCAGTTTCTACGAGTGACGCAGCCAGCCCAACCAACCAACCCTAAAACTTCGCGGCACTTATATATACAGCTAACTTTTCTATTTTCAAAAGTGTCTCATCTGGATCTCGGAATCCGCTCTAACGAATTTTTTACAATTAATATATGATTTTAATCGGTGCCAAATTCGATGAGTGACGTCACCGGTTAAGCTAGGAAAACTCGTTTTTTTTTTTTTTTTTTTTTTTTTTATTTAATCCAGTTAAAAGAGGGAACTATTTAACCCGCGTAAGGAAATACGGAAAATGATCTTGTTTCAACGGCGGTAAACAAGGCAGGGAGTAGGAATACAGTGCTGTAAATCCATGACAAGATTTGTACAAGTTACTTTATATCCTAAACCAGTTTGCTCGTAGACAGCTGGTGCGAAGCGCTTCCGCGTTCTGTCAAGAAAACTTAGGTTCTGTACCCGATGTAGCACTTTTGCGAGATGAGCTTTATGTTACTGTCGTTTTTGTTTTATTTCATTTAAAAAAAAATAATAATAGATTATTATATACTTTACTTATTTTTTCTGTAATTGATTTTGCTATAATTAATAATTAAAAATAGTTAAGACTTTGAATTAAAAAAATAATTAATATAAGTATTTTTTGGTAAAACTCTTTCCTAACTTTTTCTTTAAGTATTTCGTTTCCCTAGTATTTTGATAACTATTTCTAATTAAATTAAGTCTTTATTTTTCTAATATTATTAATTCTATTTGGAAAATTCAATATGTAATTAATATTTCAATGAATTTTTTTTTCCTCTTCAGAAACCTCACATAATTAATAAATAATAATTATTTAGTATTCAAAGGAAAATAAATAGCAGTTTTACATACTAACTAGTTTTAATAATAATTCTTTTACTCTTCATGTATAAATAAAATTTATTGAAATTATTGAATTATAATTTTAAAACCAATATTTTTTCCAAATCTTAGGTTTTTCTCACTTTTATTTTGTATTCCTTTAATTACCAGATTTAAAATTTTGTTCAATACTTTTCAGATAGAAATTTGATTAATCTAAATTTATACATGCACTATATTTTGTATTAGACATTTGAAGGACGGAGATGGCATCTAAAACAAGATGTTGTGTCCACCCGAGCCGAGTTGATAAGATACTGAAGATGGTAGATAACTGAAGTATAAATGTCCAGGGTTCTGGTCTACCGGATGGCTGATAATCTAAAAATTCGGAGTTTTGGACGTTTTTTTTCACGATGTAACGTAAATACGCTTCAGAAGCACTGAGAAAGTCAACCGCGCAAGATCCTTATTCTTAAACTGGTAGTTCATCTAAACGTTCTCTACAAAAATGAAATAATCAACTGATAAAAAAACAAACATAGTATGAAGTTAGTTTTCTAAAAAGCGACATAAAACCAATTATAAACACTATTTTGAGTAATTTTCTATTTTATTAATGATTATAGTCATTAATTAATTTAATCAACAATTTTGAGATGTATCATTAACTTAGTTAAAAACTTAGTGTATCATAATATAGTTAAAAATTTAACTTAGAGATAGCTTTAAACTGAAGGCAAACATTGCATTAATAGATTACATTGCATTAAAATAATAGAATGAGTAACTAGATTACATTAATTAAGAACGAGATTATTAAATTAATAATTTTAACGAAACTTAACTTACGGTTATCGTTAAACTGAATGCAAATTAATGAATCACAATGCATTAAAACAATAGAAACAATAGTTATATATTGTTGTTGTTATTCTAGAATTACGGCCGATTATAGCTACACGTAGGCTCTAAGCCGAAACGTGGGGTGCCCTCCGTCAGGCGCGTAGCCAGGAAAATTTTTACGAGGGGGGGGGGGAAGAAGTAGGAGGAGGAGGATATATCCCGATATCCCCCCTACAGGGTGGCTACAGAAATTGAGAAAAAAAGTTCCCTGATTTCCCTGACAATCTTTATCAAATTTCCAGAACTTATGTACATACATACCATAACCTTTCATATAAATCGCCATTGTGTATCATGCACCAACAGATGAATGCTTCATATAGGGAAATAAATAATAGAAAACCACAAAAATGCTTAATATTAATAAAATTGTAGTTCAGTTTCATAAATCCAAACATAAGATTTAGTCGAACCCTAAAAGACAATATGTAGCAGAAAGTTTCCTCGTTTTATAAAGGTAGTGTTCAATTTTAAGCGTAAGGATGACTGATCAAAATAAACTGGCGACCTAGTCAACTTATTTTATTTCAATCAATGTATCGTTTCAAATTTAAAAAAAAATATGTAAAAAGGCTTAAAAATGAGCACTATATATAAAAAAATCGTCTTGCGAGGGAGCTTAGCAGGCATCACTCAAATGTCCCATCACTTTAAAAAACACAAGGGCACAGTAAGTAATAGACTAAATCATCTTTTACCATTCATTTAACCTATGCCTTTATTCAGAAAGCAATTCACATGCCGATATGATTCGCATATCCGATTTCTTGTATGATCCGCATCTTAGAACGAGTCCGAATACATGCACTTTTTCGGATTCGTATAGTGATAGTGCCTACATCACTTAGTCTCGGATTCATATTTCTATGTCCTCGTATGATCTGTATTCTGGTTTCGGATTCGTAAAATGTCTGTATCTGTGCATCAGTTGAGCGTCATGTGATACAGAACGGAGCTGCGCATCAGATTGACAGTTAAAAATGATCTAGTTCACTAGGCAGAAACAAAAGTTCCCTGATTTTTAAATATTTTTGCAAAATTCCCTGATATTTCCAGATCGAAAAAGTACCCTGATTTTTCCATGATTTCCCTGATTTCCATGATCTGTCGACACCCTGCCCTAGCTACGCCCCTGCCCTCCGTGGGGGGTCTTTCTAAGGGGTCCTAACCCGTATTTACACTGTTTTGGAGGAAACCACGTAAAACTCCGAACGATTAGGTCGGCGGACGCAACTTGGTTTCGAACCAGGCACCTTCCGCCTCCCAGTTCAGAGCGCTATGCGCTCGGCCACTGATGGGGCCCAATAGTTATATAATTATACTATAAAAGTTAACTTACGTTTAGCATTAAACTGAATGCAAATTTATGAAATAAAATCAAAGATGGTGGCAGGGATAGTAATCTATACTCGACCCAAATTATAAATAGAAAATTACTCAAAAAATTATTGATTATAATCAGTATTATGTCTCATATTATAAAATTCTAACAAAAATATGTCAATTTTCTGTTACATGTTACAAAAGAACTTGCTGTGACTTTTTTAATCAAATACTCTGATACTGCATGAAAACAGGTTTGTATATTTATTTACATAACTTAGTGTCAAGCAAACTTCCAAAATTCGCCCTTGAAACTAATTTATTATCTTCTGACCATACCCTTAAAAAGTAATGATATTCCCATGCAAAAACCCTCAACTGGTTAAAAATTTGTGACGCAGCATTTTACTTTATAGATCTATGAATTTTAAATACGGGTCTTAAAAATAATGATATCAAATTTTGAGTGACGCCCTGCTGAGAATTTTAAAGATTTGTTTTTAAATTCCATTACAGTTACTTTCGTTTTATTTTCTAAAGAAGATTTACACATTTAAGCAATGCTTTTAATTATGAAATGCACTGTCAAATATATCACACTTTCACTGAGTCTATATAATGTATTAAATGAATTTATTTCAATAATTTAATTTATCTTTTGCGTCACGCTATCCAAAAGGGCAAGTAAAGTTTACGTAAATATTTAGTTAGTGTCATAGTAACCAAACTAAGTGCAATGTATATGAAAATTTTGCTTGCCCTTTTGGTACGCTATTTGTCGCCGACCGTGGCGAGTTTTGCCGAAATATCACCAAATTTGGCAGTAAAATTATTTTTTATTTTGTATAACTCTAAAACTTTAACCCGTAGAATTTTGAACTTTAGTATTTAAAATTGTAATATCTAACTGTTTTGAATATCTTTTTTGACTGCAATCAACTGGGTAATTTATTTACAAGGTCAGCCAAATAACTTTAAATACATTAAGGTGTATGGATGCATTGAATGTCTGCGGTCAATTACTACTTTGGCTATCCCCAAAATCTCGCAAACTATCTCAAGCTTGTTGGCTTTTGGTGAAATATCACCAATTAAAGTGTTAGAAGGAAATCTTTCAAATTGAACTCTGCAATATCGAAATATAGGGCTAGAAATCGCTAAACCTTAGTATTACTGCAGTATTTTATCTCTGCAAACAAAATAAGTTTAGATGAAGTGAACCAAAAATATTTTTGATTTAATAGACGTGCAAGGAAGTCATGTGCTGCCTACACCAGATTTTTTAATTGGTAAATGTAACTTTCATGTTAATTACAATACATCTTTAATAGAACTCATTCATTAATAAACTGATAAACATTTATCCATTATTTAACCCTTTGGGTACGGATTTATTTAAGAAAATATTTGCATGTGGAATGTATATAATTTTCGGTTGCTTGGAGTAGTATGTAAAAGCAGTACATTTTATGTAAGAATTTATTTATTTCTAAAAGATTGGTGACATATGTAGTATTAAAGATGTCTTCAAGTAATTAGAATTGCAAAACAAAAATAATTTAATAACAACAAAAAAACTAAATGAAATAAATGCAAGCTATAGCAAAAAACCAATTACTAATAATTATGCAGAGTGTGATATTTTTCAAAGCAAGTTTGGTACCAAGCGTGGTCATCCGCTCCTAGGGAAAACAAGTGAATGACGTCTCTCAGACGTCAAATGCACCCAAAGGTTTAAAAAAAAAAAATTAAAGGCACAGGTTTTTGATAGTACAACTGGTATTAACATCTATTGTGTAAAAAACCAAACTTTGTTTAAAATTAACAATAATTTTAGTTAAATGAATTAATCCAGATAAAAGGTGAAAAGGGGGGGGGGGAAAGGAAGGAACGCATTTTAGGAGAAGCTATATAGTTCATGCAATTTCTGATTATGATCAATTAAAAAAATTATGTCTAATTGGAAAAAAAAAATTAACGCGTTTTGAAGACTTGTGATAAAATTCTGAATTTTTTCTGTACTACTTGAAAACTGGAAACCTTGTTTCAGTTTTGCACCCCACTTGCAAAAGCCTTTTTTTCATATTAGTTTAATAACATAAATATGATATCTATTTCTACATACCCTTTGTTTTGTTTGCACAGTCAATAATTCTTACAAGACATCTGCCAAATTCCTGTAGAACAAATTTTTCAATTTCTTCTTCAGATGCATGACTTTTTTCAGCATCACTAGCATGTGCTAGCAGACATAAACAGGTAGCTTCAAGTACTTCTTCAGTTACAAAAGCAAATGGCAACCTATAATCAAGCAGAATTTAAAAACAGTTTTAATAAAACAACCAAACACTTCTTGGGTTAAGGCAGGTTTCTGTGGAATAAAGGTGTAATTCAAGAAACCTGGAACTATGGGCATATGGAATCAGGAAATATTACTAAAAACAAGTTTCTACCTGAGAAGGTTTTATTTGTCACTAGGGTTAAGAAATAATGTAACTTTTAAACAGTTTTTTAAAATATAAAATTATGCTTGAGACTCTAAAAATAAAAATATCCAGTAGAGTTTAAATGATTTAAATCAATTGATTAAATAAAATATTGATTTAAATCAGGATGCACAACCTTTGTCCCACGGGGCATTATTAGTTTATGATACCTGTTTATTCACCTGCCAACACCATTTCACATTGAAACACACAAATCAGAATCCACCAATTCAATTTTTAAGAAAAGGAATTAATTGTGAAAATTTAATTATTTCAAATTTGTTTTCAACTGTCATAAACACATCATCAGAAAATATGCAGTTATAATTTCACAATTGACTTTTATCAATTTGTTCCATTATATTTTCAAGAACTTTTGTCAGATAATTAGGTGATTCTACAATATTGTGAGCGTTTACGTCATGTTTGCAATAAATTCGATAGGTCATAACTACACAAAAATTTGAGTTAGGTGAACACATAATACAATAAAATAATTGTTATTCCATGTGATTAACAGTTCAGTAAAGTTTTATTTTTAAAATCTTTCAAATATGTAAAGTCAATATACTATCAGTCAATTTTGCTGTGCTTCCAAAATCCACTAAGGTCAAAAGTACTTTATTTGCATACCAAAGAAATATTTTATTAAAAAAGAGTTATACTATCAACAACTAGACATTAACCAGTTGTCTATACACTTTATATAAAGTAGTTTACCTTATTTAAAAAACTTGATCTAATTATTTTTTTTTACACTCTGATATCCAGACTTTCTTCACAAACTGTACCAAGCATTTCCACAAAGGGCAAACCCATAGATGCAAACTATTTGTTATTTTTCAGTGATTTAAGGAAAAAAATTTAGAAATTTTGCAAAATCCTTTAAATAAAAAAAAAAAAAAAAATTAATGCCTATTTGTCTATACTTGAGTTAAGTGATTGCCTATCATACTGCTAAACTTAATGTTTTTATTTTGGATGTTTTCATGTGATAAGCAAACAAAAGTGTCACAAAGAGAACGACAAACTCAGGGTTCTAACTATACATTTGATTCAAAATTAGTAGCAATAGCGAATATCTTAAAGAAAACTGTGACTTTTTAGTGAGCACATGTATTTATTTAAACAGCCCATTTCACATTTAAGTATATATAGATTCAGAAAAAGTTTAAAACTTTTTCTGAAAGTTGTTTTGGATCTTTAGATCTTGGAGCAGATAGAAATGTAACAACCAACAAATATCAAACTTATCCATTCTCAATTAAACTAATTTTTAATGCTGCTCTAAGCCTTTAAAATTTCATGCAGCAACATTATAATACACACATTAGTAAAATGTTCAAGTTGAACTCCAATGGGGGGGGGGGGGGGGGGAAGAGAAATCATTAAAACTTTTTTGGCAATACTTAAACATCTATCTGTACTGTGCTATGGCAGTGGCTTTTACATTGCAGTATTACAGTTTGTCTAATAATCAGTAGTAAACATGTCTCAGTAACCAGTGGCGGATCCAGAAATTTTTTTTTGGGAGGGGCTAAAATTTATAAAAAGCTTATTTCACCCAATGAAAATGTACTATAAATTAAAATTTTAGTCTAAACCAATGTATTAGGCTTTTGGGAGGGGCTAAGTAATAAAATATGATCGTTTTAGCTATTTAAAGTGTATAATAAAGCAGAATGTTACCCTTGAACAATCTCTTTTTGGGGGGGGGGCTGAAGCCCCCTAGCCCCTCCCCTGGATCTGCTACTGTCAGTAACTGAAAGTGGCATCTAAGTAAACAGTGGCACTACACTATGGACACAGCAAAAGACCTTTATATAAATTTAATACAAGTTCATTTAAGGGGGCTTCTATAAATTATAGCCCATCTTACTGCACATAACTCTATATAGGACAACTAGAGAGAGAATAAGGTTAAACCAGAGAACGACAATCATCTGCTTTTCTAGAAAGGAAGTCCTTAAAATAGTAATATACTGCTGACTACATTTCTGCTAAATTTTCAGCTTGTCAGTGTCATCTTACAGCATGCATGAATCACATACAGCATGTTCCAATATATGAAAACAATTATCTTCATTTTTACATTTGATGCTTGCATTAAACACAACTTCACTAAGCAACAGATCAAGAACTGATTGCGTGTCAAAGCGCGAAACCCAAAACTTGCAATAAATTCGATGCAATTTGATGCAAATTTTGAATTAAGGAATTTGCCAAATGATCACAAAAAACATATTTTTTACATATGCAACAGACAATAAATGTATTATTGAAACAAGCATGCTTTATTTTCAGAAGATTTGATTTTAAAAATCTATACTTAACTTCCAAAAAGTGCATTTTAAAACTGACTCTGTACATAATTAAGAGATATAAAGTAGGGGGGTCTATTAAAATAAATGAAAACTTTGTGAAAAAACACACATAAAATGTTACTTATTACAAAATGTTTTTTTTCACAAAGTTTTTATTTATTTTATCGTTTAACACCAGCATTTTGAGTGTTTTTTACGTAGGGGGTCTATTTTTAATCCTACTACAATAGAGATTTACACAGACAGACAGATGAATGCGAAAGAAAGGGGAGGGGGGGGTGGAAATCATTCTCAAGAAGGATGTAAAAACATTGAAATTGGAAAAAAGTGGATTTTCATGTTTTCTTGAAAATTCAGAAGGTATGCAAGAGGAAATGAAATAAAACTGGATAGGAATATTTGAAAACCTGGTATGGTCATAAAAAAAAGAAGCCTGGAATACAACTGACTTTGTTCTCCATATTTTATATTCGTCTCTTGGGTCACTCATTTAATCAGAGACCACACTTCACCCCCTCCCACCGGCAAAAAAAAAACAGTCGTAATACTTATTGAACAAATCCTGCTTTAAAATAAATAAGAAATGGCAACAATCAGTACACTTCTAAAATGTTTAGCACATATTAAAAATCATAAAATAGATCACCTTTCACCAGTCCGAGACATCACAGGAGGTTTAGAGGGAATATCAAAAATATCTGACGATAAATTTGTTTTGGCAGCAGCTTGTTGTTGTACTCTTACTTCTGCTGCATCAGCCAAGTGCATCAGAGTTTTTCTTTCAGAACTGTCTTCAAAGTTCTTACAACCAATACATTTACATAAGTTTGTGCACAGTATTTTTGCCTGCACAAATAAAAATATTTAGTTTCTAAAATTTAGAGCTAATTATATTACATTACATCAATCTATAACGCTTAACATAATCTAAAGAATACCTCATAACATTCACAGTAGTTTTTTAAGCAGCCAGATCTTTTACAGTTACAACCCTTAGTATGACGCCTTTCTTGATCACCATCACGACTTTTACCTAAAAGTAACACATGCTGTTAAAATACAATATATACTATTTGACTCAAACCCTTTCCCCCGAATTTAAAGTTTTCCTGAATATAACTTTTTTTTTTAAATGGATCGCAAAACATTCCCTATATCCATGGTAAAAAAGTTTTAATAATGTTGATTTTTTATTTATTTATTTTTTTTTTTTAAGGAGAACTGACAAGAAATTTTCTAAAATTAACCAGTAATAAAAAGGGTTCTGCCACCCCTCTCCCCTAAAATAAATGCAGTATACAGTCGATGCTCGTTTTTATGACACAGGGATCATTTAAGTAATTCATAAAATAAAAATCACCATAAAACATAACACTGCTACCACTAAGTCAAAAACACAAATCTGCAAATTTCTCAATTTTCACTTAAATACATTTTTTGGAGTCTAAGCAATGCTATATACAGGGTACAGAAAAAAAAAAAAGAAAAAGTCAGTGCATCACAATGTAAGTTAACTAATTTCTTTTTAATTTGTATTCATTTCTTTCTGTTAACCACTTTAATTATAAAATATTTCATAATATATCTTTTAGTTATTAGTTAAAAACATTAAAAAGCCTAAAATCTCCATAAAATAATTAAAACACGCACCATGAGCGCTTTCGACAGCCTAGATCATCAGAACTGAGCTGCTTGGCTCGTTCACCGCTTCTTCTTCACCAAGGCCTGCCATGGTTGCTCGATCTGCGCATGCGCCATGTCGTTGACAGCTCCCTCTTGTGTCATTATTTCCAACGCTTCCCGCCTTAAGCCATAATTGTGGTTATTGTAATTAGCTATTTTCTTGACATTTACGAAATCTATATTTATATTTTCCTTCAAGGCTAGGCGGGATAGAGCAGTACTTCTGTCTATTGTATTTTATGTCATTTATGTGTTCTTTAATTCTATCTTTAATTTTTCTTTTTGTAACACCAATGTAGTATCCGGGAAGGTTGGAATCTCTATACGTGAAATTTATTTTATAGATACCTGCGGTTTCTAGAGGGTTAATCTTGTCTTTATCTGACCGGATTCTTTTAAATATATTGCTATTGGGTTTAATTGGGATACGAAGGTTAATTTTACGTGCCCGGTTGGATATTTTTACAGCGAGACCGCAACAGTAGGAAATCTGATGAGTAAATGTGGATTTTTCTTTTTGTGCGTTGTTGATGATGTTAAGTTTCTTTCTTCTATTTCTGATTAGGCGGGGGATGATATTGCTGGGATAATTAGCTTCGCAAAGTTGCTTTATGAATTGTATTTCTTCCTTTAGTAATTGTTGGTTGGAGCATATTTCCAGGGCTCTATTGATGTGTGAACGTAAGATTGATATTTTGTAGTTATATGTAGTTTTTGAGGAGTAATTGACTATTTTATTATTATTGGTAGGTTTACGATAAACGGTGGTTTCTATATTGTCTGGGGTGGTTCTAATTACTTTAACATCAAGGAAATTTAAGCTATTATTCTGCTCAAGTTCTATAGTAAATTGTATATTTTCATCAAGTGAGTTAAGTTCGTCGAGGATATTATTTATGCTATTGTTATTTACTATTGCAAAAACATCATCAACGTAACGAAACCAGTATTTAATATGGGGGTGGAGGTTTGTATTGATTAAAGTTTCAAGGTTTCGCATTTTCCACTCTGCTACTATACCAGATATCGGGGAGCCCATAGGGACACCTTTATTCTGTTTGTAAAATTTGTTATTGAATTGGAAGTAGGAGTTATTGAGGATGAGGGACAAGGCAGATTTTAGGGTTATTGAAATATCTGTATTAAATGCCTTCTCAATTTCTTTACTTATTGTATTGTACATCTCTATTGTGTCTATGGAAGGGTAGTACCCTTCCAGGGTAGCATCCCCGCCATTTCATTAGTTTTCAAGTAAAGAAATAACTTACAGAATAATTTTTTGGTGTCAATACCAACTACTTTATCTAAATTCAATAAATATGCATTCCATAGGGCTATGGTAGATAATACTGACACATTATATGTGTACCACCTACTAAATCTACATTGATCAACCACCACTGTAAATAAACAGGCAGTACATGTTAAAACTGTGGAACTATATGTATTCTCTCCCAACTTCTGTTCAGCCCACTGAACAGAAGTTGGGAGAGGGTCTATGAAATGTTTTCAATGTCATCAATAAAGATTATTATTTTACTATTAAAAAGTTTTTGAAAACTAAGCTTAAATTATGAAATAATTATTTTATTTAATTAAAAATTATATTTATTTAAATGACTAAAATATATTTTTTATACAAACGGAATTTCTTAATTATTACAATTTTTTAAATTTAAATAAGAAGTTTTAAATATATATTTTTGGGCAATTTTTATCTACTTCCAACGAGGAATCTGGCTGTGCAGAGTTTGGGACACTCTGTACATATATAAATATACATACATATACAGGTTGATTCGCTAACAGACTGACAAACTTGCATGGGGTGTAGGGGGTACAGAGACGGTTGAGAATCACATAGCAATGCGGGGTCGGAAACATTGTCTTTATGTACCTGTACACTTTAGGAAAAGTGTTCAAGTGATAGTAAGCTTTCCGACCACGGTCCTTCAAAAACTGATGCCTCTTTCACCGATTGCACTTGATAAAAATTGTTATTTCAGAATTGCTTCTTTCATTACATTTATGAAATTGTCTGAGGAAAGCCCATTGTTTATGAAACTTGGTTAAGAAATTAGCCGCACACTTTAACACTTCTTCCAAAGTGATTATTAACAGGTGCATGAAGATGAAGTTTCCAACCCCACATTGCTATGTCATGGTTGCCACAAAAAATTTGAAATCAGTTTTCACAGACCACAATTGACAGAATTCCCTGACCACCGCAGTTCTAAAAAATACACGCAACAATGCTAACACACCCATTCCACTTAGCAATAAAAGGCTATAGTTATTAAAATAATACATTTTACATGTATTTATGGTATTATAATAATTTACAAATTAAAAGAGTTTTATGCATGTTTTTTAAAACATATGAACCTGGGATGAATTTTTTCTATTACTCAAGGAAAACAAGGCTTACGGTGGGAACTTTGAATAAACTAGGACTCTTTAATCCAAAGGCAGAATTTCTCTTTCTTTCGCTCGTATAACCCAAAGTGCAAACAGGAGACACACACTGGCCATCTCTAAATTCAGAAAATAATTAATTCACCTATTTAAAAAAATGCAACCTCTGTCGTAGCAATACTATACTTAAGTGCAAAGCAATGAATCATCAGAGCCATCTGTTGACCAAATCGGCATTAGGTTCGTTTTTAGGGAAGGAATCCCATTGCCAATGGAGGTCCTTCCCAATCTAAGTCCATGGCAATAACATTTGGTGCCAAAATAAGTAAATTTTACTTTCTTAACCATTCGAGTCCCAGGAGGTATTGGAAAAACACTGCTGAAGAATCCCAAAGGATGCAATGGTGCTTTCTCTAAATTAGTACGAAAAGACCTAAGCAGCACGATGGTGCTTTGTTTATTTTACATCGATGAATCCCAATTATAAACCTACATATTGTAAAATGTACTATTTACATTAAAAGGAGCTGTGTGATGTACTTCCATCAGTAAATCTGAGCACACGACTTCAACATTTGGTAACACATCATCAGTTGTCCGCAATGTGCAAAATGTACTGGGTTTTTTGGACATAAAATCTCAACAGCGAGATCGCACTGCTTCGAACTGAAACGGTTAAATTTCAATATATTTTCCCTGACCAATTTTATTTTGCCTGACTTTCCAGATTCGTGGCAACCATGTATGTGATTCTGTACTGTCTCTGTACCCCCTACACCTCCTGCAAGTTTGTTAACCTGGTAATGACTTACCCTGTATGTATATATATAATTATTAATTACTCTTAGTAGTCACATTTAATTAATTATAATTAAACGGTCAAAAGTAAATGAAATGTCACTATCCTAATAGGCAAGATAAACTGCCACACAGCAGTGAGATTGCAAGACAGTCCTTTTCCCTTCCCTACAACGGGAGACTGGGTTGTCGGAGGAAAAAAAATCGTGACATCCTATCGAAATTTGGGACATTTATGATTTCCATGACCGGTAGACACCCGTCTCTTAGTTCCCCCTAATCAACTTCATTAATATGCATGATGTTAAAAATTTATTGCTGAATTTCTTTATGTTTTTCTATTGTTTACACTAACAAAAGAGAGATTCAACTGATTGTATAACTGCAGAAGACATGAAAGTGGTCTTTAGCACGCTTTTCAACTGTTGAAGACAATCTGTTTGCAGACGATCGTTTTGTTCCTGCCACTGCGATGACACCAAAACTGTATGACTACACAACAAATTTCATGAAAATTGGTTGTGCCTTGCAGTTTTTTATATTCAGGGGTCAGTCCAGGTTTCTTTCCCAGGGTCCTATTTTTGTGAAATTTTACCTAATTTTGTGAATTTTTTCTATTTTTGTGAATCTTTCCTTATTTTGTGAACTTCTTCCAATTTTCTTTTTCATTTTTGAGCAAGAAAGCAATCACGAAATAAAATTGAATATTTTTAAAAAAATTAAAAACAAAATGGGTATAGTTAGTTCCCTTAAAAAAAGTTGGCCAAAACTGAATAATTCTTGTTCACTGAACATCCGGGATAGTCATACCCTGGAACAAGATTTAAAAAAAAATTTGAATAAAATTAAAAATATAAAGCTTTAAATCTTTACTTTTAAATGATTAAAAAATAGATTTTTTTATAATAAACGTAGGCCATGGTAGTTTTGATTTTAAATTGCAGGTACTAAACACTTATTTACACCCCAAATTCAAACTTTAGTAATTTTTAAATATTACAATGTCTGTCAGTTTCGACTGGAAATACTCTAATACTAACGATATGAAAAATGCAATTTTTAAATCTAGTTAAATTTCAACAATTGAATTGAAAGCAAAAATAAGTTGCAGATAATTACAGATGGGAGAAATTAGCTAACATTTTTAAAAATTAATTTCAACTTGTACCATTAAAGAAAAATTACTGGTCAGTGTACACAGAATATCCCAAAAACACTGACCTGGAGTTTTATTCCTTAAATATTTTTCACAAATACTTAACAGTAAATCACAAATTTATGTTAAAAAAAAAAAAAAAAAGCACAGAATTTTACAGTAATGATTATAAATGTTGGAAGATTAAATCTAAATAAATATAAATGTACATTTTTATATGGTCTCCAAACAGAAAATTCTCAGTCTGTAAGATGTGCCCATGCATTAATTAAGTTTAAAAAATTTAATTACGTTATAAATTTTCAGTCTTCAATAAAAAATGATAGCTTCTAGCAAAAAATTGCTCGCTACGGCCCTGCCTATGCCGATAGCATTTCTCTGTAGTGTACCCCTATGACCGCTCTTTAAAATGATATTAAATCCCAATAAAATCACTCTTATGCTTTGTTGTTCACTCCCAAGAATGAAAAAATGCAGTATTACATTATTTCTACACCCCCCCTTTTTTCCAGCTTTGAGCAGTGATTGACCTATATTTATCCCATTTCACATTCCACAGTGTGGATTCTCGACCGATGAAACAGGGCGCGGCACCCGGCAATCTAACGTCTGGCAGTCCTTTTCCTCCCCCCTATGCCTGGGTATGTCGGTCCGTTTTTCCATTCTTATTTGCCAAAACTTTTTCTCCTTCCTTACCATACAGTTTTCTTATACAGGAGACAATACAATGAAGTCAAAATTGATGTTTAAATGACTCTTTACAAAACAGGAGGTATAACTGTTCCTTCAAAAAAATCTAATCAGCTTTTTTTTTTTTTTTTTTTTTTCCTTCTTCTAATGCAACGAGATAAAATGTCCTTTTATAAATAATTATTTTTTCTGTTTTCTTTTATTTGATTGATCTGAAAGATGCCCTTGGAATGTTTGTTTTTTCAGCAATGTAAAAGGGCCATCTGGCACATTACGCTTTCAGTTGGGGGGGAAAGAAGGGAGTTGAAAATGATTTCACCCGTAAGGATGTTATGTTTGATAAGTATGCAGTTGTGAATTAGTAAACAATAAGCTTAGACTTAGCCACATAATGATGGCAGCTCCCGTTGTTTTGAATTGGATGTTATGCACTCTTGCAAGTTGTTCTTAATGATTGCTTTTAGTGTAATCATTACATGGCCTTTCTACTTCAGATTATTTATAGTTATTACAGATATTTACTAAACATTAGAGAAGTACGGATTCATTTCAAAATGCAAAACGAATTATTGCGAGTTAGAACGTTTGCGCGATTTTGAAACATTGCATTGATCTGAATTTATGTTTGTCTTTTAGAATAAGATTTAGGACTAAGTTAATCATTTTGAGATTGCATCAAACGATTTCTGAACATTTAATGCATGGTGCATAAATGTGCCAGCTTGGAAAACAAAGTGCTTTCTTTTAATCTCCTCCCCAACCTGGCTGCCCTTTTTACATACGCCACTGGCTTTATTCATGAAGAACGTTGTAATTATCCGAGAATGACAGCTGTCATCACCTTTTCTTCTGGCTATGAGCCTTATTAATACTATAGTCTTGATGTTTAATATTCAAAGTCTTGATGTTTAATTTTTTGGCATAAACACAACTCACATGAAAAAAAATAATAAATGAGTGATCCTACTAGTCCGATTTTTATTCCCAGAAAGAGCGCTCACATAGCAGGTGGGGGAAACTTAGGAGGAAGAACAAACAAGTGCAGGCGTCTGCTTCAAACTGCAATCGTAGGCGGTGTAATTTACCCCCTTGGCTTTAGGAGACTCCAATCAACCTACCTCCAGTCATCATCATCAACGTTGTTTACATTTAGGCCAAGATATTATTGGGTGCCGATCGGCGATCGCTAACTGATAATAATTCCTAAACTCAATTGAAAAGTGCAATAGTTATTTTGTGAAAGGGCCGTTTTGGTCAAACTGAATTTTGTGAAGGGTCCGTTTTTAACTTGTTGAATTTTGTGAAGGGTCCGTTTTCGACCTGGACAGACCCCTGATATTACTCTCAAAATACAATTTTTATAATTTCATCGTACAAACTTCAATTCGATTTAATTTTAAAGTGAAAAAAAAAAAAAAAAAAAAAAAAAAACTCTTGAACTACTTGGATACAACAAGTACTTTTTGAGGAAAATGTGGCGTTTGCAACATCAAAGGGAAGTTCTGTACAGAATAGATAACACTGCTAGGTCGCTGCTGCCACAATTTAAAGGTTTGTCTGGCTGGATTGTTCATTTGTGTTCGGAGAAGGTTGGTACTGAGAGCGCTGTTCTAGATTCTTTTATTATAAAAATTTTCCTTATCCAAATTACTGTATTCTTTTTTTAGGATACATGTACAATATTTGGCATTTACATACTACAGACTTTACGTGAGTCTAAGGTTAATTTTGGTCTTCTTTCCGATGCAGAATGACAAACTGAAAATCTTAGTGCATCAAAACAAAAGTTTTCAAAGCATTTGACAAGCACGAAAAAGTTTTTAGAGTAAAATAAAAAGTAGGGGGATTTATAAATTCAAATGTAAAAGTAGGGGGAGGCGTCCCATCAAGACACCATTGACTGAAAATAAATCATCGTCTTAGACTTGTATGAAATTTTGAACACTTGTGTTCCGAGACTTACCCCATCAGTATCTTGTCCAAGGAAAGTAACCACTGCTTTATGCAGTGCATTGCCATGGACTGTTTGAACAGAAGCCATACAGATCCTGTCAAAGCCATATTCAAGGGGTGGCTGAAGGAACCAGCGCCCTTGCCCCCCACCAATGAATTTCGACTTTCATTAGCACAATGATAATGATATTTTAGTGAAAAATTCTGCCTTTCTAACTGTCTAGGACCCCCTGGAAAATTATTTATTCCAAAATGACCCTGGGCCCTGTGCACAAGTAACAATCTCTCCAAGCCTAAACAATTTAAGTAAAGGGTTATTCTTGTTTCTTTCTTCAGATTATTTTGACTGGTTTTACATGAGTTCACAACTTACTGGCACATGTTTGTCGAAGAAAGAACAAAAAGCTTGTTTGAGAAAAATGAACGACTAAACAGTTCGAAAACAACAGCTACATAAAAAGTGTTGAAATGAAATCATGCTTCTCAGCCTAATAAATATTCTAGTGTGGTACTGTGCCTGTGTAGTTTTTCTTTTAGAAGAGCTAAGAATCAATGAAAAGGGACAAATGTATTGAACAGATACTTTTAAAATGTGACAGTAACAATATCTAAACATATGAGGTATTGGTTACCCATACTACTGATCGATCCCTATATTTTAATATATATCCCATGGCAGGTTTCCCCCCCTATAATGAGCATGCAAATGAAACAATCAACAATACGGCTTAACAAATTACAAGTCAAAACAGTTATCTAAATCATCTGGCACTGTTTCAAAGGCGTAATGGTAAAACGGACAAAATTTTATTCTATAGACACAAGACATTTGAAAAGTGAATAGATTTGCTTACAAGGCACTTTTTATGTTTTCTCTTTAGGATTGTAATTATTGCTGACATAGTTTTTAAGTCATTATTTTGCAGCTGTGCTATGTTAGTACTTGTATGGTAAGTAAAGTTTATGTTGCCAGTCAAAAAATTTTGAGATTTCTGAACAATCAAATTTGAATTATACAAGTGAAAAAATATTTTATTTCTTTTCATGCGAACAACAGGTATACACTGATAGTTAGATTACATACTAATAAAATGCAGCAGCTTGTTTTTCAAACTATCATTACATAAATTTCAGATTTTACCAAAATGACTTCTTTACTATATACATAATTAATTACACATTCTTTCACTACTTTGCTTAATTCAAGCTTCAAAAACAGGAATATCACAGATTTAAGCACATTACTACATGTTAAATGTACATATAGATACATAAGAAATATATTAGAAAGTAAAAAGAAAATCTGCAAACCTATTTTAGGATGAAATGCTTGAGGATTCCTATCCAAACAAGCTTTTATAGCTTTTTGCCTTTCTTCTTCATGAGCAAGGTTATTATAACAATTGTTACAATTACAGTTATTGCAAAATTCTCCATTAGCAAAGCAGTCACAGTAGCTGTAAAAAAGATAAGTTTATTAAAATAGTAACACATATATATTAAATAAAAATAAATAAGTGGGAATATATATATATTTTACTTACAGTTTTAAACACTGTGATTTTGTGCAATTGCATGGCTTACGTGGACGTGAGTCATTTTCAGTCATCGTAAGTGCTCGTCTATTAAGAAACAAAAAGTTTTTACTAAGAGAATTAAAAGTAGAGTACATATTACATATTATGTTTCAAATTAAACTCACTTTACATATTATTTTTAAGAGTTGCTAGATGTTTTAATATATATTTGCATGCTTTACGCAATGCTTTTTACTTTTGCTTTTGTTTTACTACACTTAAGACTCACCATCTATGAACCAACTAATCTTATCTTAACCACAATAGCAAAACACTTTTTTTCCCAGCTAGATAAAGCCAAGAAATTCAGGCAAGTGTTGTGTGAATCTTATTTGCAACTGAACAGGTTAACTACTGCAAGAGACTTAGTACTTCTTGGGTGATCTTTGCCAGATACACAACTCTATGAAAAAAGGGGGGGGGGGGGGGAAGGCAAATCACATCTGATAACAACCGGCAGTGACTAACTTGCAGGGTTTTAACCCCCCCCTTTTTTTTAAACCCACCCGGGTGGGTTTTATTAAGATTTTTTTCATAGTATAACACTTTTTGCATGTAAATTTTATGGTTTTATTTCAAAACAGAATAATTTCAGTGTAAAAGAAAACTTTCATTACAAAATAATAATTATTTATTTAATTAAGATATAAAAAAAACTTCAACTTTAATGCAGTACTATATTTTTCTGCTGACGTTTATAAAGAGCTCCTAATTTTTTTTTATGACCATAGATAAAAGTATATTATTGTTCACTTACAAAAATATGTTGTTTTTGATTGGCTGTTTTCTATTACTTTTTAAATTTATGAACTTTTTAATTTTTTTTACCTTTATGTTTAAGTCATAGTTATACTTTCTAATAAGAATATAAGTGAGTAAACCCTTTGCAGGCCAACTTACTGCAGAACTACTATTTATTTGATAATTTTCTTTATAGTTATTCATTTTTGCTTTGAATGTATATTCCTTTTTACTTTAAAAAATCTAGAATTAATGTCTGACATTAAACCCCACATAAACAATGTATAATGAATCAGTTTTACATTTCTCAATACTACAGCAACTAATAGAATACAGGATGGTTTCCTGAACCTGAATTCATTCTTGAGATGCATGCTTATAAGCTGTAAGAGAGAGACATGTCCCATTATTCCCTTATCTGGGAAAGGATTTTTTTCCCTTGTCACTATACTGATAATTACATATTTTATTCATATTTAATAACTTACTTATTAAAGAGATACTAAGTTATCCCTGCCTGCATTCTACACCTGTTCATTTTAAAACAAATATTGCAGATAGAATTGGCTCAAGGTATTATTTTTAAAAAGGTTATTATTCTTTATGTTGAAGCTGGAAAAATAATAATAAAAAATTAAACTGGCATATTTATATTTATCTAATATAATGCATTAAGTTATGTAGGTAATATTATATGTATTTAAAGTCAAATAACAAATGATTTAAATGAAAGAATGTTGATAATTTTTAATAAAACCCCAAAAAACCCACCCGGGATCTTTTGGGTTTGTGAGTGGGTCCGAAACCCTGCTAACTTGGGAAGCAAACTTCACTTACTTGCCTATATACATGCTAAATTATGTCAAAAACTTTGAGGGCTGGTACAGGACATTGTAACAATCACATTTTGTATAGGAATGTATGGTCAAAAGTGAAGTGTTGAAGCACAAACACATGAAAGAACAAATGATAGGGAAAGTGTTTTATTTTCATAACCTTGTTTACAAGTGGAAATTAATCTACAATAAAAGTTCAAAATTGCATCCATCAGCATTGATACATGCTTGACAGCATAGGTACAGCGATTGATGAACACTTTCAAAGATACCAGGAATTGCACGCACACATGCAGAAGCTATGGATACTCGAGCAACAAGATCTTCATTGGAGTCTACTGGAGTGGCATAAATGTCATTCTTCAAATGTTTCCATAAAAGAAATCGAGTGGCGTCAAATCAGGAAACCGGGGTGGCCAAGAGATAGATTCACCACGTCCAACCCATTGCATGCCAAATGTCGTATTCAAGTGCTGACAAACATCTAGAGTGAAGTGAGCTGGAGCCCCATCATGTTGTAGTAGATCTGGTAAAACTTGTTGAAGAAAAAAAGAGATAACAGTGGCCATTTAGTGGCTGTGGCAGTAGGTATGGGCCAATCAAGAAGTCAGTTATAATACCAGCCGACACATTGATGCTGTAACGTTCTTGAAATGCATGGGGTCACATAGCACAAAGATTGTCATTTGCCCACACATGGCAATTGTTCACATTAAATACACCATCGAGTGTAAATGTCGCCTCATCTGTAAATAACACAAGCAGAAAAGTTCGGTTGCAGTGCAGATTGCTGCAAAAACCACCAACAAAAATTCCTGCACAGAAGATAGTCTTCTGGTTTCAAAGCATGATAATGGAAAGGGTGTAGACAATTATCGTATAACACTCCCCAAACAGTGCATTGACTCACACCTACAGTCTGTGCAGCAGCTCTCGTACTTGACTCGGGTGTAGCAGACACGATTTGCAAGATTCTTTCTTCAACTGCTGCAGCATGTACAGTTGTTTGTGGACCAGCATCGTGTCTGGTAATGTGAAATGAACTTGTTTCACAAAGTTGAAGATGTAATCTCTGAATCATTCTGTGATCCGGCATTCGTCTGTCAGGCTACTGCTCACGATACATTCGTAGAGCAGCCTTGGCGTTTCTATTTGCACAGCCGTACATGTAATACATGTCTGCTTTTCGGCAAGCGTAAAATCTTCCACCACAGATGAAAACAAACGAGAATGGCCTCGTTTGTTTTCATCGGACGAACGGAAGTAACAACTAACTCCGTTTCTCAGCAGTCTCCTGCATTTGTGCTTCGATGCTTCACTTTTGACCATACATTCCTATACAAAATGTGATTGTTACAGTGTCCTGTTCCAGTCCTCAAAGTTTGTACCATGAATTAGCAGTCACCCTGCATATAAATATAGATATCTTTGTTCCTAAAATATCATGCACATAAAATTATTTCTTATTTTTCTTCTATAAATAAAAGAATTAGGAAAAGGAAAAAGTAGCACATTATAAAACACCTAGAAGAGTGTATTCCTCTAAAAAAAAAATAAAAAATTATGAAGTTATAACAGAAGTTGGCGCAAGTTAACTGCATGGGTATTTGAAATCCGTGTGTAATATTTTTGTTATATTTTAACAATAAAGAAAGCAGGTATTTATATTGAATTAATGATAGAGATTTGTCATGTTTTTAGAAATCTATAAACACAGCTTTCATTATTTTCAGTACATAAAAATTGGTAAGCTTTATATATAATAAAAAATAATAGTAATTATTGGGTTATAGTATTGTTAAAGAAAACTCTGCTCAGTTCTTGGGTTCATAGCTTAGAAGTCCAGTGCACATGGAAAGTTCAAGTAACTTCAGTTGACAGGACGCACACAAATTTTACCAATAAATTTGACGAACAATCTGCTATACATAATTCCCAAGAATTAACAAGCAGTAACTTGATTCATAACAGTCAGCAGATCACAGAAGCCTTAGATACTGTATTTCGCATCCAATAAAATCCAGTGGAAATTCTAGAGCAAAAGTCTCAGCTGCTCCTCAGAATACAACAATGAAGAATTAATTCACAAACAACCTCCAAAAATAAGGCTACTCAGAACAAGTGAGAAAACATCACTTATATCACAATACAATAAAGTAGAGTTTTTCAGTAGAGTTAAACTTTCTTTGCTAGCGATAGCTTCCTTTAATTTAGTATAACCTGCCCTTTTACATTTTTCGCAAGTGTTGCTAACCTTCTACTGATCATTACAACACTGCAATCCAATGATACTTCCTATTGGTCGTATATAAAGATTAAATAATACTAATACAGGGCAGCAAACATTACAAGCCTCGTTAATAAAATTGTGCTAAATGTTGCCAAGCTTGCCAAGAAAAATTAGTCCACAATACTGAAGTCAGCTAAGCAATATCGTTAATATTTGGCAACCCCCCCCCCTCAAATCCCATGTTTTCCTAAAGTAAATACAAGAGTTCCTACCTGCTTTCTAGTTAATCAATTTAGAAACAAAAAAAGTGCAAATTTTAATTATTTGACGTATATAGAAATATAGATTTTAGCCCAATTTAATACCCAGAAGAGCAGATCCGCCAAAAAAATTGTAATAGTACATAAAATTAGGTTACATTTTTAGGATATAAGATTTAAACAGATCCCCCCCAATTTTTGACCCTTTTGATCTAATTTTCATCATAAAATTGCTACTTTTCCCCATGAACTACTTTTTCTGCTTATTTTTTAACCTTCTTGCTTCTAAGAAACTGCCATTTTCTTTTATACAGACTATATAAAAACAGTTTTACAGTTCTTGCCAGACATATTTTAATTATTCCTCATAGACACAATTAACTCATGTTTATAGACACTAATTAATATTGCTATTAAATAAACAGTAGGGTTTGGTAATTTCTCGCCACATATAGACAAGCTGGGTTCCATTTTGAGGATTTATTTTTTGGTGCTAAACTTGGTAATAAATTGGTCAACCTTGGCAACATTCAATATTTTATTACTCTATCTGTCAACCCGTGAAAAGTGATGCACCATATTATTGCATAAACAAAAGCCCATGTCTGAAATTAATGAGCTGAAGTGAAATGTATACGCAAGGCAAGAGTATAAAAAAACTAAATCACCCCCATACAAATTATTAAATTTGATGGCAACAATCTCCAGTTACTAGAAAGAAAATAATGTTAACATTAATGTTTGTTACCCTTCAACTCAATAAAAATAATACTCAAGCTAATAATGTAGCACATTACCCATTAACATGCCTAGGAGAATGATGAGCAGATGAATGTGATGATGTCGATGATGCATTTGCTGAATGAAATGTATTGGGAGGGTTTGATGATAAAGAGATGAAAGCTGATTGAGCACCAATATTTGAAGAACTTGGAGGTGTTGGAGCTGGCAGAATATTCAACATTTGTGTTCCAGTGACTTGTGAAGAAGCATTCTGCTGTAACTGAACAAAAATACATAAATGTTTTTGATATGAAAAAATAAAATGAAACTCAAATTGTTAAATTTTTGTGTGATAGTGAAGAAAACAGAATTTATAATTCATGTATGTTATACAGAGTGCTATTAGCCAGCTAAAAACATGCTACAGTGATGCTATGAACTTAGTCGTTGCCAGTGCCTGGTCAGTCCTTGTTTCCGGCTAATGGCGTTTACATTAAATAATAGGGATCAACTGATACCAAATTTCAACTAATATCCGATAATGATGGCATTAAAGCTACATTTCTGTTATTCTGGGAAGCTTTTGCAAAGAGAGTGCCTCTTGTCCTTTTGTTAAAATGAACAATGCCTAGCTGAGCCCATAAAAATTTGTTCCCAGAAGGAAACATAAAATACAGTGAAGTAATACTACGGTATTTATTGTCTTTCTTTTTTGTTAAAATCCTGATGAAGGGTGTTATCTGTGCAACGGTTGATGAGAGAAAAAAACAAGACAGATAAATCATGCCAAACGCATTGATTACAAAATACTTTTCAGCATATCAATATTTTTGCGTCAAATTTGGTAACGTATTTTCCTTAAATCTGGCAAGATTTCGGAGATAAGATGTTGTATTATCACTATAAATGCAATTTTATTAAAGAGATTTTAAAAGAATTTCCATCTATCTGAAGACTAAAAATTTTTTACTCATTGTCTTATGCTAGAAATGTATTAGTGCCTCTCAAATGTGACAGATTGTAATATATTGGAATTCTTTTGAGTGTTCCGGTAGAAGAATTATTAATAATACAGACACTATTTTCGATGGAGAGCATTACTTTGAGAGCCTTAATATTATGTATGTCAAAAAACCGAATCTCTAAATTACGTTTTCAAGAATGACTGCCCATACAATGTGATCAGTGCCGGATTAAGGCAGCGTGGGGCCTGTAGCAAATGTTATCAAAGGGCCCTATGCATTAGTTAAAGGTTATTAGTCATTTAAATGGGGAAAAATAGTACCCCCCTAATTTTCGGTGTGTTCCCAATTGAGAACGTCGGTCATTTCTGGCTGTACTTTTAGGGTCTATACTTTGACTATAATTTTTTGTCTGATTTAAATAAAAGAAATATTAAGAATAAATGAAGTATATTTTTAAAATTTAGGTAAAGATATGAATTAAGCAGTGGCATAGGAGCTTTCTAAAAGAAGGGGGAGCTGGAGCGAATATTACAGGTAGATAAATATTGGGTTATAATTACTGTATTTTTGGTCGTGTTATTGCCCCATTTCAATAGACAAATGACAGTTTCTAAAAAATTCTAAACACGACTTTAGAAACTATTTAATAAAAAAAAATAAACAAATAAAGTTTTGATTCCAATTATATAATAGAAGCATATCAAAAGATTATTAGCTCTTTAATCCAGTTATAATAACTTTTTTATGAAACACATACTTAATACAGAACTTTAGCCCTACCATGGCTGAGGGGATAAGACACTCAAAATAGTAGACAGCTGAATGTGAAGACCTTGGGTTCGGGGCCTGTCGTGCAACTGTCTATCTACCGGTCTGGAGTTTCGTTCTGTTTTCTGCAGTTGTAATGTTAACACGTATTAGAACCCCAAAGAAAGTCTTCCGACCAAGACACAGTCCTTCGTAGGCAGATCGCCCTTACGTAGTGTTGCCATAATCAACACATTTAATATACATAACTTTAGTTAGTGTTTACCCTATAGTAACTGGAGCATTGAATAGTCTTAAAAACATGTCTTCTGTTCTCCACAAATATTCTTGCCAAGTATCGAATATATATAGAGAACTGCTTTTTCGAGGCGGCATACTAACATTCTGCCATTCATTTCGAAGCACAGGAGTGGTTTAAATATCACAGTTGAGCACCCACTTTACATGAATTTCAGGCTAAGTGAGGGTGTCACAGTTGTTTACTTTTACTTTGGGAGCTTAAAAATTTATTTAAAGCACTCAAAGTTAAGTTTAGTTACAATGGTTAGTGCATGTTTTATATCCCCAAAGATAACTCCGAGTGCTTAAAATGCAGTTTAAATAACTTTTTGAGCTCTCAAAATAAAAGTAAGCCAATATTACACCATCACTCAGCCAGAAATTAACGCGAGATACATGCTCCCATGCTTCAAAATCAATGGCAGAATGTTAATACGCTTCCCAGCGGCATTGGTTGTTCCGATAACAGTGATGCCAAAAAAAATTTGCATCTTTCATTTTTTCTTGCAAAGCACGGTCCATTGAGTGTGCCAACATTTCTAAAATTTGATACTGAATGTCCGGACTGATCCATTTATCGCGCTTGGACAACCATGATTCAACATCCAGACACATTGTTCCCAGATCTTCAAGTTAGAAGTACAAATTTCCATCATAATTGCCATGTAATGTCTATGAGTTCTAAGCAATTTAAATAAAAATATAGTTTAAAAAACTAAAACACACGCTTTAGTGATAAATTGAACTAACTAAAAAATAATTCTTAATATAGAAATAAATGTGAATGAACAAAAAATGGTATTATTGTGAAAAAAGTGTGGGGCACTATGTGCTATATTTTTTGTATCCTTTCGTACTAATCGTACCGATCGAATATTCTCAAGAACTGATATATGGAGCACCCCCATGCTTTTTTCACAATACTATTTTTCATTCATTCATTTATTTCTATATTAAGAATTATTTTACATTTTTAGTTAGTTCAATTTATCACTAAAGCGTGTTTCTTAGTTTTTTAAAACTATATTTTATTTTTCACTTTTTCCAATTAAAGCGTGTTTTTTAGTTTTTTTTAAACTGCATTTATTTAAAATTTATTTTTAATTTTCGATATCTCTCATAAGACACTAAGGAACACTAAGTTGGAAAGTACAAACAGTGAGATAATTTATTTTCAGTGTGCTCCCAGTGGCTAGCCAGGATTTTATTTTGGGGTGGGCTGGGTATCAAATTTAAAGCTAAAATTCAATTGTAAGCTAAGTAAAGGGTCCCATTTCGGGGGTGAGGGTGGAAGTATCCCCATCAGCTTATGCCCCTGCTGTGGGGGGCATTATTAATTAACCTGCAGTCAAATGCTACCTTCCTCACTAAAAAGGAAAAATAGGTCTTTATTCAGCAAACAAGTTTCATAACAACTACAACAAACACAAACATCCATGTAACAACATTGAGGTAAAATTTTTAGATTTGCCATCTGGATTTCAAAAACATAACTACCCTAACATACCATTGAATATAGTTACCAATAGCGAGAGAGGTTCTACTCCATTTTGCTCAGCCTAGCGCTGAAATGGTACGCATGCACAGACTGTGCGCTTGCTCCATCTCTCTTGCTCTCATGCAAAGGATCTCAAAGAAAATTACTAATACTGACGATCCTAATCAGGATAATGGAATAAACTTATAAAATTATTGTATTGTCATCGGTCCTTGATAAGTCTACAAAGTTTAAATTAAATCTGACTGTTTAAAGTGGGTCAAAATCGAGTTCAAAGGAGTCTGTTACAAACAAACATACAGGTGAAACTAACAAAAGCGTGTTAAAAAAGGATGATTGTAAGTGATGAAGGCAAACCAGCGCGAGTGGTATCTCTAAGATGAGCGATGCCTTGGTAGGAGGACTTTCTATGGGGCTCTAATGCGTATTCATGCTACACCTGGAGAAAACCTACCAAAACTGCAGACTGTTAGATCGATGACCATGCGAAGGAACCAAACCCGGGACCTTCACACTTCGGCCGTCTACCATTTTCAGTGAAATAACCACTGCGGAATCGTGAGGCTGTTAAAAAGGATGAAGGTGCAACAAATTTTCTCACTAACCTTTCTCTTTTCTCACTTTGTAGTTTATTGTGTGAATTTCCTAGAAAAGTAGACTACATTTTTGAAATCAGGTTTGAGGTAAACAATGTACCATAAACAAATACGGTGCAAGAATTTTTCCAAGGGGGGACTGAAGACTGCTAACACGTCTCGGGGAGGTGTCCAAGTTTCTGGATATCTCCACTTCCGAGTTGGCGATTTTGTCAACAAAAAGATAATTATGAAGAATTTTTTTGAAAAATACTGCCTTTTTTTGTTCTACAGTGTGTTAAATATACTCTTGTGCATGTCTCTTATTGCTGTTGATAGAATATACTCTTTCAGATTTGCCTAGGTAATCAGTTGGCTAAATAATGCAGGCATGCAATAGCCACATTAAGTTTATATTTATTCTTTCAAAGAGTTATCTACAATTGATCTACAGTTCCATAATAGAGCTTCACAAAATTGTCTTAAAAAAAAAAAAAAAGATAAAGAATTATGAAAACTTTCAAGATAACGGTGCGCGGGCCCGTCGCATTTGGTACTTCAGCTACATGGCTAATCCGGTACTGAATGTGCTGTATTTGATTTTTTTTCCCTCCTGTAAAAACTGTAACTGATACTTACACTATTTTCAATAGGGTGCAAGGTATTGTCCATAGAAAATTTTTTTTCGCACATATCGGTATATATTTACGACAGTTAGAATACTGGACAGGTGGAAAACAGAACAGACAAACAAACTGAGTAATTCAAACTTGTTGGTAAGTTAAAAATATTAATTTTATATAACATAACCGTATCGGACGAACACTGAGAGCAAAATGCAATATGCTAAATCAGTTCATTACAGTGCGAGTAATGAATTTTCAAAATTCCCAATGAAATCGTCATAGCTTAATATTATCACATTAGATATTTTTCGATTTACAGCCAAATAATGAAAATAGCGCCAATCTCGGTTCATTTTTGAAAGCATTTTTCGTACCATATTTGGCAATTTATTGCAAAAGTAGCCAACATTGGCGACTTTTACCGCAATTCAAGGGAGGCCCCATAATCGTCATCTGATTATTAGCTAATTATATTATAGTTTATAGTATTATATGGTTTAAATTGATGCCGATATCTAAACTGCCATTGACCGTATTTTATTTGAACTATTTTAAGTGCTTTTGTAGAAGAACTATTAATGATATTGACACTATTTTCGATGGAAAGCTTCATCTTGAAATCCTTAACAACATATATCAATTTTGTTTAATTTCAATTAGCGGAATCTCTCTTAAACTAGAAGTCAAAATCTGTTGTGAAAGCAACTGCAACGGGCTCTAGAAAAAAATGTTTGATGAAAGCATGTCTATACTTCATATTCAATTTTTATTATATATACTAAAATCAAATTTCGTGCTCTTCTGGGAACATGCAGAAACTTTTCTCATTCTAATGATTTCATTTCACTGTGAACATCGGCGAGGAAATCATTTCATAAAAATAAATAAATAAACATAAATCTGGAAAAAGCTTGTTAAGTGTGATGTCAATATGAAGTAATAATCACTTGCAATAGCTAATTTTGTCATGCAAATGATTAACTTTTTTACTCTCGGAAATGAAATGGTGCTGAAAATAGCCAAAAATCGCTTAAAAATTAGGGAGCAGGTGGATTTTCTGATTTTTAAAGTAGCGCAGATTGTTTTTTATATTTTTTTACATAATTATGAAAATTTTCAAGCGGATTGTACAAGCGGTGTAGATATTATTAGGCTTTTTGTGTTAACTTTGTAATCTTTTAGCAGTAATGGCAGAAAAAGTTTTTATTTTGAAGTCAGGGATCACAGCATAACTATGTAGTAAGGATGATACAGTTTAAAGAATAACTTCCCATAGAGCGCATTGGGAATATTTTGAGTGCTCCTGTAGAAAAACTATAAATGCTACATAGACCATTTTCAACAGGGTACATGGTACAGTAGACAAGAATAACATTTAAATTTCGTCAAAATTGATGCATATTTACGGGAGTTAGAGCGTTGACGGTCGAACGGACAGACAAACCGAAATCATAAACACTTTTAACCTTGTTTTATCTTTTAATACTCATTTAGTCTACACCTGTAAAAGCACTTAAAAGTCAGTATGTGTTATTATTTTGTGACACTTTTTTTTTACTTTTCAGAAAGTTAATTATGTTATCTATAACATAATGGGAGAATAATGCCTAAAGGCAGGGATGCAGTTTTAAGGGGAAAAGGGGGAGGGTCGGCTGTTTTTTAGCTAAGCCTAAATGTGGCAGTAAGTTTAATGTAATTATTCCTGAAACAAATTAATTAAATTAGTTTTTTATTGATTAATATTTATTACATTTTCATATTAATAATTAGCTGTTGGCATGTTATCTTGATCAAGAGCGACTGTAAACTTAATTTTTCTATCTACGATCTTAAACAATCGGTGTCAAATTGACAGGGATATTTTTTTAGATTTGTATTGAATCTCTTGATATCCAGCGTTTCCTTTTTTTGATCATTCAGAAAGAAACCCTTAGACCAAGCTAGCCAAATTACTGTATTCTTTTCTTATTCAAAATGACGGTATTCTTTTTTCTTCAAGATATATGTACATTACTTACAAGGGGAGGCTCAGACATTGGGATCATTGATTTTAACGAAATGTTGATGAGTTATAGGGTACCCATAGTATAGTAAAATGGCAAAAAATTAGCCGCCAACTCTTGTACTTTCAAGAAAATTCCATTTAAACATTTGATACACTGTTATATAGCAATTATTTTGCAGTTTGTTTGACGTATTTTGTGGTGCTGTGGTTTCGCTTTCGGCCAGAGATCTGAAGGTCCCTGGTTCGATTCTGGCAGAGTCCGCTCTTTTTTCTCCCTTAAAAATTAATAAAACTGGGGTTATAAATTTGTTTGTTGTGTAAATATATGATAATTACTCTATTTTTCATTATTTTTTCTCCCTTAAAAATTATTAGAACAGTTTAAAATGATTATGTAAGGAATATATTGTGACTTATGTTGTGTAAAACTGGGGTTATAAATTTGTTTGTTGTGTAAATATTTGATAATTTACTAATAATTTTAGGAAATTTTCAGATGAAAGACATATTTGTAAATGTAAACGAAAATTTCCCCCTACAAACAGTAATGAAAAGAACATATGAATGAAAAAAATTTCTGTCATATGTTGTATCAGATGTTCAAACAATTTGTTTCGCATGTTTTTAGGACAAATATCACCCACCCTTCCATCTGTATTTGTGTACCACGCTGTGTACTTTTACAGTGCACGTCTGTAAAAATAACGAAACGAAATGTTTTTCAAAATGAGATTGATAAATGATGTTTCTGTTTCTCGTTACTTTCATAGATATTCAATTTCATTTCATAGAAATAGTGTTTATTCAATAAGTCACTTCAATTTTCTAATGCATGTCATTTTGCACTGTTTTATTATTTTTTAAGGGAAAAAAAAAAAAAAAAAAAAAGACGGAGCAGACTCTACCGGAATCGAACCAGGGACCTTCAGATCTCTAGCCGAAAGCGAAACCGTGGTGCCACCGAATATGTCAAAAAACTTGCGAAATAATTGCTATATAAGAATGTATCAAATGTTTAAATTCAATTTTCTTGAAAATGTACGAGAGTTGGCGGCTAATTTTTTGCCATTTTACTATAATATGGGTCCCTTGTAACTCATCAACATTTCATCAAAATCGGTGATCCCAATGTCTGAATCTCCCCTTGTTAGTAATGACACTGTAAGTGAGACTTATGCTAATTTTGGTTCCCTTTCCAACGTAAAATCACAAAATGAAAATTTTAGTGCATAAAAGAGTTTTAAGCAATTCTTTAACATAAAAAGATATTTTAGAGTAAAATAAAATGAGGGTTGGAGGAGGAGACATATAAACTTAAATGTAAAAATAGAGGAACAGCGTCCCTATGAGATTACATGACTACCTGAAAGTAAAGTATCAATGTCTAACAGCTATATGAATTTTGTACACCTGTGTTCCAGAACTCACTATCTTGTCCAAGTAAGAAACCACAGTCTCGTGCCATTCACAGAGGTGTGGCTCAGAAAACCAGCTTCCTTCGCAAGAAATTTTGATTTTTGTAAACTAAATGATAATCAAGTCTTTTAGTGAAAAATTCTGCCTTTTCAACCGTTTGGACCCTTTACAAATCCCCCCCCCCCCCCCAACCCGAATTGGCCCTGAGCATAAGTAACCATTGGGCTATGTCTAAACAAATTAAGTAAGGGATTATGGGATTATTCATGTTTATCATTATCAATTTTTAAAAATCTTCTCTTGAAATATCAAATGATAGATGTGCCTTAAAAAACAATGTTAATTCCATTCCCACACAATGTGCCGCAGTCCTGAAAGCAAAAGGATATGCAACTACACTCTAAATATTGCTGTATATTGTTACATTTAGATGGCCAACTTCAACAAAAGTTTTAAAAAACTTTCTCAAAACTTCTGCTTTCAACTTTCAAATTGATGCATGGCAACTTTTTAAATAAACATTTTTCACACATAATTTTAGGTGCGTACTATGCAGGACTAAAGCTACAAATTACTAACTTTCATCATAGAGAAATTTTGCTTACAGAAAAACACATTGTCTCAAAACTTCTGCACCCTAGGGATGCAGAATATGTCCAAACGCATGAACAAGGTTTGGGGAAATTTTGAAGCGTTGGACAAATTTGCAGGCCTCCCAGCAGCAAAAAACGGAAATAAAGGATTTTTTTAAAGCAAAATATAGGACAATAAAAAAAAAACCCTTATATATATGGTATTGAGGGTCTATTTATCTAGACCATATACTTCTATGTGTGTAGTGTGTAATATGTACTATGTAAACTTCAGAACAACAACCAAAAAAAAAAAAAATAATAATAATAAAATAAAATAATGTTGCAGACATATACATCCTAACCAGAGACAATGTAAATGCACTGAAAATCATATTTTTTCTAATAAGTGAATAAAATAATAGCTTATAATAAACACATCACACTGAATTTAACTTTCCAGAGAAGTGTCTTAAAGTTTCATACATTCCGATACAAAAAAGGGAAAACATTATTCAGTTATAATTTTTAGAAAAAATATAAGGGAAAAAAAAAGGAATAGAACAATATAGAAATCATGCCAATTGATTTTATGTTTCATGCATAGCTTGCATTAATATTTTAATGAGAGGGGGGAAATCCTAGCTACAAACAAATTTTTTTTTTTTTTTTTTTTTTTTTAGAAGTTCTTTATAAGCTGTTTTCAGTTTTTTATTGCCAGCATCTATGAGAGCATGGGCTGTTTCTATATCTTTCATAGACTTTCTTTTGAGTCCTGTTTTCAATCTTTTGTTACCTTCATCAATTATTGACTAAGCATTGGAAATTTCTACTTTAAGTTCAGCAACACGGTCAGTTGTTTTCTTTATTGGGATCTTTAGTTCTTTCTGCTCTGTTTTTCTTTCTGCCTCTTGTGCTTGTTTATATTTCGAATGTGCATCTCTGTAAAACTGCATCATTTCACGAGTTATACACACATTATCAATTTTTCCTTGTACAGCATCTTTAATTAATCGTAAGCCTCTAATAGTGTCTAATTTCCTGGATGCTCTCTCTGATGTCAATATTCGCTTGTTTACAGAAAAGCCTCTCTCTACTGAAGCCTGACCGTGAGACAAGGTTAAAAGGGCCTTTACCAAAACTGTGAGGAGTGGGTACCTTGGAGTATCCCCATTATCATGCAACTTCATCACATTATTCCAAAAATAATCTATATCATTCTTATTTTCACAATGCCACTCATCACTAATTTCAGGATCCCTAATGTATAAACGCCACTCATAAGTGAGTTTATCGACACAATTTTCTGGAATTACTGATGGCAACATGTTTGCCAAATGTCGTACGGATGGCAGAGAACTTTTAATTGGTTCTTTCCGCATAAGAGGATGCAAAATTTTTAAATTCTTCAGCAGTATGTTTTTCAGAGGGAAATTCTCTTGAAGGTATGTTATAATGACAACATAAAATTCTTTGGCATCTGTTAAGAACTCTGCTTTTAGCTCTGGAGTTAATGATGAAATGAGTTTTTTTTAACTGCATTCCCAAAATCAATGTCCTTGGCACTAAGAGACGCTTGTCGTACATTTATACATAGCAAGTCTTCACCATATTTATCTTTTAAAACATCTTCATTTATTACACGCCTACATAGTTTCAGCATAAGTTTGGATAGTTCATCATACAGTACATGTATAAGTGTTGATTTGTCCTGCAGTAATTTTAAGAAATGCTCAAATAGAGAGCCAACACTTATAAAAAAATGCAAATAAACAGGTGTTAAAGGTGTTTGGAGCCTTTTGCATATATTTCCATATCTGTCATTTTTAGTTAACCTATTCTTCTCCTTGGGCAGATCATCTAAAAAGTAAACTTTTAATGATGGTAACAAATCAAGAGTTCTTTCACATACATGTACAACAGACAACCATCGATTGCTGACATACTTTAAAGTTTTTGAGTATTCATTTCCAAAGCTCTCCCCGTTGCTTTTCCAGATCCACCTGACAGGACTTAAATTTAGAAAACCAACAATGAATGTTTTCCAAAAAATCAATCATATTAGTGAAAGCCTCAAGTTTAAAGCCATGACCAAACGCATTGTGAATGATGTGTAAATTGCATGTTCCAACACTAGCCAGTCCAAATTTTCTCACTAACTTTACATCTCGATCTAACAATCGAAAAACTGCCTTGTTGAAATTTGGGCCGTCTGACCCTAACATAATCATGTACTTAAGGTCTAATTGGCAAGCACCTAAGACAGATTTAATACTATCCAAAATGTCTGTGGCAGTAGCATGGCCAAGTAGATTACTGCCAATATATCTTTCTGAAATGCCACTTTCTTTAAGACTCCAATACCGTACATATACATCAAGTTGTTTCACATGCTGTTCATTTAATGTTTCATCAAACATTACAGTGAAAAACGGAGATTCCTTTCTAAACTCATCAGTTATCTGTTTGAGAAAATATGGACCAAGTCCATGTGATATACTATAAGAAAATTTAGATGAGCCTAAATGAAGACATTGCGGCAATGCAGAATCTGAAAACATTGCAGTAAACAATGGTTTTATGGACTTGCACGACGAAAATGAATAATTATTCATTGCAGCATGAAGAATCCACAAAATTTCTGTACAAACTTTGTCTTCCTGAATTGTAAATGGGTGCTTCTGGGATGATTCAACCGTTTCTTTAATATTCAGCTGGATGCCGTTTTCACTCCCCACAGTGTTTACGAATCGAGATTGAGAAGAATATTTGCGAGCAGCATCTACTGTTTTATGTTTTGAAGTATTTGAATGCTGCAGCAACTGAGCCTTTCCACCGTCATCAACATTCACAGTCACATTACAAAACATACAATATGCAGAATAATCATCTTTTCCTTTGGTACACCATGTAATAATCGTAGTTCAATTTTTATCCGTATTAGATAACCAATCTTCAAAAAATTTAGTAGCACGATTCGGCATTTTTTTTTTTTTTTTTAAATAGTAATTAGCTACTCATCAAACATACATAAAAAATAATTCTGCTATTATTACACACACACACACACACTGCAAGGAAAAGTATATTTGCGACACGCGTGTAAGTTCAAGAACAACGTAAGCTAACACTAATGCACTGCCACTGCAGCCTAAAGTTGCCCAAACATTCGTCCAAAACATAATCTAATGAGTACAGACTGCACTGACGTCATCGCGAGAAGGACACAGTGGGAAGGACGATCCACATTTCTCCCTACACCAGCAACCAACAGAGGCTCTGATTGGCTGTGTAAGTCGGAGGAAATACCCGTTACTCAACAACGTATACAAACAGTTTGCTGCAGCTCGTTTGCCATATTTCCTTTTTCAAACGTACCAAAAAAAAAAAAAAAAA
Source organism: Cheiracanthium punctorium (assembly GCA_038373885.1). Taxonomy (NCBI): domain Eukaryota; kingdom Metazoa; phylum Arthropoda; class Arachnida; order Araneae; family Cheiracanthiidae; genus Cheiracanthium; species Cheiracanthium punctorium. The sequence continues at coordinate 1,664,581 of JAWZYV010012008.1, forward strand.
AAAAGTAAATCAGACTGAATATGGGACAATATAGGATTTATGCAAAATATAGGACAATATAGGACGCTTTTGGCAATTAAAAAAAATATATAGGAAATATAGGATATATAGGACGACTGGGAGCCCTGAATTTGTCCTAAATGTATTTAAAGAAAAGAAGAAAAAAAAAATGATGTAGAGATGCAGTTGTTATCAAAAGAAGCTAGTGATAGATAGTCCCTTAATGTAGGATGAAAATATGCTTCAGTTTTGGGAAAAGTTTGGACAAAAATTGTATTCTGGGGAAATATTGGGTCCTAAACATTTTCTGTACCTCTGCTGCACTCTACTGTATAGATCTGAATGAGAGCTAACAGTTCCCCCCAAAACTATTCTGATGGTTATTTGTAAGAGATCACTGCCTGTTTGTTGGGGAAAAGAAAAACAAGATTGAATGGGAAATATGCACAACCAATCAGTTCGAAAACAACAGCTGAACAAAAACTATTTTGAACAAAGGGATGCCTCTAATCATCATGATAAAAAATTTAGTGTGGTGTTGCCCCTGCATAGTTTTTCTTCTAGAAGAGCTAAGTATAAGTTGAAAAATATCAGTAAAAATGGATGGATGTATCGGGAACAGGTACTTTGCTGATACTTTTAAAATAAAATGTGAAAGTACAGATGGCTTTAAAAAAAAAAAAAAAAAAAAAAAAAAAAAAGCAACCTGAAAACATTGATGTTACACAAGATTAAAAAAGTAAAAATTTTTTAGCTGTTTCAAATGGGAAGAGAGTTTTTTAAGCAGGTTGTACAGTTTTACTTTCCAAGATAAATAGTAATAAAATACAGAATTTGTGCAATACTTTACAACATCTGACACCTTTTTTTGACTGACACATAACAAAAATTAGCACCGAGAAAAGTGAAGACATAAAATTTTTGTTTCTGATATTTTTCAAAAGTTTTTTGATAATAATAAAATTAGTATATTATGTAATAGGAATAATTAATTCATGCAACAATTCAGAATAAAATTTAATATGAAACACTTTACCTGAGTAACATATTGAGCTGGTACCATCACATAACTCTGAGAATTCCCAGGAACGGGTATTAATGTACCAGCAGGTAACTGTCCAATTTGATTTGTAGTAAGAGTATTAGTAGTGCGAATTTGAGAATTTGATGCAGCAGGAATTAGAAATTTTGGACCAATTTGCTTAGGAGCCACCTATTTAGAAAGAAGGGGAAAGAAAAAGGGTTTTAAACTTTTAAAGCTTTAAAATAAAGAAATCAATAAATCTGAATAATAATGATATATCAGACAGGCTTAAATTATCCTAACAGAAGGACTAACAATTTTATGTCAAATCATACTGAAAACAATATTTAAACTTTAAGACCGGCACGTTTGTAAAATGGTTAAACTTGCACCAGGCACAACATAGACTAATTTTGGTTGAGATTCAGTATTTTAAAAACAATCGAAATTCATTAGAACACAGGGGTGTGGTTAATTGAGGACAATGTACTTTTGCAGAATTTTAAGGAACTTTAACGCATTAAAATTTAATTATAGTTCTAAAATGTAGACATAAAAGACTCCCGCCCCCCCCCTTTTTTTTAACACTTGATTGAAGAGACATCGGTTGGATTCATGTACCCATCCAAAGCGTTGGATCAAACCACTTTTCAACAGGGGTAGGCTCGCGTTCTGATTTATAATAATGCCGAGCCCCATGCACTGCTAAAAGTACGTGATTGGTGGTGGCGCCATTGACACAATTATTACTAAATAATTTTTATGATTTTTTGTTGAAGATCGGCTTCAAAAATAAATATATCGTAAATGCTGCACTTACTATTTTTTAACTTTTATACTCGTAACTGCCATGGCGTTTCTTCCATAAATTACGGTAATAAAACATCTAGAATAGTTAATTTTACGGAAATATTTACCGAGTGTTATAGTATCCAAACTAAGTGAAATATATTCATATACATAGTATGTTACAAAGAAAACATTTCAGCAAATTTTGCTAACCCTTTTGGATAGCGTGACGCAAAAGACAAATTAAATTATTGAAATAAATTCATTTGAATATATAGTATAGGCTCAGTTAAAGTGTGACACATTTGACAGTGCATTTGATAATTCAGAGCATTGGTTGAATGCGTAAAACTTCTTTAGAAAATGAAACAAAAGTAATTGTAATGGAATTTAAAAACAAATCATATAAATTCACTCCAGGGTATCACTCAAAATTTGATATTTTTAAGCAGGGGTCGGTCAAGGTTTCTTTCCCAGGGTCCTATTTTTGTGAAATTTTACCCAATTTTGTGAATTTATACCTAATTTTGTGAATTTTTTCTATTTCTGTGAATTTTTCCTTATTTTTGAAGTTCTTCCAATTTTCTATTTCATTTTTGAGCAAGAAAGCAATCACGAAATAGAATTGAATATTTTTTTAAAAATTAAATGGGTATAGTTAGTTCCCTTAAAAAAAGTTGGCCAAAACTGAATAATTCCTGTTCACTGAACATCCAGGATAGTCATACCCTGGAACAATATTTTTAAAAAAATTCGATTATAATTAACAATATAAAGCTTTAAATCTTTTACTTTTAAATGATTAAAAAATAGGTTTTATAATAATCGTAGGCCATGGTAGTTTTGATTTTAAACTGCAGGTACTAAACACTTTTATTTACACCCCAAATTCAAACTTTAGTAATTTTTTAAATACAGCAGAACCTCGATCCATCGTTTTTCTTGGGGAGGGTAGAAAAAAACGATGAATGCGGGAAAACGACAAATGCAGGTTTAAGTCAAAATACAAAGAAAACAATGCTTATACATACACACAACGGCTGTACACCAACAAGTACTAATTCTTACAAAATTGTAAAACAAATAAATCGAAGATGAAAATTATAAGTGATATTTATTTTTAAAAATCAGTAATCTTATGTTAAGTTTTTCAGCATTTTAAAAGTTAAACAGCAAATCTTCAAGATTTAACAATACTTTTCTGCGATTACAGGTTTGTATAAAAAAGTCTGTAAAGTTTCAAATACCGTTATTTCTTTAGAGATGCTTCGTACTAGTGTGATGAAGCCTCATCGGCATGAACAATATCCTCTGCGTCGCCATTATTTTCATTTTTTTGCATGATCACACATTTCTTCCATGTTCAGGATACCGCATGCCGCAACAACTTGATTAATGGAAATATAATCATTAAATTTCACAGTATCCATACCCTCTGCTACATGCCACCACTGTTCATGTGATTATCATCAAACCAAGAAGCAATTAAGTTTGTATGCGATATGGATACACTTAATCTTCCAATTCATTTTGGTCAGGTGAAAAATTTTACAACAATGAACGCGGGAAAGTCACTTTTTGACGAACGATAAATGCGGGTTTCTTTAACATTATGTAAATACAATTTGTATAGGGACCATAAAAATAAAACGATCAATATGGGAAAACGATGAATACAGGAATGATAGATCGGGGTTCCACAGTATTACAATGTCTGTCAGTTTCGACTGGAAATACTCTAATACTAACGATGTGAAAAATGCAATTTTTAAATCTAGTTAAATTTCAACAATTGAAGGGAAATTAAAAATAAGTTGCAGATAATTACAGATAGGAGAAATTAGCTAACATTATATTTTAAAAAATTAATTTCAACTTGTACCATTAAAGAAAAATTGCTTGTCAGTGTACACAGAATATCCCCAAAACACTGACCTGGGGTTTTATTCCTAAAATATTTTTCACAAATGTTTTACAGTAAATCACAAATTTATGTAAAAAAAGAAAAAAAAGGTACAGAATTTTACTAATGATTATAACTTTTAGAAGATTAAATCTATATAAGTACAAATGTACATTTTTATAGGGTCTCCATAACAGAAAATTCCCAGTCTGTAAGATGTGCCCATACATTAAGTTTAAAAAATTTAATTAAGTTATAAATTTTCAGTCTTCTATGATTTTTTGCTTGCTACGGCCCTGCCTATGCCGATAGCATTTCTCTGTAGTTTACCTCTATGACCGCTCTTTAAAAAGACATTAAATCCCAATAAAATTATTCCTATGCTTTGTTGTTCACTCCCAAGAATGAAAAAATGCAGTATAACACTATTTCTACCCCCCCCCTTTTCCAGCCTTGAGCAATGATTGACCTATATTTATCCCATTTCACATTCCAATGTGTGGATTCTCAACGGATTAAACAGGGCGCGGCACCTGGCAACCCTTTAATGTCTTGCAGTCCTTTTTCTCGCCCCTATGCCTTGGTATGTCGGTCTGTTTTTCCATTCTTATTTGCCAAAACTTTTTCTCCTTCCTTGCCATACAGTTTTCCTTATACAGGAGACAATACAATGAAATCAAAATCCACGTTTAAACGACCCTTTACAAAACAGGAGGTATAACTGTTCCTTCACAAAACTCCGATCAGCCTTTTATTTATTTATTTTTTTTTTTTAAATGCAACCAGATAAAATGTCCTTTTATAAATAATTATTTTTTCCGTTTTTCTTTCATTTGTGTGATCTGAAAGATGCCCCTGGAATGTTTGTTTTTTCAGCAACGTAAAAGGGTCATCGGGAACATTACGCTTTCAGTTGGGAGGGAAAAAAGAGAGTTCAAAATGATTTCCTGTAAGGATGTTATGTTTGATAAGTATGCAGTTGTGAATTAGTAAACAATAAGCTTAGACTTAGCCACATAAATGATGACAGCTCCCATTGTTTTGAATTGGATGTTATGCACTCTTGCAAGTTGTTCTTAATGATTGCTTTTAGTGTAATCATTACATGGCCTTTCTACTTCAGATTATTTATAGTTATTACAGATATTTACTAATGTTAAACTTTAGAGAATTACGGATTCATTTCAAAATGCAAAACGACTTATTGCGAATTAGAAAGTTTGCGCGATTTCAAAACATGCATTGGTCTGAATTTATGTCTGTCTTTAGGAATAAGATTTAGGACTCAGTTAATCATTTTGAGGTTGCATCTAACGATTTCAGAACATTTACTACATGGTGTATAAATGTGCCAGTTTGGAAAACAAAGTGCTTTCTTTTAATCCCCTCCCCAACCTGGCTGCCCTTTTTACATGCACCACTGGCTTTATTCATGAAGAACGTTGTAATTTTCCCAGAATGACAGCTGTCATCACCCTCTCTCCATGCAATGAGCCTTATTAATATTACAGTGGAATAAGTCTTGATGTTTAATTTTTTGGCATAAACACAACTCATATGAAAAGAATTAATAAATGAGTGCTCCCTACTAGTCTTATTTTTATTCCCTGAGAGAGAGCTCCTACACAGCAGGTGGAGGGAACTTAGGAGGAAGAACAAACAAGTGCAGGTGTCTGCTTCAAACTGCAATCATAGGCGGTGTAATTTACACCCCTAGCTTAGGGTCTCCAATCAACCTACCTCCAGTCATCATCATCAACGTTGTTTACATTTAGGCCAACATATTATTGGGTGATGATCGGCGATCGCTAAATGATAATAATTCCTAAACTCAATTGACAAGTGCAATAGTTATTTTGTGAAAGGGCCATTTTGGTCAAACTGAATTTTGTGAAGGGTCTGTTTTTAACTTGTTGAATTTTGTGAAGGGTCCGTTTTCGGACCAGATTTCAACCTGGACAGACCCTTGTTAAGACCCAAAATTAAAAATCATAAGTAAAATGCTGTGTCACAAACTTTTAACAAGGATAATAAATACACAATATACATTTTGTGATATCTATTTATTACGATAAATAGTAATTACAACAAGACATAATATAAAAATGTCTATTCATCCCTGCATGAAGAACAGGTACTTCAGCTAGTATTATATAGAGCAAAATCAACCATTTTGAATTAAAAAAGTTTGAAACTGGGGCAATTTTCTGAAGAAGCATGATTGCACATGAGATTGAAGATTTTACCGTAGGTTAAGATTAAATTAAAGGAATTAGAGATGAGAAAGATGGAAAAAGAGGAAAAGTATGCAAGCTTGAATTTAACCATTAAAAAATTTCAACGTGCATCACACAAGTTTTTACCATTGAATTCCAAACACAAAGCAAAGAAATTACTTTTATCCTGAAGAAAATAATACTCAAGTTCTCATGTATCGGTAAATACTTAATAATCAATTTTAGATCGCCTATTTTTTTATTGAATGTTCTCTATCATTATTTAAAATGCAGATTTTAAGCAATTCCACAAAATCGAAGGTCCAGACAAATAATAAATTTCATGCCTGAATTTCCAACTTCTTTTTAATGTTAAAAAAAAAAAAAAAAAACATTAGTGTACTCTGGAACTGCATTCGATTTATGAATAAGGAAATACTTAAAAGGAAAATACTCATTTACCAAAGGATGCAAAAAAAGATCAAACTTGAGTTGGCAGATATGAAATCTGGAGCTTGGCCATTATTAAAAAATAACTAAAGCATGAAATTTTGAGGATCCATGGAGGATTCTCATCCCTGAGGAATATAGAAAGAAAATATAAAGGGTATATATATATACACATACATATATATAGTGCCACAGTTGTCAGGAATCAAAACATTATATATATACAAATACTTCTAATTTAAAATTACTTCTTGCACAGTTTTTAATATACGTTTTTTGTGTGACTTACTAGTTTTGCAGGTGCAATCGGCACAGTTGGACGAACTTGAGTTGCACTGGTAAGTGTGACTACAGTTGTTACATTTGTTGCACTTGTGGAAAGAGCTGTAACAGTACTAACAGGTATCAAAGTAGGTTCTTTTTTGGTAGTAACTAATAAAAGATAGTCACAATTAATTAACTATTATAACAGTTAAGTTTTACTTTTATAACAGTTAAGTTTTACTTTGTTCCAAGATTGTAAGACGAAGAAAAAAAAATGGCAACTTTTTTAAAACAGAATAAAATAGCAAACATTCTTGGATAAAATGATTAAGAAAAAATATAGCAACTCTTACTCACATAAGTGTGTACCTGTAAGTGAAACTGTAACAGTACACAGTACTTGTGATACAAAATTTATCATTTCATAAACATTGTAAACATTAACTATTTTGTAGAAGAATTTCCCTGAAATTTTTAAATGTATACTTGATAATCTTTCTAGTAATTCAAACACAAAAGAGGTACCTTTAGTGGAGGTAGGCATCAAACAACATCACCTCTGCCATTTCTGGAATTTTCAAAGTTCACTAAAACTGAAGTCATTGTTCACTAAAACCAAAAAATGCTATGGACAGTTGCAAATTTCCACAGCGGAATCTTGATTTACATGAGGGGTGCATTCTAAGATCCCATGTGTAAGTGATAATTTTGCGTTATCAAATAGGGCATATATATGACTTTTTGAAACACAAATACGGTTACTACAGTCACTTATAAACACCCCTCAAACTGTTTTAAACCATTCAAAATTGCATCAGGGTGTCTACTGAATTTCTTAAAGTCAATTTCTTGACTCTTTCCCCTGCCTTTTGTGAGGTTTTGGGGAAAGAAAAAAAAAAAAAAAATTCTTGACCATGCATTTTATTTTGGGAAATCCCTCTCAACAGCACCACCTCCTTTTCATTTTTAAATATTTTGATACAACTTAACTTTAAATAAATTTTGAACTGTAATATAGTTGTTCATGCACTTAAGTTAGAAAATTACTATGAGTTCAAGTAGGATACTGGTAAGTTCAGATTTAACCATACTGCTAGTGCTACTGGGTACTTATGCGATACATCTAGAGGACAATATTAAATACAGACACAAAATTTTAAACATGATTTTTTAGTTTTTGGTCTAATACAACTCAAATCTGGAAGAATAGAGAGTGGTAAAAATAAAAAGTTCCATATTTTATTACTGGGGTGAGACAGATAGCTTTTTGACTTTCTTATCACAAGAAACATAGAATCTTAAATGTAAAACGTGTGTGCAGTGCATACCTCACAAATATTCTGATTCATACACTTTACCTAAACAAAAATCACTTTTATCAGCATTTTTCACTTTCTGGAGTCTGACAAAAAACTAAAACCTGCCAAGAAATTTTCATACGGAGGAACAATTATTCTTTTGGACCTATTATGCATTTTTCAGTCTTTTTGGACTTTTTTGACCTATTTCTCATTTTCCTGACTCGTAGGCACCCTGTATACATTACTATTACTGACATAAAGTAATAAATAAAGCCAGGTTTAGACTGCAACGATTTGGGCCTTTCTGCCTTCGATGATGCAACAAGGGATGAAATGCAGTTTGCTAATTGACTCTCTCCTTCGGTAGCCACGATACTTACCGCTTACACCCCTCACTTCTCTTGGAACTTCTTACTGCTGTCAAAAAATATCATACTGCGGGTGAGGAGCCCATGTTAGATCTGAGATGTTACTTGTGACTGTCCCATTCACGCAAGATAGATCTTGCTGTAGAGTGAGTCCCACATGAATCAGGACTATTTGCATTCACTATATCTAAATTGATTGTACTTATTTTATTGTGCTTAAAAAGGCTAATGTCCTAAACACTGTGTATTGGAATTCTGTGTGCAATACTGAGAAAGAAAACTATTTACGAACATTATTTTTGATGGGAGAGAATTATTTCATAATCAAAATAAAACATTAATTTTTTTTTTCATTGTTTGAAAAGATGAAAGCCTCTAAAAACACTTTAAAGCAGTGGTTCCAAACTGGCGGTCCATGAACAAGCTCTAAGAGGTCCATGAAAAGAGTGAGTGTTTAAAATTAATTTATTTTCACAATTTCATCGCGTAAACAGACAAAAAGTGCAATTGTTTAACGTCGTTTGTAGAGAATATTTCTATTCTAAAAAAAGTAAAGGCCGCTGTAAAGAGCTTGTTGGGCTATCTTCTCCTAAACCGTGGAGATTTGAATTTCGAGAAACATATGCACGGATTCGGAAAATTCCGAGGAACCTTCTAAGCTGACTTAAATTTCAAAAATCGAATTATTTTAGAAGATATGAATAAAAAACTGAAAAAATAAAACAATGGTTGCCAGATTTGGCATAAAATGATTCATTCCTTTGCAACGAAGCAATTCCAAGTATGTATAATCGCATGAAATTGACAAACATGATGTAGAATGACACCCATTTTATGCCAAATTAACAAGTATATGAAATAAATACCTCAAAGTGTGTTACACAAAAATGACAATTTTCAAATAATAAGTTCGGTTAGACAACAGGAGTTTAGAATTAGCGATTATTCGTTTTTCCAAAACAGAATAACTAATTGTAAATGATTTTAAAAGTGCCATCCTGGCATTAGGTAGGATCTGGCAAATGGTATCTTTCCATGCCGGTTCGGTCCAGCCGGAATATTTGCTGCCAGTAGAAATATTTGATGCCGTTAACTATGCCATTACAGCAGTTCTAGTACACTTTGGACATTTGCCAGCGCGGCGAGATGATATAATTCGTGGTGCTAAATATGCCAATCTGCAAAGGATTATGTATATGAAAAAATGGATAAAGGTTTTCCAGGAACCTCAAATGAGCAGTAATTATAGGTCGTGAGCATGTGTAAATCGCCAAATAATGAAAAGTCACCATTGGTGGCAAGCTATCACTAGCTGTTCCATAGTTTTCATCAAAGAAAACATATGATACTGTTTTCTAGAGCTAATTATGAACTATACATATTCGCAAGTTGCCAAATTATGAAAATGCGCCATAATTGGCTAATACGCAAGGTGTTTCCATGGGTTTCACATAATTAAAAAATAGTGCAAAGTTTTAAATTTTTTAGGTTCCAAGCAACATGCAAGAAACAAGCAATTAGCTCGGTAACATTCTATATGATCCAACCTTTGGGTTTTGTTTGTTGAAATTATGCCTTTTTTACAAATAAGCCTTATTAGGGGCCGAATGCCTCATACGAAAAGTGAGCATAGTGAGTCTAGGGGGCCTTGGCCAGTAGATTAAAAAAAAAAAAAAAAAAAAAAAAGTTTCATAAACATTGCAAAATAAGGAAAGGCACAATATGAAATATAACTCGATAAAATATTGTAGCATCTCAGCCAAGCTTTTGTCTTTGACTACAAGTATATGTAAACAGGGTTGATTAACTATTATCAGCATCACTGAGTGAGAGGAAATAACGTTTTTTGCACTTCCTTTGAATTTTTTCATTTTATCATTACACTTTGTGAAAAGAGTTCTGTATATTTTTTTACATTTCATCCCCCTGCGGAAAGGTTTTTACAAAGTGGTCCATAAGTAAAATGAAAGTGGAAAAGTAGTCTGCGGGTTAAGTTGAGTTGGAACTACTGCTTTAAGGAATGACTGTCTTTAGAGCATAATAATAAGACTCTGAATATTCCTGTTAAAAAAAAAAAAAAAAAAAAAAAAAAAAAAAAACACTTATACATGCTATTTAAACCATTTTCAATAAGATATATAATTCATAGCTTTAAGATATACATTAATTTCATAGCAACTACTGCACATTTACAGCAGTTAGAGCACAGATGAACAAAAATTAAATACTTGCAAGTTTATTGGAGAGTTATAAAAATTATAAGAAGTAAACAACAAGTATAAATAATAAAGATTTGTGAATAAATGTTATGGTATTTTTATATAGTTACCTGTAGATGTAGCATTAGAAGTTGAAGTTGCAGTCACAAGTCTTACATAGTGAAGTTTGTTTCCTGAAACTTGGACTGGCTGTGTAGAAGTAGGTTGTGTCAAAGATGAGCTTGCAATAGTTGTAAAACTGGTATTTATTGTGTTGTTACTTGTGCCACTGATTATAGGTTTTAAAATTGTCTATTAAATTACAAACAAAAATATGAAATAAATCTATTTGTCATAAATTAGTCATTATTGTTACTTTTATATTGTGATAGTATCTACAAGTATAACAGAAAATTGAGAGGATATAAAAAAGGTCATGTCAAAATATTAATAAATAGCTGTGTAGCCTGGGCATAAATATATTAATTACTTCCTTGTACGTAGTATAAGGAAGTAATGTGATCCCGAAAAAATTTTTGGGGGCCAAAATTTTCGACAAAAAAAAAACCGATTTTTGACTACATCTAAAATTTAATTTTTAAAATTTTTTTTTCGATGCATCTCATCGTAGGCTAGCATGCACGATCATATTAAACGCGTCTGCAAACTCATTTTTGATCAGCGGCGAGTCCTACTGTGGCCAGTTTTTTTCCATGCCGTCTGTACGTACGTATGTACGTATGTATGTAACTCGCATATCTCAAAAAAACTATTGGTCGTAGAATGTTGAGATTTGATATTTAGGATTGTTTCTATGATCTAGTTTGTGCACCTCCCCCTTTTTGGTGGCAATCGAATGGATAGTTTTATGTACAAGGACCCGCCCAAAAAGATTCGAAATACTTTTACGCTCTATGGGGCCGAAAATTCATTAAACTCGCCTAACTCAAAAAGCAATTAGGCGTAGAATGTCGAAAACTTCATATTTTTGGATAGTTGTAAACATCTAGTTGTGCACCTCCCCTTTTTGGTTTCCATTCGACTGGATAGTTTTATCTACAGGACTGTCCCAAAAACATTCGAAATACATTACGCTCAATGGGCCCGAAATTCATTAAAACTCGCATATCTCAAAAAACTATTAGGCGTAGAATGTTTGAAAACTTTTATATTTAGGATTGCTGTAACATCTAGTTTGTGCACCTCCCCTTTTCGGTTTCCATTCGACTGGATAGTTGTTTTATCTGCAGAAACCGCCCAAAAAGATTCGCAATACATTACGCTCTATGGCCCGAAATTCATCAAAGCGTTTTTTTTAGAGGTATTGGGCTATTTTCAAACGACTCAGAAGTGATATATGCTGTAAAGAGTTAGAAAAATGAATTTTCTCCATTAAAAAAAAGTGTCCTTTATCATTTATAGTTTCTGCTACAGGAAACACTCAAAAATATTTTCCAATACATTACGGTCCAATGGCAATTTTTAGGGGCATTCATCCATTTTCAAGCCCAATACGATCCTACCACACAAGTTAGGTAATGGGTCCCGACCCACGGTCCACGTGCCCTCCCTCAAGAAAACTATGCCAAAAAGTCGCCAAGCTTGGCGGACTTTTTGGTGTACATGTGTGCATATTTAAACTCTCAAATCTCAAAAAACTATTATGAAAATTTTCATATATAAGAATGTTGTAAACATCTAGTTGTGCATCTCGATTTTTTGGTTTCCAATCTACTGGAGAGTTTTATTTACAGGGACCACCGAAAAAGAATTTTCAGTACTTTTAATGTCTATGGACATCTTGAATATAAATACAAACTGTAGACAGTCATTGTTTTGGTACATTTTCCAAAAATCTCGCCATCTCTCCTCGACCTTGGTGAGTTTTTGGCGAAAATATCGCCAAATTTGGCGAAAGTCAGTCATTTGGTCCCATGCCCAAAAGTATCGCCATTTTGTCATCGTTCTTGGCGAGTTTTTGGCGATAATCTGTCATTGTTTTGGTTTCATACTTAAAAATCTCGCCAAATGTCGTCGACATTGACGAGTTTTCGCCGAAATATCGCCAAATTTTGGTGCCAAAAAATTATTTCGTATTTTTTTTAGAACTATTGTAATATCTAACTTTTTTTTTAATATCTTTTTTTTAACAACAATTGACTGAGAATTTTATTTTACAGGGTGAGCCAAATGACTTTTAAATACATTGAGGTGTATGGATGCATTCAATTCATTGAAAGTCCTGTGGTCAATGGACTACTTTTGGCTATCCCCAAAAATCTCGCAGACTATCTCAAGTTTGTCGGCTTTTTGGTGAAATATAGCCAAATAAAGTGTCAGAAGGAAAATCTTTTCAAATTGAACCCAGCTTAGCGATATCGAAAATATTTGGCTTGAAATCGCTAAAACCTTACTATTATTGATATTTTTATCTCTTTCAAACAAATAAGTTTTACAGGAAGTGCTTCGAAAATATTTTTTTGATCTAATGGACGTGCAAGGAAGTCCATGTGTTTGGACACATCAGATTTTTTTTTAAAAAGCTTAGATTGCATATACAGTTGCACTTTGTTAATGTGAAACCTTTTTTCTTTTTTATATTCTTTCTTTTTTTAAAGGGTGGGCATTTGCTCATCTAGCATTCATTACTACTAAGGCCCGAATTATAGGCCATTGGGGCGGAACGAAAAAAATCAACTTTCGAATTTTTAATTTGTAATAATGCAGAAAGGTTTCCTTTTGGTGTAGATAAGATAAAATTAAAAATATGAAAAATTTTGGAATCGTTTTCAGGTGCCGCAAGGACATATTAAACTTTCATATATTAAAACTTTTCCTACTTTTTTTTTTGTGCATCCTAATTATAAAATAAAAAATTTCAAATAGGTGTTCTAATATGAATGTAAAAATAAAAACAGTTTTACTATACCAATGGTATCCAGAAGCATGAGTCAGCACCACAGAAAATGTTATTAGTGGGATAAATGTGTGTGTGTGTGTGTGTGGGGGGGGGGGGGGGGGGTGGAATTTTGCCTGAAATTTGGTGACAAGCTCAGAGCAGGTGTTAGGTAAGTAGCTTTGCCATTGTGTAACAGATTAATGTAATATTTTTCTAATTTGTGCTCTACTTTATTGCTGTGAGTAAAAATGGCTCAGTCTAAATTAGAGAAGGCAAGACAAATGTCTGAATGTACCATTTTTAAGAAATTGATTAGCATGAAACTGGACTGCCTACTTCCGAATATGTTATGAAGTGCTATTGTTATATTGGAACATAACTTCCATCACTTATAAAGGAACCAAATTCAAAGTTTTAGATGCTGTAACATTTAAATCTGGCACCAGAAAAGAAATAGCAAACAGCATACTGAAGTTTTGTGAAGATAGGTAAAACTAAAAACAACTTCACTCCTACTTCTATACGATGAACTTAACAGCTACTGGGTGTGATTGAATTGTAAACACTAAATGTAATAATGGTGCGATTTCTTTGATGGAAAAGGAAATTAGAAGATGTTTACAATAATTATTTTTTTTTCTTCCGTGGTAATGAGTTACCACTGGAAAATATTTTTTTCTCATTTAGATAATAAAAAGAAGGGATATAATGAATTTAAAGACGATAGGCACAAGAAGCTAGAAAACTGCTAATCTTTCTGTGGAGTTACTTTCTTGCCAATTGAAAACAACTTTCCTCTTTTGGAGGAGAAAACTGATTTGAGTTCAGATCAGAAGAACTTATTGTATATGTGTATTATGTTGTATTATGGGGAAATCGCTCTTAGATTTACCTTAAAAAAAAAAAAAAAAAAAAAAAACTGGGAAACCTGCTTAGTCCAGGACCCTGTGGTTGACAATAGTCAAACAGAGCTTGGATTGTATATGGCAACTGAAAATCTTAACTGGCTGAGTATATTGTGAAAGTATACTCGCCTGTATGGTTTATTAAGTTACAACCTTCATGTACTTATGGTTTCAAATATCTGTTTAACTTTATCCCATATTCACACTATCTTTCTGATGATCTCAAGAACATTATAGACTCGATTATTCAAAGAAATGAATATTTTGATGCTCCAGAAAATCTTTTGTCCATGCTATGTGATGAACGCATATTTAAAAAGAATTTGATTTAAGATGTGTTTTAAAGGCAAGAACAGAAAGAAGAGGTGGAGTCAGGAAGCTTAAAATTCCAAAGTAAAAATTTGATGCAAAAGATTATATCCACATGATCTTATGGTGGGTCATTTTACAGAAAACGTAGGTTTTCAAACTTAAATTTTCGAAGAAAAAAAAATCTCCATAAAAAAAAATTAATTTATATTGCTCTTTTTATACTTCTTATTACTCCCATATAGTTAGTCAGATTCTTTTTGAAATTTTGAACACTAACAGAGGATACACACTAGTAACAAAGAATAAACTTTTATGAAAGAAACAATAAATGCATGATATCTTATTGGAGCATTCAATACAGAATGTAAAATAAGTTTTAATTTTTGTTTTAAAACTATTGTTTAAATGGATATTTATAGGAAAAAGTGAACTTTCAGGATACAATCTTAAAAATAAAGTGATTTGTTAATTTTTTAAAAAGATATTTAAAAGCTTTTTATTTAAATAAACCTGCATGTTTTATTAAAAACAAAATTTAGACTAACTAAAAATTAGATATTAGTCTCATAATTGATTTTTTTAAAAGTTTTATTCTCCATTACATTTATATTGTAATGGAGGATAGAAATTTATGTTTTGTTTTTTTATATCATGTTGATTTAAAGTTATCACATTTTAATTTAGATTTTACTAAAAAAGAGCTTTATTAGTAACTAAAAAAGATAATTTGAGTAAATAAACCATTTTTACCTTTTTAAATCAAGAACTGGGGAAAGATGATGTCCTATTTGACTTCAGAGAGAAAAATGCTCAAATTCTTACGAATTAAGTTGTTTAACTTCCCCGTGAAAAGCAGATATTGAAAACGATTACCCGTGATTCTAATCCTCTGTAATGAGGTGACAGGACTGCCATTTATGGGAAATTCTTGCACATAATTGCATTTTGAAAGGAGGATACAAGAAAGACTGTGACAGTAATTCAAAGGATAATTAAAGCTTACATTTTTATTTCTTTTGTAACAGAATTAATTTAAACTGTAAAAAAACATCTAGTAACTGAAATTACTCTATTGAATCTATATCCCTTTGTGTATTTAACAAGTAAATGGAGGAAAATATGTTGTGACATGTAACGGAGGTATACAAGTGTCCCTCCATTCACTGAAAAAAGCAAATGAAAATATCATCAGTTTTTATTAATTATAATTAAAAATCTGTCATAATACTTAAAATGGCTTATAAGAATATTTTAAAATATTATTTCTAAAACTACCAATGACAGTTTGCAAATAGTGCATTTTTTTGTAGAATGACCTTGGCCTGAAAACGACGTAACTGAACCCCTTTGCTAAAACATGTTTCCCCTGATTTCCTCAAAGATTTATAAGAAATCATCTGAAGCTGGACCAAATAATAAAGTGGAACCAGTTATCGACTTTCTGCGGCTTCTTTGTCACATGCAAGCAGTAGAAAGAGATATAAGACTGGTGACTGAATTGGCTAAGAAGTCTGTAGTTCGATTGCAAGAGGATACATAAAAGCAAAAACTGACAAAATCAGAATATGCCAAAATTTAATAATTAAAAAAAGCAGTTTAGTATGTCGATGAAGTAGAAACAAACATTTTGCATCTGTAACATTTGTAATCATTGAGGATACAGGAGTAGGTACAGTTGGTAAACTGTGCAAAATTTGACATTACAAAATATTTTTATTATTATTATACTTAATAATTTTTTCCCTATTCTAATGCTTATATATGTATTTTAAGCCCATTTTTTTGTAACATTATATGCACAGATGTCAAAAAATATTTTATCAGGCAATACTTTTTTTTTTTTTTTCAAACTTCAAGCTCTTTGTGGCACCTCAAGATGTTATAGTATTGCAACCAAATTCTTTAAAATAGCTTTAGAACCATAAAGGAGACTTTTCCCTCACTATTACAAAACTAAAATATTTGAAAAAAAAAAAAAAAAAAAAAAAAATTAAGGCCCATGTTACATTTTTTTTTTTTTTTTTTGCAAACTTTAAGCTCTTTACGGCAGCTTAAGATGTTGTAATATTGCAACCAAATTTTTAAAAAATTCTTTTTGAACCTGAAATGCAACTTTTCCCCACTATTACCAAACTAAACCTAAAAATTTTTTACAGGTCATTTTCATTCCACCATTACAGGCCATTTCATAATGGGAGCACCCAGTATGTGGCCAGCATTACCCTTGTTAAAGGGACAGACAAGTTAACACCCAAGTCCATGACGGGAATCGAACCTGTACCCCAAGTGTGATAGAATGGTTCTTTAGCCACTACAAGGGCAGCAAGCGAAAAAGCTTAAGATGAAACCCCAGTTTTTACAGAACATGTACTTGGTTCTTTTATAACACTTTACAAGTTAAAATTATTGGGTGACATGAAATTTAATTATTATGAACCAATTGCCATGGATTAAAACATTAATGAGATGCGACTGTATGAGCTGTGCAATTCTTCAAACACTATATGTGAAGCAGATAGTGGTAATTTTGATTAGCAGATTTTTGCTAAATCCAATAATCTGAAAACTAAAATAATAATAAAAATCATCAAGTTAAAAAATATTATACAGTCAGACCTTGTGAATGCAAAACTGCTTATGAAGACAAACTGGTTTACAGCAAACATGTAGTACTTGGTGCAATCAAAATAAATTCTTTAAGTACCAGCTTAAATTAACAGATAACATGAAACAATCGTAGAGGCACCTTTTAATTTTGCCTAAACAAGGTTTGACTATATGTGTTAAAAATCACGCATTTTGATGTGATTCCTTACTTATTTATGGCAATATGCAATATCATTATTATAATCTAATTAAATATTTCAATATAAAATCCAAAATGCTACTTTTCAACACAAAATAAAAACACTAATTTTTCACCAATAGGGTGCTGCTTGCTGCAAATATAAAATATTTTTACCAGTTGCTTTTGTAGGTAAAATATTATTTTAGTAACCATGGATACAAATTAAACTATGTCAATACAAAGAAATCTGCATATAACGATAAATTTGCCTATAACTTATTTTTTTTCGTACCGATGAAATTCCTATTTTGTAAATATATTTTAAACCTGTCTACGGCGATATTCCCTTTTTACACACACCTGTCCACAATGATAATTTTAATCATTACAAACCATTTTTTACAGTATGTATAATCCAATGTTCATTTAGAAAAATACCAACGGACCAGACTATGAAATAATAAAAGAGCATGGGAGTGAAAAAAATAGTAATCTTTTTCAACCTTAGTGCGCAGTGTTTCTCATAATTTGTTTTGGATGAGCTAAAGCATTTTATCTGTGATCATGGCATAAAACATACCTGCCAACATATAAAAACATTTATCAGGAGCAACTTGTTAAAATATCTGGAGTTTTGAAAAGTCATCAGGAGAAGTTTGTCGCAAATTTTAAAAAGGCTATAACTTATTCGCGATAAACAGTATTTAAAAATTAACCGAATAAGCATCAATAATTAATTAATATCACAACAATTAGCATAAAAATATTAATCATTAATTGTAAGATATATTTACATTAGATCCTTAAAAATGGAGTTCAAATGATGTTATATATTTTAAACATTAAAAAAAAAAAAAAAAAAAAAATAGTTCAATGTAATTACTGTAAGGTAAATATGAGGATGAGGCATGAGGGGGGCATGCATTTCTTTCCCTCTCTTTTTTTTTTAAAGTTCAACCCAAGGTTGGCTATTTTCCGGAGAAAAATAGTATTTTGCAGAGTGTCCGGAATCGTAACAGATTTACGGAGCTGCTCCGGAAGAATCGGAGCAGTTGGCATGTATGCATAAAACATTGGCATTTAAAGAAAAGTATTATTTTTTTCTTTTGGTAATGCCATTACCCAATAAAATTCATACATTTTCCTTTTATGTATATTCTTAATAAAAAAATTAAATTTTCAATCTATCAAAACAGCACAGAAGGTGTGAGGTTTACAATATAGAAAAATACAAATCAAAAGGTGTTCAATTAAAACTATGCATTGTCCTCCACTTCTATAAATTCCTCACTCTTACCTTGATTGATAGAAAATACCTTAAAGGCTCAAATCATGTGGAAAAGCTCAACCTGTGTACAACGATAAACTGTCTTTAACCATAGATATTTTAGGTCCCTACAGTACTGATATATGCAGCTTTCACTTTATACGAACTACATGAGGTTGGTAAGGTAAGGCAATCTTGGCACATTAGCACTGGTGCCCTGTAATTAGAAAAGTACTTAAAAAATCTAAATGTTTCTAGCTTTGACAGCAAGAACCAATATCGAAGTAAACTAAGTTATTTTTAAAATATTAACAGCAGCAATTACATGCAAACCAATACTGAGCGATTCAAAATAGATGTTGCAGCTGTTATCTCTTAAAATATAAGTGATTGAAACATACTTTCAATTAGAAAAGTTCATCAAGTACAGAGTAACTTTCAGATATAACAATTCTTTTCACGGGGTTTAAACAGATTAAAATACAAAAATTTAATTTTTAAAAAGGTTCCTCATTTCCTATCACTTATATTTGGAAAAACGTCTCTGTGTCTAAGATAAATTAAAAAATTCCCATGCCTCTGAGTGTAACAGTTACTGAGATGGGGAGAGAAAGAGGTGGCAATTTAGCAGGGTTTAGGCTAGAGAAAAAAATCCTTTAGCAAAGAACTAGAAATGGAGAAAAAAGCTTTAGCAAAATGCTAAAATGACCCACATTTAACCTAAAAGTTGATGGTAACAGCGGCAAATTTTGGCGTGCTTTTTAGCTAAAGTGTCTTTCCCCCCCCCCTTTCTTTTGCATTTTGTGAAAAAAAGCAACTGTAGGTTAATCCCTACAATTTAGTACAGTAGAACTCAATTATCTGAATCACTTTCAGAATTTCGGAAGAGAGAGAGAGAGAGAGAGAGAGAGAAAAAAAAAAAAAAAAAAAGAAAGATGGAAACATGCTGCGATTCGCTCGAAAAATAATGATTTTGTCTATGCAGGCTATTGTCATTTCCTCCACAAAGTTAGTGTAGGCGCAGGGCGAGCAATGACTTTCATTTACAGTATGGTATGTACATACTGTGTACTAATGTACAGTACTTGGCAGTGCTTTTACATGTTAAGCGTAATTTAAAGTTCTTTTCCTTTAAAAATAGCTTTTTTTCTCCTATTTTCAACATACATACACACAGTATATATAATTAATTAAAATACATACAATATAGACCCTTTTCTGGAAAAAATTCAGTTATCCGAATGGGTTTCGGTCCCAACTGATTTGGATAGTTGGAGTTCTACTGTAATCTTAAAAACACCTACAGAAAACTCTCATGAATGATAAATTTGAAAAGATTATCTTTTAAAAAAAATATGGGCCACAATTTTATTAAAAAACTTCAAAATTCATGATGGAAAAGTATTAAAAAAAAAAGGGAGCTCTGCATGAAATTGTAAAAATTGGTAGACAAGTATGCTCTTTTATACATTTCTTAAGAAATGTTCATTCTTAGAAGTTACTTACTAGCATACCTGGCAGACGTTGTCCTATTCAAATGTTGTAAATCCAAAAAAGATTAATTGTTTGGACTGTTTCGATGCAGAAATATGCAAAACATATTTCAAAACTTTTAGACTATGTAATAAAGGATAAAGGTAGGATTTGTTTCACTTTTATGAGAATTTTTTATTTTACATAATTTTTTAATTTAGATATTGTTTTCAGGTAAAAACTAATATGAAGTAAGTTACTAGTACCTTAAAAAACATACATTTTATATAGTTACATAAATTTGCATTTCAGCATTAAACATGTAAAAATCAAAGTTATCAAACCCTGCACATTCGTTCACAACAAATTATTTTCTAAAGTATTCTCAATTGGTGGTGCAAATGGTTGCAATTTTCCTTTTCATACTTTGTGTCAAAAGGAATTGAAAATAAACAGTGTAATTTTTGTTACACAGTAGTAACAAATTGTTACACATCTATAAGATTATATACTCAAAATCAAACAGTTTCATAAACTTTCCTTATTCTGATAAATACTCTTTAAACAGATAAATGAAATTGTAATCAAAATAATATGCAAAAAAGGAATTTATATAATTATTTAAAATATATAAAAAACAAATCAAGTATATTTCAAAATTAACTTTTATTCCAAGCAAAAAAAAAACTTTTATAAACATTGATACTACAGATAACAAACCCCCCAAAACTGCTTCGGGGTAAGTTCGTTCAATTTCCGTTTAATTGGGCTGGCCACCTTTCATGAATGATTCTGAGTTTATGTCAATAAGGGACCATATCTAAGTTAAGCTTTGAAATTCTTTAAGTGGAATCTTCGGAAAATAAATTTTTTAAGAAGTTTTTAACTTTGGCGACACCTATAAATAGGAGGCAGAGAGACCGAAGCGTCAGTTTCTCACAGAGCATTCGCTGTATTACGCTGTGAATTGTGCTAGAGAAAGCTATATTTAGCTTGCTTTTTGAAGCTTTCTAAAAGCAACAAAAGTTGTGTGCAAATTCTTCGTTGCTGAGTCTTAAGGGACTGTTTATGAACTCCCTCATAAGTTTCCACTGAATTTTTACCTGTGGAAGTGTTTTATTTTGTGTGAGAAATACAGCATTTGTGAAAGATTCTGTACTAAGCAGACTGTTATAAGCACATTACTATCTGATAGTGCTTGTGAATTTTGTCCAGCTGATTGTTCGATGAAGTTCTAGAGGCAATAAAGTTCGTGTTTTATCCTGACAAGTGGACTCTTTACTAGAACTTTCTACACCTATTGGACTTTAGAATGACGAATCCAGGAAACAAGCAAAGTTTTCTGCAACAATATATAGGGAAACACTTAGATATTACATTTTTCAATGTTTTAATTTCTGAAGTTTTACACCATATGAAATATTGAATGTTGTTCAAAAATAAACTAATTAAATTAATCATTGTAATCAAAGTTTAATGATGATTTAATAAGTTTAATAAATTTTAACCAAATATTCGGTTAGAATTTTAATTAAATATTTGTTATTCGGCAAAATGTGGTATTTGGTACATCCCTGCCACTGAACTTAATGAAATCACTGGCATTTTTTAATTCTGTAGTTTTACAACACAGCAGGTTAAGTAGTTTGTCATTTTTCATATTAAATGTCTTGGTAATTATTTCATTTACAAGGAGAGGGCGCAACCTTGGACTGACCGATTTGAACGAAATTTGGTACAACTCACAAGACATACAATCACTCATGCAAATTTTAGGACGCAACTCTCGGGCACTCTCAGGAAATCACGCTCCGAACATTCGAAAATCAGCATATACAGCTTAAATATCTTTTTGATGCAGTGCCGATGGACTGACCGTGGCGTAGAGCATATAATCGCTTTTTGCAGAGCCGTAGATAGCGAGTTCGATTCCAGCTGCCGCTGGATTTGCTTTGAAAGCTTTTTTTGTTCATTTTAATGTCAACTTAATTAAATAATAAAATAAAATTAATTTTATCATCACAGCTTGCATAATTGAATCGGTTTCATGTAAATTATTAATATAATAGGTATTTTCCCCCCTGTGTGGTATTTACAAATAGTACAGCAATTTAATAAGCAAAAAATAAACAATTTAATCCTAGAGAATGTTTCATTGAGGAACAGATGCTTGGAGCATGCAAACATATCTACTTTTGTGAATGGTTGTATTACAAATAAACATTCTCTCTAGGATTAAATTGCCTGTTTTTATTATTTTTTGCTTATTAAATTGCTGTACTATTTGTAAATACCACACAGGGGGAAAAATACCTATTCTATTAATAATTTACAAGAAGCCGATTCAATTATGCAAGCTGTGATGATAAAATTAATTTAATTTTATTATTTAATTAAGTTGGACATTAAAATGAACAAAAAAGCTTTCAAAGCAAATCCAGCGGTACCTGGAATCGAACTCGCTATCTACGTTTCTGCGAACCAGAGATTATACGCTCGACGCCATGGTCGGTTCTCTCGTATTGCATCAAAAAAGTATTTAAGCTGTATACGCTGATTTTCGAATGTTCGGAGCGTGATTTCCTGAGAATGCCCGAGAGTTGCGTCCTAAAATTTGCATCAGTGATTGTATGTCTTGTGAGCTATATTTGTACCAAATTTCATTCAAATCGGTGATTCCAAGGTCGCGCCCTCTCCTTGTTAGAGACAAGGGACTTTTATAATTTAATTTCTTAAATGAGCAATATTTTCTCAAATATTAGTAATAGAAAATGGACCATATAAAAATTACATTTCATATTTTAAAATGCATACAACGAATTATTAAAAAATTGCCATACCTGAAAACTAATTTAAATTTGACACAATTTTCAAACTGAAAGTATGATTTGATCACTTATGGTTTAACAGATAACCACTGCAACATGTATTTTGAATCTCCTGGCATAAAACTTAGCATTATGAAGATGTCTTATTGTCATCAATAGGTTTAAACTATTAAAACATTTAATCCTCTAAACAGGACATTTAATTTTTTAAAAATGCTTAAAATTGGATCTTTTAATTGTATATGAACTAACAATTAAAAAAATTGACCAACAAATATTTGGAAATCAACCTAAAACATGGCCACATATTCAGTACTCACAAGGAGGAGGCACGCCCTCAGGGAAACGGATTTCAATGATCTTTGGCACAGTTGTAGTATACCATGTGAATATACTACGTGTAAAATACTAAGACGCAATACTCAAATACAATTGAGAAAAATTAATATTAATTTTCGAACCACTTCACCAATACTTTAAATATAAGTTATGCGCTGATCAGATTGAGTGCTGTGGTGTAATGGTTAGAACGCTGGTCTTACTTTGGGGTCCCAGGTTCGAATCTCGAGCTGCGCTAGCGTTTCTTTTTTCTTTTTCTGCTCACCCTGTTTTTAAATACATCAATACTGGTAATTAATTTTTTTTTCAGTCCAGTAAATATTTATTTACTGTTTCATTTATTCATTCATATTTTTACTACTTATGTGTAAATAAGTAATAAAAAATTTCAATATGTTTTAATTTTATTTCTATTATTCAAAGTCTACTTTTACAATTGATTATAGTTATGATTATTTGAATAGAATAATTACAATCAATAATATAGTTATGACTAATTGAATTTCGTCTTTCCTCCCCTTCTGGTACATAATCATCAGATGAGTTATCTTTAACTGATTCGAAACTTTCTTCTATACATTCTTCTTGAGCATGGATCAATTTACATCAGTTATACAAACTTCTTTTCATTCAACACATCCAATCTATTATTGTGCAATTCTGTGCCTATCATCATAGCTTCTTCAGGTAGTGTATCAGAAACTGGTGTTGCAATAAACTACTCTATTTTTTAGTCACTGCTTCAAAACATCACTGTATGTAGAACTATCAGTAGCTTTTTCATCACAACAAGAAGAGCTTGCTTGGCTTGGTGGCATATTTGTTACTGTAATATAATTCTTCAAAATAAGTTTCACTGCTTAAATACGTCTATTCGAAATTTTAACATGTGATATTTTAAATTTGACAACCAATCAACAGATGACAGACGATTAAAAGAAATAATGCTGTTGCTGTGGCATCACGAACGGGTGAAAATTAGAAAAGAAGTCTGTCTTACGATTGTGACAAAAAGAAAAATACCTTAAATAAACATTGAGTTTTGGAGTGTTAAAAGTGAATTATTTTGAATGTGTAAAATTCTGATTCCAAAGTAAAGATTTTGCAAGTAGAAATAAAATTTAAATAATAAAAAAATCAGGTAGGTACTAAAAATAAATAATAAATGAATAAAAAAATTAGTAAATTATTTACTTGAGTAAAAAATGAATTATTTACCAGTATTGTTGTATTTAAAAACAGAGTGAGCAGGGAAAAAAAAAAAAAAAAAAAAAAAAAAACCCACTAGCTCAGCACAAGATTCGAACCTGGAACCCCAGAGTAGAAGATCAATGTTCTAACCATTGCACCACGGCACTCAATCTGATTTGCACGTAACTTGAATTTAAAGTTTTGGGGAAGTGGTTCGAACATTAATATTAATTTTTCTCAACTGTATTTGAGTATTGCATCTTAATATTTTACATGTAGTATATTCACATGGTATACTACCACTGTGCCAAAGATCATTGAAATCCGTTTCCCCAAGGCAGTGTTTCCTCCTTGTCACCCAAATAAAGCATATCATAAATCTTTAATAATAAGCATTCACTTTTCACCTACTTGTGGCATGGGTTTCAAAATGACTTTCGTAGGTGATTGCTGAACAGGCAACTTAACAGAAGAAACAGATGAAGTTACAGTAGTGGGACAAACAAGTGCTGCTAATTTCCCACCAGAACTTAATGAAGATAAAGTAGCATTGGTAGCTGGAGCAATCCTTCTAGGTGATTTGGAATAGGTAACAGGTCCATAAGCTACTTTTTGTGTTGGTTTCACTGGTGACAAAACGTACTAAAAGAAATAAAAATCATATAAATATTCATGAATAATTCTCCTTTCACCCTCCCGATAGATTTACAACATAGAAAATGTTTTACGCAGGCGTGAAAGCATGAAACAGGTAAAAAGACTGAATTTTGCTACAGGTCATAAAGAAAAAAATTATTATTCATTTAATACATTACCTGTTATTCTTTCATATGTATTCATTATTAAACTAACTAATATTCATGCAAATGACTGAATTCATTTGCATAGATCTCAAATACAGCTGAATGTTGAAAAAAGTCCGAGAACTTTCATGCCTATTTACAGATCTGTCCATAAATGATGTCACTTTTTTTTTTCTGATATTTTAAACTACTCTCACCCTTTGTCACAAAGTGTTACACTTCAACATACCTCTCTCCCAGATCCTTATCACACAGCACGTTATATCATATAAACATATACTTGCAATTCAGAAACAAAACACTGCCTTATAGGTAATATTTCACATTTTATTTATAAACTATGTATTTTAATGTCATTAGTGAGCGTAACTTTCTTTTAAGTGAATAATTTCTGCTATCATATTCTCAAAGTCCATATATTTTTCACACAAGATTATATCTATCTTATGTCTGACTAAACCAATTTAGAAATGTTGAGACACGAAGTATCAACTTCAGAAATCCTTACAATAACTTAGATCATTTAAAAACAAAATTTTGAATTTTTATTACAGCTTTTCAGTCATTTTTGGGTCTTCCTTCAATTTCTGAGGGGAAGCTCAAACTTCCCGAACATTTTCAGTAATCAGGCCCAGGGAACGCAATTGTGCAACAGATTGAAAATGAAAAAGGAACTCATAAATTACTGACACATACGCATTCATATATTCATGCAGCAGATTATGCAGAAATTGTCAAAGATTTGTGGATTTAGAAAGGACTTAAATGTTACAAATTTCATTGCTCAAAATACAACCAAACAGTTTTCTTTTTCCGACGATGATGATAATGATTTTCCTATGAATGAAGGCAAAATGTGTAAAATTAGATTTTTCGGAAGCATGAAATATAGCGAAGAACTGAAAAAGTTTTTTCTGGGCAAAGGGAATCTCGGTAGCTTTCAAAAGAAAATGGCTTAAATATTTAAATTGGGAAACAATTTATTTCAAAGCAAAAAAGAAATGTTAAACATTGTTAACTGATTTTTTAATTTAATTTTCTACCAAATTAAGTCTTATTATTTTAAGTAAGACAAAATGCAATTGTTTACATTCTCTTAGTGAAAAGATAATTTTAGAGTTTTAATGATAGCTACTCAAAATTTTACAGCAAATAACATGCTATAAGCTAAAAAATGAAGGGGGGGGGGGAAACTAATCCTCTTAAATACTGGACATCTAATAAAGGACCAAACTTCCAGTCCCCTAACTGCCTGTTATTCGTAGGTACTACTGTACAACTAACTGTTAATTACAACAGATTTATTTGTAATCAGAAAGTGAGCATTTTTAAGTACTTGAAACTCGCATCTATTTATAAGTGCTGCGATAGATCGTTTTCCAGTGTTATATTTTAAAAGAGAGGGGAAGGATGCTGACAAATTTGCTTATCTTATTTTACATAAGAGCACTGTAATAAATAACCAAGTTAAATATTTTTAACAATGAAGGCAATTACCTGCTTTGTAGGAGTCCCAGGTAGAGTTCTGATAATTGGTTGGGATCCACTTACATTAAGAACATTCCTTGGCAAAGTGAAAGTCTTATTTGGACTCGCTAACAGTATAGATTGCGGTTGAGAAACAGCAATGGGAGTAGTTCCTGATGCTGATACAGGCACTGGAGATACCAGAGGCTGATTGGATGCAGCATTATTTGTGATAATGACTTTAGTTATCATTTGTCCAGTGGATGATGGTGTGACAGCTCTTTTTAACGGACCTTGTAAATTTGCATTTATATTAGCTACAGATGCTGAACTGATTGATTTAGGTGCTACAAGAGATGTAGTACCAGGTACACCACTTAGAAGTATTTTTACATCCCCTGCTTTTCCAGAACCAGTTGGTGTGACAGTGCCAATCAAGTTTCCAGCTGCATTCAAGGTTGGTAAAGTTAATATTTTTGCTCCACTAGTTGTTACTGATGAAGGCTGTACAATAGCTACATTTGATACTGATGCAACTGGAACACCTTTTCCCACTAGCATGGTAGGCATACTTGTAGGAGGTTTCTGAAATATTAACAACTGAGCAGCACTGGGTTTATTTGAATTAGTAATACCAGTTTTGACCGTTGAAAGCTCGACAGACTTTGTAGGGGATACATTTGTAACAAAGTTACAAATGGAGGATTGCACATTGCTCTTTGCTAAATTAGAATCACTGAAAACAGAAAACTGTGGTAGACTTTGCAGAGAATCCACTGGTGTTAAATTACTTGCAATGCTTTCTGAATTTTCAGAGTTTAAGCTAGCTTTATCAAATGAAATAGAAATCAGATCAGGATCAATAGTTTCTGCTTTACCTGTCACATCTATATTAAAACTGCCACTGGTATTTACATTAACAGCATCAGGTAAAATGATTGAATCATCATCTTTACCAGATGATAAGCTCGAAATAAAAGATAAAGTAGATTCGTTCATTTCAACATCAGTTTTTGGAGAGAACTCTGAAAATGAGCATAAATAAATATATGAGTATTAAATATAAATTTACAGTTATATAAAAGTAGATTTTAAAAATTAAAACATTTTCTATTGTACTCATAGAATATTAACATAGGTAATACAGAAAGACAATTATAAATTTACTTAAAACAAATTAAACATATGGGACGTAATCAAATAATTCGTTTTAAGGATATTTATTTATTTTTAACAATGTTTCCAGTTGCATCAATGAAACAAAATCAAGGACTTTCTAAGAACTTATGAATGTTTTTAAAAACTTGGCTACCACAGATTTAATCTAGATATTTTTTCATCTTAGTTTAAACCTGCTTTTAGTTATATACCAGTACAAATTAAATATTAATATTAGTTTTAACATCCTATTTGAACGGACAAAATGAATTTAATGAAGATGATTTTTCTCATGCAAACTGATTTTTAAAATCTTAAATTGAGAGAAACACGATACTTCTATCATATACATAAAACCATTAAATATCATAACTATATAATAAAACCATACCTTAAAAACCATATACAGGGATGTTAACTCCAACACTCGATTTGGGAGCACCCCGGGAGCAGAAAAAATTTCATTTGGGAGCACCTCGGAGCAGAAAAATTCATTTGGGAGCACCTCGGGAGCAGAAAAATTCCATTTGGGAGCACCTCGGGAGCACAAAAAAAATAGTTTCCGAGAGGAAAACTAAGATTCGAGATCAGAATTAACATGATTTTGGAGCATAAAATTGAAGATTTAGGAACACAATAAATGCATACAAGAAAAGCAAAGTTTGCAAGCAAACACCATTTGCTAAAAGCAAAACACTATTTGAAAGCACTTTAGGAAAGCTCTGGAAAAAAAAAAAAAAAAAAAAAAAAAAAAAAAGGGTGTATACAGGCTATGCTATCAGCAACTTGGTAAAAACAATACATGGATTTACATGGACGGAAGGAATTTTTTTTTGTGTGTGTGTGTGAAACTGCTCTTTTTAATGGTTTTCATATAAATGCTAAATGGAAAGAGAGTGGGAGGGAAGTATTTCTTATATGCAATGGTACTTTTAATGCATGTTCGAAGGTTGTAAAAATACTAATATTTAAATGGTAGAATTAACATTTCTGCCGTTTATATCATTCTAGAATTATGTATTCAAAATTTAGTCTATTTTAAAATAAAGATTTTAATTACGGATCTATAAATGAAATTCGTAACACATTCTGAAAAATTTGCGAACGCACTTTGGCTGAACACGGGCCCAGGGGCGTCGCCCCGTCTGCCCCCTCTCATAGAGCCTGCACACACACAAAAAGAAAAACAGTGGTGTAGTTTTAAGAAAAAAGGTTTAGGAACACTCGCAACTGAAGACTCAAAAATCATGCGTCCATGATGAAAAGTGAAGAACGCTTACTTTTGCTGACATAAGCTCGAATGAAAAAGTAGTGAGACGGCATCTCCCCGCTCATGATCTTCACGGGCCGAAAATGTCTAGCCCGGCCCGGCATTTAATCAAAATAAAAAATTCAGACCTGGTCCAGCTCGTATATTAATCATGATTTAAGGAAGGGGGGGAGGGGAATCACAAGCCAATCGTTTGGTCTTGTCCAAATTTTACGAGAGCAAAAATTTCCGGAAAGGCTCGATTTTGCAAGCACAGAGGACCGTCTTTAAGAGTATACGCTTGTTCCGGTCTATTCTAGAAAATGCTGAGGTCAGCCCGTGCCTTGAATGAATCGTGCTGCAAAAGCCTGGGCCCGCACAGATCTCTACCCCCCGCGACTACACCACTGGCAGTGCCTTTCCGGATTATTTTGAAATGAAATATTCTATTAATTCAGACAGCCTAGATTCTGATTTCTAAACCGGTCATGCTTCCAATTTTCATTCTTGCTACGGGCCGGGTCATAAACCGTGATTTTTTAGGGGCTGGGACGTCACCGTAATATACTGTTTTCTTTACGGACTGGTCTGGTTCAGATCAGGGGCGGCCCTGCGGTACATGACACCCACTCTACCCTGCAAACGTAGAAAAAGACGTCCCTTTTACTTTTTTCAAATTTGCTTTTATGATTTTAAGTTGGGATCGTGCCCCTTCATAAACAAAAAACTGTGTCCTTTGCGATGATTACTTGTTTGCCTATCTGGCCGGCCCTGATTGAGGTGACTAACAAAGCCCGACTGGTCCGATCCGGGGCGGGTAGAATGGCTTCGGAATACAGCTTTTGTACTTGAATCTTGCTTTACTGCTAACTAGCTTTCCATACGAGCTTTAAAAGATAAATGAGCGTGGCAAAAATTTAACAAAGAGTCAAAATGACGTATTCGGCGCAAAAATCGGATAAAAGCGCAGTTTGGCGCAATATTTGTGTTTCGGCACACCCTGAAAGAGTCAAAATGACGTATTCGGCGCAGACCGGTGCAAAAATCGGCTAAAAGCGCAGTTCGGCGCAAGAATTTGTGTTTCGGCGCAATCGGCACAGAATTAACATCCTTGCATATAATAAAACCATACTACTGCAGAGTATGATATTCACTCCATACATTAAGTACTTTGACTAATCTCTTTTTTTCTTGGTATGTCGCATGTCAAAATCAAGAGTTAAAAAGTGAAAATTTCCCAAAAAATTGTGAAATTAATGCTTGAAATCATTTTTTAAAATTAATTTGCCCCCCTCCCTTTTCCCTCTGTGGTGTCATATAAATTTTTGTGCTGTGAAAGACTGCTCATATATTTAAGAAGCTAAACAATTAAACAGATCTATTTTTGTTTTTTAACTTGTAGTTAAAAAAAATTTTTTTATTAAAGAAATTTAATACATAACCTTAAAAATTCTGTTTCATACCTGTATAAAACTGCAAAAAAATATATAATTTCCTTATAAATATTTAAAAGGGATTTACTTTTTATTTATGAATCTCTAAAAGTACTTTAACTTAAAATAAAACTAAAAATGATAATGCAAATTAACATTAAATGATTAAAACAGGAAAAAAAAAAAAAAAAAAAGCTTTAAACCTATGTTTGGGAAAAAAATAACTTATATATCATAGGTATCTTATCAAAATAGATATTGTATTCTTGAATAAATAAAAAAGTATGCATTTCTTTGTAAAAATAATCTACAATTATAGGTATGTTAATAAATGTGTCATGGTTAAAATTTATTTGCTTCTGGGTCATTCCATGGTATTTGGCTTAACAAGCTTGAAAAAAAAAAATAATAAATAAATAAATAAATAAAAATAAAAAAAATTAAAAAAATAATAACAATAAAAAATTAAGTTCGATACATCATTTTATCACACATTGAAATCGCTAAAAAATGTGTTACTTACAGGACATCATATTTTTAACTATGTATTACTCAAAAAATATTTTATTTCAAAGTTCTCATGTTTCATAAAACCTTTTCAACAGTATTATGTGAAATAAAAATAATAAAATAATAGTATATCACAAACTTTCAAAGACAAATTTCTTTTTGTCCCGTATGAAACAATTTTGAGCTTAGCTCATTTTTAAACTAATAATACTGATGACAACGGAGCAATTTTTTTTTTTTTTTTTTTGTTTCCCCCCGCTCTTCAACTTGTGAACTAGCTTCCTAAATTAATCAATTAAAATATCATAGCTTTTCATTTAAAAGCAGGGCATGACAAACAAAAATGTATTATGTATGGGACAAAATCAAAAATTTAATTTTTAGACTATGTTTATAGCTTTTCTGCTCAATTAGCTGCACTAAGTACCAAAATAAATAAAATACAACAATTCAATATATACACAAGTAAAGACATAAGGTTAATTATAGCTACCATTGGTGAAGTCATAGCTTGCTTGAAATACTGAAACATCATTTTAAGAAATCAGGTGATTTTCATCAGAAAACAAAGATAAAACTGATCATTTATTGTATAATAGCATCTAGCATTTTAAATACTTATTCATTAAAAAAAATATGTAAATCAATACAAAAATCCTTATTTTGAGAAGAACTCTGGTTCCCTTACAGAAAGAGTGAGAAAACATTTAGCTGAAAAGAAAAATAAGGCACCTTTGATGGCTGATAAAGTCAACTATGCATAAAAAAAGAGTTTGATCAGCATAGAAAGTATGAAACTGGGAAAAAGAAAAAGCCCAAACAACTAAGAAAAAATATTAAAAAATGAAAGAAGTGTCAAAATTTATCTGTATCTGAAGAACTATTCCCAATTTCAGTGATATTGCATATTTTAGGAAAAGCTACAAAGCATGTTATAGATGTTTTCACAAATTTTAAGAGTTTCCTATAAAAAATAATATAAAAATCTTTTAATGTAGTAAATGTAGAAAAGGAAGCTCAGATGAAAAGATTAGATGCATTTTCAGAAAATCCACAAATTGGAAGTGGCTGATTTTAATAAACAAGGTGCTTCTTTGATAACAGGTCATCAACATGCATTTTGCCCTACCAACAGGCTTGGACGGTCTGGGCCTTTGGAAGCATTTTTGCTTTTCTTATAAAGATATAATGATTTATGAACTGTAGTACAAACAAGATAAAGATTACGTCAGATGCATGCACTGAGTTACTGATAAATGAAACTGTATCAAAAGACTGAGTATGTATGGTAATTATCTGTAGCCAGTAGTTGTGTAGGACATTGATGATAAATATCTTTTATGAAACCTTTAGGCAAAAACATGTTTTCCTGTTCACACATCTCAGAAAAGGATAAAATCCATAAAAAGAGACTGGCTAAGCTTGAAGAAACATGAAGTCCAATTAATAGTTAGGGACATTTTCTGGTACCAATCGAGGAAGTGAAAGAAATTAAAGACATAGATGCTCTGTGACTAGTACACAACATAATTTAATTTTAAACGGTTACTATTTTTTCAAATGGAGCTATGCATGAAAAATCCTAATTTACATAGGAGCAATTAATTTTTTTAAGAAATCATTATTTCTAATGATATTATTAAGCTTAAGTTTGAATACATTAAATTAACATCAGTGTTAATTTTAGTTCAAAATTTCTTATAGTAGTATTACTTAAAATCACATGTTCCGTATGTAACACATGCAATTTGCTTTTATTAATTAATGACACAGTTTAAAAAAATAATTTTAAAGTTAATTAATAAATGCATATTTCTCCAACTACCCATCAAATTCATTTGTGAAAATAACTTATAAATAATAGCAAAATACAAACTGCTGTAGGTACTTTAAAAACAACTTTTTGTGATGTCCTGTACATAACAAAACTTTATTAAGTAATTAATTAAACAAAAACTATTTGGTCCAACAAAAAGAAACTTCATAGGAATCTAGTTAAGGTGGTATATAAAATATTAAAAAAAGTTGCAAACTTCCTCATTTATATTTTGATATTGAAAAATGTACAAGTATGTTAAAATTTTGCTGTGAAATGTCTCGTACGTGAAACACATGAAAAAGAGTACTATAACTGTTTACATTTTAAGTAAAATTTTTAATGTACATAATGTTTAAAGATATTTAGTTTTTGTAAATTATAAGTCAATTTTTAAAAAATCCTTTAATATGTGAAACATGTTTGCAATTTATTGTTCTGATGTCATTATATTAAAAAAAAATGAAAAAACACGCTTAATAACTAAATACATGTTTAGTGCCAGATATCCGTATTTGGCAACAAAAAGAGGTTTGGATATCCAATATCGGGCCAAAAACAATACCCTACTTAAAGTAACTATTTGTTCAAGGATTGGGATTATACAATATTGAATATGTATGCTTAAATTATTTACCTTTAATTGATATGTTGAGTTAGTACTGAACTCAAAATTTATTAGATATCTTTTCATTTTAATATCTATTTATGCATGATTAAATTAATCAACTCACTCTATATCAGCAAAAGAAAAATGTAAACAAAGACCTATGTAATCTGCATAACCTTTGTGAATAAGCAGGAGTTGATTTATATAGTAACCTCAACATCTCAATTTTTTTTTCCCCCTTACTAACCGATCTCTCTTTATTTCACTTCTATCCCAAACACATTCCCCCCCCCCCCCCATAGTCTTCAGCTTTGAGATATCAATGCTATACTGTATTGTGAATATTTATCCATCAAAAAATTTCTGCAACTACAGTAATCTTTAATTTCACAGCAATCCTATTTAAAAACAATCAAATTTTTAAAAATGTAGGTCACACAGTGTATAAACTGAATGATCAAACAGTTTTATAGTGCATAAAATAAACGAAAGATGAGTTATTAGATTCAGCACAATGTTGTAAATAATGGGCCAAATGTTGACAGAAATGTTTAAAATATATTTTTAAAAATAATTTAGAACTTAACCATAAACACAGAGCAAACATTTTATTAAGTTTAGTAGAAATAATACTACATCAATCTGCTAATACCTTATTACTACTTTTTAATTAAAAAAATGTAATCTTTCGCTATAAATTGAATTAGTTTCATTTTCACCGAGAATAAGAAAATTTAAAATTATCTATACTTCGTTTTATAATAAGCCAACGAAAGATTAATAACAACTACAAAAATAAGAAAAGTATTAAAACTGAAAAGAAAAAAAAAATAGTATATGATAATTTTTAATAAAAAGCAACATTTCTTAAATCAAAACATTCTTTTAGGTACACTCAAATGCCAATGTTTATGTTGTGTATCTAAAAACACTTTACATAGATCAAACTAATTTAATACATATTAGAAATGTATTACACTTCGATCATTGAAATGCTATTATCAGATTGGGTTAAAAGATATATAAATAGAAAATGCGACGAAAACATTGCGAAATAGCTTGTATACAAACAATGTGGTAATCGGAGTACATAAATACAAAGTTTCTTGAATAATTTTCTGAAAAATTCTCATTTAATAGGTAAGTTTCTGTACATATTGAGCAAAATTAAAAGAATACCTTTAAACTACAACTCCAAAATGCATACTATTTTTCCCAAATTCTTAAATGACGCGCCATTTGCACTGCATAAGACTGGGAAATTTGAATGAGATACTAGCACTAATATTAATGAAAGCAATAGTTTGAACTAAAGCACTTATTAATTATGGCAATTAAGAAACCAACAAACATATAACATTTGTTTACAAGCAGATTCTTAGAATCCCCTGCGGCTAGGATTACACGAATTAACACAACTGCGCCTGTACAGTACAGGAAAATAAATCGCAATATAGAACTAGGACGCGAATCTGGGAAATGGAACGATTATTAATCAGTTCCCGTGCCAAATGATAAAAAGTCAAACTTTAAGCATGATAGGGATCAGCGGAGAAAATGGATAAATTATTTCATACGACATTACCCATTCTCTCTAAAGGCATCCCGTATAACTTCAAAATCACGCGCCGACCATTGCCACTCTGAATAAAAGCCCCCTCCCTTCATAACAACATATACTTCGAGAAAACTTTCTACGAAGTTCCATATGCGTTCATAGTTTTTATTACCTTCGACGAGCTTATTTCTATCCCTTTTAGTGGCGAAAATAAGATAAATTAATAAAACATATTATAAAATTGCGTAAATAGTATGTATTTTTGCGCGGTAACTTTCTAAATTTCTACCAATCAAATCTCCTAAAAATTATACGTATATTGGAAAGACTTGACACTGTGTTTTGTGACCTACTAATTATCAAATAAATGGACAAATTATCTTTAATTCACAGCTTTAAACTTGTTACACATGTTTAAAAAGTTGAGTGTTATATTTTTTATATCAATTCGAAATCAAAAATAATATATTTTTCAAATTTTATCAATGTGACGTCAGAACAAATGCATGTTCCTTTCTTTAGAGACGTTATTTCAGCCCTGAAAAATGCTGGTTTGAGGCTGTAAACATCAGCTGGGTATCAATCGTATCAATATATACCTTTTAAGTATTAGTACTGAAAGAATTAAATCTTATTTAATTCTAAGTAGTTTTTTATGTTATAGTACAATAACATTCGAATTTTTTTATGTACGTCAATTATGATATTCTTGTCAGAAAAGTATTTTTATCTGTTCTAGTAAACTTGTAGTAACTTTATCCATGGTTCCATTTTCATCTTTCACTTTCAGGATTTGGCACTTATGTAAGATCTGTTGTGGTAATTAAATGTTTATATTCTGTGTCTTTCTCTTATTTTGTGTTAAAGGTATTTAATATTTTTACAGATAAATTTTTTTGATCAATAACAAAATAATGACGGCTGCTATTAGACAACAGTTAGCTGCACTAGCAAATATCGGTGGTACGCCCAAAGATCAGGCTGATCGGTAAGTTTGGTAGTTAAAATTTATGAATTTACCGGGTTGTATCTATATCATGAGAAAATTTCTCAAATTTTATACGTAAAAGATCACAGCTTTTACCCTTATTATTTAGCCTGGGGTCAGTCCATATGAAATCAACCAGAAAAAATATAAAAAAAATTCTCGGTGTTTTTTATTTTTGATGATTAACCAGTATATTGAGAATTCAAAACAAGTTTTGAATAAAAATTTAGGCCTTGGGTTTTTTTTTTTTTTTTTTTTTATGGCCGTTTTTAGGTGGCAACGTAAGTAATTTTTGATGAACATAGAATAGAGGTTAATGGGAAAATCTCAAAACTTTTTCACTTTTTAGAGTTTTTAAATTATTTAAAAATAATTATAATCGGAAAGAAATAATCTAAATTTTTGCTGATTGTAGCTTCTAGAACTTGAAAGAGTTACTGAAAATGCACTGTAAAATTTTCATTTCTCAGTGGAAAAAAAAAAAAAAAAAAAAAAAAAAAAAAAATGCGATTTTGACAGGAAAATAAGACTCACCTTAATAATTTTATTCCTAAATAGATATCATAGAGTACTACTCCCAGGCAAAGTATGATTAATTCGAAGCTATTCTTTTTTTAAAAATAATTAGTTAAACTTGGCCATTTTGCAAAAAATTGCTAAATTTGCAGTTAAATAATTAAAAAGAGACTGAATGAACAATTATGATATATTGACCGGAAAGTCATCTTATGTGTGGAAATATGTGATATAAATTTCATTAGGGATATCAATTTGGTTTCAGAGATACGGGGTCTCAAAAATGATGCCGAAATCATACTTATGCATATCTGCCAACTCTTCTGGTTTTGACAGAAGACTTCTGTTTTTTTAAGCTGTCTTCTGGTCTTCTGCCAGAAGATGAAATCTTCCGTCTTTTTTAAATTTTTAGTCGATATATTAAATTGTATTACAAACTGTGCGAAAAAGATTGTAAATTAATAATTCTATTTAAAAATAATTTATTAAGGTAATCATTTCAACAGCTAACAGCACAATGATGTAGTATGAGTGAGGTCAAAGCATTTGTAAGCAAATCTTTCATTGATAGTTAACAGAACTTCATTTCGTTCTTCCCTCAGTGATTCATCATTAGAAAATTTGTTAGTATTGAAAACTAAAGCTTGAAGATAATTTTTCTGATGAACTATTAGTAAAAGCTAAAGAAGCTACTTTGAAAGAGTTTTAAAAAAATCTTCATCTGTTTATTTTTCAACATACTTTGGTTAAAAATAAAGTCAAATTTACATTTATTTATTTGTTTTTTATTTTTGTGGAAATACTCCATCATTTTTCATTTTATATAAAAAAAAATTCAGGTAAGCTCATTTCTATTGCTATTTAATTTTGTTTTTATTTCGCTACAATACTAATGTTAAAAAAAAAAAAAAAAAAAAAAAAAAAAAAAAAAGAAGAAGAAGAAGAAATGGTGATATACACTGGGAGAAACAATCTGTTCTTAAAATATTTTTAAAATTTTATTTTTATCTTCTGATTTTTTCGTGAAATCTTCTGTTTTTTCAACCCGAGTCTTCCTGTTTTTGGCTTAAGGAGGTTGGCAGGTATGCTTATGAACATGGATTATTACAACGGAAAAAACACTCAAAATACTGGTGTTAAACAATAAAGTAAATAAAAAACTTTGTATAAAACACACATAAGATGTTATAGGTAAGAGGATACGTACGTTTCAGCCAAAAATTGTTTTGGCCTTCTTCAGTCCAAGCCCTTCGTTGCGAGCAACACAGCCCTGTGTTGCTCGCAACGAAGGGCTTGGACTGAAGAAGGCCAAAACAATTTTTGGCTGAAACGTACGTATCCTCTTACCTATAACATCTTATGTGTGTTTTTTACAAAGTTTTTTATTTTACTTTATGGATTATTACAGCCAAGAACAGTCTCTATAGTAAAAAATCAATACTGTTAATAATTTTCATAAATTTAAATAATTTTTGAAGATGGTATATGTTTTTCCATATATCTGTTTGAAATAAATAATTTATTTTGAGGTAACAGAAAAAAAATTGACATTTTTTGACAGTTTATATGATGTTCTGGGTCCACATGGGGGAAAAAAAAAACTGGACTGAAAGTTTTTTGTGTCAAGAACATTTTTCAATCCACTAGTCTTTTTCATAAATGCATGCAGCATGGTTCATTCTTTTGAAATGATAAAGAGCAACATTAAAAAAGGATAAGGATGAATATAAAATAATTTAAGAAATATATTTGTCCTTATATCAAGATTTGCTAAACTGCTGTTTGAGTAAGACAGTCGTAAAACTTATTGTATGGTTGTTAAACATTAAAATGTTAAGATAAACTTTTAACATGCCAATAAAAAAAATAAAATACTTTTTTTTGGGCAATTTGTTTCTGAGAACAAAATAAGCAAATCATACACAAGAACAAACAGAACATCTCTCATTTTATCATTAGCCTCTTTAGCAGGGTTAAAAATAAGCGGTCGTTAGTCGTATTTTTCACCCAGAAATTTAAGTTTGACGACCATGAAATAATACCTGGTCGTCATTTTTTACGCCTAACTTTAAAAAAAAAAGAAATTCTTAGCAAAGCATACTGATAACGGCAATCGCTATAACATACTTGACACATTCGGAATTTTACGAAAGGTTTATCACCAATCACCCTTCAAACCATATTACCTAGTCAGAATTACATGGAATAAGTCATTATTATCAGAAATCTCATTTATATAGGGTAATTTATCTGATTTTGAGACCCCAGGCTAGTGCCTCGCTTACCATTGTGATAGTCAGGCTCTGTTTTTGCCACAAATATAATGAAATGTTACATTTGTTTTTTTTTTTTGTTTGCTTGTTTCCTTTTTTCCCCCCTTTAAGGCTAGAGCTCAGTGCATTTTTAGCTTGGCGATGACGCATGCCACATGACCTTGCACGTATGGATTGCACAGAGAGCCTGCATAGGATGCAGAATTTTATAGAAGAACAGTATTTTGCAGCTCCAATTTTTTTTAAATATTACAGTAATTTTATTATTATTAATTCGTTAGCAGCATTTAACATTCTACATATTTACTTTCCTACTTTCAGATGTATATATTTAGTAAACAAACTTTAATTAGTATTCGTACTTGGCTATTATGATTTGATATTTGAATGACTACACTACATAATTTTAAAATTACGCCCAAGTAGATCATTTTGGCAACTAAGATAAAATAGTTGGGTGCCATTGGCACCTCACTTTAATATCTTAATTTCTAACCCTGCTCTTTAGCTATGTGTTTAAAAAATTGTATCTTATTCAGTTTACTTCTAGTTCTAATGTGTCAGCAATGTTTTTTTGCTCTAGCAAGTTTTTTCATTTGCATTCCATTCACTAGCTAATGAAATTTTACAATCTCTAATAGAAAATTTAATGCCATCAAAAAGACATTAGTTTATTGCTAAAATCTAATCACAGTATTTTAAGGAGGTCAAGGAAAATATAACTTCAAAAGAATGTATTGTGCTTTAAGATTTTGCTAAAAACTTTACATTAGTAATTCAGGATAAAATTCAAAGTTACCTCTGGAACAATAAGCAAGCTACTATACATCCATTTTTTTATTACTACAAGAATAATGATTAAATTTGTTCCAAAAGTCTCTATATAATAAGCAATTGTTAAGCAATTTGAGTTCCCTGTGTTCTTTACGATGAAGGGCTTGGACTGAAGAAGTTCAAAACAATTTTTGAACGAAACGTGCGTATCCTCTTTCCTTTTACTTCTTATGTGTGTTTTTTACAAAGTTTTTTAATTACTTTAAGCAATTGTTTAGTTCATAATACAACTGCAGTTCACTCTTCCCCAAAACACCTAATTAATTGATAATATTAAAAAATACTGTACACGCCATAGAAAAAGTTATTTATTTTTCAGATGGTTCTAGCAGCCAATATAAAAACGAAAAGAATTGGTACAGCTTTAGTATTAATCCTTTTTGGCACACTTTCGTTTTGGCGACTTTTTCTTGGCACAATGAAGGAAGCCTTTATTAACCCTGCCGTTTGACGGTCGGAAGTTAAGAAATGGAAATCCTAAAGCCGATTTTTTATTTCTGAAAATGGCTACTTGCTAATGATGATAACGTAGTTAATAATTTTATTTTAATGGCTTTATTTTAAATTAAATTGTATTATTTAATTATTTTTTAAATTTATGGATGTTTACGTTCATACTGACTCTTTATTTACAGTTTTGTATGAATTAACATTCTTTTCATAGTACTTTTTTGGTTAATATTTTCATTTTCCATTGTTTATTTGTTAAAGGTAGTAAGCAACAAATAATTACATTATTAATATTTTATACCATGAAATAATTTTAGATATTTTTATTTTATTATTTCAATATTGTAATGATTTAGCAATTTTAATTAAGATATGAGATAAGCATTGTTTGTTTTTATTTGCTATGATTTAAACTAGTTCTTTAATTTTTTCTTATGCATGCTTTTGCCAGAATGCTGAAACATATTTTAATTTTTTAATATCTTTTTATGTTATTTTTCTGAGGTATTGTCTTTAGAATATTATTTGTTTGCATTATTAAATTTATTCTACTAAAAAGAGGAGGGTTGAGGGGGAGGGGCATAGCATTCTCACGTAAAAAGTAATTAAATTTTATTAAACCAAAGCTTTATATGTACATGTAAGCAGAGTTGGGCAGTATCGCATATGCATGTATTTGAAATACTATTTTCAAAATACATTTGTATTTTGTATTTTTACAAGAAAAGCAAAGTATTTTGAAATACATTTTCAATGTATTTTGTATTTTCAAAATACTAAAAATACATTTTTCATTCTGAAGTTAAATTAATCTTGCACCAAAATTAGCTTGGTTTGGGAAAATCAGACAAAAATAATAGAACTGCTGTCATTAATTTTTTCACAGTTCATGACATAAACAGTTCTGTTGCATCTGCACTGCTTTAGTGTTATATATGGTAACTAAAGAGGTATTAGGATTTTTTGCAACACTTAGGTTATATTAACCCTTTCCGGCGCAAGAACTTTTATTGTATTTTCTCGTTTATGCAGATGCCTGGAGTAATAGTTAAATTTCTGATGTCAATTTAATGAAGTATGGATAATTTTTCTGTAAAATATCTATAACATTTTTATAAATATGCATGACACTTTACCTCCTAATATCATTTTGTGCAAATTTCATTATTATCTGGTAAATAGACATAAGAAAATTGACTAATGCTTCTAAAATTCCTCATGTACACCATAAGTAGGTGGCTAGAATGTCTAGCCACCACCCGCGAAAGGGTTAAACAGGAAGGAGGGGGGGTGGGAAATCTTGCATGCCTATTTAGATTTGTTTAATGATATTTGGTCTAGTAGGCATTCTGTATTGCTGATAACCGAATCACAAATGTGAATGAAGCTGAAAAATGAGAAAAACATGTTTGAGTAATATTCATTGGATTTCTGAAAAAGAATTTATAAATAATTCCAAATGTGTTAAAAGTTACAGAAAAATAAGCCAGTCAGCATTTCTGAAGTTACATTATGAGATGGATCAAGCTTCCAGTTTAGATGAATTTGTGAGTTGGGCAATTGTCAGTGGAAAAATTTTTCAAATTTTATTTGTAGATGCAAATGAGAAAGTTAAGGCGCAGTGCCAGCTTTGCCAACTCAAAAGGTCTATCATAAGTGAAACATTCAAAACTACTACAAATTTTAAAACTCAAAGGAAAACTTCAATTTTATCATAAAATTGATTTTATCATACTAAGCTGAGTTCTTTTGTTCAAATGTTTAACTGAATTCAATAAGTCATAAATATTAATGTTTAAGCTTTTCACCGCCTTTTTTTTCAAGTGAGGGAAAACTTTTTTAATTGAATGCTCTACAAGTCATACTTCTCTTTCCATCAAAGCATGTTTGTCCTACATTTTAAAAAAGTATACATATTTATTTATGTATTGTTGTTTTATTTATTTTATTTTTTTTTTTGTCTTTTTTTGGAAATCTAAGCAAACCTTAAGTTTCTTTTATCAATTTTAATTGTTCATCATTTACTCATCTTTTTCTCATCAGATATTTAGAATCATGGATGGATCGTATTCAAGTTCTCAGAAATTTAAACCTCACCACTGATGCCTGTATTAAAAAATGTTAGGTATGGGTTTGAATTCGCTTTAAGAGCTTGAACCCTAAATTTATGCTTCTTAACATAATTTAAGGTTTTATTTTATTAGCTTGGATCAAATAAATGAAGCTTTCAGTAAACTTTTCAATTTTTAATGTTGTCCTTATCAAATTATAAGTAATTTCAGAGTGATACAAGAGAAGTTGGCGATAAAACTACTACGAATGATGATGATTGGTTTGAATTTAATGACTCCACACCATATACAGTCGAGAGCCAAAAATCCGCCGACCTAAAATCCGCAAACGTCCGAAATCTGCACACCTTCTCTGATGTAAATAATGAAATTCAGTCATCTGCCAGTAAAGAAATTGTTTAAAAGTGTCTTGAATCCAGATAAATATGATTCTGATGATGAAAACTTGGTTAATAACAACAACAACAATAATAATAATAATAAAATCCATTTGATAAAAGTTTAAAGTTAGGAAAAGAATAGCTTAAATTTTTAGAACAGCAAAGTT
The DNA here is from genome assembly GCA_038373885.1 of Cheiracanthium punctorium. NCBI lineage: Eukaryota > Metazoa > Arthropoda > Arachnida > Araneae > Cheiracanthiidae > Cheiracanthium > Cheiracanthium punctorium. The sequence continues at coordinate 1,707,380 of JAWZYV010012008.1, forward strand.
CTGTAACAAAACAAGAATTAATGATAATATACAATTTGCAAAAATAAAGGAAAAAAAGAAACTGAAAGTAGAAAAAAATGATATTTTAAAACAAATCACCATAGAACATGCTTTCAAAATTAGAAAAAGGAAATTTTGAAACCATTTGCTTTGCTAATCTTCATGTAATATTTTCTTTTTTCTCTTATGCTTTTGTATTTAATGTGAAAATATAAGTGAAATACTTTAGACTGTTTTTATTTCATTGTAATTGTTATTCTACTTTTTTAAAATCAGAAATGTAATGATTATTGATTATGATGAATTTTATGGCCCAAAATCTGCAAAATCCTAAAATCCGCACAAGCCGTGGTCCCAAGCTGTGCGGATTTCTGGCTCTCTACTGTACCACAAATTCTCGAAATGCATTTGAACGTGAACTGATGCAGTTTCTTCCCGAAAAATCAACAGATTTAAAAGTTCTAATTCATACCCAACAGTAAAAGAACTTTTCATGAAATTTAACACAAATTTGCTGACTAATGCTCCTGGCGAAAGACCTTTTTCCTTTGCAAGTACAGTAAAAGCTCGACTATCCAGAAAGCACGGGAAGCGTCGAATGCCGGATAAGTGAAAATTCCAGATAGTTGAGCTTGTAAAAAAAAGGATAGAAACATTCGCCGGCAAAACCAGAGGGGATGGGGAGGGGGGCATTATGTGTGTGCATACTGCTCAATTTTTGTTTATGCAGTTTTGTAACAAAGTTTTAATTGAATTTTTGCTAATGCATGTTTATATTGCAGAGTTTAAAGACGTTACAAGACTTTTATTATAATATGTCTTTACATCCTTGGGAAGATTAATAATAAATTAAAGTAATAACACCTGCCGATTTTCAAAGCTTAAAAGCTTTGCACTAAGAGAGTGATAAATAATAATAATAAATCGAGTGTTATTTCTTGCCCCCCCCTCCTCCTTCCTCTTCAGTTTCTGTTCAGAGATAACATAGTCAAATCATTGGAATGCCTAAGCCGGATAGTAGGTCACGAATCACTACATAGTTCTGTGTTAATCATTAAAAAAAAAATAAAAGAACTTTTTGAGAATAATGTAAACATATTGCTATAGTAATAAACAGTATGATCTCCGTTTTATCTCCTTGTCGTCCCTTCTGTGCTTGCAGATGCAACAGTGAAATGTTGTGTTTTTGTATTTTGTAATCATTTAGGCTGTTTTTCTTTTGCATTTATAAACCCACCATTGTAATTTATGGAAATATTAGTATTCTCTGGTAATTGGAAATTTGCTCCTGCTGCCACCGTACTGTTTGGACAGCTGGAGAAGGGGGGGTCACCGTACTAATCAATCTTGTGGGAAGACACAAAAAAGAAAAAGAGGGAAGCTGCAAATTTTCCGGCTACTTGGATGCCGGATAATCGAGCTTTTACTGTATTATAAATATGCTTCAAAAAGAAATTTAGAAATTTATTAAGTGATAATCAGTTTGAAAAACTAGTTTTTTTTTTTTTTTTTTTTTTTTTTTTTTTTTTTTTTTTTTTAAAGCAAATTATTCTTTTTCTAAATCATAGTGCTTAGAATAGTTATACCATCTTTTAAAAGTCCTTTTCATTATTTCTTTATTAAATTGCATACTGGTTGTTAAGTAAATTAATACGATGACACACTTTTCTTTTGTAGTAATATATGAATGTATCTTGTGTTTGCGTGATTATGGCAACACTGTACTAGGGCAATCTGCCATGGATGGGGGTTGCCTAGGTAGGAGGACTTTCTAAGGGGTTCTAATCTAATGCATATTCACATAGTAGTAGAAAACCTATTAAAGATCCAGACCATTAGATCGACAGCTGCGCGATGGGACCCAAGCCTAGGACCTTCATACTTTAGCCATCTATCATTTTCAGTGACATAACCACTGTGCTATGGTGAGGCTATGAATGCATCTTAAAGTAGAATTTAACTCATCTACGTTTAGAAATATATTTAATTTTATATTTCAATTCCACTCATTATCACTAAAAAATAACGTTCTATAAATACTTGTCACAGTTTTGCTTTCATGCCTTTTAAGATGCAATTTATTCTATGAAAAATTCATATATATATATATATATAAATAGTTACTATTACATTTGTTTGTTCATCTTAAAAATACATTGGAATAAAATAAACTAGAAGTTTCTGTAGAAAATTGTACTTATTCTTATTAATTGAAGTTTTTAACGTATTTTGTATGTGGTACCTATATTTTGAAAGTACATTTTTTTCAAAATTTTGTATTTTTTCAATTTAGATAGTATTTTGCATTTTGTAATTTTCTGTGTTTGAATAAATGTAATTTGTATTTTGTATCGAAAATACATTTTTTATGTGTTTTGCCCAACTCTGCATATAAGTTTGTAATCTATTTTAAGAAAATTAAAAGCCATTAAAATAAATCAGCAAAGTTAACATGCGAGGATCGTGAATTATCTCAGAAACCAGTGCTATCTGATCTGCCATATTGTTCACAATCGGCATCGTTTGGCAACAAATGCCAAAAGGACTAATACTAAAGTTGTTCCAAAAATTTTGTGAATGTCTGCTCTCACATCAGTGACTTTGGAATGAAAGCAAAATGGAATTTCTTTGCTTCTGCACACAGAAAAATGACTGCTCCCATTTCATCGCAAGCACCAGTAGCCAAATTTTAACTTGAAAAGACTTGTTTAATTGCTGTTAAGAAAAAATTTTGGCAGTTTGGGGTTCCAGTAAGCAAAGTGTTCCGAAAACTTAACCCTTTCAAACTCGCAACAGTTACTAGACATATTTATAATATCAGTGAAAACCTAAAAGATGAAATTTCGGATCCCTCCCCCCCTCTACCCTTTTACCTTAAATTTTAAATTATTTATTTCAAACAGATACATGGAAAAACATATACCATCTCCAAAAATTATTAGGATTTTATGAAAATTATTAACAGAATTAATTTTTTACTGTAGCGACTGTTCTTGGCTGTAATAATGAATGTTCATAGGTGGGATTTTGGCATCACTTTTGAGACACTGTATCTCTGAAACCAAATTTATATCCCTAATGAAATTTTTATCACATATTTAACATTTTTTTTTTGCAAAATAGCCATGTTTGACTATTTTTTTCTTAAAATAAGGAATAGCTTCTAATTAATCATACTTACCCTGGGAGTAGTACTCTATGGTATCAATTAGGAATAAAATTAGGTGAGTCTTATTTCCTTTCATTGAAATTTTCTTGTTAAAATTGCCATTTTTTTCATTGAGAAATGAAATTTTTACTGTGTATATTCAGTAACTCCTTCAAATTGTAGAAAAAAGTTGTAGTACCAATTAGCAAAAATTTAGAATATTTCCTTCTGATTATAAAGATTTTTAAATAATTTAAAAACTTCAAAAAGTATAAAGTTATTAGGTTTTCTGTGAACCTCTATATTCATCAAAAATCACTCATGTTGCCACCAAAAAAAAAATCAATCCCAAGGGCCTAATTTTTTTTGAACACTTGTTTTGAACTCCCAATATATTGGTTAACCCTTTAACGTGCAGTGTTCCCGCTCTGGGAACACCAAACTCTGATGTTTTGACTGCCACTCACGAAGAATAGATTTAATTTCTATAAAAATAGTTGTGGGCGACATAGCTCCATGAGAATCCTTTACTTTTTAGCAATTTCCCATTAAAAAACTGTCACGATTATTTTTAACAGCACTGACATCTGCTGAAAATGGAAGAATGCGAGAACAGCTGGATAGATTGCCCAATGCTGAAAAAAGGGCAGCCGTTGCCATTGCTCAACTTAACTACCAGCAAGATGGCGGATGATCGAAACGTTCATTGCGTGCCACAGGTCTAGAGACCCTTTTTTTGAGCCAGCTGTCTTAAAAAAAAAGGGTCTCTAGATCTGTGGCACGCGATGAATGTTTCGATCGTCTGCCACCTTGCTGGTAGTTAAGTCGAGCGATGGCAATGGCTGCCCTTTTTTCAGCATTGGGAAAGGGTTGTGCCTATCAACTGGCAAAAAATAAAAAACATCAATGAACAGGGTCTGAATGAATTTGCATGGAATGACCCTCTGATGTTTTGGTAGCCATAGTTTCTAACAAGTTTTAAGAGTGACAGGAAAAAAACAAACAAAAAACCTTTTACATATAAATTGGGTTTGTGTAGTTTTAGAATTGAATTGACTTTTCATTACCAATAATATGCAAGTTCAAAATCAGGAAGAAATGACTTGAAGAGTAAGTGGCATTTTACTTTAAAAAAAAAATGAAAAATTATAAAATGTATGTGCTGTTTAATTCCTGTGTGATTTTGCCTGTGTGTGTATATATATATGTATATATATAATAATAAAAAAAATAATTTTTGTTTTGTCTGACTAATGTCCATAATTACTGAAAACGAAAGAAACTGCAGGTGATTGATTTAAAAAAGCACTTGTTGGTTTTTTGGTTGATTCCTACTTTAACCCCCGACATTCACTCTCGCTAATCTTAAAAATCTCTGCATTTTGGCAAGCTTTGCAGTCATGGGTCTCTAGGAGTTATGCACAATTTTCAACGTTCCCAAAAGAACTAGGTGAATAAATTAGTGATAAATGCACCAAATTAGCAATTGGAAGACACTTAATTATTAAAGCTACATTAATTGGCACACCCTACCCACTTCAAAAATAAGATAAAATAAAATAAATAATTAAATAAAAAAGCAATGCTGAATGTACATGTTGTCTTGGCTGTTCCAAACCACCATTTTAGTTCTAAATTACGGTTGTGACATAAATACAAAAAATTGGATGTGGCAACTATTCTAACGCTGAATTATAACTGTTTGAACCTCGTTTAAATGTGAAAGACAATTTCCAACACTGTTGGACAGTTACAATTCGTCTGCCAAATTATGAATGGGCTTGCCAACTTTTATACATTAATTTATGGGACTTTTATAATTAAAATGCGGGACATGGCTAAAAAAAGCGGGACCCAGCTTACTTATTACAAGAAAGCGATAAACACAATTAAAGCCAGATTTAATTTTTACACTTTAAATAGTTTTATTGAATATTATGCTTACTACTTATTCGGCATTAATTATACATACAACTTAGTTGACAGTTAAAACAAATTGGGGAAATTAATAAAAAATTAACATTAATTGATAGTCTTCCAACTCTCATTTTTGTAATCAAAACAAATAGTACTATCATTTGCAATTAAATTAAACTTTTTATTTTCTTTCAAAAACAAAAATAGTCTTTTTATTTTGGCATTTTAAAAGTAATTAAAACAACCTATAAGCAGGTATCGATAACATTATAACAGAAACGAGTCTTAAATCACATCTACTATGATTATAATAATTATTTTGAAAAAAACATATTGAACTGATTTTTCTAAAATTATAATATTACTTGTTTAGAAAAGAAACAACATACTCACTCCTGCTGAGATCCTATTTTTTCAAAGAGAAACTTAATATCTCTTATATCTCTCCTGAGATCATTATAATTTATAAAATTATTAAATAGCTTGTTCTATTCAAAAAACAATCCAAACGTGGGACATTTGGCATCCTGCACACATATTTTGCAGTACATGTCCTCTAAAGTGCTAGCAGCAGGATTTCCCGGCTCTCACAGGACAGTTGATAACCCTATTCATGAGGTAAAACAGAAATGAAGACGCACAATGTTACTTAATCCTGTGATAATTTTATTTTTGACAAACGTAATTTAATTCAATTTTTACAATATCATTCCATTATTAATTATTCCTTACCCTGCTAAATTTTTTGGTACCTACGCAGTGACAGGCGCGCAACTAATGGAGGGGGTTTTAGGGTTAAAACCCCTCCCAGGACAAACTTTTTTTTTGTAACTTAAAAAAAAAAAAAAAAATCATGCCTGAAAAAATCTATTCCCTGAATTTACAACGAAGGAAATTGTGCACTTTAGAAGAATATTACAGGAAATCTGTTCTGTATACATGCCATTATTAAACACTTTTATTCGCCAACTCGATTAAAGATTTGTGCATCATAAGAATATTTTGAATTCCTTGCAAAATTTGTTGATTCAATGCTATGACCCCAAATACAGGAAAATGTAACGGAGAACGTTCTTTAGAACTGGTGTCGATATATGAAATGGAAGAGGGTTCTGTGAGAGTGAATTCGCCTTGTGGTGTCGAAAGTTACATCGCCAACAAATATGACCAACAAACTCACTAAAAGCCTTGGATATTTGCAGTTGGAAAATACCTTCTAATATCTATAGGCAGGGGCGTAGCCAAGGGGGGGGGGTTAGGGGGGTCATAACCCCCCTCCATGTGGAATTTTTTGCCATACAAAATGCATATTCTTCACTCCTTTATCACACACATGTATGCATATATGTGAGTTGCAGTAGTCGTAACCCCCCCCCCCCCCCATGAAAAATTTCTCTCTACGCTCCTGTCTATAGGCTACTTCAAATAAAGGCAACATTACCAATATCAAATTGCACTGGTGAGCGTTCCATTTCAACTCTTCACCTTTTAAAAGCTTATCTTCGGAGCTCAATGGATGAAAGCAGACTGACTGAATTGACTAGCAATGCTGAACATCTATAAAAACACCCATGTTTTCCCTGAAGAAGTATTGAATGAATTGGCGAAACAACCCCGTCGCTTAGATGTTCAGTTATAATGTTTAGTATTGCTTGTAAAATAAATTGTGAGCAATGTGAATTCATTTTTTGAAATACGTATTTTACAGACAAAATATATTTGACAATGTTTGACCATTTAAAAAAAAACCTCTCCACAGAAAAATTCTAGTTGCACCCCTGCGCAGTGATCACAACAATGCCTCTAGATGCATATTTCACGCCTTAGAAATTCAGGAAGCGCTTTAAGAACTTCGGAATGCATGTTTTTACACATTTATTTTCCATATAAAATTAGGTATATTTGATAAGTAATTATTATTTACGGATTTTAAATTTAAAAAATCCAATTATTGGACTAGTTTTTGTTGAACTGACATTTATGTACCTAAATGTAAAATCAGTTATTATTTATGTGTCAAATGCAATTTAATTATGCATTTGAAAATTTAGCATAATTGTTCATTGTTTTAATTATTCTTTTGGAAAAGAAAATACTCCTTCTAAAAAGGTTAAGGAGTATTAAGTTAAGAGTCACACACGGAAATATTTTCAATATTTAGTTAAAAATAGTTAAGCCTTTAAAATCCATTAAAAACACTTGGTGTGTTTTGTTTTTAATGTTTTAACGGATTTGAAATACTTTTAACTGTTTTTAACTAAGGTTAAGGAGTATTTTTACTCTTCTGAAAAAATCCTAAATCACCATGGTTCACACTAGGAAAAAAAATTGGGTGAGATTCTTCCACTTTAGCTTCAAAATTAAATGGGAATTTTTAAAATCTGATTGAGCATTATGTTTATTTTCAAAAATTTATTTTTTTTATTTATTTTAACATTTTACAAGCAAAATTAATATCATTACAAAAGTGTAGTGGAACTAATATTACAAATATCAAAATTAACAATATAATATACAAATGAATTTGGTAACAATACAATTTAATGATATCTTTAATTCTTTACCCCATTAAATATTTTAGCTGCTTCAGCAAAATCGAACAACTCAGCATGCGGGAAAATCCCACAAGTGTCATTTTTTCGAGTGGGATTGGCATTGCGGGAATCTTGCAATCCCGCAGTCTAGTGGGAACCCTTGATCACTTTACTTACGTATTATCCTGGCGGTCTGCCAAGATGAGCGACTTTTTCGCCAGGATAAATGCTGGGCACATGAAATTATTGATGGTTTAGAATACAATTGACAACAGTTTGCCAGCACATTTGACAAAAAAATAGTTTGGCAGGAGTGACTTCCAGGATAATATGTAAGTACCGAATTTGTTTTTTTGTGGGGTTATCTCAAAGATAAGGTTTTTTAGAGAAGTCCTGTAAACATTGATGCACTAAAGCAATTCATAACTGAAAAAAAAATCTCGTCAATAACACCAACAATGTTACGATGTGTGTCAAAAAACTTGGTTCAGCATGTAGGTTTTTAATTAAAAATGGTAAGAACATTTTCAACATTTGCCATAAGGAATGATAAATGTAAAAAATTTGAATCAAATTATCACAGGATTAAGTAAAATAGTTTGTCTAAATTCCTGTTTTACCTCACAAATAAAGTTTTAACAGTCAACAGTGTAGGAAATTGTTCCCCACATTTAAGTAAGGTTCAATTATAATTCAGTGTTAGAATATTTGCCATATCCATCAGATTTAAAGATAATAAGAAAAACCAATGGGTATTCTTTTAAATTGATAATCCTGCATCCCCGTAGCAGAAACACTGCGGCACCGCGACATTGTCGCAGAAACAGAATGATACTCTGCTGACATATTGTTTTCAATAGTTGAAAAATGCTCTGAAGACCACTTTCATGTCTTCTGCAGATGTGTAATCAATTAAATCACTTGTTTGGCAATATAAGCAAATAGAAAAATATGAAGAAATTCAGGGATATTTTTTTAAACTTCATATTAATGAAATTAATCACAGGAAACTTGGAGACTGCAGTCACCATATTGGATTCTTCTCTTAGCAATGTGTCTTTCAGTGGTAACTCGTCTCATATGGAGTGGCGGTTTGAAAAGATGCAATCTGACACAGAACATTTAAAGACAGTAATTGATATTGATGAATGGAGATCCTTTTGATCGAAGCAATGTGAAAGTTAATTGGATTAGTTAATATTCATTAACTGAAATACAGTAGGCAAGGTAGGATTAAAGCAGGGAGCAGTCGTCCCTTCTGAGAAAAAGAAATTAAATAGAACAATATCCTATTTTACTTCCATAAAATTGTTATAAATTCCAACTGCCCCCCCCCCCCAACCAACAAAATTGCATTAATCCATCGCTGTTCGCGGGAGAGTAAGGTTTCCGAGGCCAGATGCCATCTCGGATCTCTTTGTCGTGGCTCGTAGTGCCTCAATAACGGGTTTACTCAACATCAGCAATTCATGACAAAAAACAATACATGGATTGACATGAGATGACTGCAATTAATAACTGTCATTTTGGGAAGAAACAAAAGAAGATTTTTAATATTAATAGGGAAAAACTGATTTGCAAAACGTCTGGATTTTGTGAAATTATGAATTTGAGACTTCTGAGTCTAAATTATGGTAATTAAAATAAAAATATCTGAGTAAGAAATTTTATTTAATAGTTAAAACTTAATTTTAAGTTCAGTTTTAACTAAATTATCTTTTAAAAGATGATACCTTTATGAGGTAATCTAAATAAAAAAAAACTTAAATTGAAATTAGTTATATGAAAATATAAATTTAAAACTTTTTATTTAAATATAAAGCAATTGAATAAAATATTCTGTTTGTATAATTATATATTTTAGTAATTTAAATAAAAATAATTTTTAATAAACTAATTAATCTGAGCTCTGCGCTTATATTAAAAAACTTTTTAATTGTTATCTAAAATAATAATCTGTATTGATGACACTAAAGCATTTCATAGAACCTCTCCCAACTGCTATTCAGCCCTCTGAGCATGCATATAGTTTAACAGTTTCAACATGTACTACCTGTTTATATACAGTGGTGGTTGATCTGGGTAGATATTGTAGCTGGTTCATGTACACTGTGTCAGTATTATCTACCATAGATTTACTGAATTTATATTTATTAAATTTAGATAAAGTAGCTGGTGTTGTGTGTGACACCAAAAACATAATTCTGTAAGTTATGGGTTTACTTGAAAACTAATGAAAGGGGGGGGGGGGAGAGTTCTCATTCCTTGTATTCCCTAAAGTCTCTAAATCCTGACATTATGTATTTTTTCTGAACTGAAAAACTTCACATGTTGTTTAAATAACCAATTTTCAAAAACTAATTATTGACAACATAAACTAAATTATAATTTTTAATGAAATTTTAATTTATAATTTTTAACAATGTTTAAATGCACCCACATCTTTGTGTGTACATGCAAGCATAAATATATATTGAGCTGCAGAAAGATTTTTATGTTTTTGCAGCTTGTCACCGAAATCATGACAAAATTCTGTCACTTGTCCTTGTATGCCCCTTTATAATTTTTTAACAGAACTTTACTGTATTTTTTAAGGTATCGAGCTGTGCTTGACACTATCATCAAGAGTGACAGAGATGAACTTATTGAAGGGCTGAAAACTTTTGTTGAAGCTAGTAAGTTTTCCCCCCCTTTTAAATATACCTTATATTTTTAGATATTTAAATTTCAAAATAATTTTATTTGTTTAACATTATGCTTGTTTTCTGGTTCATGTTTAAGGCAAAACTTGCCCCAAAAAAACTTGTAAGCTGATTTCTGCTAGTCGAGTTCCATTCTCCAAATGGGCATGAGGCTTATTTTAACTATTACATAAAATAATTTTGTACTCTTAATGGAACATTAGTATACATGTACAGTGAATGCACTTATTGCGGTCACATTGGGACAGACTGACTTTGACTGGAATATCCGAAATCCAAAGTAAACAGTGGAACCGAGGTATAAGTGAGAGCATTCAAGAAAAAAAATGAATAAATTAAATCAAAATATATGAACTGTATTAGTTCATTTTTAATGTATATACATATTCATGTAATAATAAAGAAGTGAACAAGAGAAAAAAATACTTACATTTATAAAAAATTCAATTACAACTGCTTGGAGGGGGGGGGGTTGAGGGGGAAATACTAAATTAGAGTTTGTTTTAGGGGAATAGTGTCATATAGTGCAAATTGAATTTCATGATCTTTATGAACATTGAATTTCATGATCATTATGATTCAATCATCATGAACATTAATGTTGAAAAGAGTTGATCACCCACGTTATTCTCTTCAAGTGTTCTACATAAAGTGTCTACAATGCTAAGCATATCTATTCTTGTGACAGGTTCTCAGTTTGGGTGCATATTGTTGTAATCATCATCAGATAACTCATTGGTTCTGGGGTCCTTATTATAATCGTCACTGCAATTTCTATATTTCCATGATGTGATGAAGTGGAAGGTCGTGGTCTATATCTATCCATTTGTAGAATATTCATATTCTACCCATCGGGCTTGGGGGGTATCAATGTCGATAAATTTGGTCTCAACCTCAGTATCGGATTGAGTGTCTTGCATCGTCGCCAGAGAACAGCATTTCCAATACAGACTCAACTGTAAAATATCCCTGCACATAAAGAGCTGAAGTCGACGATGAACAATTGTGAGTGATAAGAATAATGTATGAAGAATGATGGAGAACACCGGTGTTTGAGGCAAAAATCTCAACTATTGTACCTAAAAACGACAAAACTCATTATTTTTGTATTTAAAATTCGACTGGCTTTCACGTCACCCAAAAGCTTATTACGTCAAAATTTTACTTAATCTCTAAAAAGATTACCTTACTGGATAAAGTGGCAGTCGCTATCAACGTAATTGGCAGAAAATCAATTTAATTTGACCATTTCATTCTGTTCATATTGATTTTTACAATAACAAGCAGTTCATTGGATAATCCACCAACCGAAATAAGCGGCTAACAATGTATATGCAATTTTCCAGACACTGTATGCCAAATCACATTATCCTAAGATTTGTAAAATAATAATAATACAAATCATTAAGTATTGTTGTTTAAAAATTTGTAATAGCTACATTTATAGTAACTTTTACTTGCTCATGTGTATGGTGACAGTTCACTTATGCGTAATTCTCATTTTGCAGACTGTTCTGCACATGCTTAGTCATCAGTTCATTTGTAATTTACAGAATTTAAGGCATGTGCTGAAATATTTTTTGTTAGTTGTAAAAAGGGAAAAAAAAACCCCTCAAAATAAGGTAAAATTTACTACTCCTTAAATGAAAAAAGTACTTATTGGTTAAGCGCATTCTAGCTTATATTTTAGAATATATATATATATATAAGTATTGTATAGTAATCTTATATATATATATATATAAGAATACTTATATATATATATAAGTATTCTTTCACACTTTGTGTTTACTTTTTGTTCTCTCACTTTCCTGCCTGTATGTGAAGTAGGATCTTTTTGCAAATGCACAAGAGTAGAGAGACCTTTTTTACCTCATGGAATGCTTATATTATACATTTTCTTTACATTGATTTCCTAGGAGCCAGTATGAACCTCATGTAAACATGGCCGTGATCGCTGGGCTTGGTCAAATTTGTCAGTAACTATTGCCAATCATTTTGCATAATCAAGAAAATAAACTCAAAATTAACAAAAACAGAAACCCCACACTAACAAAAAGAACCCCCCCCCCCCATAAATTCACTTTCAAACAACTCAAAATCTTCAAACAGTGGTCCATTTTTAACTTAAAAAACTTCCTCAGCAACTTCCTGTCCAGCTAATCTAAAATAGGCAAAAAGTTGCTTGTTTTTAAACTAAAAGAAATTTCAGTGAATTTAGAAACCTAGCTGTACAGCTAATCTAAAATCAGCACGATTAAATTAACATTTAAAAAAAAATTATCGATTTCATTACCTAACTAACTACTCAGAGATCTTAAACAACTCAAAAGGATTACATCAAATCAGAAGTCTCTAAACTTTTTTGCCCGAGGGCTGCATTAACTATCAAACAACAGTTTGGGGGCCAGCTACACACTTAAGGTTCAAATTAAAAGGAATTAAAACATAGATGTTGTTTTTAATACAAAATCTTTGTTGTATTAAAAACAACAATTTTATACAATTGTTATTTAATAACAGACTACATACGAACACCTGTATTAGTGAGAATTGTGAAATTGTTTCCTGGATGCTATAATAGCCGACATTTCTGGCTTGATTTGATGTCCTAAACATCAACAGTGGCCTGAGACTATTGTCAAACAAGTTTATACTTCTACCATTTGTTATATCATCTCATTGATCGAACAGAGGCAGAAAAAGTAAGCAACAAATTAGGCTTTGCAATGGAGTGATCAGTTTGAAGATATTACTCACTATTAGAATCTTAAGTTTTAATTCAGTAAAAATGTAGAGTCCATGTAAGCTGCGACTAATCTTGGCATGATATATATAAATTTCTGTAATACTTTTCCGTTGATTGAATGTTGTTATTGAATAATCTATTAGTTGTTCTAAGTGTGCACAAACAAAACCAATAGCTCAATTTTATTTTATTTATTTATTCCTGAAACCCCTTGAGAAAGCAAATCAGGCATTTCAGAAGAATCACTCATATATAGTTAATAGTTTTAATTTATCAGACAACTTTAACTTCTGATAGGTAAAAATTGCTTTGATCATATCAAATCTGTTACAATAGAGAAGATTGAACACTTTCGTGCAGAGTGTTTTTTTTTTTTTTTTTTTTTTTTTTAACGACAGAACAATTTTGGTAGCGCAAACTATGAGTATGGCACCCTAAAATTCTAAAATGAAGATACTATATTTTTAGGAAAATTTTAAACGTTGATTTAGGACCAGGACATACATGTCCCAGTAGTCTTCAATGAGTAATTTTGTAAAGAAAATCAACGATTTTCTAGTCATAAAAATTTAATTATGAATGTCCCCGGTGTCGAGTCATTTTAGATTGAATTAATCTGTGCCTAAATTAAAAATAATAAGCAACTATTTCAAAAGTAACTGAAAAATATAATATCAAGAGAAATGATCGCATCGGTCTGTTGGGACAGTGTTCTCACTATCTAAGATGAGAGGGACACATGTGTCCCGATAATAAAAATGGAAGTAAAACTTTGCCACCAGTTTATTAGAGGCAATCCGCTTCGTGAGTAACTTATCTGGTCTTAGATTTATGGATCAGTCAAAATTTAATCAAAAATAGGCGGTATTTGCCAAACTAAACAATTTACGTTTGCACAGTATGGAATGATATGCTACAACACTTCAAAAACGCAGGAGTTGCATTATGCACGGTAGTGCCATCTATGTTCTGTGAATGAAAATATCTTCAAAAATATTGGCAGGACTGGTGGGAAAGTCTCCCATTAGACAAAGAAGCGTTTCTGTCCCAAAAGATTTTTTCAAAATTTGCTTGGGACGTATGTGTCCTGTTAGACGCAAAAGAGTTAAGGTGATACCACCAGTTGAAATGAAGCTGTAAAGTCTCTGTTATAGGAAAATTATTTCACTCATAGCATGCACAATTATTGGTTGAGTTCTTTCTCCACCATTTGGTTTATGACATGATGCACTTTATGCCTTTTCTGAAAATTTAACATCTTTTCTGTTAATATTTTCAAGTATCCAATGAATGATTACTAAAACAATTTTTCAGATTTCAACTAAATGTTTAAAGGAAAGGTACATTGTGCATTGTGTCGGTAGCTATACAGAGGAGAAAAATTTGAAACAAATATCACTGATTGTGCATGTTATGAGTGAATGTATTTTCCACACGTGGGACTTTGAAGTTTAGTCTTCAGCCTACAGATATTGCTTTAAAATGAAGTTTATCAGTTTGAATTTGATTAATTTTCACTGACGGAAAAATCTATTTTAATTTCAGTTACTGCATTACTCTATATTTGTGAGTGATGATTGCTCTCTTGATTAGTAATTTGTTAACGTATATAATTTATTTGCAGTTGTGAATGAAAATGTCAGTTTGGTCATATCAAGACAACTTCTAACTGATGTAGGAAATAATCTCACAAAATTGCCAGATGATGTTTCAAAAATAGTTTCGCATTATACTCTTGATAGAGTTCAACCACGAGTTGTTTCTTTTGAAGAACAGGTTTGTTTTGCTAAACATTTTATGTTCTAACTCTTGAATTCCATTTTTATTTATACCTTGTTATTTGTCTTTTATAGTTAAAATTTAAATGCACCTAAAGTTTTCAAAACCTTTGTAACCTTTAATAGTACTACCCATATTAGTAGTAACATTATTAACTTGTAAAAAAGTATTCCTCAGACAATCTTTTTTGCCCCTCTCCCCCTTTTGATTGCTATGTGCTCCACTTTCTTCATGTAGTATTGAAATTATTATTTTTCACTTGTGTAAGTTAATCCAAGGGAAAGAAGAAATTCAATTTTAAAACATTTACTGAATTTTGGTGTCATTTACTTCTACAATTGTAATTGCATGCATTTGTTAAAATATTTTTAATTCTGTAAGTGAGCACTTTTTTTCCCAAGTGGATAATGCTTGAAGTTAGAATCCTGGGTTCAATACCAGGATTTTAATATCAGGACTCTACTCACACTCCCTTTTAATAGCAATAAATCTTTTTGAGGTTATGCTCAAAGTCTTGCCAAATGGTCACCTCAAAATTTGGCAACCGTTAATGGTATATTGTTGAGTTTAGTGAAAAAAAAAAAAAGTTTTTAAAACTCCTTTAAGCTTGTTCTTTTTATGTGAATTAATCATATTCTAATGTTAACCTTTGAGAATATAATTATAATTAACTTTGATGTAGCAAGTTGCAAATCTTGTCTGTTTGTCACATTGACTATTAAGTTTAGTCTACATTAAGTTCAGAATAATAGGTCAACGGGCAAATACTTAATAGATTATGATCTAATGATGGTATCATTTGATATAATTATTTTTCATAATCTCAGAATCATGGTTTGGAATACAAGGATAGATATTTAAAAAAAAAAAAAAAATATCAAATAATTCAACATCAAAGGGTGCTTTCTCTGCTAGGGATATTTTTTGATCTGAGAAAGTTACTTATTAAAGATATATTAATGTAGAATTTTACAACAATAAAAAGAAATTCTCTGGCAATAAAATATGTCTTACTTGTATTAATGAAATCTGCACCTAATACAGTGAAACCTCTCTGAGCAGCCACTCCCCCGTACCGAGAATATTTGGCCGCTCTGAAGGGTGTAATTTACTATTAGAAGATAATTGCTATAATGCATAATATAAACAAGTATGACACATATTCCTTAGTTAAAATGAAATTTAAAACTTATCTAAAGTGAAAATAGTACTTTATTTAATGCTTTCTTACATTTTTTGAAAAAAGGATACAATTTTTGTCTGTTTTAAGTTTTTTACTCTGTTTTTAAGTACTTTTCTCTGAAACAACGATTTTTTCAAGTTCGTTTTTTACTTTAAAAAGCAGATCTCTAACCAATTCGTTTGTAATAATTTTGGAATTTTCAATAATTTCACCAGTTTTCCCTTAAGTCGCTTGTGTTGAAAATTTAGTGTGCTCGCCATTACAAACATCGGGAAATTCCTCGCCAGGGACAGATTTAGCACCTGAAAGGCACAAAAATTCATTTGTAAAAATGTTTAATACACAAAAATACTGTTTAGTTAATTTAAATCAACCTCAAATTAATTTTACACTTGATTAAAAGGATTTAAAATACGCTTACCTTCTCCAGACTCCTGACCTTGAGTTTTTCCGCTCAAAATTGAAGCATGGAGCAAGTAGAATTTCTCAAAAAATGAGATGGGCAATCCCACTTGGTGGCCGTTTAGAGGGGGCTTGGGTGGCCACTGATAGAGGTTATTTTAACTTTAGGTCCATGAGAGGTTTCACTGTATATTGTATCGTTGTTCACTTAAAATAAATAACTGATTTTATATTCTATTTTTTTCATTGCAGTAACCATAGTGACAAAATCCATTGTGACCACTTAAATTTTTATCACCAACTAGAAAAAGGAATTAATTTCTGGAGTTGAAAAATTGGAAAATAAAAATACATGAAACAAATAGACTATCAACTCACTAGTCCTTTAAAAAACTAAAATTTTTAATGTTTTTGTAGTCGTTTTGCTGTTGACATTCATTTCTTTTGCATATATGGCTGTAGATCTTTAAAAATTACCTAGAACCATACATGCACATTTGTGTTGCACCTTTAGCAGAGGCAGCGATATTTGGTATTGTCATACAAATCTGTACTGATTTAAGATCTTTAGCCTGCATACCCTTCCTGTTTTCTAACCTTTCTTCTGTCTTCCTACAGGAAAATTAAATCTCTCCCCCCCTTTTTTTTTAACTTTCCTGCCATTTTCCTGTAAATACTGCTAAAATTAAAAAAATTACAAATAGGATTTTTTAAAAGTAAGAAATGTGAAGATTTCAATTAATTTCACATTTTGAACACAGTTTTTCTGAACTGTCACTGCTGTCTTTATCTTGACCCTAGGTTGGGGCTTTTGAGAGAAAAAGTTCTTCTTTCCATTTTTTCTTCCATTTCACCATATTCCACTCCATACCCATTCGTCAGAACCTATAATCATATGCCAGACTGGTGGCATCAAGCTGCTGTAATACACATTTGCTGATTTATTAAGTATAAAAAAAAGCTAAAGTACTAAAAAAGCAAGTTAGTAGTAAAATTAAAAATTATTTTTCAACTGTTTTTAACATATTAATTGAATATTGAGTGCTTATTTACAGAATTTTTAATAAAGCACAATTTACCAGTAAACGTTGCTGATCATGCAGACCTATGATTCTGAAAGATGTTTCCTAATTTAGAATAATGAAGAAGTATAAATATGCAAGAATTAAATCTTTTTGAATCAATGCGGATGTTTTTGTGAATGAAAAAAGAAAAAAATGCAAAATTTATAGCATTAAAGCTGCAAATCTTTATTTGGTCCAAAACTAGCTGATGTTGCTTGTAACCAGCTATTCACAAAAATCAGCAAATTTCAGATTATTTCTTGTTTGTACAGTTTAAACTTGACTGGAAAAATCTTTCTGTTTTTTCAGGAAATCTTAAAAAAAAAAAGAAAAAGCCTGATCTTCCTGTTTTAAGGAGGGATAGGTTGGCTGCTATGTAACCAGGGGTCGATGCAGACGAAAATTGGGTCCATTTTACCCCTTCACAAATTTATAATCGATTAAAACGGCCCCTTCAGAAAAACACGATCGATTAAAAGTGCTCTTCATTGGTATTTCACCCTACTTTTTAATCTCTTTTATCAATTACTTTAACAAAAAAGTGATTTTTATTAAAAATTCATATGAAAATTCACAAAAATAAGCAATTTTCACAAAAATGCAACCCTGGAAAAAATTCCTGGATCGACCCCAGGTAACTATTTATCCTTGTATTTTTATTTCAGCTTAGGATTTTTCTACATCTTTAATTTAGGTTGCCAGCATACGACAACACTTAGCTGAAATATATGAAAAAGAACAAAGTTGGAGAGAAGCTGCAAATGTGCTAGTTGGAATTCCTCTTGAAACAGGCCAAAAGTATGTGTTATAACTATGTTCTTGTATGCTTTTTATAAAGTAATTTATAGACTGTAATTGTGTTTTTACTATCTTATTTTAGACAGTATTCTGTTGACTATAAACTAGACACATACTTAAAAATTGCTCGATTGTATCTAGAAGATGATGATCCAGTTCAAGCTGAAGCATTTATAAATCGGGCATCGCTGTTACAAGCTGAGTCTAAGGATGAACAGTTGCAAATATATTATAAAGTAAGATATGAGGCTTTTAAGGTTTGGTGTTTCAGTGTAATATTTTAGTGTACTTGAAAATGTGTATTCAGGATTGGTACTAATTTTAAAGCTTTTGTATATTTTGATGATTTTGTCACAAAATCAGATTTTTTTTTTTCACATTTTCTTGACCTTTCTTCAATTTTCTTGAATTTCCCTGACTTTTTATGTCCTTGACTTTTCCTGACTGATATTAATTTCTCTCATTTTCCAGAACTGTACCAATCCTGGTATTGTACTCATTCAAAACTTGTACAAAATCATTAATTTCTTTTTTCTCCCATATAGGTTTGTTATGCCAGAGTGTTAGATTATAGGAGGAAATTTATTGAAGCAGCTCAGCGGTATAATGAGTTATCTTATCGAACTATTATTCATGAGGAAGAAAGAATGAGAGCCCTAAAAAATGCCTTGATATGTACTATTCTAGCATCTGCAGGTACTAGATTATTATTAGTTATGAAAAGCTGTATTAGAATTGATGAATTCTTTTGTTTGAAGCAATGTCTCCTTATTAAAAAATGTTTGCCTATGGGCAGAAATTTTTTTAAATATGCACTAGCGTATAAACAATGCATTGGATTGAGTGCAAATTGGTATGTATATTATAGGTTGTGGTTGTATTACCTGCCTAGATTTTGGTGTGTTTAGAGCTGATAGTTCTTAAACAGGGTTCCCCAAAATTATTCTTATACATTACAGCCCATGGACGTAAATAATTTTAAGCTAGTGTCTAAATGGTGTATTCAAATAAAATTATTTTGCATAACATTTTATAGACACAAATTCTTGTAAGTGTATCTATATGGTGCATTCGATTGAGCTCAAATTAGGTATGCATATTATAGGTTACTGTCTTACATATTTTATAGATTTTGGTGTGTGTAAGGCTTACAGTTTTTTACAGGGTGCTACATTATATTTATATATTCTTATATAAGGTAACCAATGAAGTTCTTGCCATTTCTAATGACCAAAAAGAATATGACTTGCAGAAAATGTATCCTATTGTTAGTCCTCTAATTAGTCTCCATTGGCATCCAGCAACTTGTGCCAAGGTGTCTCTATCTGTTCAATCCACTAGATGTAAAACTCTGAGATTTTGAATGCAAAGAAGCCCGTGAGTGCCTGGTGCAAGTCTGCTTCATTGGTGAAGGATTTTCCACAAACATGATTGTCCAGGGAATGGAAGAGCTTATAATATTGTTGGAAATTTTCTCGACTTAAAATATTTTCTGTACCTTCCGATATTCTAACATCGACAGTTTTGTATGTGTGCCCGGTAAAAAGGGGTGAGAGGAAATTCTGATTAGTGAAGAGGTTCCACCTTCCGTAGCACACATGCCTGATATTCTTTGTATTACTCGTAAAAAAAATATCAAATGCTTGACATATTTGGCGACTTGATGCAGCTGCTGATAAGCTCACTTTGAAGTTGTAAAGTAAACAACACCAAACGAGCTCTTCAGCATTTCCATTTCTCTTTGCTACTGTATGAGTAACTGAAATTGCTGTATGAGTTGCTGAAATTGCACAGTGGACCTGCTTTTAAAACTACTGATATTTCTACTCTCAACTGAATGGTTTCTCTACCACATCATACACTAATTTGCATACCTATTTCCATTTCATTTATTGGCAGAGCAAAAATGGCAAGAACTTTATTGATTATCTTGTACATTGTGGCCTATGCACTCAAATTATTTTAAGTGCACTAGCAACTGAACATAACATCTGATTGATTTTAATCAAATTTACTTTAAAGCTTGGTAGAGATGAAGTGTTTGGAAAGTCGAATGGAGTCACTCCAGATTTTATAACATTGGGGAAGTCTAGGTATAACAGGCAAATCTTTGTAAACTCCATGTAATCTGCTCTGTTTTTCCTAAACTCGATGGCATATTTTGGTGTTTGGATTGCATTGGTTCTAAGACTATTGACTACTCTTTCAATTTGTACATTAATTTATTTTAAATCATGGGATTTCAACTCACTATGATCAAAATGACCAAAATCATGCACAAAACCATTTAAACATGGTTATAGCTGATGACTTCGAAGCTCTTTAAGTCACCAGAAACATGAGACAAAATGACTTTTCCAATTTAATGATGGCAAGCTGACGAAAGAAATGCATATCATGATCTATTGCATCATCATCAAAAAGTTTTGTAATTTTTTTCACAATCTTTTTTAGTGCTGACTCTAGAAAAAAAAGGCTACCGGGCGGGAATTCAATAAACAGGGCACTCTGGTTTAGGGCACTTTTTAGCAGTTGCATAGCGAGGGGGGTGAAGGTGTCCCGAGAGGCAAACTAAAAGTAAAGATAAAGGGTGGAAGTGGGTGGCATAAACAGAACTCAGCTCTGAAAATTAGAAAGAATGGGGTGGCAGACTGAATGACCGATAAGAGCACCAATAGCCAATAACCCTTGTTAAAAAAAAAAAAAAAAAAAAAAAAAAAACCACTCAAATAACTGATGTTAAACGATAAAGTAAATAAACTTTGTAAAAAACACACATAAGATGTAATAGGTAAGAAGATACGTATGTTTTGACCAAAAATTGTTTTGGACTTTGTCAGTAGAGATGAGTTCGGGCTCATTTTTTGAAGCCCGAGCCCGAGGACTTCTAATCCGAGCCCGCCCGAGCCCGAGCAATATTATTAAAGTCGGAGCCCGAGCCCACCCGAGCCCGAAATTTCAGCTAAAGATAAAAAACAAAAAATTCAATTACTTCATTGATAGAATACAATAAATTTTATAGTTTGTGCAAATTAAAGACAAATAGAGTTGCAAACTCCCAATGCACTTTCTAATTCTTTGTATCCATCATTTATCAAAAAATGTAGGATCTCATGACTAACTAAGGAATATAAACTGCCGTTCAGGCACGTGCCAACAGGGGGGGCAGGGGGGGTTATCACCCCCTCGGTAAATGAGTAGAAGGGGCGAACTATATAATGCGCCCCCTCTGTATTTTAGCCCCCTCGATATGTATTCGCCCCCTCAATAGTTTGCTTACAATAGTTTTCTTCTTCAGGATGGGGGGAAGCAATTTTTCCAGCCCGCCCCTCAAGTAAACGGTTATTTAAACAAACTAATGAGGCATAACTGAAAATTTTACTAGCTCAAATGGAAGGTGGGGGCGGGGGGGGACGAAATAGCTGCCACCAGCCATCCTCTTCCGCACGAACAAAACTGTTATTTTAAGTAAACTATTGAGATATTTAAAAAAAAAAAAAAAATCGGTAAATTAATTAGTTTACATGAAACTGATACAGGAAATTTGGTTTACACTCGAATACTTTTTTGAGAGGGTGTACAGACGAGGTTAAATAAGATTGAAGCCATTATTTATAAAAATTGGCGGAGGGGGGGGGGGAAATAGCTGCCCCTTCCCTGAAGGAAATGATTATTGTAATTGAGCTATAGAAGTCAGTGGCGGATTAATGCAAGTTTCTCGGAGGGGGGGGGTTACTTAGAAGATTGACATATACGTCCATTTTATGAAGTAAAATAGTATCTTTTACATTAATTTATTTTGACTCAGGGGGGGGCGGTCACCCCGTCCGCCCCCCCCCCCCCTTGGTAGAAGTACAAACAAAAATTTTCCTGGTACCAAGGTTGACACCTTTTATTTTAAAAACATTCGTTGTTGGTGGTGGGGGGGGATGAGGGGCTAGTGAAATGATTGCCCCCCCACCCCGCTCCCGATGTCAGAAAAAATCGTTCGACCCCCCACTTTCCAAGACGTTGCCACGTCCCTGCCGCCGTTCTAAAATACCCAAAGAGCTTCACACACCTTCTAGGCGCCTGTACCGCTATTTTTATTGATTGATTTATTTTTTATAAGTACTTTTATTTTCCTCATGAATCACTTTTTAAAATCTGTTTCAAGCAGTATGTTCAATAAAAGAAAAATTTTTCACGAGCCCGAGCCCGAACACAATTGTGAATTACAGAGCCCGAGCCCGGTTCGGGCCCGGGCTTTCGGGCTCGGGCTGAGCCCGTCTCATCTCTATTTGTCAGTCCAAGCCCTTCGTCACAAGGAACACAGGGAACTGAAAAAGCTTTTTCAGTTCCCTGTGTTCCTTGTGACGAAGGGCTTGGACTGACAAATGCCAAAATAATTTTTGGTCAAAACATACGTATCTTCTTACCTATTACATCTTATGTGTGTTTTTTACAAAGTTTTTTATTTACTTTAACCCTTGTTGCACCTTGGGAGACATAGATATGGGTGGGTAAGCTAAAACAAAGATAAGGAAGTGAAAGGGGGTGGCAGCAACAATACCAAAACTTAGAAAGAATGAGGTGGCAAACTGAATGATCACACCAGGTGCCAGTAACCCTCACTATTCCTCTGCTTTTGAGTTCTATGTAGGAAACATATTTTAACTAATTCAAGGGCCAAAGTCACTAATAAAATTTACAATAGATATAAGTAGTTTTTGATGCATAAAAATTTGCTTGATCATGCGAATGCTATTAAACGGGGAAAAATAGAAATATTGACAAATAACAGTGAAAATATCAAGCCAGGGGGCATAGAAAAACAGAAAAAAAGGCCGCCGGGGGCTAAAAAAGAATTAAAAGGGCCACCAGGTGCTGCGCCCTGCTAAATTGCTCTAGAATCAACACTATTTTTATTAATTGATTATTAGGATATTTGCTTTTTAATAAAACATCTTTACTTGTAAAAGGTCTAGTTTTAAAGACTCCTTCTTTGTTCTGTTTTTATGGAGATCTTGAATATGATTACATCATGCAACTCAAAACTTGCGAACTAGTCAAAAGTAAAGAACCTTTATCTCAAGTTTTGTTTTGCTGCAAGGCAAAACACTTTTGATGAGTCTTATTTCCATTTTGTTCTCAAAAGAAAATATTTGATTAAAGCCGACGGTGGTGTATCCAAATTAAAACTAAAAGTGGAAAGAACTAAAATTTATAATGAGAAAAATTAGCTTAAAATTAGAATCCCAAATCGAGATAAACAGGAAATCCCTTGAATCATAAACAAAGTGTTGCTGCATGTTGAAAAGCCAGGTTGGAACAAACAGAAAATATATTGCCTTGTAAGCAAGGTGTTAGTGCTGTTACTTGGAAATTTATTAAAATTACATAATTTCATGGTTCATATTTTATTCAGTTATTATTATTTCCAGATTATTGTAAAATAGTCTGAGCAATTTTTAATAATTATTTTAAACAAGTATGCTAAATATTCAATTTAGTGATTTTATGCAGTAAATTTGAAAGTTCAAAGTTGTTGTGGATCCCATAAAATTTCTTTTGAAAACTAAAAGGTTTGCTATGACATTTTATGGGCAGTGGAACATTTTCAGACTGGGGATAAAATAATTTATTTCTTGAGGGGATTTTGATGCACCCTAGTAGTGTTCATATGTTTAAACTTGAATTATCCCACCATTGTACATTACATTAATGTGCTTAATGAAGCTTGTTTGTTTGTAGGACAGCAAAGATCTCGCATGTTAGCCACTTTATTCAAAGATGAGCGGTGCCAACAGTTACCAGCATATGGAATTCTAGAGAAAATGTAATATATTTTTTTATCATTTGATTAATAATTTTATATTGTCCTCTCAAGGATCCATGCAGACAAAATTTGGGTACATCTTATGGCCCCTTCACAAATTACAATCGATCAAAATGGCCCCTTCACAAAATTATAATCAATAAAAATAGCCCCTTCATAAAAATACAGTCGATTAAAACAATACTTCATTGGCATTTTACTATATATTTTCAGTTTTTTTGTAAATTATTAAGACTTTTACAAAAACTGGTATGAAAATTCACAAAAATAGGACCCTGTAAAAAATTCCTGGATCGACTCCTGCCTCTTGTTAAGACTGTTTGGGTTTCACAATATTTAGCTTCTTGTTTTTCAGAATAAAGTATAGATTGTTATTTCTAGCTATGAGCTCTAATTGTTTTACAATTATGCCATGCTATTTGCTGCTCAAATAAATGTTCAGATTTAAAAAAAAAAAAAAAAAAAAAATGTGTTTGTATATAACAAAACATGTTTCTGATTATTTTAGAAGTAGAATATTAGTAGAAAAATTCTAGTGTATGTTACAATTTTGTGGAATGGTCTGTTAATTTCTATTTAAAATTATGCTTCCTAAATGTTAAATGAAGGGTAGCTTACAACTCTGTAAAGGTGGCAATTTTTAAGTGAACTTTTAAAAAGCCCGAGAAAATGGAGAAAAATCCTAGGATCCAAATCAGGATTTTAAAAAAGGACTAATATTCAGGCCAAAATTCCAAGACTTGGCACATCTGCTCTCACTTATTATTTTACAGTCTGATACTCTTTCTGTAAATGTCTTCCAAATTTAGTCTTTTTATCATATTAAGTTGCATTAATCATGTGAGGTATTGCTACAGAAATAAGTGCTTTCAAAAAATGTATTAACATCAGTTGTATCTTAGTTTCATAAATAATGTGGTAGTTTTCTGTGAAATGTTAAGTTTAAAATGAGACTTTTTGAGGATCTTCTGGCTGTAAATTATTTGCATGCAATTTACCTTATCATTTATTGCTAAATTCTCTTTTTTTTTTAACATTAAAGGTATTTAGATAGAATAATTCGACGTAGTGAATTAGAGGAATTTTCAGTAATGCTTCAACTTCACCAAAAAGCAACAACTCCTGATGGTAGGTAATTATTTTTTCTACTGTAAAGTTGTTCACTTGCATATTATCAAGTCGGATCCATTTACCAAAATTACAAATTCTGATTCCAAAGTATTTTTAGTCTTATATAAAAAAAAGCAGCTTTTATAATACATACTGCTTGAAAATATTGTTAACATACTAAAATTTCTTTATGCTTGCTTATATTACCTACAATTTTGACAGAAAAAAAATGTAATATTAAAGCTCGTTTACATTATTAAGGAGTGTTACTAATTATTAATGCATTTTTTTTTTGGGGGGGGGGGGAGAAGTAGAAGCCATGCTATATTAATTCCTGTGCCTTCCAAAATTAGAGAAAGGAATAGTTTTGTTAGATTTGTTTTTTATGCAGCCAGGTAGGTGTTAATTAACTCACTGATATTAATGATCACTAGCTATTAATTTGACCTAACCTACTGACATATTTAGAGTTATGATTATCTTGTTTTATATTTAGTATCTAATATATAATGTGAAAGTTTGCTTGTTTATCCGGGAACTCCTCCCACACCGTTTGACCAACCGGCTTTAAATTTTGCACAGACATGCAAAACAATACAAAAGAAGTTGTAGGCTGCTTTAAAATTCTTGAAACTCACCAGTTCCCTAATTTTTAAAGATTTTTTGCAATTTTTAGAGTAGAAAGCTACTTAAATGTTCGATTTAAGCACATTAGTGAGCATAATTAACAAAGTTAGATTTATTTATTTGTTGCTTGCAATAATTCAGTGAGATTGACGTTATCCTGATCTCAATTAATGAAGATGATAGTGTAATTTTTAATTGGTTTAGACATAAAATGTGCTCTACAAGTGAAATAATAAAGTTCCACAATATCCAATAAATGTGGATCAGTGAATAACGTGGGATTATTTCTTTTGCATTCAATAATTCAAGTTATTTATTTCAAGTGAATTTGACGTCATTTTGATATCACAAGTTTAAAAATAACTTTGACGTCAAAATTACACAGCTAACAAAATAATGTAGAGTAAGAGTGCCAATTATTTCGCAAGTTTAATGAATTGCTTGAATATCAATTTAAATTAATCATCTCTAAAGTAAAAATTACTCCACAAGCAAAATGATTTCATAATTTATACGATTTCAGTTTGCTTGAAAAAATCTCACTGAAAGTGGAATTAACCATTAGAACTGGAATCTCCCTTTTCGCAAGGGGGGAATGCGGTTCCAATCTCCTTCGCCCCAGGGAGGCAAGTAGTAGGGCTCTTCTAACAATATCATGTGCCAGGGTCATTTACATCATTTTGATGTCACAAGTTTAAACACGCATTAGAAATCCATTCGGAATAGATTATGCCTTAAAAAATCCCAACATGAATTAATATCAGCAAATTCTATGAGAGAGATTAACTGAGGACCATTGATTAAAATTTAAGGTTATGTATCATTTAGGAACTCGGACCTTTATTTTAACGTATGGCCCCACGTCACAGTGTTAACTTTTTAGAGAAACGAATATTCGCTTAAATTCACAAATCTAGACGCTTTTCTGTAAGTAATGGTAGCCTGGATTTATTTTCAATGGTCCTTTTTAATTGAACTATCAGATTAAAGTTCCATTTCTAATTACAAAACTAAAACTAAAATACATCTGTTTTTGCTGACGACTTTGGTGCACATGATTTTTCATGACAAAAAATGTCATTCTCTTTATTCAGATGTCACATTTTTACTTTTTTAAAGAATGTTTGATACGTTTTTTTAAAGAATGTTTGAGTCCTATTTACAAACCGTCAAGTTTTTTTTTTTTTTTAAATCGCGAATGAGATTGATGTAGTTTTTTGTGTCATGATATTGCAATCAGGTTAGTACTCATGATTAAGTCAAGAATCAAATAATTTTGCCATTTTTTTTTATTTTTAATTTTCAAGTCAAAATCAATTCAAATCAAACATAAGAAAAATATTCATTTCCTACCGTGCAAAGAACGGGAACACAGTTAGTATTAGAATAAATGATAATATAGGATTCATACTCAATTTCTGATATAAAAGTATATGAGCAATGTTGTAGTTTTCAAGGAGAGCACGTACACTCATAAAGGGGGACAAGGTGGAAATTTGAACATCTTTCCTCTTAGTATATTTAATATTTTAATAGCATATTCACACCTGCTAACTGTAAATCTGGAAATCTTACCATCTCTCTGTGGTAAGGCCATGATAATCTAGTTGGCAGGATGCTAAATTCAGTGTCCAATGTGTTTAATCAGTTCAGTGTTTAATTGATTTAAATTTAAAACAAACTTCTTGATTTAAAAATTTCTTATGCAATTTGTATTTCATGTATATTAAATAATTTGGAATCCTTATCAATTTATAAAGAAAAGTGCACTTTGGAAAGATTATTATGGATCCATTTGATATAAATATCCAAATAAGGTCATTCTAACATGAGTCAACTGTAGTTTGAACATACTATAATTTCACCTTCTGTGCAGTATACCTTATAAACATTTCTTTTTAATAGAAATGTGTAGTTTTTATTTTATTTTCTGTCACACTTTAATTTTATATCTAGGTTCTACAATCTTAGACAGAGCTGTGATAGAACACAATTTGCTTTCTGCTAGTAAGTTGTATAACAACATAACATTTGAGGAATTAGGAGCACTGCTTGAGATTCCACCTACCAAGGTATACACTTCAAATTCTGTTTACCATATGACAAAGCAAAATTTAATCTATTTAACATGATACTAACAAATATTTGTTGCTGAAACTTTTTAATGTTATTTTGTAACTAAAACTAATTAGCAACATAGATCTATAGTTTCATTAAAAAAATAGTTTTTAAAAAATTGCAAAGTTAAACACATAACTTTTCAATATCCTGGCTATGAAGTTTTGTTTTCTGATAATTTTAATGCAACTATTTTTTAAATTCTGAGAAACTTTTATCTTCATAAAAGCAGCAATTTAATCCGCTAATAAGCTGAAAATTTCTCTTTTATTTAATGTATCTGTTAAAAATATTTTTCAGCTAAAAGTAAAGCTTATACTGCAATCAACTACCATTTTGATAATTCCTTAGTTTCTCTGTGCAGTTCCCAAATAGATAATAAAATCAATGATTTTAAATTGGTAAAAATTGCTTCTTTTAGAAATGAGAAATATTAAGTCTGTGCATGTAATATATGCATGCTTCTAGGAACAAAGAACACACGTTGATTATATAATGTAAAATTATGAAAATAGACTAAGAGATTCATTAACTAAGGTATTTTTAAAAATTAAGTCATTTAAACTGATAATTCGGATTTATCTTGCATTTTAATTTCTTGATCTTAAATTTTGTTTTAGTAAAGCAGCTTCTATAAATTGATTTTTTGAAATAATTAAAATGTATTTGTTTGTAAAAATTTACATTTTTTTCATAAATTTACGTTTGTTTTTATAAATTTACATCTTTCAGGCAGAAAAGATTGCTTCCCAGATGATTACTGAAGGTAGAATGAATGGGTATATTGACCAGATTGATTCAATCGTAAATTTTGAAAGTAAGTTGCTTATTTCCAATATCTATAATAGTATGCCTTTTTTGCAATGCCAAAAACATTCATTAAAATTTATTTGATCAAAAGGGAATGCTAACTGGCTGGCATAACACTTTGTCTGAAAGAGTTGAAACATTGATTAAACATGAGTAATAAAATTTGATTTAAAATTGTAATGGCAAACTTTTTATTAAAATAAAATATCTTGCTATGCACTTTCCCATCTATATGCTATCAGAATAAATCTCCCAAAACTAAGAGAATGGGTACATTTTTAAATTCCTTAAGTGTTGATTTTTTTTTTTTTTTGGGGGGGGGGGGTATGTATTTGTTCTAATTTTCAAGACTGTTTGTCCTATGGTGTGGATTTGTATGCAATACAAACAAACAGTTTTTCAATTTTATTTATATGGCCATTTAATAATGATTATTTCTGAAAGATAGATATTACAGCGATTCTTAGAATTTTTATTCTAATGTATTTTTATTTTCATATTTATTAAAAACTAGCCTTTTCTTGTGTTATTTCAGTTAAGAAAGACTGATATAACTTATCATTTATTCTTATTAATTTTACTGTGCATATATTTAGGTTAAACTTTTCTAAAAATTTTGTTATAGCCTCTGTTATTGTTTATATATATATATATATATATATATATATATATATATATATATATATTAAAGTTTCTAAAATAAACACTTTGATAAGGAAGGCAAGAAAAAAAAAAAGCTTTACCATGTGCGAAAACAAAAATAGATTACTTTATATGTTTGCCATTATCACAAAATCTATGCCCAGAAGAACAGCTATTTGCATAATTGCATAAGTATCACTGAACTACTTTAAAAGCCATTCTTTGCTAAATGTGCAGTTTGCATTTGGCTACATATTTGTTTTATGCAGGTGGATTGTCATGTGCTTAAAACAAATCTGTAGCCTTAATCTCGAATTATTACAAACTCATATTTGGCAATCCCTTGTAATTTGAATTTCTAAAAAAATCTTCCTTAGCAAGCACCTAGAAGCTAAGAGAAATATACATGCTATTTTCAAGTTTGTGGACTTAGTTTAAGAGGTCTGGTGATGAGTCAGTCACACACACATACTTCATTATATATACAATTAATACTTCTTAAAATCATGCTGC
Organism: Cheiracanthium punctorium; assembly: GCA_038373885.1. Classification (NCBI taxonomy): domain Eukaryota; kingdom Metazoa; phylum Arthropoda; class Arachnida; order Araneae; family Cheiracanthiidae; genus Cheiracanthium; species Cheiracanthium punctorium. The sequence continues at coordinate 1,737,294 of JAWZYV010012008.1, forward strand.
CAGGCAGATAGTCTTCGAGTAGCTTTGCCTTAGCCAAAACAAACCACTAACAAACCTAAAATCATGCTACTTATTCGTGGCTTATGACATGTAAAAACTTAACCTATATTTTTACCTTACAGATAAATTGTATATCTAGCAATGATATCTTAACCCGATTTTCTATATACAAATATAAAAATATCTTCTGATCAAGGAAGTCTGGAAAATGCCAGGAAAGTCTAGAAAATGATTGTAAAATGGATCAGGAAAATTCTTCCAAAGAATGAATCTTCCTCTGAATAAAAATTTCTTGAGGGTTTTTGTTATTCATTAGATACTAGAGAGTAAAAAATGCTGATAAAGGTGATTTATATTTAGTTAGAATGAATGAATGAGAATGTTTGTGGGGTATGCAATTCACACACTTGCTTTACATTCTGTAGAGCTGTGTTTCTAGTGACAGGAGCTTCAAAAAGTTATCTGTATATTACCAGTGATAAAATATGGAACATTTTATTATTATCACATTATATTCTTCCAGATTTGAAGTGTAATAGACCAAAAGACAAAAATTTGGCTTTGGTATTTATTCTTGTTCTCTAAGTATATCACAGAAGTAGCCTTGTAGCACAAGCAGTAAAGGTCAATATTGGTTAAATCTGAACTTACCAGTACCCTACTCATATAATTTTTTTCTATCTAAATTAAGTGCATCAAAAATTATATTGCAGATAAAAATTTATTTCAAGTAAGTTGCAGCAAAATATTTAAATATAAAAGGATTTCCCAAAGTAAAATTCATGGTCTTTTTTTTTTTTTTTTTTTTTTTTAAAAGAAGCCTTCAAAAGTCTAGAAATTTGGTAGATACACTGTGAAAGTCATTCCAAATTGTTACTTTATATGAATAGAAATTGAATACATACTTTGAATTGTGAATTACTGAAAAAAGAATATTAAGTCTTTTTTGGTTATATTTAGATAAACTGCTAGCTTAAAAATTACCCTATTTTAGAATATCCTAAATTTTTAATTCAACTAAATGAAAATTCTGGAGAAAGTAAAATTTAGCATATTCTCTTCCTGTATTCCAGTATCCCCTGTCTCCCTTACTCATATTAAAATATATTTTGTTTCATTGTCTTTTACAGGCAAAGAAGTACTCCCATCTTGGGATAAACAGATTCAAAGTTTGTGCTTTCAGGTAAATGATATTATAGAAAAGGTAAGCCAGCATGCTCCTGAATGGATGGCTCAAGCTATGGAAGAACAGATGGTGCACTGAAGTATTTATTTAAGATGTACAAAGCCTCTCAACATGTCTATATTTTGTTTATGTACTTTATTAAAGTAATACAATGATTTTATGTTTGTAACATTTTCAGTTGAAATCAGAATGATTTAAATATGTTACAAAAATTACATTGTAATGAAAACAAAGAAATATTTTCTTTTATTTAAAAATATTACAGAGTCAATAATAGTAAATAATCAACCACTAAAGAAGAAAAAGACTACGAATTTTTAAATTTCTGGAATATGGCCTCATACAGTTCATGCAAAAATATACAAAGATAAAATATTCTGGTTTTCTTGTCTATTTGTAGAGGTGTGACCAAAGAAGCATAGAAAAAAATCACATTCCTGCAAAAAATATACTAAACTTTAAGGAAAGTAACAATTTTTTCTAAATAATATTACTATATACATTGAATATTTACACAGATGATTTTGTTTAAACCAATGAAATGTAGCATTCTGTGTCGAGAAAAATATTGAATGTGCATACTATCTATTTTTTACCTAGACCCTTTAACCTGGTTTTCTCAATAAAATAATACATTTAATTTTACATTTAATGAACTACCATCTTCAATTATGGTTGAAGCACAAGCATAATTTTTTAGAAGAATTGGGGGGGGGGGGAGAGTCTTCATTTTTATGATCAGTTGTATTTCTGTGCTGAAACAACTTGAGTAAAGTATCTCTTTTCATTATCACATAAATTAATTAACAAACTTCGGTATATTTCGTATTTTTCACATTCACAAAAACAAAAACAGGATTTTCTAATGCCAGGGCTCAGCCCAAGCCATCTAAACAAAACTAGTGAAAAATGGTGACAAAATATTTTTTTAAAGTGACTAAAATTAGACCATTATACGTATAAATTTACAGAATATTTTATTGTTAATACATTAACATATGGAAGTGTGTTAAAAGGTTCTTCACAGCTTTTAGGGATGATAAATGATATATACCAGGTCAACTGAGAAACACATAGAATACAAGGCTACAAAAACTGACGAACCATCAGTCATAATTTCTTCATGAGCTTCATAAACTGTTAATTTGTTCCTTGAAAATTGAGTCATTGAAAACAAAATTGATTTTTCTTTATCAATTCTAGGTTAGTGCTTTTCCAAGAAATAAACAAATTTTTCAAAAAAGCATTTGGAAATTTCACAAGTTCTTCAATGCTCTTTTAAAAGTGATTAGTGCCTGGTGTATAAAGACATTTTCAACCTAGCATTAGTGTGTGGTCTTGGCATATGTGTCCATTCTTAAAAATTTTGACGTACAACATTAATAGATGAACTCAATAGTACTACGTACTTGAAAAATTAACTCTTTTTAGAGGAACTAATATTTTACTAAGGAAGGCACTCTACTTCAACTTTCATAACTGTTAACATTAAAATTCAGATGTAGGAAAGTTTAACTTAAAAAAAAAAAAGGATGATTTTTCATAATAGAAAAACTTTTTTTTTTTCATTTGTTATACTATCTATGGCCTTTTTCAATAAACAAATACAGGACACTCCCTCTAATCCGCAAAGGTTGGGACTAAGGGTTTTGCAGATTATAGGTCATTTAGTTAATACAGAAAAAATTTGTATTTTACTAAAAAATACTGGCATCTGTACACATATAATTAGACAGAACTGAAACCAAACTGGCCGTAATAGTTATTTTGTAATAATATATGAAAAATAACATAAAACAATTTTTTTTTTCAATTTAAGTCTATAGGTTTTAGTTATTTAATAACATTTGAAATTGCACTTGATAATTTTGTCTAGCAGCTTATTAACAGACATTCTTTTGTGCTTCAAGACACTAGCTTATTTATTTGTGTATTTTTTAAAAGTATTTAAATGTGCTTACTAGTTTGTTTCTGTGGATAACAGCTATTTCTTTAGAGTTATGCAAAATTATACTGAATGAAAATCCAATCCCATGCCTTTCGATGTATCAGTTCAAATAGTGAATTTCCCCTAATGATTATTCTAGTTATTAATATAAATAGAGGCTAATATTTCAGTATGCCTTTTTTCTGGACTTAATTTTCATGAAACTGAAATTTCATGTCTTTCAGAGTCTAGAAAAACTGAAATGTAAAATTATTTGTTTACATGTAAAATGTATGGTGGATTATAGGCATTTGCAGATTATAGGGTTGCAGATTAGAGTGAGTGTGCTGTAATGAATACTTACTACCTTTCCTATGTTCTAATCATAGTTCTAAGAATTTAAAAACTAACAAGTTTTATCACACACATTATGCTACTTGTCAGTGTCGGATGCAAGTAGGGGTAGGGAGCTTCGGCACCCCCCCCCCCTAAAAAAAAAAAGATATAGTTAAAGGTAACATTTTGCTTTATTATGCATTTTGCATAGGTAAAATTAGCTTTTTTTTTATGAATTAGCCCTTTCCAAAACAAATTAAGTTGTTTTATGTTAACATTTTACTAATTGTGCAACTTGTTTAAGTCAAATATTTATATTTTTTTTAATTAGACCCTCCCCCCACAAAAAATTCTGGATACACTACTGCAACTTGTATAACACAGAATTATTGTTTTAGTTGAATAATAAGTAAATTTTTAAATATAATAATAATATATTAATTATTCTCCATAAATCAAAAAACAATAAAATTTTGTTAGATACCAAGTGAAGTAAAAAAAAAAAAATGTTCTGTTATACACAGCACATTACCACCTTTTTGGGACACCCTATATAGTAGTCTGAACATCAATATTTCTATGTCTTATCACTAAACAACTTTGCAAGTACCTTGAATACATTATTTTCCCCTTATCTTAGTTCTGATAAGTTATATATTGCAATTATAACACTCAGATAAAGAAGAAGAAAGAAAAAAAAAATGAAAATATTGAGAGTAATTTTGTAGCCCACTGACTTTTATACTTTTCTTTTAGCTAAAAGCTCTAAACTTTTAATCATTACATACAAAAAAGACAGGGTAAAAATGAAACACCTGTAGGAATGAGGTAACCAAACTAGCAAACAGGAATTACTTAATATTTATCCATTATTGGTGCTAAATTGTAGTGTTTCAGGAAAGCATTCTAATTGACAAGACTAGACAGTTGGTAGCCACGTAATAATTTTTTAAACAAATCTCATAATGATAAAATAGGTTTAAATTATTTAAATCATAAACTCTTTAATCTTTATCTTAAGGGTATCATTTGTAGAAGTTTTGATTTAATAATTCGAAAGAGAGCTAATTTCTTTCTACATAAACTGTGGTTATACAAGGTGATTCAAAATAGATGTTATAGCGATTATCTCTTAACCGTGAATGATGGAAATATACTTTCAATTAAAAAATTTTGTCAAATTTATTGTAGCTTTCAGATATGTTACTCTTTTTCAAAGGGCTGTATGCATATTAAAATACAAAATTTAATTTTTATACAGTCCCTCATTTCTGATCACTTAGAAAAATGTTGCTCTGGGTCTAGAAGGTGAATAAAAAAAATCCCATGTCTTTGAGTAAAACAGTAAACATGAAATGGCAAATTAAAATTTTAGCATTTGTCACAGAATATTAAGGGTATATCCATACTTGCAAACTTTTATGTTTTTTTTAAACAAGGTTTGCGATTTTAGGAAAAATTCCCGTTTTTTTACGCTTTTTAATGAATTTTGGAGTTTTTAAAAATTTTAATAAAATTTTGCAGTAAAATCATGCCACATATTTTCTTTTAATGACTGTTAAATTTTATCATTCATGAGTTTCCTGCAGTTCTCTTTAGAATTCTGAGAGATCTGTGCAGTTTTTATCAGAGTAGATAATGGTTACATGCAATTCATGCAACTTCGGAGTCCACAATACCTTTATAGTCACTATATGGAAAGATTCTGCCCCAAATGGTAAGAAAGTCTTGTGAAATGGGGGTCAGTGTCACTTTATTATTATTTATTTGGAAGCTTGGTAATGAAAACAGAAAACATTACTTGCTTTACAATTCTTTCTTTTTGTTTCTAGGGAAAGGTGGAAACATTATCTCCAAGTTGCTGATTTCAAAAGTTGTTAATTTCCTGCAATTTGCTCAGGATATAATGAATAAAAAACTTTTTAGTAATGAAGAACTATATCCATATCATATCAATAAAAAGATACATAGTATTCAGCATACAGTCAGTCTTGTTATGTCTTAAATTAAATATAGTGTATTATTTTTGCATAAATGTACCAGTTTTTCCAGAGATTGAGTTTTTAGATATTTGTTGGGTTAATATACAGCATACCTATATAATATAGATGAACACACGAATGCTGTTTGCAGAAAATTTTGAAAGTTTGCTGATATCTTTGATTGAATTTGGAGTATAATATCCTACTTTTTAAAATGGATTTAGCTATGCCAAAAGCAATATAAAACCTCTATTACCTCCACTGTACATTGTTTACTTCAAAGTGTGCTATGTGCAAGTTTGCTTATTTGAAAGTATTCGACAAAAATGAAAATAAAATAAATATAAATTAATCATTTTTATTATGCTTGATGTTATGATATTATCAATCAATGTTAAAATAAATTTAATCTAAAAGTAGTAGTAATTGATACAATATTTTTAATACTTTAAACTTATGCTACTTTAAATAATGTATTTTGCTATTATCAAACTAAGAAAATTCTGTGAAAATATTTAAAATGAAATTGAGGAATGAATTTAACTGAAACAAAATATTTTTTCATGTTAAAAGATTCACAACAAATACAAAAAAAAAAAAAAAAAAAAAAAAACTCACCAATATTTTTTGATGTTCTTATATTTTATTTTGACTTCCTTTTATTCTGGACGTAGGCTGCATCCATTGGGATAAAAGCAAGAATTAAAAAAAATATTGTTTAGGGGGAGAAAAAATCAGTTATCGATTTTGAAATGTATTTTTCATCATCATCATATTATTTACAAATTGTTGAAGATTGCTAATTGCTTATTTCATCTCTCCATTTGAATTTGCACCTACCGGATGTCCCAAAAATGATTGATGGATTTTGAAAATCAATTTAAAAAAAAGACAGAATGCGATAGATGTGTATCGCTTGCAGCCTTATGCTTAAGAAATCAGGGAATTTTATCCCACCAAATTTCAAATTTAGTTAACATTTTCACCCACAGATGGCACTGAAAACTATGAAAATGTAAAACCCAATAGGAAAATTTTGCAAGGACTGTTGCAGAAAACTAAATAATGACATTTTCAATGTAACCCCCATTTGCTGCAACAATGTGGCGCAGTCCGAGGCAAAAATTTCCAGACATTCGTTTAAACATGTCACATGGAATTGTCTCACATGCTGTATAGATGTGCTGCTTCAGCTCCACAATTGTTTGTGGAGTTTGGCGGTATACCAAATCTTTCAGGTACCCCCAAAGAGAGAGAGAAAAAAGTTGCAGGGCGTCAAGTCTGGCGAATAAGGAGGCCATGCCGCCACTTCTTGTATGCATGTCGTAATCCAAGGCACTTACCTACTCACTGAAATGTTCGTTCCAGAAATCAAATACTACAAGCGTTCGATGTGGACAAACGTCATCTTGCATGAACCAGGAGGCATTTGAACAGTCCTCCAACGCAGTATGAATCTCTACAAATTCTTCCAGAATCCCAAGATATCGCACAGCATTTATCGGTTGCTCTAAAAAAAATGGCCCTATTATTCCTTTGGAGGAAACCTCAGCCCATACCATTATTTTTGGTGAATGCAGGGTTGAAGGTTCAGCAATATGCGGATTTTCGCTTCCCCAAATTCGCAAGTTCTGTTTGTTGTCATAGCCATCGAGGTGAAAATATGCTTCGTCCGAGAACCATATGTTACCAACATCGAGTTCACTGTCATCCACAAGTTGCAGCATGGCATTCGCAAAATTATAGCATGCATTAATGACATTTGGACTGAGGGGTTGGTGAGTCTGGATTTTGTGTGGGAACATGTGAAGGCTGTGGTGCATGAGACGGTGAGTGCTCATTCTTCGGAGTCCAGTACAAGATGCAACACGGCGTACAGAAGTTCGGGGCTGCTGTTGGATAACCTGTTGTACGGCTTCAGCATTCGACTCTGTAACTAAAAGCCGTGGACTACCGACATTTCCAATACGGTCATCATTCACGCTCCCTGTTCATTCGAATTTCTGGAATCGAGTCCTTATCGCATTGTCCGTTTCTCACATGAAATTTTCTTTGGAAACTGCACCCCGTTTGAACACAACTGTGTTCCAGGCTGTGGAACTCTTAACACAATAAATACCCGCTGTTCAACGGAAAAAACCATTTCGGTAGAGCAGACTTGGAATCTCAACAGCACACGCTATGAGCTTGATGACAAACTATGGAATGGCCAGCTGAAATACTTCATTTTAACTATACCTGTTACAGATCGTCTGCAGTGTCATCTCTTGGTAGAAATGTTAACTAAATTTGAAGGGATAAAATCCCCTGATTTCCTAAGCATGAGGCTGCAAATGATACATATCTAACACATTCCACCTTTTTTTCATTGACTTTCAAAATCTATCAGTCATTTTTGGGACACCCAGTAAATAACTGCAGACACTTTTATATCATTTTCTGCACTTCTGAAGTAGAGGGGAAGGAACAGTATCGTTGATTCCATTGTTGACATATACATGGAACCTTTTTGATTATGAACTATCTTTGGAATGAATAAGCATAGGCACACCCACAGAGTGGGCTAAAGCGCCCCCCCCCCAAAGGTGGAGAGTTAGCTGTGAAAAGCTTTAAAAACTTAAAATTGTCACTAATTAAAATATTCTATTTTTAAAAATAGTCTTCGAATTATTTCTAATATTTTTTTGCACACACGCACAACCCCCCCCCCCCCCACAATTTTTCATAAATACTTAGTTAGCATATAAAATACAGTCAAACTCTGTTACAGCATCACTGAATAGATTAGATAATGTATGACTAAGCATACGTAAAGAGTTACGTTGATAGTGGGCTTGTGTTCTATTATAGGCAAGTGGTACAGAATATTTTGACGTTATAAGAGAGTTATAACTGTAATCGAGGTCACTATAACAGAGTTCATCAGTAGTTGTAGACCTAGACCCCCCCTCCCCCAAAAGAAAAAGAAAACTCAAATCCTGTTTGCGCCACTGCAAATAAAAATAAGGATTCTGTTCATTAGCAGGAGGGGGAGAGACCTGATGGATGATACTAATGGTACTTGTAGGATGACCAAAGGAAGAGGAATGGGTTCTCAGAATTAAAAAAATTTCATGAAGATGTTCAAAAGATGTCGCAAACATGCCACTGAAGATGAAAAATGAATTTTTAAAAAAATTCCTTTTTTTCATGTTAAACAATCTTTATTTTGTTTTAATAGAAAAAAAAATGTATTAGACGATATTAGTTTATGGTCTGGACCGCTGTGTCATTTCATGTTGAACGTATTTCACTGTATTTGAATTTGCAGAAAGATTTACATTTTATTTAGGTCTGCTGTTTCAAAAGTCTATAATAATAAAAGAAAGAGTTTGTCTGCCATCAGTGGCATACAGAGGAGACGAATAGGTGCAAAGCCATAAAATTTGGTACATGTATTCAAAAAGCTAGGGGTTCTACTTCTTTTAAAATTATACTAAATATAGTCATATTTTCCCTCTCTCTTTTAATGGAAAAATAATAAGAATACTTAATTGTCATTTTTTTTTCTTTTAATCAGAAATTTTAGCTCAATCCTTGCTAATTTAAATACTCTTTAAAAATAAGTAAAAAAAAATGTTTTCTTGCTTTGAAAAAAGTCTCTCTCATCGGCAATATCTCCATGATTACTGTAAGGTTTATAAAAATAAGTTTGTATTTCATGGTTTATTTAATTGAGTAAAAAATGAAGGATTGTGCCATTTTAACTTTTCTATTTATCTATTTAAAAATTTATTTGAAATAAATGTAACAGTTTAGTAAAAATAAGTTTTTTTTTAAATTATTTTTTGCTTGTGTCTAGAATTTAGATAGTTGAATATACACAGTTCACATTCTTAAATACATACAAAACATCTTTAGATGAATGTAACATGATGACACAAAAGTTATACGAGTATTATTCGTGATCAAAAGAGAAAGAACTTCATGACTTGCAGAATGCACCCAGAGCTCTTTACTTTCAAAATGCCAAATTAAATATTTCTAAATCATAAACTGTTTTTAAGTTTTAGCATTATGCTGCAAAAATAACATTACATGATATGGACAACTGTTTTATTTTATCGTGTAATTCATAAAACGTGAACAATGTGTTAGTGATATCATGCTGCAGGCGATCTTACTGAAATTTTATGTAACAGCAAGTCTTAAAATATTGTTGATAATTTTAACCCCCACCCCAAAAAAAAAAAATACCACACTCTACACAAACCATTCTATGCTGTGTGTACGTTTTGCTTTCAAAAATACACCCTGTTTCTGTGACAATCATGATGCTTTTGTAAATTTAAACGTTATGCAACTTTTGCAGTAAATGTCATGAAAAGTACAATTAATTTCACCTGTATTTTGCATTCCTCATGAATGCCTTTGTTTCGCATGACATAATCACAATATCAGTCTCCTACATGATACATATCCTGAATTCTCTGGTTAGTTATTTTTGATTTTCATTTGATATTCTCTACTCAGGGATGTGCCAATCTGCTACAAAAAGATCGTTTTTGGACATTTTTGCTCCAAATTCAGCAAAACTGCTACATTTTTAATTTTCCCATATATGTTTAAACATTTGTAAATCTCCCGAATTTTTACAAAAGTCATCACACATTCTAAGCATTCTAATTTCAATCTTTCTCTATTAATCTTAAAGATGAATATTTTTTCTTTGGCATCCTTTTGTTCAAACCTCCAATGCCTTAAGAGTAAAAATTGACCTCTGTTTTTAAATTTAATTTTATATAAATTTATAAATTTTCGTTACCAAATTTTTTATTAGCTGCTGATGGTAGTTAACCCATTTGTGCCCAGATATGTTTGAGACTTTCTTTGATTTTTGCTAATACCAGCAATAATAGATAAATTTCTGATGTCAACTTCTTGAGCAAGGGATGATATCTTTTAAAATCATTATGTATAAAAATTGAAATGTCAACATCCTACTGGGTCATGTTAAAATATTATGTGGAGTTGAGGTTCTATACTCGTGAATAAAGGCTAGGAAAAATAAATAACGCTTTCGACTGATAGCGAAAATGGCGTCCCAAAAAAGGGATGCTAGGCATAAATGGGTTAATATAGTTTAGTAAATATTGTATTTTTGATTTAAAATAGATATTTTGTATAGCAATGTATCAAATAACTGAATTTTTTATTTAAGCTTTTGACCCCCCCTCCCCCCTAAAAAAAAAACTTTTTTTATAAGCTAAGAGTTTTTAAGAACCTCCTTAATTTTCATTTTTTTGATTGCCATTCTTTTACTTTTCTCTTTCCCTCCAAAAATAAATTTTGTATTTCAAAATTGACATTCTTATGCTCCAAAAGTGACTTTTTCTTGCTCCAAATTGCTCCACTAATCTGTTTTTCTTGCTCCAAAAATGTCTTTTTCTTGCTCCACAAATTGCTCCAAAACTTAATTTCAGCTGGCAAATCCCTGTCTACTTTTCATTTTCTGGCGATTCTTTGGTGATTTGCGGATGTACATAATTAATAATCATGTCCCATCAAGATTTCATTTAAAACAATTTGCATTCTTATGCCTAATTCATGCCAATTTGGTGCATTTAGCAAATATCCGAGCTGACCAAAATTAAACTTTACAATATTTTGAAAACATATAACCTGTGGAACAGCTTGTGTATTTATCTACAGCCTTTTTTTTTTTCATAATTTGGCAACCTTATGCTTACGTATAATTGATCACTATTTCCCATTAAGGTTGCCACAAAACAATGCTCTTTATGTTTACTTTGCTAAAACTTCTATGACGGGGTAATTAACACTGCCAAATACTTCATCTTGGCAAGAGGTTGTAAATACCCAAAATGAGCCACAAATTAAACTTCAGAAAAGGCAATTTTTGAAAATATGTATAACCATACATTACATAATCGTAATTTGAATTCTTTTACACTTTTAAGATACTGGTCAATCATTTAAGAGAACATGCGTTCTTTCGCCGATGTGATTTTGCTTACCTGATTCACATCGGCATGCTCAGCATTCGAAACATTAAAGTAGATGATGCTTCCAGGAGAAAACACAATGGCTGTGTGGATAAGACACTCAAAATTGTAGATGGCTGTAGTGTGAAGGTTCTGGGCATCACCTAGCAGTCAATCTAACAGTCTAGAGTTTTGGTCATTTTTTTCCAGATGTAACATGAATACGCTTTAGAACCCTTTAGAAAGTGTTCTGATCAAGGCACCCCCCCCCCCATCCTAGGCAGATTGCTCTTGTATAGCATTGTAATAACAACAAAACAAACAAACAATCCAGAAGAAAACTACCAAATGAATACAGCTATTTACACCATTTTGGAAAAAGGCATCATTTGAAATTTTAAACTCTTGTTTCTCAAGTAATCTTGCGATTTGAAAATTTGTGAACTTTAAGAAACACATTTTGACTAAAATCGTGATTTTTTATTTAGCATAAAACTGTCCTAATTTCCATACTGTTTCATGTTATTCAAATGCATGCGACTCTGAATGCTTCTCTTCTTCGTTTAAAAGGCATACATCATTTTATGAGGGCAACTACCAAACATGGCTACCTAAATGCTCATTTTTCAGTTTTGGCTGCACAGTTTGAAAATTTCAGTGTGGTTTCTGGGGCAGTTAATGTTCCTTGTAGAGCAGTCTGTTCTGTGAAATAAACGCACTGTCCATTTTCAAGATGCACAGCCAAATGTTTAACAGCAGGATCTCTTTCGTGTATGAGAAAATTGAAAATGTGCCAAATTGCTTCATTGTTAATAATGATACATTAGCAACAATGAAGCAATTTGGCATTTCATATTGTGTTATTTCGTCATAACGAAATCACAGCACTGCCTTCTGGATCCAATTGTGAATCTAAATAATTCTCAACTTAATCACACACAAAATTTCATAAAAATCTGTCTAGCCGTTTAGGAGTAGTTCAGCCACATACAGAAGAACATAAGATTTTTATATAGAAAGATAACCAGCTGAAAGAACATGGAGTAGAAGAATTCACTAAAAAAATATCATCTATAATGTGACCTTGAGAGTGCAAATTTTCCCAAAACTGTTGGACTTGTGACATCACATCTTGTTCTCTGATTTCCAGTCATACATACAAACTGTCCCAAATAAGTGCTATTTGCAAACAACGTTTTTCCTATCTCCTATGCTTATTTAATCATTGAAACTTACCTAGAGTTTGAGGTTTTCTTGTTCTCTAGAAGCTGCAACGAAAGTTTAAAAATGAAGGTTTTAAATAGCTTATAAAGTTTTTTTTAATACTTAACGTAAATAAATTATTTCAGTTAAATAGATGCTAAACACTTTTAATTAAGCTTAAAATGTGTGTGAAACTTTATCTACTTTCATTAATGATTTTTTCGACACACTGTGCACATCTGGCATTTGGAAACGACTGCCATCTTGAAACAGTATAATGGTTGGTTGGAGCCGTTAGCATCGCCCAGAGAAAGCTACTGAAAGCCGTTCGTCCAATCAGAAGCGTGCTTCGGGAGTTCGGTAAACTCCGTGTCAGCTGAGATGCTAAAGGACAACTCAGAAATTGAGTTCGTCGTCGGTGCTCCGGTAAATAAAAGGGAGAGCACTTGTGATCGTCAGCAGAAGAAGGAAAAAACCATGGGTAAGCAGTTATCAGCTACGGCAGTGTACCCGGCAGGGTGACTGCAGCGGAAATGGCAGGCAGCACAGCAGATGTGTTTTTCTTTAGTTTAAAGCAGTTGCTTTAGTAAATTTTTTTTTTTGAATTAGCAAGATGTTTGTTTATAAGATGCTTTAGGAATTGAATATGCTGAATTGTAGTGACTAACAAGATTTTAATCAAAATTAAATTGAAGTTCATTTTTTTAAGCAAAGCAAGTAAATGTTGGATAAAGTCTTTTTGAACAAAATTCACAAGTTTATCTTATTTTTACCGAACATTATGTCTCTGAAATGGTTTTTTTCCCCCCCATCTTTAATACCTGAAGACTGAAAGTGTTTTTAAGAAGTTTGGCCATATTTTGCTAGCAGTTATTCAAGTAAATTGACATAGCAGCTAGTCAGAGGGCTGGTACAGTTGAGTGAGTCTGAAAGGAATTATCAAAGTTTTTGCCAGTACTTACCTAATAAACAGTCTATGATATTTTTTGTCATGTTATATTTTCATTAAATAAAGTTCATGTCTTTTAACATTTGTTGCAATCACTTTATCCAAATACATTTCAGACATGACGGTCTACAATAACGAAATCATCTGTTTTCTCAAGTATTGACAAGATCTATGACCTTTCCAGCATAGAATGCTGGTACTAATAGGGAACAAAAACCAGCTTTTTTGCCGAATAAAATCTCAATACATCTTACAACAATTAGATATATAGATTTTTATTCAGTGTATAAAAATAGTTTTCTATGTAATGAACATGGAGATTTGCTAAGAGTTTGATTTATAGACAATTTCGATATATGAAGGTTCAACTGTAGTATAATAAGATTTTATTTAATATGAATTCAATGTAATTACTGTAAAGGCTGTCTTAGTCCATACACACATACATGTACTTCCCCCCCCCCTCCAAAAAAGTCCTATTTTAGAGAAAATAATAATAATAAATAAATAAAAATAAAAATCAAAAGATTAAAAATACTTAATTTGCACACTCTATGCTACAGATTACCATTCTTGGTATATGCTTAACATTAATTTTCAATTCTACTGAAATCTGTCATTGGTGGTAGAAGTTACAGATAGGAGTTGATCAGCAATAATGTCTAATCAATGAAGCAATTTCTAATAGGCTTTCTTTCTTTTACACTAAGTAAATGTAAAACAAGGACGATTCATGAAAGACTTTCACGGTATTTTATATTTCATTTAGTAGAAATAAATAAGATACTTTCATATAAAGGCATCAAGTGTAGTAATTTATTGACTAAAAATTTAAAGGTCAAGTAGATATTCATTCCTACTCATTCCATAGCCAATTTACAACACATTTAAGTTCACCACTTTTTAAATCTTGAGTTATACAGATGAGCAATGACTGAAGTTTTAAATACCACAAATATGTAGAAAAATATTGAAAATAATTCAAACTATGTATGTACGAAGATAAGTACATACTTGCCAACTTCTGCGTTACCTATAGTGATCTCTCATACACATTTTACGAGATTGATGTAAAATCGTGTATAAATGAAAATGTCTTATTTTCTAACTCTTCATCTAAATTATAAGGGACAAAACATTTGAAAAAATATTTGTGTATGCTTAATAATATTTTTTTAGTTAAAATGTAATACATATTTTAAAATATTTAACTACACAATTTATAGCCTAACTTTTAATTTAAAAAAAAAGTGAATGTATAATTTCATTTTACATAGAAACTTTAATTGTACTAACATTCCTTTATCAAAATATCATCAATACAGCAGTATATTTTTGTTTAGGCTGTGTTTCTAACACAATCTCTTCCAACTCATTAAAATATGTTACCGTATTTGAAGTTAAGTCATAATTTTAGTAATAGCATCTCAATTTTTCTAGGGCTACGATGGAAAAAAGTTCATTTGTATGACAGGAAAATTGCACTGTTTATTTTCGTGTATAATTGAGAAATCAAAGTGGTGCTTATAAGTGAGAGACCTATACCTTATTTTTCCTATTCCTCCTGACGGGACCTTCCAAAATTAGCATATAATTGACAAGGAGAGGGCTCGACCTTGGAATCACGGATTTGAACGAAATTTGGTGCAAATATAGTTCACAAGACATACAATCACTGGTGCAAATTTTAGGACGCAATTTGCAGGCGTTCTCAAGAAATCATGCTCCGAACATTCAAAAATAAGTGCTTGCAGCTTAAATACTTTTTTTCAAGCAAAGTAATCAGAGTCCCCGTGGCGTAGAGTGGAAACGCGTTAGGTTGCGATACTGATGTTGGAGGTTCGATGCCAGCAGTCGCCGAAATTTTTTTGAATCTTTTTTCATTTTAATGTCCAATTTAATTAAATAATAAAATAAAATTAATTTTAACATCACAACTTGCACTGAATAAATTTCATTAGATTAATATAATAGGTATCCCCCCGCCCGTGTGGTATTTACAAATAGCATAGTAATTTAATATGCAAAAGATAATTAAAATAAACAATTTAATCCTAGAGAATGCTTCATCAAGGAACAATTGCTTGGAGCATGCAAACATATCTAATTTTGTGACTGTTTGTCTTCCGAATTATTTTCCTTTAGAGAGAGGGCGTATAAAGCAGGTGTTGCGCGGCTGTCGGTCTAATGGTTTGGCGTTTAGGGCGGTTTTCTCCAAATGTAACGTGTTAGAGCCCCTTGTGAATTGAATTGGATGTACTCATTTCTGAAGCAAAAACATTTTATTACATGCACATTTTAAAGATATTTACAGTATGCTCACCAATGATGTAATTTAAGCAGGTACATAAAAAAACGCCTAATTTAGAAAAATATACGTAGTATAAAAATAAATGCTCATTGTGATAATGCGTATTAAATTGCTATGCTATTTGTAAATACCACACGGGGGGATACCTATTATATTAATAATTTATATGAAATTTATTCAGTTAAGCAAGTTGTGATGTTAAAATTAATTTTATTTTATTATTTAATTAAATTGGACATTAAAATGAAAAAATCTGGAGTGACTCCACTCGACTTTCCGAACACTTACGATTAAGATCATTACCAAGCACTTAAATAAATTTTAATCGATGAATAATTCAAACATATATACCAAATTGAACCTTAATCGAATGTACCGTTTAAATGTTTGCGCACTTTCAAGAATTTCTCCCCATATGCCATTATGCCATAACATAAAAGAAAGTTCTGTCGTAGCCCTTTAGGAGAACTATAAGTCCTATACACACACCAAAATCAATACCGGTCTTGCAACGGTGGTTTATAACATGTATACCCAATTTGATCTCAATCGAATCTACCGTTTAAACGCTAGCGCACTTTCAAGAAATTCCCCCCATAGGCCATAATGTAAAAGAAATCTTTGTCGTAGCCCTGTAGAAAAACTATAAGTCCTATACACACCAAAATCAATACCGGTCTTGCAACGGTGGTTTATAACATATATACCCAATTTGAGCTCAATCGAATCTACCGTTTAAACGCTAGCGCACTTTCAAGAATTTCTCCCCACACGCCATAATGTAAAAGCAATCTTTGTCGTAGCCTTGTAGAAAAACTATACACAAAAAGTCCTATACACACCAAAATCAATAACGGTCTTGCGACGGTGGTTTATGACATATATATCCAATTTGAGCTCAATCGAATACTCCGTTCAGGAGCTATCGTGTTCACTCACATACACACACACACACACATACATACATACATCTCGTAAAAATAGCATAAATGGATTCAGAAGCCCTCAAAACGTGTAAAAACACCAAAATCTCGAAGTCAAATTTTTTCATGATTACAATACTTTCCTTACATGGTACATGTTCAGAAAGTAAAAAGAAAGATTAAGAAAAATTTCGGCGACGGCTGGCATCGAACCCTCCAACATCGGTATCGCAACCTAACGCGTTTCCACTCTACGCCACGGGGACTCTGATTACTTTGCATGAAAAAAAGTATTTAATCTGCAAGCGCTTATTTTCGAATGTTCGGAGCGTGATTTCTTGAGAACGCCTGCAAGTTGTGTCCTAAAATTTGCACCAGCGATTGCATGTCTTGTGAACTATATTTGCACCAAATTTCATTCAAATCGGTGATTCCAAGGTCGCGCCCTCTGCTTGTGAGAGGTCACTAATCCATAATTCTGAAATACATAAAAAAGTACTGTAAAATTACATCTAAAAAGGAATTAAGGAAAAAAAGAAAAAGCCAAGTTGTTTGCTTTATAAATATTTTTTTCCTAATCAAAACATCCATTGTTTCAATTTCACTATTATTGCTATTATTTTGTATCATTTTCATTCATATTTGAACCTGCCCTCTATAATGAAATTTTTTCTTTACTATTTCACATTAAAAAAAGAAAGTAGTTTAAATTTGAAATAAGGATCAATTTTCTCATATTGTATTGGAATTTGAAATAAAAAATTTCCTAAAGGGAAAGTATTTGTTCTCAAGATGGATGGGAAAAGATTGAAATCAGGATGATGGTCCATGCTCAACAAAATTTTTCATCCCAGAATGTTAATGAACAAACAGCTGAATTAAGTTTTTTTTTTTTTTTTTTTTTTTTTTTTTTTGGGGGGGGGGGATGGGTACTCATATTTTCAAGAGAAATGTGAACTAATGTCTAAAACAATTACTTTTCCTTTTCAAATGTAAATCTCAAATTTTCAAAAGATTAACATATTTGTTTTTAGCAATTTTATACCTACATATTTATTTAATTTTTTACTATCTAACTTCGTATATTTTAATGCACACTAATTTGCAATTAGTTTCAAGTACAGTTTCTAATAAATAAGTTACCTCATAAATTTTGTACATTTAACAAATTTAGCTTTGCATATGGATTGCTTATATCTTAAAGTTTTATTTGTTTTTAACACTAGAACCGCAGTGTTTCAGCTATACCTAAAACCGTGGGCTGGGTCAAATTGACCCAACTTGCAGAATTCACGTTGCAATGCAACAGTAATGCTATATTTCAAATGTTAATGATATTAATTCAATCATAGCAGTCGTATTAAGTTTATTATTACATTAAATGTACAAAAATATTGTCGCTATAATTCTTATTAGAACTGCGTCGCTTGAAACCGCGGTATGGGTCAAATTGACCCAACTTGTAAAATTCACATTGCAATGAAAATGACATAATGTTAGGCTATTACACCATTTATTATGTCATTACCCTTCATTTTATGAATAAAGATGACATTTATTTAATTTGAACTTCGGATTTCAGACTCATTGGAAGCTTTGGGTCAAAATCACCCATTCCGCGATATCAGGTATACATATTAAAAAAAAAAAAAACATATAAAAGTTACGAGCTTAAATTTTTTACAGATAATTAATAATATAAAGTTAGAAAAAGTCACGATTTTTTACAAATTTCAGTTCGCAACTTTTTGAAAAAAAACTGAATCAAATCTGGTTTTGGGTCAAAATGACCCATCCTGCGGTTCTAGTGTTAAAGCAAATTCTAAAGAGGTGTTTTGCAGCTACATGTAGTTGGCTTCTCAATTTATTGCAATAATTAACCTAGTTATTATTATAATATAACAAACTGTCAAGATAAAACTATAAAGTACAAGCTAATAAATTCCGTGTACTGAAAGAGCCACAATACCATTGTAATATGAAAACGATTAGAGAACTAAATAAATGATTAAGAACAAAAATTGCAGTTTTTTTCTTTTTTTTTTTTCACATTCATACAAAAGTTTTATTTACAATTAAAAATACTGAAATTAAAATTAACATTTCATTATATAAAGGCAGTAAAAATTCATTTTCCAAAGAAACCATGAATATTTCAGATAATTTTTCATTAATACTTAGCATACATGTACGAGATGTCTTTATAATGCATTCATTTTTCCATTATAAATGTTTTAAACTACCTTCCATAAAATTGTTTTGTGATGTTGGCATTGGAGATTCCTGAGCTTGAGGTTGTGAAGGTGATGGACCAGTGAATGATGTATTGGAATTTTCTTGCTGATTTTCTTGTTTGATGTTTTGTGTTGCAACCTACAAAATATGTAAACACTTAAAATTTTCTTTTTAAATACAATACTAGAACTGGCTATATAAGAGTATGAACAGTTCGATTATCTTCAATGACTTAAGGTTATAAAAAATCTTAATGCCTTAAATGGCAAAAGCATTACATAGCACAAGAAATAGTTGATTGATATTATTTTCTGCATTCCTGTTTTGCTTTTTTAAATTGAGCTTGATCCCCCTTTTCTGTTTACTTATCAAAAAATACTTTTTTAAAAAACATTGACCATAACAGAGTAAATAATTCCAATGGCGTAATTGAAAGAAAATTGATATATATACATAACCTCTGGGACATTCTTCAGGGGCCATACTCAGAAGATTATAATTAAGACAAAATAGTAGGATTTCGGTTGTGTGGCATATCAAAAGAGATATTCTCTCCACACATTTAGGCCCTATCTGCACTGAAAAACACACATACCCAACAGGAATAATATAGATCACATGGCATTAGACAGCAAATTATGTTGTAAGAATGTTGCCAAAAATCAAGAGATGAAATACCGAAGTTGACAGAAACAGTAGTGTAAAATTATTTGACAGTGTTAGCACACAGGTATATTAATTAGATTAACATAAAAGTGTATTAATTAAATTATTTTAATGAATATATGTACTAGTTAAATACATACATTTTGTTTATTTTACAGAAATTTATTCTAATATTGAGATGGAATATTTAAAAACTAAAATTAGAATTAAAATGTATAGTTACTGAATAGGAACCCCCCCCCCTCCAAATATACAGGGTGTCCAGTGCTAACGGTCTCCAATTGCAAAAATGCTTTTAATTGCATAATATATTACATCAGAAACACACAATAGTAGTCCAAAAAAAAAATAAATTTCTATAAAAATTACAAAATTTAAATTTTAACATGATCTTCTGGTCCAATCAATTATATTTAGAAAATTTTTCTTTACACAATTTCATGCACAATAAAAAAAAATTATCCTTCTACAACCAATATTCACCGAGTTACAGCTGCTTAAAGTTAGTGCATTTTTTTTAGAGCTGCGAAATAGGGGTTGTATACAAAATGAATTAGAGAAAAATTCATGTTCATGGTTTTGAGCTTAGTAATTTTTATTAGCAATTTCATTAACTATTTTATGACTGTAGATTGCAATAAAGAAGATTATTGCTTAACTATGGGTATCCAATAAATTAGCCTTGAAATATAGTTTATACTGAAAAGAGAGTTTTTTAAACGAACTAAGCACGGGAATAAAACACTTGGGAATAAAACAAATATTAAATTAGAAAATGAAACATTTTAAAATATGAATGAATGCATTTTAGAAACTTAAATAATATTACAAATCATGTTAGCATAACATTTGCTCAAAGTAGCTTTTCTTTGACTGCAATGCAAATATGCACCCAAGTAGGAAACTCTTCCTGTACTTTGCGTAGCATACTCGGTGTTACACATCTGCATGCTACACATATATGATTTAGTAAGTCTGTTGGACTTTACTTTTTTTTTCAAGAAACCCTAGAAAAAGTAATCTAAGGGGTTCAAGTCTGGCGATTTGGAGGCCACTCAACAGGACCCAATCATATTATTTCGAAATATTTCAGTTAGAACAGTACGAGGCTTTAGTGATTTGTGTACTGGAGCACCATTATGATGAAACCACATTTGTGATAGATCTTGTATTGAAAAACATTCATCTAAAAAGTCAGTCACTGGGCCCTCTAAAATCTGTGCACATCTTTTGGATATTAAAGCGTCACCGAAAAAAAAAAAGGGCATAAATTAAGGTCTCTTTCCATATGCCACAGCAAACATTTACTCAGGGGTGCAAAAAATGTTTAGAGCCCAATATTTCCCCAGAACACTATTTGTTTTGTACAACATTTCCCTACAGCTGAAGCATATTTTCATCTAAGTGACTATCTATCGCTAGATTCTTACTTTGCGTAGCATAAGCAAATTGATAATAATGGCATCTCTACAAAAAATATTTTTTTTCCCTTTTCTTTAAACACACTCGGGACAGAAATTTTCCTAGCACTTAAGAATTTTCCCCAACCACGTTCGGACATATCCTGCATCCCTGCGTTTACTGACCAACACACTTGATGTCTGTTCGGGCAAATGATATGTGGGTTTTGAAGAGACCGATAATGACTATTTTGTATATTTATAACACCCTGTCTTGTAAATTGACACTCATTGGTCCAAAGAATGCCCCTAATGGATGACGGATTATCAGTTTGCTTATTCAAACTGAAATTATAGAAATCAAATCTACAATGTTTGTCTCCTGGCAATAATTCTTATGCCTAAATGGGGCAATATGGATATGCACCACGTGTACTTAAAATGTTCCATAATTGCGATTCATGCTTCGCTAATGCTTCTTATACTACACTGTGGATGCATATCCTAGGACATCTTCCACTGGCACGGGCTTTGTTGAGTCCATGACACTTCTTGATCTTAGACGATTTCGAATGCTACTGGTTTCTTTTAAGCACTTCACTACTTATAATATAGTAGTACTAACAGATGGGTGATTGTCATTCGGAAATTTTTTAGCATACTGCTTAACAGCCTCTCGTTTATTCCAATGAAATTCTTCATAAAGTAACACCATTTCAGTGTATTCATTACTATTAAACATCATCTTTCATTTTTTAATCTCAATTACCTATGAGTTCCAATATCATAAACTTTAGATAAACAATAACAAACTAATTTAAGCAACAATTTTTTAACTCTAGTAAAATATTAAAATTGAATGCTTATCATCTGTTGCCATATCAGAAGGAAAACTGAATCTCAAGTAATTATTATATGCCAATCATTTTACCCGAAACATGATATTTAATTTCAATTTATTCAAATGCACTCAACAAATGCGTTAGAAGTTTAGGCATTCTAGCTTTTTAATAAATTTCTCATTGTTTTGACAAAGCATTTTTTTAATTTACACAACTTATTAAAATTCTGTTACTTCGTTTACAGAGAAGATTTATAAAAGACCCTGGATAGATTTTTGTAGAGCCAGACTATAACCCTCTGCTTAACGATTAGTATTCTAAAATTAGTTTTGCTTCTTTCTTCGCATTATGCCAGAAAATGAAATTAAAACCTAAAATTTAAAATTTCAATATTTATATGGGCTCTTAACAATTTACCGTAACAGGACATTTTTAAACATGGAAAAGTGACTTAAGTCAAGATGTTTGCTGCTTAATAACTCGGCGAATTTCGGTTATAGAAGGGCAAATTTTTTTTATTGAACATGAAATTGTATAAAGAAAATTTTTCTAAATATAACTGTTAGGACGGAGGTACCATATAAAAATTTAAGTTTCATAATTTTTATAGGAATTGATTTATTGACTTCAATTGTTCCTGATATAATAAATTATACAATTTAGAGCATTTTTACAACTGGAACTATGTGTGTCTGACTAACGGTTTAGGAAATAGCCATTGGGCACCGTTGGCACTGGACACCTTGTATATATGCATGAATATACACATCCAGAGTTTTTTTTCCTGGATCCTGTTTTCCCGGAACCTGATCAGTTTCAATATAACCTGGAAAAAAGTTATTTATTTTTTTGCTTTTTAAAATTTATATATATATATATATATATATAAATTATTAGGGTTCATACTTCCTCATTAAAACCTGTAAAACAGGGAAAAATCAGGACATTCAAAATTAGCTCTTCAAATTCAAGGAAACCTCATTCTAAACCTGGGAAATCCAATTTTTTATCTGGAAAATCAAAGATGCTCCCCCATGTTTTTCTATTTTCTGTTTTAATTCAGAACAATTGAGGATTCTTTTCTTGGGTAAAAATAAAAATACAGGAATAAACTGTTAATGCTATCAAAGTTATTAACTTGATTTTTTTCTTCAGGAGGAAAATATGAACTAAAATTTAACTTTTACGGTGTTCTAATCATCTATAATTTATGTATTAAACCTTTTTGGTATCAGTTTAATGCATTATTTATGTGATCGAAGGGGTAAACATAATTAATTTCAATGTTTCCATATTTATAATATCAAATCAGTAAAATTGTAATAATTTGAAATAGAGAACATAAAAAAGTGAAATATTTACTCAGCAAATGTTTCTAATATATGTTTGTGATAATCTGGACATTCATGAAAAATTATCTGGAAAACTCAAGGAATATTATTTCAAAAAATAAGTATAAACTCTGTGTGTGTGTGTGTATACTGTTAAAACACTTGTTTTACTTTAAAAGTGATCTTGCAGGCATACTATTGTTGTATTGTTCTGTATTCGCCGATTCTTTTCACATATGTTCCATGACATTAGACTCACCCTTTACAAACAGGTATGTTTAATAAATCAAAAATTATATATATATATTTACAATTAAAAACAAATAAATGCGTCTAACTTTTGCACTAAAGTTTATTAAAATAAAGTAATGTTAGTCCGGAAGCGGATGTTCTTTCAAACACGGCCTCTGTTTTGTAAATATTTGCCCATAAGATGAAATTGTTCTTTCACAGTCTGCAAAATTAGGTGAAACCGAGAGTACTTGCTTTGCTTTGAGTGCTAGTTCTGGAAACTTCTGTGAAATAGACTCTGAATTCCAAAATCTCACCAAGTTCCCAGCGCAAAACTGAGTGACTACCTGCCATGCACTTAATTTCATTTCATTCGTTTTAGTCATTATTATATGACGCACAAACTATTTTGAAATAATTTTTGCAAAATCAAAAAATCTAATTTGAAATTTTAAAAAAATTTGATGTGTATAGTTGAAGTTGAGTCACATCCTAGCGTGTCACCAAACTTCCTTTCATTCCCAGTAGTCTTCATTTCGTGATACTGGAAAAGAAATTTACGCATTTTGAAACTATTTTTGTAAAATCTCAAAATCTAATCAAATTTTTTTTTAAATTCGACTCTTATATTCACGTTGAGTGACCACCTATCATGTCACCCAATATCATTTCATCCGCATTAGTCATTATTATGTGATGCTCGAACAAAGATTTACACATTTCGAATCAACTTTTACAAAATCTCAAAATCTAATGAAAATTTCTTTAAAATTCGATGCCTATAGTTTAAGCTGGTGACCACCTATCATGTCACCCAATATCATTTCATTCACTTTAGTCATTATTACATGATGCATGAACAAAGATTTATGCAATTTGAAACAATTTTCGCAAAATCTCAAAATCTAATGAAAAATGTTTTACAATTCAAAACCTATGTTTTAAGTTGAGTGACCAACTATCATTTTACCAAATTTTGTTTCATTCTCTTTAGTCGTTTCTACGTGATGTATGAACAAAAAAAAAAAGCACAGACAGAATTACAGACTTTTTTTTGACGGTCGTACTGAATTCCCAGAATGGATAAAAATTGCAAAATTTTTTAATTCCAAGTAATGTACAGACAAAAGTCTAATTATATATATATATCCCCCTTCCCCATGCATCATAAATAAAACTTTTTAAAAGACATGTTTTTACTTAAAAACAGGCCAAAATGAAGTTTTTTAACTACCTGAAAACACTGAAATATTTGTGACTAAAAAGACGTGTGGGGTGGTTATCCTACTAATATTATAAATGTCAATGTTTGTATGCATGTTTATTACTCTTTCACGCTGAAAGGGTTTGACAGCTTTGGATGAAATTTGGAATAAAGACAGTTAAAGTCCTAGATTAACAAATAGGCTACTTTTTATTGACGAAAAAAAAAACTACTGTTCCTAATATGTACCAAAAAAAAAATCTTTTATCCAAAAAAAGAGAATATAATTGAGTTTTTATTTTACAGAATGGTTGACAGATTGCACAAACTTATAGAGCATGCAATTTCACAATAAATAAAACATCAGATTTCCTTTTCCCTCGCTAAGCTGTTCTCCTTTGAAACAATCGGGACGGCAGCCTCATGGCTAAGGGTCTCAATTAACTGACCTCTCAAATCAGAAAAAAAAATCAAAACAATCTCAAATTAGATTTCCTTATTCGCAGACGAATTTGAAACAATTGTTAGACAGTTTCATTTTATGTTATGGAATCTTAATTGAATAAGTCACGTGACAAACCATCAGCATGCTTTTTTTTCCACAGCATGCAAAAATACAACCTTTTTTAGCATGTAGATCTGCAGCATTCATTCTATTGTATTACAATACATCCAGAAAAACGATGTTAGAAATATCAATTTTAATTTTGTTTAATCACAGTCTTGAATTATGATACAGGGAAGATGCATGGATTATGATATGCTTTTAATATATAGCATTTCAGTGCATATTTAAAATCTGAAAGTGTTTCAGATTTTCTTACCTTTTTTTCCCCTCCCTTTCCATTTCTTGATAACAACCAATACATCCAGCTCTTCAGAATTAATATAGGATGAAAATAATTTGTACCTTTTTGTAGGTTTTTATCACTAAACCATCTTATTTTTGTTACCAGGGGCTGCCCGACAAGGTAAGCATTGCATCAGGGTGCCAGTTTCGAAGGGGCATCATTGAACTCAAAAACTAAGAGCAAAAAAGGCATCATTTTTACATTAGAGGGGGTGCCACTTACCCTAGGGCCGCCACTATTTGTAACCATCTTAATTATAAATTCCATTCAGAATCTGAGAGATTTCAGTGCCTAGGAAGCTGGTGAGAAACAGGATTCTCCACAAACAAGATTTATTGAGATGGCGAACCAACTGGTCGCCAGAGGCGGCTAGTATTATATAAAATAAACAAGATATTGTGTCCACCCGAGCCGAATTGATAAGATACTGAAGTATAAAGGTCCAGGGTTCTGGTCTATCAGACCGCTGATAATCTAAAAATTCGGAGTTTTGGACGGTTTTCTCCATGATGTAACGCAAATATGCTTCAGAAGCACTAAGAAAGTCATACGCGCAAGGCACCCCTTCCCCTTCCATAGGCAATACGAAATACTCCTTGTGTAGGCTTACCATAACACAACACAACACAATACAACCTTTTCAGAAATAGTTATATGCTTTTAGTGTATGTTAGAGATAACTGAAATTAAATTAATAGTATTTCTTAAATTTACAAAAAGCAGATATCAATATTCTATTAATTACTTACTTGCTGAAAGACAGCAGGCAGTACATAAATTTATTGAAAATATGGCTGCCTTTTAAATCTATCAATTAACTTGTATTTTAAAGCCTCTAATTTATAGGAATCATTGACACACAGTTTTTTTTTTTTAAATCATCCTAAAATAAGTATAATATGTGCTAACTAAAAAAGTACCTAATAAATACGATAGAAGTTTTCAAATTCAAAATTGACGGGACTTTACCGATTCTGGATAACACCAATTTCCAGATTATAAAAATCCTGCAGTATTAATTATTAAAAAAATCGTTATAATCAGGTAAAGAAGGTTTTAAAAAAAAAAGACTTACATTGACTTTTGAATGAAAAAATGCATTAAAAATAAAATACATAAACCATTTTTGTTCGGATACTGATTTATTATTATTTTAGGTCTAATTTCGTCTTGATAATTGAAATTCCGTAAATTGGAAGTCTACATTTAAGAAATTCTTCTGTATTTAAAAATAACAAATGGGGATATATTTAAAAGAAAAATGGGAAATAGATAAAAGTTTAAACATGCATGCGTGGAATTGCTAATAGCCATTGGAGGAAACTTGCGATTCCAAAGGAGATAACAAAGCTAGTGGAAACAGAATTCTAGTTTAGCGTTACGACATTTGAGTCAGTAAAGATATTAGGGGCAGTAAAGACACAAGTGGTAACGGAGCTTTAGGTAAGAAAAAATGCCAAAAATCGCATAAAACATAAAATTAAAAAAAAATCTAGGTTGAATTTTGAAAAAATTGCTTCGAGGTGCACAACTTCATGTTTAGAACTTCCGGAGTACCAAATTTGGTGTTTCTAGGTGCAGCCGTTTGTCCGTAATGCCACTGACACACCCACCCACCCACCCACCCACAGACAGACATCTTCTTTTATAATAAGTAGAGATTATTTATTACATAAAATACTAATATATACAGTACCAAAATTGACGTTATTTCTATACTGTGAATTATAACAACAGATGTAAGCATTAGTGGTCATCACATTGATTAGCTACTATCAGAAGTCTTGTTGCAGTGCTGCTGACTGCAAGTAGGGGGTGTCAGCTCATGCTTTCCTGTAGTTTGTACTTTTTTTTTTATTTTTCAGTTACTGACAAGCTAATATAGAGGTATCAGTTAAGGCAAAACTAAAATTTTATATTTATTCATGGTTACAAATTTTACAAGGAATAGACATGAGGCTGTTAACTATGGCTCATTAGCCCAGGCGTCCTGTTAATGGAAAAGTACCTATTTTGTTTTCAAATCAACTTTGATGGATACATGTGTTATGAGATCATTTCACCCCCCTAACAGTGCTAAAATGCATCTGCCCCATGACTGGAATAGCAAGATCTCTGCTTTAATCATGCAGGCTCTATGCAAGGAAATATCCAGGAGTGGTTGGAGGAATCATTGGTGTAAATTGGCACGCAACATTGGGGAGGCAAAATGTTTCTTTTTGTAGAAAATACTATTTTAAAATAGGTAAAATCTGAATTTTCTTGAATTTTAAGGGGGCAATTGTCTCCTCTTACCTTTAGTAAGTTATATTTATGACAGGAATGCCTTTTTGGCTCAGTCTGCCAAAGAAAGGGGCTTTTAATGAGACAATCTGAGCTAAAAAGCAAAAGATAAAATTGCTTTTTAGCTCAGATTGTCTCATTAAAATTAGCCAAATGCCCCAGTTTGGCTCACTCAATCATCTCAGCAATATGACTCAGTAAAAAATGGGGAAAAAAAAAAAAATTGTAATTTTTGTCTTAACAAAATTCAAAGGAACAGCAAAATCATTTCACTAAAATAAAAATTTTGTTATAGCAGTGTGCTGATCTGCGTCTTTAACCCATGTTCCATAAAAGGCCTATTTTCTTTCAAATTAACAGGCTCTAATTTCATTAGACATAGGCATAGTTTGTTGACTACAGAAGTATGAATTTTAACTAAGATTGAGGAAAAATCTTATCAACATTCACAAATGATTTGAAAATATTTTCAATTTTGGAAAATCTGAAAATGTTAATACCAGGAATGAGGAAATAATGCAAGATTTGGAAAACAGAAAATAACTTGTGAAACAAACAAAATAAACACACTTAAATAATATGTATTTCCAAAAAGATAAAAGAAAACTTAATTGAAATTTAATATCAATAATTAATTTTTAGAATATTAGAATATGGCATTCATTTATATTATTGCTGATATACAAAGCACACTAAGTATAAAGAACAATAGGCATGGAGCAGTGAAGCTGTCTGTTTTGGCGGCTAGTACCATATATCTCGGCATCATATACCAAATATAAAATGGTTAATACAAAAAATTATAAATGAACATTACAAATATTTATTACATTACAAAAAATAATTGAAGATATGTCTTATTATCATAAGACATATCTTCAATTTAATGGTGTGTGTTATACGGTAGATACAAAATATATTATAGGTGTCCCATACTTATTTTTAGTTGAAGAATTTAAATTTTTCCATGCATTAGAAAATGAAAACACATTGGATTCTGTTTTCACATGGTAAGTATGTTCCACACAATACCGTATAAGAGAGTACACCAAGGAATAATAGAAAGAACTGGGATGATCCATTAAGGAAATACCCGGAATTTGTGCCACAAATACCAAAGGTGTGATCGTCATACCATGTAGCAGAGTAGACATTTATTTGTTCTTGTTGTATTATTTATCTGTATGCATTTTGGAATTTTTAAATAAAGTATGTTCCACACAATACTGTATAAGAGAGTACACCAAGGAATAATAGAAAGAACTGGGATGATCCATTAAGGAAATACCCCGAATTTGTGCCACAAATACCAAAGGTTTGACCGTCATGCCATGTAGCAGAGTAGACATTTGTTCTTGTTGCATTATTTATCTGTTTGCATTTTGGAAGTTATGGTATTAGAAATCATATTTGTTATGCACAGAATTTTGTTCTAAAATAAAATCTGATGTGTCCAACACATGACTTCCTTGCACTTCTATTAAATCAAAAGTATTTTCGACGCACTTCCTCCAAACTTATTTGTTTGAAAGAGATAAAATATCAATAGTAGTAAGGTTTAGTGATTTCTAGCCAAATATTTCGATATCGCCAAGCTGAGTTCAATTTGAAAGATTTCCTTCTGACGCTTTATTTGGCAATATTTCACCAAAAGCCGACAAACTTGAGATAGTTTGCGAGATTTTGGGGATAGCCAAAGTAGTCATTGACCACAGACTTTCAATGAATTGAATGCATCCATACACCGTGTATTTAAAGTCATTTGGCTCACCTTGTAAATAAATTCCCAGTCGATTGCTGTCAAAAATGGTATTGAAAACAATTAGATATTACAATAATTCTAAATACAAAAGTTCAAAATTCTACGGGTTAAAGTTTTAAGAGTTATACAAAATACGAAATAATTTTTGGTGCAAAATTTGGCGATATTTCGGCAAAACTCGTCAATGTCGATGACATTTGGCGAGATTTTAAGCATGGACCAAACAATGACAGATTATCGCCAAATTTGGCGACATTTCACCCAAACTCGCCAAGAACGATGACAAATGGCGATACTTTGGACATGGACCAAATGACTGACTATCGCCAAATTTGGCGATATTTTGGCAAAACTCGCCAAGGTCGAGAACAGACGGCGAGATTTTGGGCATGTACCAAACAATGACTGTCTACAGTTGTATTATATTGAAGATGTCCATAGACATTAAAGTACTGAAATTCTTTTCGGTGGTCCTGTAAATAAACTCTCCAGTAGATTGGAACCAAAAATAGAGATGCACAACTAGATGTTACAACAATCTTATATATGAAATTTCATAATAGTTTTTGAGATTTGAGAGTTAAATATGCACACACGTACACCAAAAGTCGCCAAGCTTGGCAACTTTTGGCATAGTTCTTGAGGTAGGCACGTGACCGTGGTCGGACCATTACCTAACTTATGTGGTAGGACTGTATTGTGCTTGAAATGGATGAATGCCCCTAAAATTGCCATTGACCGTAATGTATTGGAAATCTTTTTAGTGTTCCTGTAGCAGAACTATAAATGATAAAGACACTTCTTTTAATAGAGAAATTCATTTTCTAACTTTTAACAGCATACATCATTTCTGAGTCGTTTGAAATAGCGCAATACCTCTAAAAAACGCTTTGATGAATTTCGGCCCATAGAGCGTAATGTATTTCGAATCTTTTGGGCGGTTCCGTTGATAAACTATCCAGTCAAATGGAACCGAAGAGGGAGGTGCACAGCTAGATGTTACATCTATCCAAAATATGAAGTTTCGACATTCTACGCCTAATAGTTTTTGAGTTAGGCAAGTTTAATGAATTTTGGCCCATTGAGCGTAACGTATTTCGAATCTTTTGGGTGGTCCTGTAGATAAACTATCATGTCGAATGGAACCGAAAGGGGAGATGCACAACTAGATGTTACAACTATCCAAAATATGAAGTTTCGACATTCTACGCATAATAGTTTTTGAGTTAGGCGAGTTTAATGAATTTCGGCCCATAGAGGGTAATGTATTTCGAATCTTTTGGGCAGTCCTGTACATAAACTATACATTTGATTGCAACCAAAAGGGGAGGTGCACAACTAGATCATAGAACAATCCTAAATATCAAATCTCAACATTCTACGACCAATAGTTTTTGAGATATGCGAGTTACATACATACGTACGTACGTATGTACAGACGGCATGGAAAAACTGACCACAATAAACTCGCCGCTGGTCAAAATGAGTTGCAGACGCATTAATATGATCGTGCATGCTAGCCTACGATGAGATGCATCGAAAAAATTCTTAAAATTAAATTTAGAGGTAGTAAAAATCGTTTTTTTTGTCGAAATTTGGCCCCCAAAATTTTTCGGGATTACATTACTTCTTTATACTACGTACAAGGAAGTAATAAATATTGAAATTCATCAGTACCTAAATTCAGTAAATAAATTGAAATGTCTAAACCCATTTGTGCCCAGATATTTTTGCAAATTTCTTACTAATATTTCCTAAGTATTAATAAAAATACTTAGGATTTTTACTAATACCACCAATAATACATAAATAACTGACGTCAACTTCTTGAACCAAGGATGATTTCTTTTAAAATCATTATGTATAAAAATGGAAATGTCAACATCCTACTTGATCATGTTAAAATATTTTGTTGCATTAAGATTCAATACTCATGAAAGAGGTAGGAAAAATAAATAACGTTTTCGAATGATAGTGAAAATGTCATCCCAAAAAATGGACACTAGACATAAATGGGTTAAATATATTTTCAACTATGGCATATCTAATTTTTTTTTCTTTTACTAAATTTTTGAGAACTTTATTCCTGTGTTATTGATAAAATTTGGTTTTAAGGAGATCTCAGTGAATATTTATATTCTCCTCTGGGAGAAATAGCTCAGCCGTTCACCCCTTGAGTGGGTCGATAAAATGAGGACCAAGCTTGCTTGGGATTAAATATTTGGGGGCTTCGCGTCAGGCTGATCACCTGGCCGAGGCATATGCATCCGCACCCCACAGCCTATGGTCGCGAAAGCGCGGTTGGGCAGCACAGGCCTTGGCCCCGCAGAGGTACTGTTGCACCAATGTTTGACTTTTGACTGGGAGAAATAGTAGCTCGAAGTCAAGAAGGCGAGCCGCTCTCAAGAAGTTTTATCTTGAATATTTATAATGTATTTCCTTATATAACTAGTAATAATATAGTTACTAAAATATAAATGGTATTTTTATAGATTAGTTGTGAGCATTATGGAAATTTTGGTACGCATATAACAAGAAAATGCTAACAATAATTGCCACCACCAGACCTGATGGCTCGAGAATAGCACCTCTAACATTTGTGGAATGTGGAACGGGCATTTCTAACCCTGATCTCAGGAAAAGTAGCATGTCCTATTGATTTTAGTTCGTGGAATACACTTAAATAAAAAATAATGGTGGATAGATTTTTATTTGTATATGTCTTTGCACATACTGAGTAGTAAATGTATGCAAAAGGTCTGAAAAATTCTTTAAAATAAATAATATTACCATTACACATTGATAAAATAATGATAGAAAAAATGTTTTTGGTCAGGCTCCCCCCCCCCCCCAACACCATGTTATTTTGAAATCCTGTAAAAAGAGAATCTAATGTAAAAATAAAAGTATTTTTAAGTTTTTACTTAAAAACACTTTTATTTTTACATTAGATTCTACATTAGATTTACCCTTTTTACAGAATTATGGCCTGTTATTTTAATGGCTCTTTTATAAGACTACTGTAAGTTTTTTATAACACTTCTGTGAATAATTAAATTTTAATTTGTCATTTATTAATAGAAATCAAGTAAAAAGCTCTGCATACTATCATACAAAATTTAGTATATTTATTAAAAACTTTAAACCAATGGGACTTAAAACCTGGGATGACTTTATGAAAACCAAGAATGCTACCCAGTATATCACACAGGGCTTACAAATTAGTGAACATGTTTTATTTAGAGTTAAATCATATGGATTGTAAAAATTACATTTTTTTTTATAATTGATTCATATACTGTTAGGCAAGACACATTTGTAGTAAAAATTTCATCTCAATTGGAGATTGAGTAGTTTATGAAAAGTTAGTCACATGATTTGATCCAGACATTTAAAATGTGAATAAAAAAAATTAAAACCTTTTGATTTGATTCATGTATTGTTGGCTAAGATACACTAGTATGTTCACTTAATTGGAGAATTGGAATTTAGTAAAAAATTGATAGCAAGTTGAAGTAATAAGATAACTAGTAAAATTCTGCTTAGGTTAGCTTTTCATTCACTTTCAAATCACAGTAGAAGAAAGTATTTGCAACCAATAAAGTTCTGCTGTATACTAGATTTTTTTTTAATAATAATATTGAATTAATTGAATAAAATATTAGATTTTTGTTCAATACAAATTCACTCCATACTGTGTCTCAATTTTGTGAATGACACTAGAAATTTTAAATTGAACTATAGATCATCATTTTTCTAAATATAAATGATAGAAAGCAGGGACTGTATAAAAATTAATTTCGTATTTTAATATGTATTGTAAAAAATTGCCGTATCTGAAAGCTACCCTTCATTTGACTAACTTTTCTAAAGTGGTAAAGTTTATTTTGATTACTTATGGTTGAAGAGATAATCATTGTGTAACATCTTTTTTGGATGACCCAGTATATTCTAAATTATGAAATCCCAACAATCTTTTAAGAAATTTAATAAATGAAACTTAATTCAAGACATTCAAAAACTCTAAGACCACTATTTTTTTTAAAGAATGCAATTGATCAAATAAGAAATTAGACAAAATACTTTTCATAATTTCATCATAGTGCATGTGCAAACATTCAGGGTTGCCAACCTACAAGGACTGATTGGAGGAGGATGTGTAGTAATTTGGAGGAGCATTTTACATTTTTGCAGAGCAGTTCAATAGTACTTGTACAAATTATTAAAAACTTGACAACTTTTTAAGTGTACTTAATGAAATGGTGGTATTATTAAGTTATTAACCTTTTACGGGCCAATGTTCCCAACTGGGAACATCAACTGAAAAATTTATTTAAAAGATTAAATTTTATCAATGTTGACTTGAAAAATTAGTAGGGATCGACCGATACCTCATTTTCGCCGATGACCGATACCGATACTTTACCTATAAATTCATTTTCAAAAATAGCCGATACCGATACTTTTAAGTTATGGTATCGGCCGATACCGATACTTAACCGATACCGATACTTTACATAATTTAATGTCATTTAAACCTACATCTGTATTCTGGGTAGTTTTTGTAACGAGAGAGTGGTTCTCTTTAAAATGAATAACAGCATGATGAAATTTGATCCCATTGGAAAGCATTAAAAAGAAAAAGCAGTAGATACATTGAAGTGTGAATTTACAGTAGTTCTATTCTTTGTTTTCTATTCAATCATGCCGATGAATGGCCAAATTTATAAAAAGCTGAGCACTGGGAAGCATCTTAGTGTGCATGTTCGGAATTCTTTCTCCTCGCGTGGCTGTCGATCTAGTGGTCTAGAGTTTTGGGCGATTTTCTCCAGATGTTAAGTGAATATGCGTTAGACTCCTTTAAAAAGTCCTCCGCCTAAGCCCCCCCCTCCAGGTAGATGCCACTCATTTAGGTTTGACAGAACACAAACACGGGGAGGGGGAGTAGTTAAAGGGACATATTAGTAAGAGAATCCATTTCCAGTGCCGACTGGTGCAAATATTTAATCAATTTTTCTCAACCTCTATTTTGTCGCCTAATTGTTGCTATGAGCCAGATAAAAGGTTTCCATATTAGACCCAAAACAGCTTCCTGCTTGCTCTTACTATATGTGTCTTTGTTTTTGGTTCATGCCTCGATTTTGTGCTTACAAAAGTAAACACATGAAATTTATTCAACTTCAAAGCTTGCAAGTTTTATTAAATTTTCTTTAATTATAATTCTTTCACATATGAAAATATTTTTTTAGATTACTTAAACTGCATTAAATTCGGATAATGTATAAACTGTACAGTATTATGTAAGTACATATGTATTTAGATATTGTTCATTAAATACGTCTGTAAATTCTTCCCTTAAAATGCATAATAACTTCACATTAATTAATGGTTTTATTTATCTGCTTCAATTATTTAACCACTAAGTGAATTATTAAAAGTTTTAGCAAGATTTGTTTTTAATATGAACTCATATGATCATTTTTAAGTTCTTTTTGGAAATCCGAATATTTTAATTCTCCGGACAGGGTTAAGTCACAATTAATCCTTATGATCCACGTATTTGATCTTTTCCGTACGAAGAACAGGTACACACCGATTATTCCTGTGTTTTCCTTATATATAAACCAAATACTATTCACAAGAAATATGTTTTTTACCCCAAAATTTGAAATAAACTAAATAATAATTAGTATTACTAATTATACTAATACAGCTTCAACTTTTTAAATTAACAATATAAATAATTATTAGATATTGATAATTATTACACTTCTCAAAACAGAATGATATACAAATCCTACGTTCTCTCATTAATCAGATAAGATAATAAAATCATTAAATGTTTGATAATTCGTACTCTGATAGTGTGTAATGTTTTAAAAATGAATCATTTAACTTCTGGACCAACATAATTAAAGTTCACGGGAGTTGCCAGTTCTCAAGTCACTGCCAGAAAGTTAACTAGTTTGCAACACAAAAAAGGAATAAATTGTTTTTACGTATAGGTTTCGTTTATAATTTTAGTATCATTAATTTTATCATTGAAACAGCTACAATATGAAGAAAAATATTTTTGCTCGTTTTCAAACTACACCTTGGAGGGTCTAAATAAAAGATGCTTAAAAATAACGAGATTAAATGAAGGCCAAATAAAAATCCAAAAATGATAAACTAAATTCAATTTTAAAGTCTTAAAAAAGTTGCTACTTAAAGTATCCATATTTAATGAAATTGATCTTCAATGATTTTGTTTTTATGATCATTGTTAACATGTTTTTCTGTGACTGATATGAACAAATTTTATCTGTTTTAATTCTAAGCTCTGAGCAGGGGCGGCGGTAAGCAAGGTCAGGGTGCCATCGTCGAAAGGGGGGCCATTTCGAACTAAACTGAGAAAATCTTGATCTAGAGCCGTGGTTCTCAAACTTTTTTGTCCTTCTCTTCAAAATCGCGACCCACATAACGATAACCAATATGGCTATATAAAATAGTATAGTTTACTTTATACATAAAATACTAAAGTTTAATGTTTCCCACCCTTTTCCATCCACCGAAATTGCTCCCGTGACCCAACAATGGGTCGCGGCCCATAGTTTGGGAACCACTAATCTAGAGCACAAAAGGCGCACCTTTTTTTACGTTTGCAGAGGGGCACCATGAGGGGGGGGGATGTCCGACAAATGTCATTCGGTTCAAACCCTATATCCCCGTTTGCATGCACAGAAATACAATTCACTTCCGATAGCAGAATGCTACTTTCGGTTTCAAATATTTCCGTCTGACTATTATTGGAATGTCTGTATCTGAAGTTCTATAAGCTAAATAGAAACAAATCCCTCAAACGTATTTCGAAGGCTGAAATATTACACTTTAACACACATATGGGCAACCGGCTTTTGATCCAGACCGCGGAACATTTGAAAACTCTGTATAAACCATTTAATATCTCATATAAATCCATATTATACGGCCCGCCACTTCTCTAAAATCTGCAAGTTTGGCCCGGGACTTTCACTAACATTCTAAAGTTTGGCCCACAACTTTTTAAAGGTTGCCCATACCTGCTTTAACACTTTAAAGGTCGTCATCCCGTTAAATATCAAACGATGTCAAGGACCGACTCCCCCATCCATTTTGATATCTATATCATACCCAAGCCGAATCAGATGTCCATCCGCCAATTTTTTAAAATAAAAATTTAAAGCATGTCTCTTAAGCGTGAAATCTATATCAAGAGCTAGACTTTCTCCAACGATATCAAAAGCCTATATATACAGTATAATCTCCCTATAACGAAGTCTCCTTATAACGAATTTCTCCCTATAACGAAATTTTTCATGGAAACGTAACTTTAAGGCTTAAATAACACTATAAACATTCTGCATGTAACGAAGAGCTTATCTTCCCATAGCGAATATTTCAGATTTACCTTTGATTTTTTTGGTTAGTTTAGAAGAAAATTTTAATTTTTGAACAAACCACGTAGTGGAAGCGTAACAGATGATAAAAATGGAGGCCAGGAAAGTGAAGTGAAACTGACTTCG
This sequence comes from Cheiracanthium punctorium, assembly GCA_038373885.1. NCBI lineage: Eukaryota > Metazoa > Arthropoda > Arachnida > Araneae > Cheiracanthiidae > Cheiracanthium > Cheiracanthium punctorium. Next base: position 1,774,444 of record JAWZYV010012008.1, read on the forward strand.
ATAACGAAGGCACTTCACCAGCACCCAATTATGACCAACAGGGGCACCGGGCACTGATAGATTTGGGAGGCCCCCAATCTATGAAATTTGTTATATTTTTCATAAAATTTTGATATAAAAAAGAATATTTCAGAAAAAACATTTAAAATTGAAGGCCCATTCAGGTCGAGGGGCCCTGGGCAAATTTCCGATTTGCCTATATAATAATAAGGCCCTTCGCTTCACGACCCAAACCACATCAAACTTTAATGCTTCAACCTTTCAAAACCATTAAAAAGAGGTTTCCAAATGGAAGAAAATGTGAAAACTTAGAATTACAGAATGCAAAGCAATGTAAAGTAACAAAATTTTGAAGTAAACGTAAGTGCATTACTATTTTATTCTCTAAATTCGTGGATTGTCTTTACTTTAAACCATTTCATTTATACAATGAAAAAAGTAAGAAACCGTAAGTTTAACAAATTTATAATAAATACCAATTTATTTTTAATTGAGGTCATAGTTTAATACTTTTAAACATCGAATTAACTAAAAACTTTGTAATATTTGCTGAAATAACTGCAAAAATCTCTCATCTCTGTATAACGAAATTTTCTCTATAGGGAAATTTTAACTGGAACCGAGCGAGTTCGTTATAGGGAGATTCTATCTGAATGAACTCTTTTTCGAGTCCACACAGTGAGAAAATAAACGTTTATAAAACTGAAGGAAAATTATGGCCTACCTCTCGACATTTGTTTTTTGCAATCCTTGCAGATAGCGTATTTAGTGTTGGGCACCAATTCAAAATAATTTAGAAGAATAGATGATGTTAAACTGTCATCTAACAATTCTTCGTCCATAATTTCGACCACACTTGGTGATACGACATCCATTAGCGATGGTTAGAATTTAAAAAAAAAAAAAAAAAAAAAAAAAAAGGACAGTTCGAAAACACTCGCGCAAACAAATGTGCCAATGCAACGACGCCTCTCATCTCAGTATCAAAATAAAGATTCTAGAATGGTGTTGCGCCTGCGTGGTTTCTTCTGAAAAGCGAAGTATCGGTGAAAATGGATGAAAGCAAAAGAAACCGATACTTTCCCGATACTTTTAGAATCGAAAGAACCGATACCGATACCTAAAAAAATAGGAGGTATCGGCGCCGATACTATCGGTCTATCCCTAAAAATTAGTAGATATAATTAAAAGTTGACTTAATTTTTGAATTAGAAGTTGCATTTCTATCATTAGTATGAAACTGGAAAAAAAAATCATCATAACAATAGCCATTTTCATAAATTTTTACAGAGCTATCTTGATTTACACTCCTGCCCCTTCAAACTTAATTCATATCTTTACTCAAATTTAAAAGTCTTTCATTAATTCTTAATATTTCACTTATTGTTCAAACTGCCCATCACTATATTCCACTTTTGAAATCAATGTAAAATTTAGTCAGAAATGACCAACTGGGAACACAGCAAAACATGTATAAAAGAATTTTTTTTTTTTTTTTTTTTTTGCCCCATTTAAATGACTAATATCCTTTAACTAACGCATTTGAAGAAAAAATATGCAAAAAACTAATTTAAAATATGACTGGATCTGAATTTGGTCAGTAAAAGATGAAGGGGCGATATTACATTTATTTTATTAAAATATTTTGATTAATCAAAATTATAAAATTAAAAGATTAAACTAATATGAAAAATATCAACCCTCATTTCAAAATAATTATTTAAGTGATGTGCAAGTGAAAATTATTTCCTACCGAACTCAAAAGTGCTTGTTTTGGGATTGGGACATAAATGTGGAGCCAAACACCTTCTTTGTAGAGTAACTCTGCGAAATGCAGAGCAGTTGGTGACCCTGAACATAGCAAAATCAGACACAATGTAATTATAAAAATAAAGTAATATTAATTGTATACATTACTATGTAAATAGATGTGCACTAAAAAAGTAATACTGGATTATATGAAAATACCAATATATTAAAATATTTCAGTAGATGAATATCTTTTCACACAAAAAATATAATTGTATTTATATGGAAGGATTATTTTTTTACATATAAAATGAAATACTAGATATTTCATCCAAAATAACTTTGCAATTAAGTAACAGGCCAAGAAGTGAAAATTAAATGAAAAAAGTAAAAATTTTAAATATCTGTTATAATATATAGATAGATATATATATATATGTAAGGAATGGTCTTACGCCATCCGTTGTTAAAATGATTGACACCACATACCAGTCTTCTAGGTTGAATAGTTTTATTTCCAAGTTCGGAGAGAGGGCAGGAGACAGGACGGCGACCTTTTAATTCTGTGGCTATCTTTTCTTTTTACATTGCAGTCTCTCAAAGCTCCTAAAAAGCTAAAGCTCCCGAAATTTCCATGCTCTTGCTTAATACACCCCTAGTTACTACGCCAGTCGGCAGGGTGCAGCACGATCGCAAAGGCGTTACTCTCAAATGTAATTAGTTGACTACATTGTAAATTAACCCAGGAAAAATATTTGCTTAGTTAGGACTTCCAAAAGGGCACAGCGAGAAACCGCAGAAAACTGCAGATACTGTTAATTCAACAATTTTACTCCTTATTGAACTCAAAAAATTGTCTCGGAACGTAATATTTGTATGGCCGAGAAACAAACCTTACAGTAAGAGCAACAGAGAAAGAAGGTTTTTTCAGATGACATTAATTTAAATTAGATTAAATAGGAAAAGGTCATTTTATTATTATATACATATATATATATAAATGCTGTGTTCTTCTAAAAAATTCACTAGAGCTCTAAGTTATCCTTTGATCAAATCTTTATTTGCTGTAAACTGCCATTGGGTAAGAAAAGTTTCTGTTGCTGAAAACTTAAAAGTTCATCAGTATTTAAGCACAATACTTCTACATACTCCTCTCCCTGCCTTAATAAATTAAAATGCCTTTCTCTAACACTACTAGTAATTTTTAGATGAACGTGACAAATTTTCAGCAAGTGAAATTTAGGAGACTAAATTAAAATATGCATTAATGACACACAATACATATTCATTTTTTTGCCCATCGTTTATTTAAAATATTGTACACTGAATTGCATAGAGTTTTGAAATATAACAGAAAGAGTAATCAAGTTTCATTATATACATTATAGACATGTTTGTTGAGAAAACATTTTTTTAAAAATCGCCTTCTGTAAGTGTTAATAAAAGTATACACTAAAATATATACAAGGAGTAAAATTTTGTTTCTGTCAGATTCTAAAGTTTATACCTGTTCTTTTGGGGATGACTGTTCACTCTGTTCATTACTAGCATTTTCTTTTAGAGATCCATTGCTTGGATTGGTATCAGATTCACTTTTAGTTGAATTAAATGAATACTGGGTATCCATTTTCTCACCATCACTGTTTCCATTTTCTGGTACATCTTGAGATGGTGCTGGAGTGGATGTATTAGATCTAGAACGACTTTCGCGAGAAGCCATATCTCTCTTCAGCTGTTCCACAGCACGATCAACCATCTTTTGATAAGCTTCGTCATCAACAGCTTTAGTACATCGCTAATGGAAAAATCAATAACGATTCTTAAAAATGCTATAGATAACACAAAAGTCATACTGCATTTACACAAAGGTCATTATTTAACTGAATTTAAAATTTGATCCAGACTAATTAAAATATAATAAAAGATTTTCTACTAAAGGCACTTTGCTCATTTTAAACTTAGTTTGGTAATTAAATGTAATATATTTTAACTATTATTAATGAAAAGCATTTTTAGGATTTTAAAATGCTTCCTTACCTTTTTTAAATCTTCTTGAAATGTTTCACTAGCATCTAAAAACTTCCTTTTTTTGGCTTCAAATTTTTCTTCAATTTGCTGAAGTTCTGCTTCAAGTTTTTTCTATAAATTGAATAAATAAAATGAGAAGCTGATTCTTTCCTACAAATATTTTTAATAAAAAAAAAATTAAAAAATTATGCATATTTTGCTTATGATCAATTATATATTTTAACAAATATGTTCATGACTATTTAAAACTCAAAATAGTATTTCCATGATTAAAAATGAATTTTTCATTTACATTACAAGTTCAATTTTTTAATTACTTTCATATTAATACATTTAGTAATTACACAAACATTCCATAAAAATAAACGGTCAGAAAATTTTAAGAATGACATGTGTGAATGGGTGGGGGTGGGGAGATTACTTGACACTTAATTTTGAACTCATTAGATCCTTAAAATTCACTTACCTGATGCATAGTAAGAGACTGAACTTGTCTTTTCAAAACACTCATACGAGCAGTTGTCACAACTGATCTTACATCTGGCACAACACTGTCACTGAAAATTTCATTTATCAGCCTGTGGTTTCGCAAATATCTTGCTGAAGCAACATGTTTCACCGAGTATTCATCAAGTTCTATTAATAAAAAATTCAACTATAATTATGCATAAATAAACTTAGAACTCCTGATTCATTTTTACGAAATAATATTTTAAAAATATATACAGTAGAGAGCCAGAAATCCGCACAGCTTGGGACCATGGCTAGGGCGGATTTTAGGATTTTGCGGATTTCGGGCCATAAAAGATAAATCATTGCATTTCAGATTTTAAAAAAGTAGAAGGATATTACAATGAAATAAAAACACAGCCAAAAAGTATTTCACTTATATTTTTGCACTAAATACAAAAGCATAGGAGAAAAAAGAAAAAAATTACATGAAGACTAGCAAAGCAAATGGTTTCAAAATTTCCTTTTTCTAATTTTGAAAGCATGTTCTATGGTGATTTGTTTTAAAGTATTATTTTTTTCTACTTTCAGTTTCTTTCTTTCTTCTCTTTTTTTTCTTTTATTTATTTATTTTTGCAAATAGTAAATTATCATTAATTCTTGTTCCGTTACCAAACTTTGCTGTTCTAAAAATTTAAGGTATTCTTCTCCTAACTTTAAACTTTTATTAAACAAATTTTATTATTATTATTATTTTAAGTTTTCATCATCATCAGAATCATATTTATCTACAGATTCAAGGCACTTTTCAACAATTTCATCACTAGTGAATGACTGCAAATTTAATTATTTACATCAGAGAAGGTGTGCGGATTTCGGATGTTTGCGGATTTTAGGTCGGCGGATTTTTGGCACTCGACTGTAATTTTATAATATGCAGATACTTGTGTTTAACAAACATTTTTTTTTCTAATTATCAATTAATAGCTTGAAAAATGCTATGTTCTAAAGGAATGTTTTGGAAAATTTAGTTCATATTACAAGAACATTAAGAATTAATAAAATACTAAAGAATGCCACCAACTGGAACCTGGTAAACTACTTCCTAAATTAGTATTGTAGAGGAACCAAGGTGTAAAATAGCACATGAATAGCACTTTTCATGACTGTTGCCAAACAACGTGAACATCATTTTTACTAAACAGCATTCAAATGGCATTTTTAATGCTTCATCAAATAAACTCATGAGACACCTTTTAAGTTTTAAAAATTTACATATTTTAGATAGAATAAATATTTAAAATACATTTACATAATATACACACTTAAGATACATTTCTAAAAATTAAAGTTTAATTTAATAACTCATTCAAAAAAAAAAAACAAAAAAAACATGCACACTGAATACATCTATATATATATATATATATATATATATATATATATATATATATATATATATATATATAAATGAATGTTTGTGTGTGTGTGTGTGTATAACGTTGAAAAATTCCAAAACTGTTTGATCGATCACCATGAAATTTGGTACACCTAAGTCTTTTATCATGGAGAAGGTTTTTGTGTTATCCAATTTCCTCTAATGCACCGCTAGATGTTGCTGCAGAATATCGAATACTATTCAATCGCTTGCTATGAAAATACCGTTCAACCTATTTTGATGAAAAATGGTACTTATGGATATTTGAACACAGAGAATATTTTTACACTATCCATGATGCCATCCATGACTTGCACTTGATGGTGCTGCAGTACACCGATTTCTATTCCATTCTGTACTGATCAACCAATTTTGATGAAAATTGATACACACGGATATTTGAAGAAGTAAATATTTTTACATTATCCATTTTGCTATATCTTGATGCTAGATGGCACAGAAAAACGTCAAATTTTATTCCGTTCGACCACTTGCTATGTAAATACCGTTGAACTGATTTTTATGAAAATTGGTACTTATGGATATTTGAACATGGAGAATATTTTTACACTATCTATTTTGCTATAACTTACCTCTAGATGGCACTGCAGAATGTCATATTCTATTCCTTTCAACCGCTTAATGTGAAAATAATGTTCAACCGATTTTGATGAAAATTGGTACAGATGCATATTTGAATATGGAGAATATTTTTACACTATCCATTTTGCTATAACTTGCTGTTATATGGCACTGCATGTAGTGGATCAACTTCTATACTGCTTGACCGATCGCCATAAAATTTTTAATACTTACACATTTGAGCACGGAGAATATATTCTAACTATTCATTTAGCTGTTACTCAACACTAGATGGCACTGTAGTGCATTGTTTCTTTAACTCACCATTAGATAGCACTTCAGTGCACCAACTTCTCGACCGTACAATTGATCTCTATAAAAATTGACACATAGAACTTGACACTTGATACACTTAGAACTTGACACTAGATACTTGAACACAGAGAATATTTTTGCAGTATCCATTTTGCTATAACTCACCACTTCATTGTGCTATAGCACATTTCTTTAACTCACCAGTACATGGCGCTGTAGCATATAAAGACTGTTCAACTGATCGCCATGGAAATTCGTATAATAGATATTTGAACGTGAAGAATATTTTTGCTGCATCCGTTTTGCTATAACTTGCCAGTAGATGGTGCAGTGCCGCATCATCATTTACACCATCCAAACAATCAGCATGAAATTAGGTATCCATGATTATGGAACACAGATAATAAATATGCGATATCCATTTATTACAAAAAATATTAATTACAACAAGCCATAATATAAAAATATCTACTCATAATTGTATAAAGAATGAGTACTTCAGCTAGTAATTTACATAAAGTAAATAAAAAACTTTGTAAAAAACACACATAAGATGTTATAGGTAAGAAGATACGCACGTTTCGACCAAAAATTGTTTTGGCCTTCATCAGTCCAAGCCCTTTGTCGCAAGCAACACAGGGAGAATATATTCTTGCGACGAAGGGCTTGGACTGATGACGGCCAAAACAATTTTTGGTCGGAACGTGCATATCTTCTTACCTATAACATCTTATGTGTGTTTTTTACAAAGTTTTTTTATTTACTTTATTGTTTAACACCAGTATTTTGAGTGTTTTTTCAGTAATTTACATAATTTCAAACAGGCCAGGAAAAAAAAAAAAAAGAAGAAGAAGCAGTTGTTACATATACAATGGTATTGTAAAATTACACCTAAGCCTTTTAAAAAAAGAAGAAGAAAAAAAAAAAAAAAAAAGAAAAGAGCATAACACGCTACATTGATTCTTTATTTGCATTGATAATTTTTTTTTCCCCTAATCAAAACATACTTTATTATTATTTTGTATGATATTCATTCATACTTGAACACCTGTCCTCTTGGAAATTTTTCTTTTCTATTAAAAAAAAAAAAAAAAAAAAAAGGCTTACAAAAATAATTTAAATTTGAAATAATAATCAATTTTTACTCTTATGATATTGGAGGTTCAAATAAAACGATACCAAAGGGAAAAAATTTCTTCTCAAGGCAGATGGAAAAGGATTGAATTTAAGAAGCTGGAACAGAATTTTTCCTGCTGAACAGCGGAATTAGTCGATCTGAAAGCAGGAAGCCGAAAATCCGGTAATCTTAGAATAAACAAAACAGCGGGAAACTCATAAATAATAAATTTTTGCAGATTATTCTTTAAAAGATGTGATCTCATTGCAAAATATTATTAATGTATAAAAAAGCTTCAAAATTTATTGAAATGTGAAGAAAAAAAAAACAAAAAACAAAAAAAAAAAAAAAAAACAGGCATTTTGTGTGAAATCATAAGTTTTATGCCGAAAACATAAAAGTTGGCAAGTATACAACAGAACAAAACATAAGCACTCACAAAAATAACTAATTAAAAGATAATGAAACTTCAACACTTCAAAAACACTCAAATATAGGAGGGAGGGATAAAAAAATTAGACACTCACCATCATCATCTTCTGCAGGTTGGATACACATTTTACCATCCATTTTTTGAGGCTGAATCAATGACTGCAATGAAAATTAATAAATTAAAAAAAAACATGGTTTAGGTACCTAAAGAAAAAGAATTATTATTAATATCATTGTGATAATAGCATTGGGATAATGTGATATTAGTCGATCGTGATAATAGCATTTTTAGTGTGATAATAGCATTTTTAGTTTTATTTTTTAAATAATGCCATTTAATTTAAAAAAAAAGCATCTGATAAATCAAGATACAGACAAGTCAAGATACAGACATATGTGATGAGTCACACATACTTTACATAGAATAATTCATTGAATCACATTGAGTAATATCAATTTAATCATCAACTTGCAACAATTATACTCATTTTTTAAAATGAAATTTTCAGAGTTTTTCAGGTTTTCTAAGATTTTCTACGTTATCGCAAAAATAAGATAAGTACTACAGAACTACTTCCATTTCAATTCTAACTAAAAAAAACTCTGCAGTGACTCCACTCAATTTTCCAAACACCTGATCATTAGTAAGCGTTTAAATAAATTTCATTCAACTTAATCAGATGTAGTGTTCAGACATTAGTACACTTCAAATAATTTGAATGTATAGTGTATGTACAATGTATTATACTTTTTGCAGCCTTGTAAAAAACTAAGCCCTACAATCATCCAAATGTATACAGTATGTAAAACAGTGATCTATAATATGTGTACTTAATTTGTGCTTAGTTGAATACACCATACACACGATAGCACCCTTTCAAGAATTTGCATATATAGGCTGTATTGTATAAGAATTCTTTTTTGTAGCCCTGTACAAAAACTATAAGCCCCACAAACACCTAAATTTATACAGGTCTTGTGACAGTGACCTATAATGTACATACTCAATTCTAAATTAATTGAATGCACCATTTAGACACTGTAACACTTTAAATGATTTCAATCCATAAACTGTAAATGTATAAGAATTCTTTTCTGAAACCTTGTAAACAAATATCAGTTGTACACACATTTAAACTATGCAGGTCTTGACAGTGACCCATAATATACTTACCCAATTTGAACTTAAACGAACATATCGTTTAGGCATTAGTGGTATAATATAAAAGATCGTTGGCCATAATGTAAAAGAATTTTTTTTTTTGTAACCCTGTATAAAAACTGCAAGTCCTATAAAAACCAAAATCAATACTGATCGTGCAAAGGTGGTCTGTAATATATATTCCAAATTTGAACTCAGTTGAATGTACCATTTAGGAGCTATGGTGTTCACTCATTCAAGCACGCATCACTCATACACACAAACATCACCATAAAAATAGCATAAATTAATTCAGAAGACTTCAAAACCTGTAAGTACACCAAAATCTCATTCCCCCCCCCCCTCAGGATTACAAAACTTTCCTTTCATGGTATGTGTTTGGAAAGTTTTGAAATGAGATTTTTTAAGCCCAATTTACCAATAGATAATTTAGGATGAATTTCCAATAGTGTCAGTATACAAGGTTGTTGGTAAACAACTCCATATTCTTCAGTACTAATACAAATAAAATCTAGCAAGCCTATGCATAAACAATGAAATAATTTACATTTTAGGAGTTTTAAATTAAAATACTAATAAAAGGACAACTTTCTTGGACTTTTTGTTTTTTAATACAATAAATAATGTCAGAAAAAATTAAAAAGAAATTGAATAGCATAGGAAAGGAGATCAGAATTTTTAATATTCCAGGATTAAAGCTGGATTTTCCATGTTTCTGAAAAATATTAAAGTTTCCCTGAGTTTTAAGAACTAATTTTTAATTCGACTTTTTCAGGTTTCTCTGAGAGCATATGAACCATGACTTGTTAAGTTACATTTGTTTTTCAGAGAGTAGCTGAGCAAGATAATAGGTTTTATTGCTGGGTAATAGTTTAAAGAAAGCATACTTCAAGTGATGGAGAGTAAATTATTTAATTTTTTAAATTGTCATTTATTGTACTAATATATTTTTTTAAATATTACTTATATTTTAATTAATTAATTGGAGCATCATCGAAAATCTATTTATTATTATTATTTGTATTATATTTTTGCTCAAGATGATAAGATTGCGAACTTTGAAGTACCTTAGCAGAAGCATATTTAAGACTGCAGCATATTTTTAAATTGGAAAGAGAGAGAGAGAGAGAAAAAAAAAAAAAAAAAAAAAGATTGATGATTTATAGTAAAGGGAAATGTTCAAAAATTTTCAATGCACCTTAGAATGCAAGGATTGGCAAGTGTCTTTCTTTAATAATTTTAAGACAAGAAAAGATGATTTAGTAAAAAATTCTTACTCAGCTTTGTTAAAAGGTTGTCTCCTCCCTGCAGAAGACACAGAGAGAGAGAAAAAGTGTAATTACTAATTTTTTAATCGCATCTAAAAGGAATTTTCCCTCCTAGCTTTATGAAGAATCTTGCACGTTTGACAATTGTTAATAGTATTTCGCATATATCCTCTTAAAAGAGAAGGAAAAAAGTATTTTAAATCTGTGACATTTTAATTAAAAAGAAAAAAGTTGGAGTTTGAAAAAGCATATTCTCTATAGTAAAAAATAAGCAACAAAAGTCATTTCATTTTCTTTCTTTTTCCCTCCAAGGAAAGCATCTGAGCTTGAGGTATATATATATATTTTAAATCAATCCATCAAAAACCTCTGAATATTAAAAATAATTGCATAAAATTAGTAACTGTAGCTTGCGTCTGATCTGCAACATCATGGTTTTGGTAAAAACAATTGAAACAATTCAAGGGTGAATAGAAAAGCTTTTCATTTCAAGACAGTGGGGAGGGGGAATCTCAGAGGGTTCTATAGATATTGTTTTAAAAATTCACTAAAAACTAATATGAATTATGATATTTAAAGTGGCATCATAAATTACTGTAGTCACAAATAAATGACACTTACAGCTGCTGGACTACGCTCAAGTGCTTCTCTTTCTTCAGCAGCTTGTTGTGCTGTAATAAAGACAATTACAATTTAACAACCTAGTTAATGCATATTTTAAAAAAAATTACATGAAAATACAAACTATTATTTGCATAGCACTAACCTCTGACCTTTGCAGCAACCCATGCTTGATAAGCAGGAGAGTTGTGGTATGATTTAAGTGCTTCGTTATACTCAATCTAATAATGATAAACAGAATTACAAATAAGTGATGAAACTCTATCACATTTAATTATTTTTACTCTAAGGGAAATACTTTAATTGAAGCAAAGGCATATTGAGAATAAATGAATTTTAAAGTTATAACTTAGAAAAATAACTTAGTATTGCTCAAAGTAAGGTATGTTAGTACTGATAGCTCGTTTATTAATACTTTGCTCTTTATGTCATAAAAAAGCATTTAACTTGCCAATCTCTCAAAAATATTTCAGAATAACTCTTACAAACTACAGGTCTGAAAACAGCTGAAAAATATACCTGTACATGTTTTCAGGCATATGTATTTATATCAGAGATGAGAATACAGAAATTGGAAAAAAAAGAATGCTGATATTTTGTTTTATTCTAATGTGCAGTGTTTTTTCACTTAAAAAAAAAAAAAAAAAATATTTTTTACTTTATAAAGCTTAATTTTGAGAGTTAGCAGTTAACTATTTTATTTTCTGACAGTTTGCAGCTAGGATATAAAAGTATATCATATGTTCTTCAGCTTAAATTTTTGAGGTTAAATTTAATCATTGATAAATTACATGGTGTACCAAAGAATTTCTAACATTAAATTTAGATCACAAACAAATTGAAATTTATCACGAAGAAAATAATACACACACCAGGGACATAACTAAGGGGTGGGCCATGGGAGTCAGGGCACTCCCCGAAATTTCAGATTTTTACTTGGATATCAATTCTCAATCCCAATGTCATAAGCATGCAAAATAAGCATTCAAATGATTAGAATAAAAGAAGGGAAAAAGTTTTCTTGTTTTACTGGGAAATGAATAATTTTTTAATAAACAGCTGAATATTTTTACAGGAAAAATTTTAGACTCTTCTCAGTCTTGGAGAACCTTAACACAAAGAAGTGGAACTATGACAGGAACATATGTTATGCCCCTCTATAACTTAGCTGCCAACTTCCAGAAAATAAAATAGTTAACAGCCAACTCACAAGATCAAGCAATTTTAAAATTAAGATTCAAAAATAAAATTTTCTAGTTAAAAAAAAGAAAGAAAGTTGAGAATAAAACAGGATGGCTACAGAAATTGAGAAAAAAAGTTCCCTGATTTTGCCCTGACTATCTTTATATCTTTATCAAATTTCCAGAACTAATTATATACATACCATAATCTTTCATGTAAATCACCATTGTGTATCATGCACCAACAGGTGAATGCTTCATATAGGGAAATAAATAATAGAAAACCACAAAAATGCTTAATATTAATAAAATTGTACTTCAGTTTCATAAATCCAAACATAAAATTTAGTTGCACACTAAAAGACAATATGTAGCAGAAAGTTTCCTCATTTTATAAAGGTAGTGTTCGATTTTAAGCGTAAGGATGACTCATCAAAATAAACTGGCCACCTAGTCAACTTATTTTATTTCAATCAATGTATCGTTTCAAATTTTAAAAAACATGTAAAAAGGCTTAAAAATGAGCACTATCTATAAAAAAAAAAATCCTCTTGCGGGGGAGCTTAGCAGGCATCACTCAAATGTCCCATCACTAAAAAACACAACGGTGCAGTAGAAGACTAAATCATCTTTTACCATTCATTTTACCTATCACTATATTCAGGAAGCAATTCACATGCGAAATTGATTCACATATCCGGTTTCTTGTATGATCCACATCTTAGAACGACTCCGAAAACATGCGCTTTTTCGGATTCGTATAGTGATAGTGCCTACATCACTTGAGTCTCGGATTCATATTTCCATGTTCTCGTATGATCGGTATTCTGGTTTCGAATTCGTAAAATTTGAGTATCGTGATATTCAGAACGGAGCCGTGCATCAGATTGACAATTAAAAATGATCTAGTTCACTAGGCAAAAATGAAAGTTCCCTGATTTTTAAATATTTTTGCAAAATTCCCTGATATTTCCATGATTTCCCTGATCTGTCGACACCCTGTAAAAAGAAATATCAATTCTCCTGATTTTAAAATTGCAGGAAAATACTATACACAAAGCAATAAATATACTGTGGAGAACAATACTCTTTTGTGTAGTTGAATCACCTGAAATGTCTTGTTTTACTTTAACAATAGAATATTAAAAATTGCATTAAAAAAAAAAAATATATATATATATAATAAATAGCGCAGCATAGAAATTCATGGTGACGGCATAACGACCTCAGAAACCCGGCGATGGCAGTGCACCACAGCGTGTGAAAATTTTTGAAAAAGAACATAATGAAAATGGGTGTATACACACACACACATGTATAAATTGGCATTAAAATGAGATTTTTTAAAGACTAGAATTTTTATGAAAACTAGTCTTGAGTATGATGTTGTTGTGAGATTACGGCCAATTAGCTACACGTGGGCTCTAGGCCTGTGGGTAGGGTGTAGAGATGAGACGGGCTCAGCCTGAGCCCGAACCGGGTTCGGCTCTGAAATTCACGATGTGTTCAGGTTCAGGCGAACTCATTTGTCTTTAATTTGCACAAAAGGCAAAATTTATGATGTTCTATCAATAAAGTAACTGACTTTTATTTATTTATTAGCTGACTTACATAATATTGCTCAGCCAGGCTCAAATTAAAAGTCCTCGGATTTTAAAAAAGGAGCTCCAACTCATTCTAGTGGAGTGTCCTCAGTGAGGTTTTTTTTAAGTTTTCCTAACCCATATCTATGCTAAGTTTCGGAGGAAACCATGGAAAACTCCGAATAGTTAGGTCAGCAGACGCAAATGGTTTTCAACCAGGCACATTCCATCTCCCAGTTCAGAACACTATGCTCTCAGCCACTGGTGGGGCTCTTGAGTTTGAGTATGAACTTGCCGTTGTGGTACACTTTTAAAATATTTCTACTGTAAAACTGAAACAATAGATTTTATCAAAATCGAACAGCTTTATTTTGTTTATATGGCACATTCAGGATACATTTAGCTATCAATATAAAATTGATACATTATTTGCTTTAAAGCATTTCGTTCATTTTCTCCATAACCTTCTCATGAGCCATTCCAAACCTATAATGTTCGTTTGAGGTGTAATGCAATGTTTAAACAGCTTTTAAAGCAATCAAATTATGACATTGACCCAAAATATTTAAATTGTATCTTTACAAATTACAAGCGTTAAGAAGTATCCAAAAAAAAATAAGCAGTTGAAAGTTTATGCACAATTTTTTAAAAAGCTTTGAAACTGATTGTATGCCACAGTGTACAATCAGCATTCTTTGCCGGCAAACCGACCTAGACCTCGGCACTGGCTGATTGGCATGGCTGTGCAGACCTCTAAAAATAAAGTCTTTTCTCTCTTTCTTCCATATAGCCATGTAAAATCAATCAATCTAATGCAAATCCATATTCTTTTTTAAATCACAGAACTAGTGTAATGTGATTTCTTAGGTTTGGATACACATTTTCAGTTGCATTAAAAATCAAAAAATTTATTAAAAAACTTTTGTGTTGTGTATAATTTGTAATAAGTGATATTAATAAAGAAATATTTGAGAGAAAATATTCATTTACCAAAAAGATACAAAAAGATTTTTAATAGGCAACTTTGGGACATGGAAAATGCTATAATTATATATTTTTAAAAGTGTAATCCAGTAATTGTTTAAAAAAGAAAATACAGAAAATAACCAAAGCATGGAATTTTGTGAATCTACAGATTTTCAGGCCTGTAACTATTACTTCAAAATAACTCTTACTTATTCTAATCAAATAATCTTACTTCAAAACAAATTGAACAATTACCTTTTCAGCTTCATAGTCATCTACATATTCTTGCTTTGATTCATCAGGTAATTCTCTCCACATTTGCCCAATAATCTTTCCTATTTCCCATAACTTTAGATCTGGATTTTGTGCTTTTACTTGATCCCATACCTGCCAAAGACAATTTAACATTTGAATAAAAGAATATACATAGATATCAATATAACATAATTCAGCTATTTCAAATTTTCGGCATTTTTTAAAAAGTTATTTTATTTAATTACACAAATAAAAACAGAAAGAAAAAGGATGAGATTATAAATTAATTTACAAAGTACAATAATTACATATTGGTCCAATGATTTCATATTACATGTTTGTCTTTCATAATTTCTTCATAGCTAGTTTAATTATGAACTAGATAAGAAAATTCCAAAGTGGAAGGGATGGAGGGCCGCAATCGAATATATTTGTCTAGTAATAGACTGCAATGTAATCAGGACTGTACTCAAGACATTTTTGGGTTTGAGAAGCAGGACAACTTTGTATAATTCAAGGTTTTTGCTAGAACAGTGATAAAAACTGGGGGGGGGGGGGCAAAAATTAAATTACTCTTATCTAGCATGTGAAAATTATTAAATATCACAAATTCTAATGATACTTAGTTTAATTAAAATATTTCAGCAAATTATTGCAGAATGTTAGGCAAGTTGGAGTGTATAGGCTGATTATTTTACCAACTATGCGAAAAATTCCAGAGCTGGGGCTCGAACCCAGGACTACCGCTTAACGTGCGGGTGCTCTACCACTGAGCTACTCTGGGACGATTCCCAGATGAAATTTCTCGCTTTTGAACCGTTGGCATTTATCATCTTCCTCTGCAAACCACAGATGGAACAGATGAAACAATTAATTCGCGACAACTCCATTACGCCGCGGAAGTTTTTTTTTATACATTTTTTAGAAAGTGAATATATCAACCTTTCAAGTATATTAGGCAAGTTGGAGTGTATAGGCTGATTATTTTACCAACACATTATTTTACCAGCACATTTTCTTACATGCTTGATTTAATATTTTAACAGTATATAAGTAAGAGTTACATTCAGAAACTAAATTTAAATTACTTTTAAAAGTACAACACAAAACAGTTATTTTCTGTAGAGTATTTTAAATGAATAAACTGTTACATACATTACTTTCATTTAATGAGAAAAAATACATAAAATTACACAGCAGATAATTTACATACAATAGTTTTTTCTTAGGTTGTTGTGTTGTGGGATTACTGCCAATTATCTAAACATTTGGAGCCCTACAATACAAGGGGGTTTATCTAAGGGGTCCTAACCTATATTTACAGTAAGTTTCATAGGAAAACACGGAAAACTCTGATTAGGTCAGCAGAGGCATCCTAATTTTGTACCAGGCACCACAGAGTGCTATATGCACTGCTACTGGTTGGGCATTTCTTTGTTGAGACTGTTCAAAGGTAAATATTGACTGGAAAACTATTAAAGTAGAGTCAAACTTGAATGGTGTAAAAGAAACCATAAAATTACTTCTTATTTGTTTGCAAAAGCATGCCAACCCTAAATTGAATTGTAATTTAAATAAAAAGGAGCATTTTGAACACTACTCCTTATGAAGAGATGGAAGAATTAACAACACAGCCCAAATCAAAAGTCAAAACAGAGCCTATAATCACAGAGTGGTGTGCTAAACATTACACAACAAATTTCTAAAACTTTCATGAAACCTTTAAAATTAAGAAAGAAGAAAAACTTATGTAAAAGCACACAAAATGTTCACTGAGAATGATGTCTACATCAAACTTTGTTGTTGAGAGCCCCAAGAGATTAAAGGAGAATTTGAAAGGAAGCTTTTATCCTTAAGTTAAGTAAATCAAAGCAAGACTTTACAGACATAAAAACCAATGGTGGAGGGAGGGGAAGGATGAAATAGAACACAAGTTTGCACACTAATTTTTATTGAAGTCTAGAAAAATCAAATTTATTTGTGAATGAACAGCATTTGAAATTGATCTCAGATTTTAATATTTTTTTTCTTTAAGTAAGAGCATCTAATTTAATGCTGAAAATTCCCAGACGGCTTCACACACTGCTAAAAAAGATAGTCAACAACTCTTGAAGTGGATATTTATAATTTTAAATTCATAATCTCTTTATGTAAAGGAAGATGACCTGACTGAATGACTAATTGACATATCAATGCCCAGCCAAATCTATTAGACATACAGACTGGGCTCGAAAATTATATTGCCTGACATGCTCCAGGCAAAAATTCAAATCGGACATGCATTTTTTTCCCCCTTACATCACCGACAGGGCATGTAAATATAACCTAAAAAGTAACAGGAAAAATTGACAAATATTCCACTACTCATAGAAATAATGCTCTTTGTTTCTCCCAGTGCATCTCCCTGCAAGACAGTATTCAGTGCAGTGAATCGCACAAAATATCAATTTCGATGAAGTGCTTTCATCTGAAATGATGAATTGTTTAATGTGAATAAGCATTGATGGTGTTGAATCAAAAAACTTTGATCCATCAGCAGTGATTGAACATTGGCTATTTAGTACAAAAGGAACAAGACATGTGGTATGCGCTTGCCTGTAACTAAAAGCAGTTTTTTTTAGTGATATGGATATGTGTGCAATATTATATTATAATTTTAGTATTTGTTACTGTTTTTGTAAATATGCAATTAAAGATGTTTGGGCATGTACAAATTTTAATCGGGCATGTATCTTTTTGATTAACATACCCGAAAGGGCATGTAAAAATTTTAAGATTTTTCGAACCCTGTATACATACTTGAAATTTTACTGATATGTTATTGCTTTTGTTTCCAAGTAATCGATTTAAGATCCATTACTTGGAAGATCCATTTAAGAAACGATTTTTTAAAATTTGTATTCAAATGGGGGTGGTGGGCAAAATATTCTTTGCCCATTTCCCTTCATATCTCAGAGGAAAAAAGAGAGACAAAAAATTCTTGTTTTAAAATAAGAAAATAAAGATAGCTATAAAAATCTTACAATAAAATGTAATGAAGACAAATTCATAAAATCTTTTTAGGGCTTTTTTTTTTTTTTTTAAATAGGCCCCAATAGGAGCTAGTTCACAACCCAAAACTGGACCCAACTTGGCGATACCATCCATATTTGGAAAGAAGTTGCCAAACTCTACCATTATTTAAATGAAATATTAGTGTGTACAGTACACTTTTCAAAATTACACAAACCCAGTTGGCAAAAGTAAGAAAATGGTAATGTAGTTGATAAAAAAATACTGTATATTTCTGTGCATAAGCTGAAAATTTTCAAAACTTTTTGGAAAATTAAACTACAGGGTGGGGTGGAGGTGTCGACTTATATATGGATCTGCTAATTGCAAAAAGCATAAATAATTTTCCATTCGTCAAGTGCAAGTAACAAATCACTAAACATCTCCAAATAGAGCCCTTTTTACTTATATACAGCGAAACCTCTCTGAGCGGCCACCCCACTGTACCAAGAATATTTGGCTACTCAGAGGGGGTGGCCACTCTGAAGGGTTTTATTTACTATTATCAGATAATTGCTATAATGCGTAATATAAACAATTCTGACACATATCCCTTATTTATAATGAAATTTAAAATTTATCTAAAGAGAAAATAGTACTTTATTTAATACTTTCTTACATTTTTTGAAAAAAGGGTGCAATTTGTGTCTGTTTTAAGTTCTTACTTTTCTCTGAAACAACCATTTTTTTCAAGTTTGTTTTTTACTTTAAAAAGCAGATCTCTAACCGATTCATTTGCAACCACTTAGGAATTTTTGATAATTTTATCGGTTTTCCCTAAAGTCGCTTGAGTTAAAAGTTTAGCTTGCTTGCCATTACAAACATTAGGAAATTCCTCATCAGGGACAGAATTAGCACCTAAAGGCACTAAAATTAATTTGTAAAAGCATTTATATATACAAACATACTGTTTAATTAATTTAAATCAACCTCAAATTAGTTTTACATTTGATTAAAAGGATTTAAAATACGCTTACCTTCACCAGACTCCTGACCTTGAGATTTTCCGCTCAAAATTAAAACATGGAGTGAGTAGAATTTCCTGAAAAATGAGATGGGCGATCCCACTCAGTGGGGTCGGGTGGCTGCTGACAGAGATTATTTTAACATTAGGTCTATGAGCCGAAAAATCCGTGCCATGAAAACTTGGCCGTTTAGAAGGGTGGCCGCTATACAGGGGCGGCCACTCAGAGAGGTTTCACTTTATTTTGTATATCTTAAAAACGTACAAGAAATAATAGAGTACCGTAAATTGTTTGCATATAAAATAAGCAATTGAAAAGGAATTTTTAAAAAAACTTACTTTTTGCATGTTTTGAATAGAGCCTTTATACAAAAAGAATAAAAAATGTCACATAGAGTCTGAATCCAAGTTTCCAAACAGTTCATGAAATTCGCTTTCAGTCATTGAGATGCCTGGATGCATACGGTCATGAGTTTTGATGCTTTCCATAGAAGAATTTCTATCTTCTTCATAGACCAGAGTCTTCACTTACATCCATACAGTTACTGATGCAACACTTTGTAAAAGCTCATACATTTACTTCAGATGGAATCTTCAACCAGGAGTCTTTTACCCACTGCACAACTGTAATCAAATCTACTTTTTTAAAATTTCTGCTTTTCATCATGGCTTTGCCTTCTGTCGCCATCCACTTAGATTTTAGCCTATCTTCAAATGGCTTGTTTAAGCAAACATCCAGAGGTTGGAGCATTGATGCTAATCCTCCCAGTATTACAGCCATTTCTGTTTTTATTTCATGGTATTTGTCCTTCACTTTATCCGTGAGATGAGCCCTGAAGGAGTCCCAAACAAGCATGTATGGTTTATTAAACACAGCAACTTTTCTTTGGTTCCATGTACTTTTCATCCCATCCAAAGTGCCAACCTCATCCATCCAGCCTTTCTCATGGGCACACATTCAAACTCCGCTTGGGAATTTTACACTCTTAGGCAGGGTCTTTCTTTTAAAGATAACCATTGGCAGTAATCGGCTTCCATCTGCCATGTAGCACAAAAAACTACTGTAAAGCAGCATTTTTCATGGCCTGTTGTTTTTACAAAAACAGTCTTGGAGCCATTGAACTCAACAGCGTAGTTTGACGGCGAATCAAATGGTACGGGAGTGTTGTCCATATCGCCGATTTGATTTATCATGTACTTTCCTCAGTTTTATGATATGTTGTTGAAAGGCTTCAATAGCATGGATAATCTATTGCAGAATATATTCTGGGGGACGAAGAGTTCCAACACACAGGTGCAAAAGGAACCCTGGGCACACATACAAATAGGCCAAAAAATTGAGTGTAAAGCCATGTACACATTGTACAAAAATTGAGCCAGCTATATACAGGGGCAAAAAAATTGAAAAGTGCCCTGGGCACAAAAATGTTATACACAGGCCCTGCATGGAAATAATATTAGAAGTAGATTTTTGATTAAATTCTCCCACACAGATATGTTGTTCGTAGGTGCTTTCAAACAGAACTAGAAAGTCTTTCAAAATATTACTGAAAGTGAAAAATCATACCTCATGGTCAAGGGTGACATAATTAAAGGGGACATTCCCATTAATTTAATATTTAATGAGATTAAAAAAATTAACTTTTTTGGAACATTTTTGTTTTTTGGGGTGTAAAAATTCTATTAAAATTCTCTAACAAATAGCTTATACATAAACTGAAATTAATATATCGTTCATCAAAATATTAATATATCTTCTTTAATTAATAATCTAATTTCAAATGTATTTATTAGAAAAAAAGAAGTCGTGTTGCAGCTGCTTGAACTCAACTGAATTTTTACCTTACACTAATAAATTTATTTTAAATGCATGTAATTTGGTCTTCACTATTAACATTTCTATGACACTTAAGTTTATAATAGAACAAACAGAAGTACCTTTCGACTCACCTTTCGGCTATATCTCATGTATGGCATCAAAGGTTTGTCTGGTGGCTTTGGTGGCTTGGGTACTCTACTATCAGCCTAAAAATGTATTTAAAAAATAATTACATACCATATTTGACAACTCTACAAAAGTATGTCTTATAATAATTTAAAGGTAAAGCAAATTTCAATTAGACAGAATATGTTCATAAATGACGCAGACACATACCACATTTTAAAGTTATTTCTAAGTTTAGAAAATAAAATAAAAATAAAACAATTCCTACAACTTATCAAAATAAAAGTATTTTGAGATCATATAAAGAACTTTGAAAATATACTCAATAAGAAAAAATTATATGAAACTAAAATGGACTTTCATTTAAATTGTGTAGTAGAAATTCTCACAAAAACTTTCAGTTTTGAAATAAACTGAGTGATATAAAAGTACGTTAAGTTTAGATTTCAAGAAATAGTTTGTTTAAAAAATGTATGGTAAAACAAAGAAATTCAGTTCATTTCCTTCGGTGATTTTTCAAAGCAGTAGCAACAATCAAACAGAAATTACATCTTTCCTTAAAATATAATTTTTTTGTCTTCACTTAAATTTACTACAAAAACTGGTAAAATAATAAACTTGCTGAAATAATTTTAAAAAAAAGTTTTTTTTTTTTTTTTTTTTTTTTTTATCCAGGCAACTCAAAAAATCTAGGTATAGACACATTTAAGATTTTTGCAGATGAAGACTAAAAAGTTATATTTTAAGGAAAGATGTAATTTCTGTGATTGTTGCTGCCTAGTTAAAAAATCACTGAAGGAAATGAACTGAATTTCTTTGTTTTACCATACATTTTATAAACAAACTATTTCTTGAAATCTAAACTTAACGTACTTTTATATCACTCAATTTTAATGTTAATTTCAGCTTCATTCATTTTAATGTTAATTTCAGTAACTAAGGATTCTGCTTAAAGTTTTAATTGCTTTTTTTGTGGTCCAGCTCTTTCATTTCAAACACTAATTTTCTTTCTTTCTTTCTTCTTTTTTTTTAAGTTATCTTAAAAAAAACTTTACTAGAACTTTGGATACTTTTTGGTCCAAACTGTAACTAATAAGTGGAATTTTGACATGAAATCTTTTTTTCTATTTCTCTGATTTTTCTTCAAAGAAATAGAGTTTCCTTAATTTTCCCCCCCATTTCCCTGACCAAAATTCATTTTCCTGACTTTCCAGGTCTGTAAAAGCCCTGTATATCAATATATAATTTCAAATTACAGTCACTATTCAATTTAACAGAATATGTATACTTACTTTAAAATAAAACTTTCTATCAAACTATACTTCAATTTCATCAATAAACTTGGTGTCTACAGAAATTCAAATTCCCTGATTTTGCTTCAAGGATTTGATCCTCCTGTATTTCTAATGTGCAAAACAAAATTATTTTAAACGATAAATTATTTTTATATTTAAAAAACTATATCCCTTCTTTTATGATAATCTGACCATGTTCTTACAGAGCATTTTGCATTTTCTTTGTTTTTATATTTTGACTTTGTCTTAAAGAATAGTTTATTTCAATGAATTCCGCTGA
The DNA here is from genome assembly GCA_038373885.1 of Cheiracanthium punctorium. Lineage (NCBI taxonomy): Eukaryota > Metazoa > Arthropoda > Arachnida > Araneae > Cheiracanthiidae > Cheiracanthium > Cheiracanthium punctorium. The sequence goes on from JAWZYV010012008.1 coordinate 1,797,126, forward strand.
CAACAAAGGGAAATATCAAACAAAGCTACTTGATGTTTCCTCCCCTGACTCACCTTTCCCCCCTTTAGTTTCCCTAACTCCTCTTTTGGTTTATTTTCTACATTTATTGATCACCAAGCATTAATACCATATTAGCCCGAATATAACACGATCAACGAAGTCTTGTCTCATGATCAGTCAAAAAATATCGCTTTCATATTCGGGCCAATATAGTATTATACTAAGACACTTAATTTTATGTATTCATTATAAGTCCATTAATCAGAAGTATTGATGCAATTTACTCACCCCACTTGAACCTCTGGATCCTAATTTCATGGGACTGAATGATGGATGCCCATGAGCAGATTGAACAAAAGGACTATTAGAGCTAGAGGAAGGCTGCAAAGACAATTATCAATTAAATCAGTACATTTAACCCCTGAATTTATATTATTTTTATTTAGGGATGAATGCTATATTTTAATTAAAGATTTTATTCTAAGAAAGATAACATAATGCATACACACACAAATAAAAAGACAATATGACGTACAGCACTATCTAACACTCACAAACACACACACAAAAAATGCATTACCCAACAATATTACACAACCAATAAATGATTTGCCTTCATTTTCCCAGCTAGCATCAGTACTATAATTTATTAAAATCTAAATTTTTCTTCATAAAACTTTTTATTTCTTTTTGGTGTGTGTATGTGTGTGTATATGGTTAGGCATTCAAAAACCCTTTCAGCTAATGTAGAATAGGTTGATGCAGCTACAACCATGGTAATTATGACCAATGGAATATTATAAAAACATACAAATTTGTAAAATAAAATGCAATATAAAAACATTAGGCATGAAATTTATAATGTATTTTTCATGATCGGAATCTTTAATCATTAATTTCAAGAAATTTTAAGACAATAACAATTGTAAAACTAACAGCATATCAAAATTTTCATTGAACAGATTTTATGGTTTGGTGTTCAGTTATTTGGCCTAAAGGGAAATTATAATTATTCAGCAATGGAACCACGTGTAGATTCTAACTCACGTCTGCATTAATAACTATCTAGCTTTTTCTTTTTGTTTGTTTTTTGGTAAAATGTTTCAAAAGCTGAGTTCACAGGTGGCAATTCATCAAAGATAGTAGACCAAATATTCTCGCAACACTCTTTTGCAAGGAAAAAGCTCAACTGTATGCTCACTGCCAAATGTAGTCATTCAAAGAAGTATGATATGTTTTAACACAAATTTTATTTACATAAAGATTATGCAAAACACAAACAGGACAATACAGATGCATCGCACTACTTTGAAAAATGAGAAAATACACTTGCAGCATATTAACACATACTGGCAGTTTAGAATTTTAGAATCAAATTGTATAATTTTAAAGGTTTGTAGGTTTTGACTTAATTTCCTGTAATCAGCAAAATAACTTTTTTTACAGCCTCATTAAAAATCTTCCAAAATATAACACTAACATTATTAAATAACTTGTTAACAGATAAATAAGACACACAGAAAAATAATAATAATTTAAAAAAAAAGTAAACTTACAGTTTGATTAGATGAAGAAGAAGAATTAGAATTTGATCCTTGTGAACGAGGTCTCTCTATTAAAGGAGAAAAAAAAACATTATAAAACAACTTTACATACATAAATTTAGATATTTTAAAAATGCAAAAAAAGAAATATTTAATTCTTTAAACTAACATTTAAATTAAAATAAGCAACTGATTCATCAATTAATTACACTAGATGATGAATATATTTGATGAATTGAATCCTTCTTATTTTATAGGTAAAAGCATTAGAGGATACAGAAACCATTCTTCAAAATTATCTTTAGAAAAATGGAGGTTAAAATTCCTGAATGCATTCCATATCTTTAGAACTGAGAAATGCTAAAGTGGATATATATTATTAAATATGATCTTAAAATGCTGTTAACATTTTTTACTTCCTTGTATGAAGTACAGGGGGTATTTCAATTGTAAAAATTTTGGCAAAAATATACTTTTTGACCATCTTTAAATCCATTTTAATAAGTTTCTGTGTGAAATCTGAATGTGCAAAGTACATATGTCTGGTGTAACTCAAAAATGAAAATCCACAGAATGTTGAAAATTCTGTATTTAGGACTATTGTAACATTTAGTTGTATTCCTACCTTTTTCATTGCAAATGACTGAGCAGTTTATTTTACTTACAACATTACCCTAAAGACCCTCCATACATTAAAGTCTGTGGTCTGTTCCAGGGAGTTCCTCAGGGCTCTGTCCTGAGTCCTGCCCAGTTTTCCCCTCTTTCTTGCACGAATAGAGCATGTTATTCCTGAGAGTTGTGAAATGGGTCTTTTTTGCAGATGACATTGTGAGATGAGCTCTGGCACTGATTTGAGAATTCTGGAGCATGACATTAATGTTGCTCTTAACAAATTATGGAACTTTGCAGAGGGCCATAAATTGAATTTTAACCTTGGTAAGTCTATGGTCGAGTTCTTTACTACTAATAGAAAATTATACGGATTTCACCCTGACATTTTTTTGAACCATTAACTTCTCTCGATCGATAAGCACCCTAAATATCTTGTTTTTCTTCTGGATCCAGAGATTTTGTGAAACCAACATATCGATCATCTAGTGTTGAGAGCTAGAAACTACTCAACATTCTAAAATATATCTTGGGTCATGACTGGGGAGCTGATGCTACTACTCTCAGAAACACCTATATTTCCCTTATTCGGCCTATTCTGGAGTAAGGATTTCCTCAGATTCCTCCTTTGTGCCTCAGATTTAAACCTGCAGAAACTTGAACGTCGCCAGCTTTGGGCAATTAGAATTATCACTGGTTTACGAAACTCTTGCCCCAAAGACATGCTTTATGAGGCTGATCTGCTGCCCCTGGGGCTCAGAAGAAGTGCTTGCGTGGTTAAATCTATATAAATAAAATTAGACTTTTGTCTGCACATTTGTTGGAATTCAAAAATTTTGCTATCCGTTTCAAGAACCTGGGAATCCGATGCGACCCTCAAAAAAAAGTCTGTCTGTCTGTCATTCTGTCCTTGACGCTTTTTTTGTTTAAGCATCACGTAAACACAACAAAAGCGAATGATATGAAATTTGGTGTCATGATAGGTGGTCACTCATCTTAAAACATAGGCGTCGAATTTTAAAAAAATCTTGATTGGATTTTGAGATTTTGCGAAAATCCTTTCAAACTGCGTAAATTTGTGTTCAAGCATCACGTAAAAACAACTGAAGCGAATGATATGAAATTGAGTGTCATGATAGGTGGTCACTCAACTTAAAACATAGCCGCGAATTTTTAAAAAATCTTGATTGAATTTTGAGATTTTGCGAAAGTCCTTTCAAACTGTGTAAATTTGTGTTCAAGCATCACGAAAAAACGACTGAAGCGAATGATAGGGTAAATTAGGTGTCATGATAGGTGGTCACTCAACTTAAAACATAGGCGTCGAATTTTTAAAGAATCTTGATTGGATTTTGAGATTTTGCGAAAATCATTTCAAACTGCAGTAAATTTGTGTTCGCACATCACGTAATAACTGCAAAGGTGAAAAAATGATATTTGGTGAAATGATAGGTGGTCACTCACCTTAAACTATAAGCATCTAATTAAAAAAAATCGATCAGATTTCGAGATTTTCTGAAAATCGTTTAAAACTGAGTGAATCTTTGTTCCCGCATTACGTAATAACGACTAAAGCGAATGATATGAAATTTGGTCACATGATAGATGGTTGCTCAATATAAACTATAGGTGTCCAATTTTTTAAACATTTTTATTAGATTTTGAGATTTTGTGAAAATTCTCTCAAAATACGTTTATATTTCTTCAAACATCACATAATAACGACTAATACGAAATTTAGTGATATGATAGGTAGTTGCTAATCTTAATTTATAGGCATTGAATTTTTAAAATATTTTGATTACATTTTGCGATTTTGCGAAAATTGTTTTAAAATGCTGAAATTTTGTTCCAGCATCACAAAATAAAGACTGCACGGAATGAAACAAAATTGGGTGGCATGATAGATTGTCACTCAGCTTAAATTCTAAGCTTCAAATTTTACAAAAATGTTGATTAGATTTTTAGATTTTGCGAAAATTATTTCAGTATGCGTAAATATTCGTTCGTGCATCACATAATTACGACTAAAGCGAATGAAATTATATTACTTAGTTACTCTCTAACCTGTAATATTTTAACAATACATAAAAATTATAACTTCGCTTTCTTTACTTTGGCAACATACTACATCCATTTTGTGTACTCCTACAATGCTGACGTAAGTTCTTGCTTTTTGGAAATTTGCATTCACTAACCCGTCAAAGACGGGTACTTCAGCTAGTACTACAATAAACTTAGTAGCCTTGGATCTAGAAATAGAACCTCTGCTTTCCTTGGAACTTGGAGCAACAATCAAAGACTGAAAAGAAACAGTCCTTTTAGTAATGTTCTCACCAATAATATTGTTTTGAATGATACTGAGCAGCTGCATCTGTCACAGTGTATTAACCCTACTGAGGGTTTCGCTAATGTTTTTTTCCATACATGCTTCCCTGTTGACGTGAACAAGCAAAACGATCTTCCAATTTTTTTAAGACAACTGACTCTTGAGAGAATTAGTCACATTCCTGGGTACACAGCTCAGATGTATACAGGCGGTAGCAAAAAATGATAATGGCTGCACTGGCAGTGATGTTTACATCAAATTCCGGGATCAGGAGATGAAGATCTGGAGGAGGAACCCAGACTTGTGCTCAGTCTTCTGTTCTGAGCTTATGGCCATCAATGAGGGTCTAGAGCTGCTCAAGTCTGTACCTTACCAAAATTAAATCTGGATCCTGTCCGACAGTAAAAGCTCTATTCAACACCTGGCAAACTGGCACAGCGTGAGGGATTCTGTGAATGCAAACATTCTCAAAAATCTTAAAAGCCTCTCCCCTTCTCAACCGATCCACCTGCAGTGGATACCCTCGCATGGGGGCAACAAGAGTGGGGACACCTTAGCCAAAGCGGGCGCTGCTGATTCCTCTATGCGCTCTACTCCACTTACTTCACTGTTTTTAGTGAATGGAACTCTTCTCATTCACTAAAAACAGAAACCAAACCACTTGTTTGTCCCGCCATCACACCACTGGTATCATAATTGTCGTTCCAGGGGGTTCTTTGTCTTTTGCTTGCTGTCGTGGGGATCAAACAACTATTATCCACTTTCTCAGAGGGCACCTTCATTCTATGACCTTTCCTGAGGGTTCTAAATACTACGAGGTCTGCTGCAAGTGCTCTATGGAACAGGCTTCTCCTGTCCATATTCTATCATATCTGGACTTATCCAAGTTGGATCTTTATGACAATCCATTGCTAGTTTTGGACTATTTTATGGTAAACAAATTCATGGACTTGAGATAGCTCTGCTATGCTCGGGGATGCACATTATTATCACCATGTCATTTACTAAGTTGGAAATGCCGTTATCAGTTTAACGAACTTTATCTGAAAATATCATGATTTTTATTTTAAAATAAATATTGAATAGATATCATGATATACATCCATTGATATATAACAACAAACCCTGGTCCCCATCAAATTTTTTCTACTCTCTCCTATACTTAAATATTTCTATCTTAAACAGTATAAAGTAACAAATGATTTTTTCAGTAACTTATCAGTTAAAACTTACAATATACCTATATTTTACTAGGCAATAAGCTAATCATCAATATAACATATATCAAACTGCATACATACGTGACACTGCAGGAGGTGTAGGAGCCACTTGTGCTTGGCGATAATTTGCAGGTAAAGCCATTGTCGTGTGATATCTAAAATAATAGCAAAGCAAATATACTGAAGATGCTGGAGAGATTCCAAAGTAAAATGTTATAATAAAAATTAATATAGTTATTCTACACATGAATATTTAGAAAGAATTTATTATTTTTAATTAATTTTTTTTTCGGTATCCAAGAAGTAAAATTTTTTAAAAAATAAGAATTTATACCCTTTTATTAATTCACACTTAATCACAAATATCATGCTTATTAAATTAAAACTTTTCAAGCTACAGAAGGTCATGCTGTATGGTTTTAGACTTAACCCATGCAGAAAAGAAGATTCATAATTTAAAAAAATAAAATAAAAATAAAATAAATCAGGGTGTAAAAAAAATCATTTTTTAAATCAAAATAATTGGATTTTTTTTTATTTAAATAAAAAATTTAAATTATAACTAGATCAGATTTTTTGTTTAACTAACTTTATATAAAGAGTATAGTAAAGATAGCTTAAGTGGCATTTCTGGACTGACTCTAATTAAAAAAGATAAGAGCTTGGTTTTTAATAAATATTTGAATTTTTAAGTTTTTTTTTATTACTTTTAAAGTTATATAACATATTTTTATGTTTTTGTTAGTGCTATTTATGTGCGATCCTAGTCATGCTAGCTTTAGATTAGATGTATAGCTAGGTTGCTTAATCCACCAAAATTAAGGTTGCTTAATTCACTGTTGCAAAATTTTCTTTTCTTTTTTTTTTTTTTTTTTTGAGTTAAAATCGGGCCAATGTTTGCCTAGTTTACATTTGAGCTGTAAAGTTAGGTTGCCTAATCCACCAAAGTTTTTTAAGTTAAAAACAAGCCAGTGTTTGCCCAGTTTGCATTAGCTGTACAACTAGGTTGCTTAATCTACTAAAGTTTATTTAGGTTAAATCAGGACTGGTGGTTGAAGATTTTTGAATTATTTTGTTGTGAGTTTAATGCTTTTATCTGTTTGTGTTAGTTTAATTCAAGCGCAATTTTAATTTCTCAAAATTACTTAAGTCTGCTTTGTTGATCATGCAAAATGATTAGAGACAGATGCTGAGGCTTGGCAACTGCTAAGCTCCAGCGGCTGTCGTCATGTTTAAATGGCACTCGTACCATCTCGGTCAAAATTACTGAAAATTTATGTATCACCAACCTGAAAATATTTTTTACAACAGGAAGCATTCCCCCTCCTACACATACCCAATGTTACATGCCAGTTTACATGAATGTTTTCAAATAATAGTGAATTAAAAAGAATTTTCAACTCAAAATTATTATTACAAATATAAATTAATATTGGACAGCTTAATTTAATGTTTTAATTAAATTTAATTAATTTTGGACTATATTCCGTATCTGGTGCTTGTTTACGTTTCATTGGTGATCGTTCTGGCACCAGGGTGGGCGATGCACTGCCGGAATGAAGTTACCTGTCGGTGGTATTTTTGACTGGCAATCATAAAAAACGTGTACATCGTCAGTTTGGGAATTTGAAATTGTTTCATGTTATGGATGGAAGGGAATGAAATGTGTTATGTTATTGTATGAAAAGAAAGTGTGTGTGTGTTTGTTAGAAATATGGTGTGAATATAAAGCTAAATAAAAGAAAGCATGTTCGTTTTACGCTATCGGCTGTGCGTGTATGTTTGTTAGAAATGCAGTATCAATATCAAAAATAAATAAAAGTAAGCATGCTGGTGTTACATTATAAGCCGGTGGGTGTTAGAGACATTTCTGAGCAGTTAATTTAAAAAAATAAGGGTAAGTGCTTTTTTTTAAACAAATCTTTGCAATGTGGTGTACAACTAGGTTGTTTAATTCACCGATGTTTTTTGAGTTGAAAACGGGCCAGTGCTTGCCCAGTTTACATTAGCTGTACAACTAGGTTGTTTAATCTACTGTAGTTTTTTTAGTTAAAAAACGGTCGACAGTTTGCTCATTTTAAATTGAATGTTACTGAATTTGCTGACGTTTTTTAGCTTAAATATGGATGGTGTATTTGGTTTTAAGGTCTTTCTTAGTGGAATATATGTGCAATTTTAATATGCTAAAATAGTTTGGCTTTGCTAATTGTGCAAAATGGTTGGCGACAGTCGCTGGGGCTTGGCAACCGCCACGCTCCAGCGACTGTCGCCGTGTTTACATGGGGTAAGCACCAGCTTGTATGATTTTACCTTAATTTTACAGTATACTGTAATAGTTAATTCCATAAAATTAACTATTCCACTAAGCAAATGATTTTTTCTTCGCGAAAATTAGATTAAAATTAATGAAAATATTTAGATTGATGAATTAGATAAATTAACTCATTAGATTAAAATTAATGTGCAAAATTTTTTTAATGACTCATAGTTTAAAAGGTTTGATTTTTGATGAAAATTAGAAACATATCATTACATTGTAACAATAAATTTTCATGATACATTTAAATTCAGACGTTAACAAAATGAACAACCCTTGTATAATAAATGTCAGAAATATTCATAAAGACTAACAGCATAACTGTCAAAGTTTTTTTTTTTTTTTACAAATAAACTGAAATGCCTTCCATGTATCAGATAATGTCAATACTTCGGAATATCTAAGATTTGTCTATACTTACCGAACGAATGAGAAATAATTAATGATAAAGAAAGTTAATACATAATTAAATATTTACACACACTAAAAATGTAAATTATTTACATTACAGCATGATGTCAACAATTTTTTAGTTGACATCAGAAAAAATTGCAATATAAATTTGAAGATTTTTATTTTAATGAAATGCAAATGAATTGAATCATGCAAACGTTTTATTGCTTTTGGTAGATGTCATAAAGTTTTAAAGTAAAGCGAGCATTTTGAAATCGAGCACAATCCAAGTAATTTAACATATAATGCCGCTAAGTAAAAGCATAACTATTAATTAAAGAACCTGATATACAATGATCTATTTAAAAATGTTAATTAAAACGGTTGTTCAATAAATAAATAAGAGGCATGTCAGTAAGTACCTTTAAAATCTAAAGAAATGTTACACTGATCAATAAAATTAAATGTAACTAGAGACAGCCGTTTTCAATCATCAACACCAGATCAACTAGAAGCCATAATAAAAAGCTTTTGTAGAGTTGAGTGTCTTATGTGCTGTATATGCACAGAAGATTTGCGAAGAATACTGAAACTGTCGCAAAATGTTAGCAGAATATGATGTTAGAAGCATTTGGGCACAAACAAAAAAATCAGTCCGATAATTTATTTCCTAGTCATTTTTTAAGAATTGATTAATTACTAGCTGCGTGCCCTTAGCAGAAGGAGCGTTTTTCTCTTTCTCTACCATGGAAAAGACCTGCATCAGCAATGGGATTCCTTCCCTTTAATCCCCCAAATATAGATCTTTTTTTCATTTTGTCCCCAAATTTAAAGATTTGTACTTTTCTCCCTGAAAGTTTCCGTTTAGTTTATTTCTTTCAGAAAAAACTGAAAAAATAAGAAAAATAAACCAACTAAAAGCGCCATCTACTCATAGAAACAGTGAAATTCGATCTCTGAAAACGTTTGTTGTCACTGTCTGTGTGGCGTGTACAGGCATTCAATAAAGTATACAACTATGAGCCACATTTCCCATTTCAGTTTTGTTAATGATTAATCACTTTTCATGAAGAACTATGCTTTAAATATGAAATTGACGTACGAAAATTTTCTTGCATTCGAGTACTTTTTTTAGAGGGTGTAAAAAGTTTCATGAAAAATTATCAAAAAATGATCCAATGTAAAAAGCAATGTCTTCTGAAAAATACAAATACTATTCCAAGAGTTAAATTTTGAATAAATTGCAATATTTCAACATGATGTTCCTTTAATATTTCTGGTTTAAATAAATATTTATAAATGAATGAAATACTTCCATTAATTTATTAGAAATAAGACTACACAATTGATATAAAGAGCTATTAGAGTTCATTTTTAAGTATCAAAGTCAGTCAAGATTTAAAGTATGGGTATACATGGTAATATGTTGTGTCCTCGAATAAGTCTCCAAAAATATTTTCTAGCGTCCCCAAGTTTTCCTTGGATTCGAGGACAATGCTTGATTTGTCCCCAAAATACTGTTTAGAAATATGGTCACCTTACTTTAAACGGACATTGAGGATGGTCATGGGATAAATTGATTAGGAAATTATCTGATGCTGCCATCTAGCGGCAATAGTTGTTAATAATTTGTGAAGAAAACTTTATCCATAAATTAGAAGTCGATGTATCAATTTTATTAATTATTTATTTATATTTCGAAATTGAAAAAAAAAATATATAATAACGCTTTTAAAAATAAATAATCAAAGTTATGTATGAATATTTAAATAGTTTATGGGGTAATCCTCAAGGTTTTTGTAGCTATTTAAACTACATTTTTAAGATTAATAAATATTTTTTTCTTTTAGTGCTTCATTAGACTTCACCACCAACTTCTTTGTGACACTAGGTAATGTAGGAAAAATATTCTCAAAGTACTCAAGCCGCAAACTAATTAACAGCATTATATTTTTGTTACTTGTGCTATTGTCATGAAATAAAAGAAAACTAAGCTTCTCATTTTGTATGACCTCTTCCTTAAATAATATAACAGAATAGTGAAATTATAAAAATAATTAAATAAAACTATCAACTTCTAGTGTCACAAAAAAGCTGGTGGTGAGGTATAATGAAGCACTAAAAGAAAAAGTAAAATATTTATTAATCTTAAAAATGCAGTTTAAATACTTCAAAAACCTTGAGGATTACCACAAAAACTATTTTAATATGCATATATAACTTTGACTATTTATTTTTAAAAACGTTATTATATTTTTTCAATTTCGAAATATATATAAATAATTAATAAAATTGATGCATCAACTCCTAATTTATCAAAAAAAAATTTTCTTGATAAATTGTTTGCAACAATTGCCGCTAGATGGCAGCATCAGATAATCTGCTAATCAATCCAGGTGGCCAGATTTTTGTTGTCAGAATCGGGGACATGTCCCCGATTCTGACAACAAAACTGGGGACATTTATAATTAGTGCAATAATTAACAGTAATTTAATTGAAAAACAATGCAATGATTAAAAATTATCCCCAGTTCCATTTTTACATTCTAGGGACAATTTGAAAAATGTCCTGAAAATGGGGACGTTTGGTCACCTTACTGTAACTCATGCTGTAACTCCATGCTCTGCCCTTTGGGCCCGTTTACATGTGCAAAAATGCAGAGTGGCTATTCGGACCGACCGGTGCGGATAGCTTACAGGCTATTCGGCCCGTTCTGTAGTGCTGCCATCTATATTTAAATGTTCGTACTAATAATTCACCAATAATTTATTTAAAATTGTATGTTTACTTAGACCAAAGAAAACGAATTTCGTCCGCAATTTCTATTTTTAAAATTTATATTTAAGCTTTGGTCTGAAATGAGTAAGCTTTTAATATGAGGTATAAAACTACAAAAATTTAAATTCCCGTTAATGAAATTCAGTGTAAGCTTTACAATAAAGGCAATCGTAAGTTTCCGAAAGGTTTGACGACTGGAAATAGAATTGCATGAAAATTCGTTTATACATATTTAATGTATTCATGACGTTATTTTATTCGTATGTAAAATTATCAAATGAAACAAACAATTTTGCAAATTTTTATACAATTCCAATTTTAACGATCATTAAATTCATCGGAAATAATCCTCGCTTGTTAACTTTGCTTATTATTTTTTTAATGAATTTTACATATATTTTTATGTAAACTATTATTTTTTTAAACATACTTCAAGTTTGCAATATATATAAAGCTTTGATTTAATAAAATTTAATTAACTTTTACATAAGGGATGAGGGCTCCTCACGTCGTGTTCGTTTTCTTAAAATAAATTTAATGAGGCAAACAAATACAATTCTAAAGATGTAGTATCTCACGAAAGCAGGGCCCGATTATGAGCATCAGGGGCCTGGGGCATTGATGGATTTGGGAGCCCCATCTATGAAATTTGTTTAACTTTACATAAAATTTTGATATAAAAAAGAATATTTCAGAACAACATTTGAAATTGGGGCCCTGGGCAAAGTCCCTATTTGCCCATTCGATAATAAAGCCCTGCACGAAAGTAACATAAATATAATAAAGTCAATAATAAACACAGAAATATTATATTCTGCTCCATATATTCAACTTTTTAAACCAATCATGCAATTAAACAGGTTTAGCTTTCCTAAGAATAATTCTTTTATTTTATTTATTATTTCCCCCCCCCCCTCTTTACGCGAAACATTGGAAAGAGAAATTCTAAAATGAAGGCAATATAAATTAGTTTATTTATTAATAGGTATTTCATTTAATTTTCTGTAACCATGTCCATGTATAAATGTTTTTGGAGTGCTGTAACATAGCTCAAATATAATTTTCACAGTGACCTTTTGTGTGCTAAGCAGATAATATTTTTGCACTTATTTAATTGAACAAACTAGTGTCAGGTTTAACAATATAAAAAAATCTGGAGTGACTCCACTCGACTTTCCAAACACTTACCATTAAGATCATTACCAAGCATTTTTATAAATTTTAATCGATGAATAATTCAAACATATATACCAAATTGAAGCTCAATGGAATGCGCCGTTTAAATGCTAGCGCACTTTCAAGAATTTTCCTCCATAGGCCATAATGTAAAAGAAATCTTCGTCGTAGCCCTGTAGAAAAACTGTAAGTCCTATGCGTACCAAACTCAATACCGGTCTTGCGACGGTGGTTTGCAACATATATACCCAATTAGAGCTCAATCCAATGCCCCGTTTAGGAGCTATCGTGTTCACTCACATACACACACACATACATACATACACCTCGTAAAAATAGCATAAATGAATTCAGAAGACCTCAAAACGTGTCACCAAAATCTCGAAGTCGAATTTTTACTTTCCGAACATGTACCCCTCCAAAAAAAGTATTCGAGCAAGAGAGAAATATCCTACGTTGGTTTCGTATATTAAAAATTATTTATCATAGAATATGAATTAGGCTATGTATAAATGCGACATTTCGTATTTCCGCAAAGTTGTGCATTTTTCAAAAACTCAATTATTATTCGTATATCTAATATAGGAAATTTCTCTCTTGCTCGAATACCTTTTTTGGAGGGTGTACCATGTAAGGAAAGTATTGTAATCATGAAAAAAATCGAATTCGAGATTTTGGTGTATTTACACGTTTTGAGGTCTTCTGAATTCATTTATGCTATTTTTACGAGATGTGTGTGTGTGTGTGGGCGCCGGCAGAATATTTCCCAGGGGGGGCAAAGACTACTCCAGGGGGAAGCAAAGACTACTCAAGGGGGGGGGTAAAGACTACTTCAACGCATGGTTACCATGTTGGAAAGAGCAAAAAGCAGGGGAAAACACTGCATACAAAAATCCAGGGGGGGGGATTTACCCCTCTTGCCCTATGCTGCCGGCGCCCTGTTTGTGTGTATGTGAGTGAACACGATAGCTCCTGAACGGGGTATTCGATTGAGCTCAAATTCGGTGTATATGTTATAAACCACCGTCACAAGACCGGTATTGATTTTGGCGTGTATAGGACTTTTAGTTTTTCTACAGGACTACGACAAAGATTTCTTTTACATTATGGGAGGAAATTCTTGAAAGTGCGCTAGCGTTTAAACGGTACATTCGATTGAGCTCAAATTGGGATACATGTTATAAACCACTATCGTAAGACCGGTATTGATTTTGGTGTGTATAGGACTTAGTTTTTCTACAGGGCTACGACAAAGATTTCTTTTACATTATGGCCTATGGGGAGAAATTCTTGAAAGCGCGCTTAGCGTTTAAACGGTGCATTCGATTGAGCTTCCATTTGGTATGTATGTTTGAATTATTCATCAATTAAAATTTATTTAAATGCTTGGTAATGATCTTAATCATAAGTGTTCGGAAAATTGAGTGGAGTCACTCCAGATTTTTTCATGATTACAATACTTTCCTTATATGGTACATGTTCGGAAAGTAAAAACTCTCAGGTCATAAAATGAATGATTTTTAATTTTAAATAGTTATAAGCATAGTACATTTAAGATTTTAAATTTTCACTTTGCATTGCGCTAGTTACAAGTACAGTTGCACACATTTAAGTAAATTTTAAAAATGTTTCCCCTAATACAACACATTCTCATAACACTTTTCTTTTTTAAGTTTTATGAGCACTTTGTCCTATGGCGTGAAATGGTAAAATGAGTAAGTATTCTTATAGATAAATTGTCATATTTAAAGAATATTAAGCAAAATACTAAATAAACAATGACGTTATTTTATATATTTTGCAGCACTTATATTTAAGTAATTAGCATTTCATTGGTTCTATTCATACATTTAAAACATCGAAAATTGGTTCTCGGAATTCAGTATCATCAGTATTGTCTCCAGTCATTCAAGGATTCTGACCTACCGTGCGGCTGTCGATCTGGAGCTTTGGTCGGTTTTCTCTAGATGTCACGTGAATAAGCGTTTGAACCCCTTAGAAAGTTTGCCGCCTGAGACATTCCTTAGACAGATTATCCCAAGTGTAGTGTTTGCCTTAAATACACAATGCAATACAATGTATCCATTCATTTTACTATCAAATGACCAAAGAGAATATGGCACTGCGAAATATTCATAAAAGTACTGTATGATCTGTTTTGCATAAATGTTATCGGTTATGTACTAGTAGAGTTCAGCCATTATAAGAACGGACTAAGGTATCCTCCTCCATTTTTCCAAGCACATATACTTCTTCAGAAAAAAAAGGTACTATACAATTACCAATATATCAAATTAACTATATTGTTTTACTAAACAAGAACAAGGGTCGCTGATCATACTGCAATACAATAAAATAAAAGGCAAGTCGTTTCGAAATAGTACCCTACACTTTTGAGTACCATCTCTTATCTTCCATATGACAGTAAATCAACATTAAATGAGTACTAATGAATTGAAAGTTTAAATTTTATTAAAATGTAAATATGTAACCATAGGAAGTCGGGAAAAAACGCACAATATTGAAGGGGTTATTTTTTTAGATGAGCAGGGGGGGGGGGGCGTGAAATAAAAAAATGTAAGGCAGGAGTGGGCACACGAAAGGGCGCAAACAGAAGTACTTTCATGTATTTTGTATTTATCTCCATTGAAAATTGACATTCAGGTAATTTTCCAAGGACAGTTGTCTGATTTATAAGTGCACAGTATGCACAGTAGCCCCATTGCCCCCTAGGTTTTGGTGAAGTGAAATTTTTTTAAGCATTTGAATTTTTTTGTATTCGTTTTGCAGTAAAATGTTTCATACTCTGAAAGCCCCCCCCCCCAGTAGAAACATTAGTATTTTCACTTAAATCCTGGTTTCAAATCAAATTTGTAGAAGAGTGAGTGAAGGCGCTTTTTCCAGCTTCACATTAAAAACATAAAGAATGTAGGAAAAACTCTAACGGAAAAAACGCCAACCAGAAAAAAAAAACTAATCCTCCCTTCACCCCCCCCCCTTTAAACCAATAATTTTTACTTAAATATTGTACATGAACTTATTTCGTTGTTCAGTAAAAATGATAATATATTTAATCAAATATTGGCTTGCCCCCAAATTCTTTTGTTTTTGAGTAAAGGAGGTGCTTTTGTAATTTCAGAGCATTCTATTTTAATCTATTATCATATTAATCACAAAAATTTAAAACCAAGCCACATGTCAAGATCATGAAGGTCATAAAAGGGAGGAAAGGAGGGGAGGGAAATCTTCCCTTCTTTTTCCTGGAAAAAAGGAAAGATTCCTCCAACAAAAGATACTATGACCGTCGGAAATAGTGTACGGTCAAGCAATTTCTTTGAGGTTGATTCCTGTTCAACTCACAAAATACATGTACTGTACAAACATTTTACATTTAAGAATATTATACCCAGTAAAAACATTTAAAAGCTATGTGATAATAAATATTTTATCACATTTTTTATATCAGCTATTCTATCTAGAAAGATACATCCTTTTATTGAGATTTTTTAAAACAAAATATTCAAAATTATATAAATGAAAATTTTTAAAAGCTGAATAGAAACTGAATTGACTTCAAACGATTTATTTAAATTTTAATGAAACTTAAAATCATAATAATTTCATTTTTTTTCTCTAAAATATTTAAATCATTTTTATTTCCTAGTTTTGTGGAACTTCTAAATAGTGATGAATTATATATAAATGACAATAAAACATTCAAACTAATATCAAAATATTCAGAAGCCATGTGGCTCATATTAACTAAAATCTTAAAGGTAATATGATATATTCTCTTGAAAATAATAAAATAAAGAAATAATTTAATTACTGAATTATTAATTTAATTAACTGATTGTTCAATTTGTGTGTATTCTTAGGACAAAGTCCTAGTCATTCGGTAACAAATTATAACATTTTCGAAAATTTTAAATACCATCTCTCACCTAACAGGCAATCCTAAAAAAAGAATATAAGACTCTACAGATTTAACGTGCACGTTCTCTGTAATATATTACCCCCTTTAGTCTGATTCGTAATCAGTTATGAATTATTATTACTGGTTTTCTTTTTATAAGTGCAAGAGTTTACTCTGATTCATGGTAATTTATCATTTAACTCTTTGGTTTTAAATAATAATTCTTAAAAATAAAGGATTTATTAGTATACCGTTACCGGGTGATTCAAAATAGATGTTAAGGCAATTATTTTTTAAACCGTAAGTGATCGAAACATACTTCCAATTAGAAAAGTTCGTCAAATTAAGACTAGCTTTCAGATATGGCATTTTTTTACTAGGGGTGGTGTACATTTAAAATACGAAATTTAGTTTTTATACGGTCCCTCTTTCTTACCCTTTATATTTAGAAGAATGCTGCTCTTTGTCTAAGAAAATTAATGAAACAAATCCCGTGTCTCTAAGTGAAATAGTTAGCGAGAAAATTAATTTTGAAAATGATGACTTATACCACTTTACCTACGGTGTTGGCGTCAGTTTTCAGTTAGTTTTAATATAAATTTTAAAAATAGAAATTGCGGACGAAATTCGTTTTCTTTGGTCTAAATAAACATGCAATTTTAAATAAATTATTGGTGAATTATTAGTACGGACATTTAAATATAGATGGCAGCACTACAGAATGGGCTGAATAGCCTGTAAGCTATCCGCACCGGTCGGTCCGGATAGCAACGGCCGCAAAAATGCGGAGTAAATCCCGGGACTTGCACTGCTTTCTACCCACGGACTAAGAGGGTACAGGACAATCATCCAAGCATTGTGAAAGAACTAAATGAAATTTGCCTAATAGGTAGCGCTGGGAGTCGTACCCATTAATTTTTGGCGCATGCGTCGTGTGCTAGTAGCTAAAACGTAAACAAATATCAACGGAAGCACCCCGCGGGAGATGCTTACGCCGTGTGTCGTCAGAGGGCGCCCATGCCGTTAATTATCAAAAGGGGGTCGCATATTTTCCTTTCAGAGGCTGACGCAGTTTCGCCCGTCTACCGCTTCCCGATGATCGTCCTAAAGCCTCTTAGTCCGTGTTTCTACCCCGCTTCCCCTACTTAGGGGGGAAAATGCGAGGTAGAAAGATTCCTGGTCGAAAGGAGGGTTAATGCAGAGTCAACCCCGCTTTCCCATGATGCATTGCGAGTATTTCCCTGTACTCCGCTTTAACCTGGGGTTTTCCATTTTCACATGTAAACGGGCCTCATGTCACTCGGGCGGGAGACGTTAGATGCAACTCCGTAGAAGGAGGCACATTTCCTTTGGCGAAATCACGGACTAAGAGGGTTCAGGACAATCATTCAAGCATTGCGAAAGAACTAAATGAAATTTGCCAAAAAGGTGGCGCTGGGAGTCGTACTCATTAATTTTTGGCGCATGCGTCGTCTGCTAGTAGCTGAAACGTAAACAAATATCAACGGAAGCACCCCGCGGGAGATACTTACGCCGTGTGTCGTCAGAGGGCGCCCGTGCCGTTAATTATTAAAAGGGGGTCGCATATTTTCCTTTCAGAGGATGACGCAGTTTCGCCCGTCTGCCGCTTCCCGATGACCGTCCTAAAGCCTCTTAGTCCGTGGGCGAAATCTAACTCTAGCCAACCCCAACATCCGAAATGGAGTTCTGCGCATATGCATGAACTTTTTTTTTTGTTTTTCAAAACCAATTCCAAAGCGTTCGGCAGACGAACGTCAGCCATCCTGTTATAAAATTAAAATTAAAAACGAGGCGGATAAAGAAACTTAAAATAGCAATTTAAGTTAAAATGGATAGTTTCTAATAATAAACAGAAATCCATGAACGCTTCTGTGCTAAATCCATGTAAAAGTAATTCCCCCTGTTCTATGTTTGCACAATTTTTCCGAATCCGGAATGCTGGGATGGGGATTAATTCCTTTTATGTGAAATTTAAGTATAATAAACATGGAAATAAAATCACAAAGTATATAACTTGTTTTATATAAAATACAATAAAAATGTTAGGTAATAACCAAAACTTCTAAATTGATTTTGATAGTTCATGAAACATATATATGAGAATAATATTTCAGGGATCTTATCCCTATTTTATTAAACTGATATATATACTGCTCAAAACAATTAAAGAATATTGTAAGTTTTATATAAAATAAAGTTATAAGCGATTTTTTTTTTTTTTTTTTTCCGCCGAAAATGGATGAAGAGAATCACAAATGCAAATTTTTCTGATTTTCAAACTGTGGAGTATGCTAATTTTGAGTTCGACGTCAAAAACGTCGGTTCAGCGGCAGCGAATGAAATTGGACTTTCAACTGAATAAAAGACAATGAAGACAAGGATGATCGGCATTCAGTGACTGCTTTGTTTCGACGAGTACGATGTCTCAGCGAAGTCATTTAACCGATTCAGAAGCTTGGAGAGTCGTCAGTAGGTTAGAAGGGGGCCAAATTCGAGCCGAAGTAGCGCAAGCCATTGGAGTGTCACAAAGTGTGATTTCCAGGATCTGGAACCGGTTTTTGGCGACTGGAAGTGCAGGCCGAAGACCAGGGCAAGGTCGTAGACGGGCAACAACGCCCAATGAAGATCGTTATTTAGTGTTAACGGCTCGGAGACACCGGAATATGAACGCTACTCTTCTCCAACAACACCTTCGCTCGGCTACTGGCACCACGGTTTTAACTCAGACTGCCCGAAACCGACTCCATGGTGTAGGTCTGTATGCTCGCCGACCGATGGTATGTGTTAGACTAACATCAAGGCATCGTCGCGACCGCAGGGAGTGGGCAACAGAGCATGTGAACTGGAGGAGAAATGATTTGGAGCAATGTTCTTTTTCTGATGAGGCCCGTTTTTCAGTTCATCCTGATAATAGGCGTATTTTCATCTGGAGGGACCGTGGCAGTAGAAATAATCCTGCGTTCGGGCACGAAAGTGTCAGCTTTGGCGGTGGGGGAGTGATGGTGTATGGTGGCATCTCCATTGACGAGCGCACAGACCTCTACATCATTCGAGATGGACCTCTGACTGGTCGCCGATATAGGGATGAGATCCTCAGACCTATTGTAGTCCCTTACGCTGCAGCAATCGGAGATGACTTCATTTTAATGGACGATAACTGCAGGCCACATCGTGCTAACCTGGTGGAGGATTTCCTTTTAGAGGAAGGAATCGTACGAATGGAATGGCCAGCGTGTTCTCCAGACATGAATCCAATAGAGCACGTTTGGGACGCTCTAGGAAGACGAGTTGCTAGCCACCAACCACCCCCACAAACTCTCCAAGAACTAGAAAGAGCTCTTCTGGAAGAGTGGGACAGAATACCCCAACTCGTCATTAATAGCCTCATTGACTCCATGCCTCAAAGGTGTTCAACGTTGCTGGCCGTCCGTGGAAACCATACCCCTACTGAAAATTATTTCCTTTGAAGAAAACACCTTTTCTTATTCTATTTTTCTCATATGCACAAATTGAGTTTTTTACTTTTTCTACAGAAATGCGCAATAAAATGCATTTTTTCTGCCAAGCACGTGTAATTTATTCTCATATAACCTACTACGTCTGTCGACCATATATCAATCAGCTAAAAAGTTTCCCAGCCACAAGATCCCCCTAAAACCGCAATATCCTTTAATTGCTTTGAGCAGTGTATATACGATATTCGAAGGAAAAATTTTGGATTCCCCCAAAATTCCTGGCAAATTGCGCTGTGCTAGAATTAGCTGCTTATTTTCGCTCGGGAAGTAATAGAGATATAAGACTGTTGCCGCTAGAGCTCGCGTAAAATCTTATTTTTTTCTTGCACACTATTCGGCTCTGTAGGTAGACCGGTCAAGAATAAAGAGAGAGAATTTTGGTTTCATAAATGAATGTGGGTATATTGTGCAAAG
Organism: Cheiracanthium punctorium; assembly: GCA_038373885.1. Taxonomy (NCBI): domain Eukaryota; kingdom Metazoa; phylum Arthropoda; class Arachnida; order Araneae; family Cheiracanthiidae; genus Cheiracanthium; species Cheiracanthium punctorium. The sequence goes on from JAWZYV010012008.1 coordinate 1,817,359, forward strand.
CAACAAATATTTAAAAATCAATCAATAAATAATTGCTTGGTCAATACTGCTCGTGCCGAAGGGGATTGATCGTCAGCTAACCATGTCGTCCCAGTTGTCAGACTCGGTGAAAATTTGTAAGGCATTGCGCTATAGCGAAATATCCATGGGAATAAAGATTTTTTTTAAGCTGGGTTACACCAGGGTTCACTCTACAGTCGGGTAACCCGGACATTTTTTACCGGGCGCCAAAATTTGGAGGCGACATTTCGGCACCCCCCCTACCCCCCGAGAACAGTGCAAGATAACTACTGAAGTGCTAAATACAAGGGCTGTATTTTGTTCAACCTCCGATGGACAGTCAAATTAAAACAAGAATAAAAGAAATTTACCCAAATTTAAGTAATGGTTTCCTTTACGTCAAAACCTCCATGAAGATTTAGAGCTTTTGTCATATCGGTAGAAAGAGGCTTTCCGATGAGGCTTTAACCAGAAAATAATAATGATAACAATAATAATAAATTCGGGGAGGGGGGGGGGATATGCAGCACTAAAAGTTTTCACCTGTAGTTGACCTCCAAAAGAAACACAGATTTAAAAATAAAATACTACTTAATATTGACGGATTTCCAATTATTATCAGAAATGAATTGCAGGTTCAGTGGCCAAAGCTTCCAGACCGATGAAGATTTTTGTAACAGCGGTCAGTCAATGGTCATATAACTGGTGTTAACATTTCTCGAAGAGCACATCGATGAGCTCATCTACCGATTTGATAAATGTCTACATGAATTTTATATCGAAAAGTTACCATGTATGTACCTAACTTTTGGTAATAAATTATTTTTATTCTTTACTCTTGTCTTTTCTTTATTAACTGTCGGTGATCGAATAAAAAATAGCCTCGTACATCCATTCTCTCATTCGCTAAAAACTAACAGTTCGTATTGTCCGGGACGGCCGTTTGTGTATTTTTATCAAAAGTGGTAAAACTGCTAAAGCAGACTCTTTTTACATTTCTTGTTTGTTTATGTAGGAATGACAGAGAAAGACGGAATAAAATAGGCTAATTTTTCCATATTAATAAATTGTTACATTTTGCCAAATTGCAAATAGTGGGAAAAAAAAATTCTATAAACAGACAGTTAAATTATTTAAAAGAACCACAAATAAAAATATGAGGGTATGAGGGAGTTGTCGGAGGACGATTAAAAGAAACGTTCCCTCGGCCGCTCACATGACGTATAGTGTACAAAAGGTATTTGAGAAAAACTGACGGACAACTGGAATACACAAAAAAGCTGCACTTTATTGTAGGTATCTTCACAAAACAGTTATTAAAGAAACAAGTTCAATTACGCACCGTACATTGCTTCATAAAAAATAACACCAGGAACATATCTAATTGTTCCGGCCACAACGGCATGCCGGAGTTCCATAAAAAAAACGAACACAACCTCCTCTGACGGAGAGCAATCGAGAAATCCAGTCAAATCTTCCTACAAAACTGCCAGCTCTCTACAGGTTGGCGAGTAAAATATGAGCACTCATAAGCCACTGCCCCACGTGACAACCACCGTCCGGTAGGCGTAAACAATATAAAAATTTGAAACAAACGGATTAAATGATAAATGCCAAGACAGAAGTGCCAGAATTTGGCGAATGCCAATACGTAAAGCTACAACCCTGTGAGAAAACACCGACGGAGACCGGGAGGCGCTAAGAACTAACACAGCATATGCTAAAGCGAAATTAATTTAGAAGGGAAACCCCGAAAAATCCCAGACATAGCGTCGCGCAAAAGGAAAGAATATTTTATCGAGCCGAAAAACAAAGTGGAGAGAGATTAATACGGAAAACGTAATTTTGATTTAGAAAGACGAAACATAGGAACATTATTTTAAGACGCGAAAAATATGTGAACTTCGTCACAGAGGGGGGGGGGGGACGAAAAAAATATCAAACTTACCTTGTGAAAAGGAAAATGAAAGTAACTGAACAGGAGTGAAATGAAATATATTTATTTATTAAAAACATTTATAAATAGTTAGCAAGTTAAACGATTGTTTAAATTATGCGAATACATTTTCTCTAAAAATAATTATTTTCATCTATATTTTTTAATTAACAATGTAAAAAATTCGTTCATTTGAAAATAATTATCTTTCTTATAAAATTTAATGAAAAATAACGAGTTAAAACCAGAGCCTCATTATCGCATTGGCAAATCGGGACTTTGCCCAGGGCCCCCAATATGAAGTGTTGTTCTGAAATATTCTTTTTTAAATCAAAATTTTAAGAAAAATAAAACAAATTTCATAGATGTGGGGCGCCCAAATCCATCAATGCACGGGGCCCAGTTGGTCATAATCAGGCTCTGGTTAAAACTCGTGAATTAAAAAGAAAAGAAAAGAAAAAATAAAACATTATTTCGAAGTATAGAATATCAAAGGTCAGAATTGGTTTGCATAAACGGTAGTAGATGGCAGCATCATAAAAGCGTTTTTGACTTGAGTTAGAGAAGTTTGAATCAGTAAAAAAATATATAAAAGTGCAAGGAGTTAAATAAAATTTTTTAAAAAGTTCAAACTGTATGAAGTGAGTGAAAATTTTCTTAAATTAATAATCACCATGGACATGGTTCTTTATTTTTTTTTAACTTTCCTTTGCCTCATATAAGGATCGATTATTGCACACATCGTCGAGGCCAGCTTCCGTAAAGTAAGCAGTAACTCTCGAAAGGGGGGGGGGAGAGGAATTTTACCAAACGTGACAGTTATTGACCGGGAGGTAGGGCGAAGTGAACAACATTGCTATGTCACACATATGCATTAATACAAAGTCCCAAATCCGGACATCCAAAGTCCGGAATTCTCCTAAATTCTGACGTTTTGTCTTTTTTTTATTTTTTTTTTTTTTTTTTTTTTTTTTTGTTAAATTCTAAGTTATGCCAAAGCCTGTGCTCGAAAACGAAATTTCCGACCTCTTGGCTTATGCAAAATGTTTAGGAAATTCAACTGATTTGGATTATGGAGACACTGAGGAAATGATGGACTCTAATAAAGATTCACCGATTGTGAACAAACAAAACAGATGGCGAAATCTCTGATATGGTGCTAAACCCAGAGGAATCAGATACGGACAGCAGCAGCGATGAGGATGACTAGTGTCAGTAGCGTAGCCAGGAAAATTTTTCGGGGGTGGTTGAGAACTCAAAAACCGGGATACAATAAAACTTACAAAAATCGATACAACACATCTTTTTTTTTTTGGGGGGGGGGGACTGATGAAGGGAATATCAACCTCAATTCTGGCCTAAAAATGTTCGCATATAAAAATGAATTAAAGAAAAAAAATATTAAAAAAAAACCTTTGATTTTTTTAGTCGACTCTAAAATCGAGCTAAAATTTTAATAATCGAACTAAAATTTATTTTATTTTTAAAATTCGAACTAAAATTCGAATTAAGTCGAATTTAAAATCTTGTAGTTGGAAAAACACTCATTAGAAAAATAAATAAATAAATTTGTCTTAAGTCCATAGCTGAACCTTAAATTCCCGAAATCAAGGGAAACTTTCAAATATACCATAAAGTAAATAGAAAAAGTTTCAAAATTATCCACGCATACGTAACTTTTTCCATATCCTTCGTTCGCTCATTTCGGAAGTGGCTACAACCCCATTAACTACCCCCCCCCACCCGCTGGTAAGCAAGGGCGGCTCCAGCGAGGGGGCCATAGGGGCCATAGCCCCCTCCGAACTTTTTGTTTTTGAACTTTAGATTCATATACTTAACGATTCCTCACGTTCAATTGGCATTTGAAACAATTTATAGACTATCTAAAAAGTTCAATGGCCCCCTCCGAAAATTCAGCCTGGAGCCGCCCTTGCTGGTAAGAGAGCTGAAAAGATTTCATTAGAAAAAATCCTTTGTTCTTTAGATGACGTCATCAAAGCTCTTGAACAACGTAATTTTTGTATAGGACAAGAAGTGATGACTGTCAAACGAATGAAGGAGAAAGTTATCGCCGAAAAATGGAAATTAAAGAAAGAGCGTAAAAGCACGGACATATTTAGTGTAAATACCTCTGAGAAAAATTAAAATTTGTTTGTATTCATGAGTTTTATTTAAAACTTATCTTACTTATGCTTTTATTTGTTCATTTAGTACTGCAAAAAATATGGATCCAGTAACGCCTGAAAAATGAGCAAATAAATACACGCAGAAAATTCGCAGAGAAAAAAAGTGTATAAAAAGAACTGCAAAATGATCTAAAATTCGGAAACATCCGAAAGTTGGAACTGCTCAAGTCCAGAGTAATTACAGATTTTGGACTTTGTACTGTAATGAATTTTCAGAATTCCTTACCACTTGTTACAGTTTATGTAATGGTCTAAACATATCCACTGTTATGTGTTATAGCAGATTTATACACACTCGCACAAAAAAAAAAAAAAGAAAAAGAAAAAAAACTATCTCAAAAGATCAAAACGAAAACTCCAGAATAATTTAGTTCAGCGGGCCATCCCAACAAACATAGGAAATTAACAATGTCGACGACTACTGCTGATGTTCATCAACATTCATTAATTTGTTACTTCACGGAGATAGCGGGAAGGGGAATCAGGGGAAAAGGAGATAACACATTTACATTTTGGATTTTTACTAGGTCCCCAACCTAATGAGACATCTGTTTCTAATTCATTCGACGAGTTGGGATTCGGTGAAATAGCACGTTCCCATCATGTCTCGTGATAAAGTGTGATATAGGGAGGAAAGGGGGAGGCTCAAAATTTATCGAAAAAAAAGTGTTAGGTAATTTATGGAAACTTCCCAGTCGACACAGTAAAAACATAAAACTTTTAATTCAAAGAAAAATTAAAATAAATTTATTAAAGTACCATACACAAAACTTATATCTATAATATACTGTAAACATTGTACAGGGATATTAAGAATATCTTCTAGATTTCAACTTGATTCTGATAGGTGTTGTTGCGCGAAGAATTAGTTCAGGAGCTTCCAGAACCTTATCACGTGCATCCAACGATTCGAGGCTGTAATTTCTTAGGATATTGACAATGACCACTTTTACTTCCATTATAGCAAATCTTTGACCTGAGAAAAGATAACCAACTCTCAGTTAAGGAGGATGATTTGTACAAACATATCTTCAATGCAAATGTTTGATGATACTTTAAACAGTTTATGCATTTTTCTTTTAGAGCTCTGTTACACGCATATTCGAATAAAAGTTTGAGTCTTATTATTAGTTTAACAAAAAATTGCCATTACCACAGAGAGAGAAAGGAACGGATATTCGTCAATTAACGGAGATATTCGGAGGAATTATTTATTTTTGGTTGTTAAATAATTCACAGTTAGATTCAAATATTATTATTAAATAGCGCAAAATGTGTGATGAGAACCCATTGCTGTTATGTAGAGGCTGTTAGCAACAATGCGGCCAGGTCTATGGCAGTGAAACATTTTCATTCTTCACATTCAAAGTAAAGAATGAAATTGTTTTACTTGTAAGATATTTCTATTAAAAGTTTCCATTCTAATTTAAATTGTAATTTCTTTAATTTGTTCCCCAATTAATGTGGGGTTCCAAAAATAAAAGGGATTTGGGGAGTGCTCCGTTACCATAAAAGTTTAAGAAATCCTGCTCTACACTGGACCGGAAGACATGCAGTTTGTGAAAATAATTAGTAAAAACACTTTGTAAATCTCATTTCAAATGTTTAAATGGCGATCAACATAATGTACGGGCAATTATATGTTTATTCATATATACATGTGTGACTGACTGACTTAAATAAGTAGAACTGATAAAGATTGTATTATTCACAGCTTACCTATGCAATCCCTGGGACCGACTGAGAATGGAACGTAAGCAAAAGGACTGCGTTTAGCCGTGTTTTCTGGAAGAAAACGATCTGGGTCAAATTTTTCAGGTTCTGGAAATATAGACTCGTCTCTATGTAGGCCATAAGAAAAAATAAGAGCACCAAATTCTTTTGGTATTTTAGTTCCACCTGAAAATAAAAAGTTTTGTACTAAGTTTCAAAATATTCGACTTTTCTTTTTAAATAGAGTCTGAACATCCCTTTTGAGTACCCAGCTACAGTTTGCAAGTATGTTTAGTGAACTTGGATAATTATCAAAGTTCATTAATTCGTTTTGAGAATTTTTTAAAAATATTTGACACATTTATGATTACAGATCCCCCCCCCTGTAGATCAAATATTGATAGCAAAGCTTAATTAACACACATACATATAACCTAAGCACCAAACTTTTAAATTTGTTTTTCTGGAAAATATCTATCATGAAGCACGCAGTTTTTTTTATGAACACATAAATAAATAAATAATAATAAAAATCTAAAATTCTTCCGGATTTTATTTACGCACTCGGCTGGAAGAACTTCAGTTTTTTTTTTTTTTTTTTAAATCTATTCAATCAATTCTGCCATATAGAGGAAAATGATAACTGAAAGTGCTCATATAGACACCTGTTCGCATAATTTTGTTGCTGAAAATTGCATCAATTGTTGCTTGGCCCCTAGTGGTGAAATGTTTTGGATTAGTGCGTGTTGGAAAATCTAAAGTACCCATTTCAGTTATGGAATTGGATCCTTGATAGGAATTTAATTCTATGTTAAAATATCCTACTGAAACAGTCTTACAATCATCCTCCTTCGGCAACGTTTCGAATATAGCGTCTAATTTATCTGCATAAGAAATTCGAGGTAACTGCGAATTTCACTTTATCTTGAATATACGCAATGACCATTTGAACATCATCGATCTGGCTCGTGTAGGCACGGGTAAAGCGTTTCATTAAGTTTTCTTTTATAAAAATCATAACTCCAGATGGCTTTCTGTTTTGGAAACCACTGTCTATCCGTTCGACCAAAGTGAATCTTGGTATTTGAAAATCATCTGAAGGGATAGTCCATATTTCCGTTAGTATTATCAAATCACTCTGCAGAAAATATGGATCAAAAGGAAAAGTGACCACAGCGCGCCGCGTAGACAAAAATCCCGTGCTTAAAAGAAATAGCACTCGAGTGCTAATAAAAAAGACCGAATTGTCATGTTATGTTAAGCCATAAGTGAAATATTATTATTATTTTTATTTTTTTCAAAATTGAGTAGTTATTATTTTTAGAGTACTAGTTTGTACTGGAAGAAAAACTAATATGCTCTTTGTGCATCATAAAATTAAGCCTTATAACTAAGGTTACGTGTGCTTTACTTCAGGAGCCGTAGAAGAGGAAGACAAGGATTAGAAGATGATGTAGTATTCCATTTTATGCGTTGTGTGATTAGCTATAACTCGGAGATTCTCCAACAAGACGACTTAACTTGATTTTATTTGAAGGCAGGTAAACATCTTACAAATTTATTGGATGGCAAGGGGGCGGCGATGGACTGCCGAATTATGCGGCCAACCAGATGCTAAAACCGGAGCGAAAGTGAAGTCCTCACGGAGTGAAACAATTAGACCTTACCTACAAACTTGGCAGTGCGGCGCTAACACAAAATATGCCAATATACAAAAAATAGGCGCACACATCCGGAGCGGTTAAGAATAAATCAATGTATTAATTTTATAAACAAAAACAATCAGGCGCAGAAATTTAAAAAGGTTACTAAAGCGTGCCAATGAAGGAAATCGCCAACATGATATCTGTGGGAGACTGCTGAACAAAGCAAAAATTAACAGTCTAGCCCAAAGTGAGCAGCTGCTAAAGAAATTCCTTTTAAGGTACTATATAATAATCAGCAAAACTGCGGTCATAAATCACAATGAAACAAAATGCTCTGAGTTGATGTGGGGGCTGTACATAAAATGTACTGCATAAAATACAGGACAGGGGTTAGTGCTAAAAAGCAATATGTGATGTCGGCATTACAGTCTTGCCTCGAGAAAAACAAACAACCAATCAAATAAACTGAATAGCATGACGTGCATAGAAAAATTTGCCACATAGTTCCTTTCCTTTATCCCTATCGATTTTTTTATGAAGAGTCAATATCCTCAGTCGAGTTTTTCATGCATATCTTAAGAGAATTTTTAATCATAGCCAGGCAAATTGAGCGCCGTCCAGAGCGGCAACAGGAAATAACGGTGGATTTACACTGACAACACAAATTTAGAGTTTTCAGTAACGCTAAAGGACAAAAATTAGTCATTTCTTGCAGTTTACAGACAGTGGAAGAAGCTCTGTTGAAATGGATGTTTTGTGTATGTCGGAAAAACGTATACATTAAAAATACATTCTTGCCGGAGGCAACGTAAATTTAAAATTTTGTAAAATTCCAGGAAACTGAAATAACATTTCCTTTATCAATAAATGAATTTTTAATTTCTTGAGTTTTATGATAATTCTTTTTAGACATTTGAAAGAAATCTGTTGCAAAATTGAAATTACTTACATACTACCACATCTTCACTTAAGTCTCTGGCAAAGAATGGTACTGATGGATACAATCGTTGCGACTCCTGAAATAGGGAAAAGAAATAAGAAACTACAAAATTCAAACCCTGAAAATGGCTGAGTCAAATTTCAATGTCTTAAATAAAATACATCTATATTTTGAGTTGAGAATAAATCAGATAGTTGGACTATTAACACCAGAGAATGATCTAAACTTCTGAAATGAAATTCTTAAGAACTGTATAGGGATGCACAAGAATGGACCCTCTAACTAACGATTCCATACGTTCCGATTTAAAAATATATAACATTAACCATGAAATAATAGAATATCCAAATAAACAGAAAGATCGCGTAGAGCACATGGACAAGGAATTGCCAAAAAAACTGTTAGAATACAAACCTAGAGGACGCCGAAACCACGAAAGATCTGCACTCCGATGGTTTGACCAATGAAGCCGAAACAGGCTGATAGCCTAACCCCTGATGTAGATGATGCTGATGATCTTATAAAATATTTTTTCACTCTAAAGTTTAAAGGAATTAGCTTGAGGGATTTTTTTTTTCCAGATCTCTTTTTTATTTTATAACTAGCCGCCTCCGGCGAACAGTTCGTTCGCCATCTTAATAAATCCTGTTTGGAGAGAATCCTGTTCCTCACCGGCTTCCTTGGCATTGAAATCTTTCAGATTTTGAATGGAATTGAAGAAGATTACTAGAAGATTTTTAACCATCTTCTGAATGGAAGATGTTTAAAAATAGTAGCGGCCCTAGGGTAAGTGGCGCCCTCTGCTAATATAAAAAATACGCCCACTTTTATGCTCTACTTAGTTTTTGTGTTCGCAATGACGCACCTTCGAAGCCGGCTCCCAGATGCGATGCTTACTGTTTCGGGCCGTCCCTGGTTGCAAAAATAAGATGGTTAAATGATAAAAACCTACAAAAAGGAACAATTTATTTTCGTCCTATATTGATTCTGAAGAGCTTCTGGATATATTGGTCTTTATAAAAAATGGAAAGGAAAAAAAAAACTAAGAAAATCTGAAACACTTTCAGATTTTAAATACGCACTAAAGTGCTATGTATTAAAAGCGTATTATAATCCATGGGTCTTCCCTATTTTCTTTCCTCATTCCATTAAGTTGTAATCATTATTGATAAGTGCAATTAAACACAATTAAAATTGATATTTCTAACAATTTTCTTTCTGGATGTAATACATTAGAAATAGATGGGAAAAATCTGCGTAGAAAAATGTACAATTCGAACTGAAATAAAGTTTAAAAACTCATTCAGGTGTATTCACAACTGAAGTAGCAAAAGCAGACGATAGACGTGCTTGGCGCTAGAATCACATTTTCTCAAAATCGCACATCAACCCTTTTATTTTTCGTCAAATTAAAAAGTTGCACATTTATTTTCGGAAAACTTCCAAATTCTATTTTTCTTTTGAGTATAAATCATTTCATTCCTGCTCTGATTTCACATGCATACGATATTTTAATTAAGGCTGTTCTTCGAAAAAAAAGAACTCTGTTTTTAGTCTTGGTACACAAATTGAAATAAACTAATAGCACCATGGTCTCCAAAAAATTCTCCAAAAAATCCCAAAGTGTTCTTCATAAGCTGTTTTACACACTGCGATAAGCGAAAACGCTGTGGCTTTTGTGAAATTTTCAGAAAAAATTCTTAAACAGGGATTTGAGCTGCAAGATTTTTCGAAGAGTGACACGCTTTGCGAAAATTTCCGATTTTTAAGAATTTTTTCTAAAAGTTTTGAAACTGATAGAGATTGACCTGTCTTCGTAGTATGTAATACAGCTTGTAAAGAGACAGTTTCAAAATTTTGAAGTGCCTAGCATAATTAGTTTATTTGTAATTATGTACCAAAATCACATGATTTTTTCGAATAACACCGTTAAGAAACAACCTTACAAATAATAAAAAAAAAATCGTTATTCTTTTATTTTTAGTTCAAGAGTCTGAATAATTTAATAAACTTGCAAACATGGCAATCTAGATATGCTCAAACTTCGCTCTTTCCACTGCGGGGTTACAATTGCGAAATGATCCTTTTGCGACACGTTTTTTTTTATCGATATCTCCTAAAATAATTCGAATTTACAAAAAATCGCTTTGAGGTGTGTCGGGAACCGTCCTGGAGAATTTCCGTACAAAATTTGGTAGGTCTACGATCACCCGACTGCGAGCAACGCGAGACACAGACAAACTAACTAACGGACAGTTTACACATTGCTTTATTTATATAGATTTTTTCTTCTGTTAAAATTAAAGGTTTGCACAAAATGCTTTGTCACTTTAATTTAATTATGAAAAGCACTTAAAGCATGCATTTTCCCATTTTAGTACAAACTTGGAGGCTTATGTATGGAACTCAATATCGATAAATGGCTACCTCTACTCTGGAAATGTTCATTCTTTTGATGAAATTTTCGAAAGCATTTTCATATAATTTCATTAATTCTTTCCTTGAGCACCGGAATGGCCTGGGGTTCACTAACAATGATCAGTGGATCGCTTTCCTTTTGAGAGAACCCCAAAGGAAGAAGTCTAACTCCTGGTGGCCAGTTCGCAGCACTGCAACTCGAGATAATACGAGTGAATTCCCACAATTTCTACTTATTGATTCATTATGTGAGCACCGAAGCTCCAGATAATACGAGTGTATTCCCAGAATTTCTATTTCTTGATTCATTAAGTGCTTCTTCATGACAAAACTTTAGTATTTCCTGATATCAGTCATGAAAAGTTAGTACTCTATGTCTTTACAAAGAGATTGGCGCTCAGTTTAATGTTTCAACTCGTTTTGAGACACACTTTACATAAAATTACTGAAGAAGGAAAAAAAAATTGCGTTATTTATTTTTTCCCAGATACTCACAAGATTAAATTTTTATTTAATGCTTCCAGAGTTTAGATAAGTCTTGCCTTTCTTCAAGTTGTTTAACTTCTTCATTGCGGGATCCCTTTTCTTAGAACCAGTAATTACCCCCCCCCCCCCGTGTAAGAGTTTTCGATGTATCTTAGCAGCAAAACAAGACTTTTCTAATATTGGCAACAAAGTAGTATCACATTGGTGAAGTATAGTAGACCCCTTATATCATGGGTTCTCATAAAGCGGATTCGTATAACACGGCGGGGCTATTCCACGGTAACTCATGCTACATTTTTTTAAAATCGCATTTTTAAACTGGCGTAATAAGAAAAAATCTGGAGTGACTCCACTCGACTTTCCGAGCACTTACGATTAAGATCATTACCAGGCATTTAAATAAATTTTAATCGATTAATAACTCAAACTTATATACCAAAATGAAGCTCAATCGAATGCGCCGTTTAAACGCTAGCGCATTTTCAAGAATTTCTCCCCACACGCCATAATGTAAAAGAAATCTTTGTCGTAGCCTTGTAGAAAAACTATACACAAAAAGTCCTATACACATCAAAATCAATGCCGGACTTACGATGGTGGTTTATAACATATATACCCAATTTGAGCTCAATCGAATGTACTGTTTAAACGCGAGCGCACCGTCAAGGATTTCTCCCCCATAGGCCATAATGTAAAAGAAATCTTTGTCGTAGTCCTGTAGAAAAACTATAAGTCCTATACACACCAAAATCAATACCGGTCTTGCGACGGTGTTTTATGACATATATACCCAATTTGAGCTCAATCGAATGCCCCGTTTAGGAGCTATCGCGTTCACACACACACACACACATACATACATCTCGTAAAAATAGCATAAATGAATTCAGAAGACCTCAAAACGTGTAAATTCACCAAAATGGCGAAGTCGAATTTTTTCATGATTGCAATACTTTCTTTACATGGTAAATGTTCAGAAAGTGGTGTATTTACACGTTTTGATGTCTTCTGAATTCATTTATGCTATTTTTACATGTATGTGTGTATGTATGTGAGTGAAAACGATAGCTCCTAAACGGGGCATTCGATTGAGCTCAAATTCGGTATATATGTTATAAAACACAGTCCCAAGACCGGTATTGATTTTGGTGTGTATCGGACTTGTAGTTTTTCTATAGGGCAACGACAAAGATTTCTTTTACATTATGGCCCATTGGAGGAAATTCTTGAAAGTGCGCTAGCGTTTAAACGGCGCATTCGATTAGTATGAAAGAGAACAGAACTACGAACTTCGTATTTAGTACGAAGTTTAGAGGTATGAAAATAAGTAGTACAATCCTTTTTATTAGCTTAAATAGCATATAATCACGACTTTCTTTTAAGAATGAAATAACAAATGTTAAATTTCTGTTAAAGTTATTACTTTTCAATTTGGTATATATGTTTGTGTTATTAATCGATTAAAATTTATTTAAATGCTTGGTAATGGTCTTAATCGTAAGTGTTCGAAAAGTCGAGTGGAGTCACTCCAGATATTTTCTTTCAGCAAAATTCATGCTGATTGCAAATTGTTTTCTTTTTTTCAATGAATCATTAAAAATCGTATAACTAAATAATTTTTTGGAATATTAATTAACATTTTTTGATAACTCATGCTACCAAAAAATGACATCGACTTTTCTGACCATACTTCAGAGTAGTATTTCTGCTAAAATTCTACTTCTGAAGTGCTATAATCTTTATGAAAGTTTACAGCAAATCATTTAGTTTTGTATATGAAGTTGGTTATTGAATTAAAATATACTAAGTGTATGGTAACTCACGCTACACAACTGGGTAGCTAGCTCATGGTACAACGTAGCTGTCTGACTTTGAAGTGTTCCCATTTTGTTAACTATAAACTTTACATAAAATAAACTATTGCTAACACAGATGCAACAATTCGGAACAATTTCTCACGCAATTTATTAAAAAAATAAGAATTTTTTTTTTTTATGGTCATGTCCATGTTCATACGGAATTGCCCGGCGGCAAATTTGTGATATTTTTCTTATAATACGTTAAAAAACTCTTAGAAAGATTCGGTGAAAGAATGAAACAGATGTTTCGGTATTACCTGTTCATTCTGCTGAAGCTAGTCATGTGTTTGTGACTCGCACAATAGAGATTCATATAACAGGGAACGTATCTACCACCTTATAGGGGGTCTACTGTATTACAAGACAATACAGACATACAATTCTCCCCAAGCTATCCCAATATTGGGATAGCTTGGGGATTCCCAATCTAATTGGGAAAGATTCACTATCCCAATATTGAGATAGTGAATTTTCTGAATACAGTAATGTCTCTCTATAAAGACATCTCTCATCTAAAAGAGTCATTATTGAGAAAATTTCGTTGGAGCTATGAAAATTAGGTTGGAGCTATGAAGGTTGGAGCTATGAAAATTAGTAGTGCAATCCTTTTTATTAGCTTAAATAGCATATAATCAAGACTTTCCTTTAAGAATGAAATAACAAATGTTAAATTTCTGTTAAAATTATTACTTTTCGTTGCATAAATGAAAATTTTAATAAAGAAGACAAGTCTTTAAATAAAAGAAAACTATGCATTTGAGTTTATTTTAAATCGAAAATTCTGTTATTTTACACTCCTTTGCAATCATTGATATTAATAATTGTATGAAAAAAGTAAATAAATAAAAAGGAATAAAAATAGATACTGGGACAATTTTTCCATTCTAGTAAATTTCATTTCTAGATACATAATTGAGAAATCATAAACAAACGACTTCCCCAAAATTAGGAAGACCATACATAAAATCGAAGGAGAAACACCAGAAAAAAAAAATCGTTACATAGTCGTTTAATCATACAGAGAACATTTTAAATGTTATTAATGCATATTGTTTCTGGGTACAAAACTGTAGAACTAACTGCTGGACCACTTTTAATATTTAGAAATAAAAAAGGTAAGGTGGAAAATTATAGTACTGTCTGATTATTTTTTTTTTTATTAAAAATAGCAGGGGTGGAAATTAGAATATCTAGTTGGTGGTCCAAAAGACAAGTAACCCATGAATTTCCTGGTAATATTTATCACTAGTCCGTTTACAGGATTTAAAAAAAAAATGCACAAACTAAAAGTTACATGAGCAATATATATTGATTTCTGTTAAGAGCTGAATTTAAAAATGTAAGTATATATTATGAAAATATTAAATAAGTCAAATTGCATGACATGCGTAAAATTAGATGACATGTATTGTGGAACTCAATGAAGAAAGTTTGCGAGAGAAAAATGTAAAGAAAATGTTACTGGTCCGACGGAACAACAAATTTTTACTCTACTGGTCTGTTATATATTATAGTGGTCTCGGACCAGCGGACCGCAGTTAATTTTGAGCCCTGAAAAGCAGTGTTAAATGAAGTTACAAAACTATTTATATTTATTTTCCTAAAATGAATCTTGTAATCTAGGCATATTACTAGATAAGCATTAATCATATTTATACAGTAAAGCTTACCATATTCATTTATTTGAACGAGGAAAGTTTTATTAAAAACACCATTTGTTAATTTCTGTGCTTAGAGACTCTTGAAATGTTATTTTATATTTTCACCATTGTTACCTTCAGAACTCTGTCTAAGTATTCCAAATCCTTCAAGTCATCAGTTGTTACAGATCTGTTATAGTCATTGCCAAATACACGGTCAATTTCTCCGTGCACTTTTTCCTGGGCATCCTTGTACAAGCCGAGCAGATACAGTGCCCAACTCATACCCATAGAAGTTGTGTCATGGCCCTGCAAAATTCGAGCGTTGTAGTCCAATTACGAGTAATACAATCCGACTCATGTTTAATATTAAAGCAACAAAAATTCTAAAAATAAAATACGCAAAAAAGGTAACATTTTGATTAAGCAAAAGCAAAGCATTTTGATTAATAAAGCGTAAGTTAGATCTATACGTCTACAACACCCATGATGAATTTTTTGCCTTACAAAATGTGTATTCTTCACTCCCTAATCACACACACGTATACATATATGTGAGTTGCAGTAGTCGTAACTCCCCCCTCCCATGAAAATTTTTTGGCTACGCCACTGTTACACCGTAATTAATAGATATTAAGGGTGCAGCAAAAAAATTTATTCCAAATGAATCTTATTTTATTAAGGTCAGACTCTCATTTACCTTTAAGACCCTACAAGAGCTACTAACTGATTAGGTTTACAATTTTCATATACTCCTGGAAGAAAAAAGAATTTTGCAGTCTTTTTACTTGTTTCATTTTACTTATACATTCGCTAATTTTGAGGTGTAGATTGTTAACAACTTCTAGATGCATTTAACATTAAAAAAATTCCTTATTTTACAAAATTATTTGAAGACTTCACAAGTCTCCCCCCCCCCCCCCAAATATTTCTTTGGCAGATTTAAGATTTAAATGCCAAATCTTGAGAGTGCTCTAGACTTTCAAATGGATGAAGAAATATCTTTAAAGGTGCATAATCAGTTAATGTCATTTTTATCAAAAAATAAAAAGGCAGCACTTCCTCATTTGTTTGAGATTACCTCAAATGCAAAGGTGTCAATTTCTTCTCTTATGTCTTCTTCCGATAGAGCTCCGTTTTCGACATGTTGTTCGAGGAGCATGTCCATCAGAGCTTTCCTCTTTTTACCGTTTTCAACTTCTTCTCCCTTGCGGCTTAAGAGTTCTTGTTTCTTATCAGCAATCGCCTGAAATAATAATTTCGAATCATCATTTGATACACAGGACGACAAATACCGACGTTTAGCTGGTTTAATTGTGGAACGTCGTCTACACATTACAAATGACACAACAAATCGATGATGATGTTTTTTTTTTTTTACTGTCAGACAAATCAGACATCCTCTCATTAGTGGAAAGTGAAGTTATAGTCTAAAGCGTCATTCATAGATTGATAAACACAGCGGATTAAATGCCTTTTAAAAAGGCAGAATATATATGCAAATATAATATATGCACTTAATAATGACGAAATGTGTATGCAAATATTATATACACTTTGACAGAATATGTATGTAAATATTATATGCACCTAAAAAATGACAGAATATATGCGCATCTATTATATGCAGTTAAAAATAATAATATGTATGCAAATGCGAGATAAAAACTTTAAAATATATTCTTAGCAACAGCCATATTCATAAAATAGCCCGTTCAATTACATACTTCTAGTTTAGGGATGGAGCGAGACGACTTTTTTGCGAGACGAGACACACATTCTAAACATTATGATATAGGGATTTTTGCGAGACGAGACAAAGGTTTTAGGCTATTTTGCGAGACGCGAGACGCTTATTTTTTGTCTCGCTTCCATCCCTACTCTAGTTAAGAATATATTTATAAACAAATTTTCCTTCTCCTGCAACTACATGGAAGGAAATATAGTAGGAACCGGTTATAACGTACTCTCACGGATCTTAAAAAAGTAATATGATTTAACAGAAGTACGTTATAAACATACAACCGGCAGAATCAATATTATATAGGAAACGAGAATGGCAGCGTAATTTCACTGTCATGTAAGTTTTTAGCAGGTATTTCAGATTTCTTTAAAATAAACATTGAAAGCATAAGAAGGAGGAAATACATTCTGCGTGTTATACTTATTGAGATAAATAGCCCGTAATTTTTTATTGCGGGCATTTTTGATTTTTTAACTTTTGATTATTTTAATGGGTAGATGCTAATTTGAAAATATAATTTCCGATATCTACAATAGATTGCCTTTTAAGATTTTTTTTAATGTTAAAAAATCTGGAGTGACTCCACTTGACTTTCAGAACATTTACGATTAAGATCATTACCAAGTATTTAAATAAATGCTAGCGCACTTTCAAGAATTTCCACTCATAGGCCATAATGTAAAAGAAATCTTTGTCGTAGCCCTGTAGAAAAACTATAAGTCCTATACACATCAAAATCAATACCGGTCTTACGATGGTGATTTATAACATATATACCCAATTTGAGCTCAATCGAATCTATCGTTTAATTGCTAGCGCACTTTCAAGAATTTCCCTCCATATGGTATAATGTAAAAGAAATATCTTTCGTACGCTCAGGAGCCCCCTGCTAGTAAGAAAAAACTATAAGCCCTATACACACCAAAATCAATGACGGTGGTTTATAACATTACCCAATTTGAGCCGAATCGAATGCCCTATTTAGGACCTATCGTGTTCACTCACTCACTCGCACACACACAGACATCTCGTAAATAGCATAAATGAATTCAGAAGATCTCAAAACGTGTAAATACACCAAATTCATGATTACAATACTTTCCTTACATGGCACATACTCGTAAAGTAAAAATCAAATGGTTAGAAACATTCAACTAAACTAATAAGGAAAATTCAACCCTTGAATTCAAATGGCTGAAACCAATGTAAAATTTCACGCATGTATTTCGTATTACTTTGTAATATTAAGTACCTGTTAAAACAAAACCGCAATAGTTACCTTCCGCGTGAAGCTGTGTAACAGTTTCAAATCTTTTACGAACTGGGATCCAGTAGAGCTTAGAAAAAAGTACCAATCAAAGAAATATAAGGGATGAATTAACCTTTTCATAAAAACTTCGCTAGCCCTGTAACAAAAGTAAAGCAATTTATGGATTTTTATTTTAGATAGGAGAGTATTATTAAATAATTTTGCATTAAACAACATGTACAGCATTCAAGTGTTAATGATTTGAAATAAAAAATTTCTTTAAAAATTATTCAAAATACTATTGATATTTTATAAAAAAATAAATAGTTACTGCACATTTTATTAAAAAACATCCATATTAAAAGAAAAGATATTCGGAACTGATTCATATTTATACGTTTGATTAAATATGTACATCAGGGACGTAACTAGAGGTGGGTCAAGGGTCCTAGCCCCCCCTCTCGAAATTTCGATTCTTATTAATTTGATTCAATAATCAAGTTTTTTTTTTTTTTTTTTAGAAGTTCTATCGTTTTTACATTCTAGGACCTGTGCGAACTTTTTTTTCTGACTACGTGCCTGATATAAATTTTTTGAAGAGCAACCTATAATCAAAAATTCCAGAAGCTATAAATATTCTACAGAGGTTTGTTTTTTTTCGCGACAATCATACTAACTATTAAATAAGCGAGGAGGTAAAAGAGGTATCACTTACCTCCTTCAAAGGCGTAAGTCCGTTATCTCCTCCGTCATCCCGCTAAATTGGCTGGAACGAAAACTGGAATACACGACATTATTAATTGTATATATTTTAGTTTCGTGCTCTTGAATGAGTACAATATATTTATTTTCCATCTAGGTTATACAATATACATTTAAGAGGAATATCATGTTTACAAAGATTGAATTTTGGCTGGTCGGGATGTCGACCGCTTAGCAGCAGCGCATGGAAGAGAGTGACTTGAAAGTACAGCATGCATGCGTTCTTGCCCCCACGGTTGCCAGGGGCCCCATAGCACGTGTTAAGTAAGGGGCCCTCGTTTGGGTAATTATCACATGCAGATCCATACGTCTACATGTGCGGACATCGACGCGTGCAGGAGAAACTGGGTCAGGGAAAGAGTTCGAAAGTTTCATAGTTTTATATTTCCCAACACTCCTGCCTAAAACTTGAAACGTTCAATAATCGTTCAAAATGACAGTTCTATGTCCTATAAAGCTCCTTCGTGGAAGAGCTTTTGTCAGGATGTCTGCAGTCATTGAGTCAGTGGGGACGTATTGAAAAGTTATCACCTTGTCTTCTACCAAATGCTTGAGAAGATGGTATCTCAGGTCTATATGTTTTGTTTTGTGATGATGTCTGTCTGATTTGGCCAATTTAATGCACGATTGGTTGTCTTCAAACACGGTCACTGGATAGTCTTGCGGCATGTCCAGTTCCTTTAGTAGATTTATTAGCCACGCAATTTCTTGTGCAGCACTGGCAGCAGAGACGTATTTCCCCCTCAGCTGTATGTAGCAAGTGTTTTTTTGGGAAA